>OZ021686.1:7977954-9177954 GCA_963978505.1 Listrodromus nycthemerus | reverse complement strand
AACGATTTTGCGGGAATTTTACCAATTTAACAGAACCGATGTATAGTAGCAGAGAATACTTTTTTTTCGGAAGCGAGTGCGCTCCGGCATTGTTAAATTTTTAACAGTAAAATTATTTAATAAATTTTTAGATATATATTTTTTATAAAAAAAAAAATATATTAAATATAAAATGATGGAAAGCGTACAGCGTATCCTGGGGAGCAGCAGCAGGAGCGTGCGAGGGCAAGGCGAGGGCAAGGCGAGGGCTGCGACCTGCCGAAATTCATCGGGCCTCGATTAATTTCACTGTCCCGCGGGCAAATTTCGACTGACGACCACCGAGCTCACACTATTAATTAATAACCGAGGCCAGCTCCCCTGACGTCATTAACGTGCTTTTTGCCTCCCGAAGAGTTTGAGTCCCGTCTTTGCGTTACACCCCGTCGCCGCTGTCTCGTCCCCCCCACATTTTTATCGTCTTTCCGTATATCCATTGCAATTTTCATTCCCAGAATAAAATAAACAATTCATCTCCAAAATTCGCTTAAAAAAACCCTCAAGATTTGCGTCCCGCACCTGCGAAATATCGTTCGTTTGACGAGAAACTTTTTTTTCTTTCCGAGACTGAGAGTCACGTACATTTCTCATTAGGGGAGAATTAATTTTCCAATTTGTATTTTCTTCGACGCAATTAACGAAAGGTGCTCCAAAAATTCGATTGAAAAACCCTCAGCGACGTTCTCCTCCCGCACCTGCAAAAGATCTTCCTTCCTGCACCGACGCAAAGTACTAAGATTTTTTTATTTCATACCGCAGTCGAATCCCAGCCTTCCTCCCACAATGTTATTCCCTCTGTTACAATTATCTTCGCCCCAAGAAAACGACCGAAAAATCCGACTGAAAAAAAAAGAGTCCCTCAGCATTTTTCTCTTTTCGCACGTGTAAAAAATTTGTTCTCCACTCCGACTCGGAGGGAGATAATTTTTTTTTGTTTTATCGCGAGGCTCTAAGCACGTAACTCGGCATACCAGAAGTTCATCGGCTAGCGGACAGCTCATTTTTATTGCACACTGCAGCGGAACGTCAGCCGGACGGTATAAAGTCATTACGTGTCGCGTAAATGTCTCACTCGGGGAGACTCGATTTCCGCCGAAAGGCTCGTGTGTGTTTCTCGGCGCATATGGCGCACACGGGCCAATCTCTCGCGTGTACGTACGAAGGTATACCACTGTGATAATGATATTATTACGAGCATCTTGATTCCCGTGGAGAGTCGGAGCGATGTAAAGCGAGGAAGGAAGGAGCGCACGCACCACTATCATCATACGTCAAGCTGGCGTGCCGGGACGTGGCGAATCCGTCGTGCCGCACGTCGAACCCTTTGTCGCGAGCCTACCTCACCGTATAATGTTATCTACCCCTGTAGCGCGCGGGAGAGAGCTCCGCTTCGCGAAACTCGTTCCTTTTTGCCCGAGCAGTTACAAAGTATGATGATCTCTCTTTCCCGGGCTGTCCGATGTCTCCGCTTGTTTTGCCGTCGCGAAAAGGCAGCCCGCCTTATGAAATCATCATCTGCCACCTGATTGTCAGATATCTCTCACTCCGATGCTCAACGACGCGGAGACTGTCGCGGCGCTGCGTCTCCGAGGTGAGGGAGCAAACGACCAATTTTCTCATCCTGCTCGTCTGCATATATATATGTGTATATATTTTTTGTAGCAATAATTCGAGGGCGTAAATTACTGATAAATACTCGACGGTGTTTCAGTTTTTTAGCACTTTAATGTTCGAAAGGCTCGAGAGTTAGGAAGGAGAAAATTATAAAAATAAAATGTTCTTTATGACGATTTTATTATCCGATCTCTGCGTCTCTCAATGAATTTCTCGGAGCGATATCGGAGATTGATTAAGACGCTCACCGCTGCAGATAACTAATAAACATCGCGACTCATTTGATTATCACTGTTTCAAATGATAAATCGCTAAGGAAAAAAAAAAAAAAAAAAAAACAGTCGTAAAAATTCTATTCAAAAAATTATCCACTTTGCTAAATGGTGACTGAATCAACTGAAATTTCGATCTCCCGGTTTATCAAGAATATTGCCTCCTTAATGACGCAAAGAGTACCCGACGGATCTTTCTCTCATGTCGTATTGAAAAAAAAAAAAAAAAAAAAAAAAAAAACAAATTCATGAGGGTAAAGAAACGAGAGAGACAAAGGGGATCGCCCGGCGAATTAACCGCGAAACTAACCGAAGAAAAGAGATCGAGGAGGATTGTCTTGATCCGCTACGGGGCTGCGGGTTTGACCCCGTTCCATCTCGTTCCTTCCACCGTTTTATCACCGTCCCGTCTCCGTTCCGTCTCCGATCCGTCTCCGTTCCGTCTCCGTCCCGGTCTCTCCCTCGCCGAATCGGAATAAGAGAATAGGTGGTGGACGGAGAAGTGAGACGAGCCAGAGAACGACCCGCCGGCATCGGAGGCGGCGGGAGCCTCCATAGAGAGCGCGGGATGTGCCAGAACAGATCGGGTTACCCGGCTGCATCCTCTCTTCTCCTCCTCTCGCCACCTCGCGCTTTCCGTTCGTCTCTCGATCCGTCCATCCCTCTCCTTCTCACTCCGCCTGATGAATTACCCTCCATCGGGCCGCGTCCCATCGATCAGTGACTCTCATTCCGGCGCACGCGTCGGCGTTCCTTCGTCGAGCATCTGGGCAGGAATGATGTTTCTCGGAGCTCTCGGTGGTGGTTTTCTCCTCACCGCTCGAGCCTGATGAATTACTTAATTACTTCTCACCGTGGCAATTTCATTCACGCACAGCTAGACACGCTATTAACTCGTCATTTTTTACCCACGGATCGTTGCGATCGGGTCCGCGCTCCGAAAAATGAATTTTCGCCCTCTACGGGACTCGAAGGTATTTCTTAAATATATTTGTATCGTTCCTTCCAGGGAGAAAAATAATCTTAGCTTAGGAAAGGAGCTTTCCAGTTCGGACCGCGAGGACTTTGCGAAATTTTTACTCCGAGTATACGTAATAAATCCTGAAAAAAAAAAACCTGCACACACCGTTTTTTGACCGCCGTGATTTCGAACGATTCGAATGATTTCGGAAAGCGAATTCTCGAATCCAAATCCGGGTCATCGAAGAATTCGCATCGTATCGGAAACGACCAGCGGTTAAAAAAATCAATTGCTTACTTCCCGCTCGAGGCGGAATCTCCTTTGGAGAACGTTTCGCATCGCCCCGAGTCTCCACTCGAGTCGGAGCTCTAACCGGGAAAATAAAGTTCCGATTGTTTCCGCCATCGAAGTTTGATCGCGATTCGTTCCCACGTTAATTTTCCGACTCGGATGTGCGTTCGCGAGTCGTCGAATTCTCGTCAGCCGAAGAGATCTCTCGGGGAAGTTCCCCGAGGGTCTCCGCACGGCGTAGCCGGTCCTCGACTCCGAACCACTCCTGGGCTGTCCCTCATCGCTATATTATATTCAGCGGCGAAGGAGGGAGAGAAGCGGAACGCGGGGCTTCGAGAGCAGCGAGTGAGCATCGCTCTATGGACCAGACAACGGACTCCCTATCGGGATCACCGGAGACGTCACTCATCCTTTTGTTCTCCCGGGCGCGATAGACTCTTTCTCGCTCCACCGCGGTATTATCCGTGATGGCTGCACGGGTCTCGTGTGGCGTATAAGCCATCGCTCCGACGACAACACAACCGTTCCGTGTACATTATGCCGATGGACCCACTGGGACCCGGTCATACAAACCCACTGTTCATCCACGACGCACATTACATCGTAATATAAAGCAGCGTGCTCCAGCGACTTATACAAGGTTATCCGCACGGTACAATGGAGAACGCGAACCGAGGACTTTAGTGCCCCGGGGAGGAACTTACCGATTAACTCATCTATCCGAAGCATTGTTGCCTTCAATGAGAGGATACTGTACCATGTTACTCGTGTTATCATTTCCATTGGTATCTTCGTTGCTAAACGCTACCGTTATCTCTTCCACGAACCACCGACCACTCGGATCGGAACAATTATTTCTGGAGAAATTATACCATTTTTTTCATTGTATTTTAACGGGTGATGGCAGTTCAGGCTCTGAAGTTACTGTGAGAATTATGTGAGGGGATGAGTGACACGCAGTTCGATGCGATCGAAGTGGAAGATTATCCATTCGAATCAATCTTTGCTCCGGGAAAAATAGGAAACATTTTCGGAGGTGTCGGAAATATTGATAAAAAATCGGTGACGATTCGCTGAATCACGAGGATTTCGTGAAGAGAAAAATGAAATATTTTTGCCAGCAAAAAGTATTTAAAAAAAAAACGAAAAAGTCCCAGCTAAGAGACTCGCGGTTGTCGAGTAGTCTGATGAGAATTCAGCGATAATTCATCGAGCCCCTCGGAAGCTGCGTTGCTCCAAAGTCTCCACGGTGGTTTCATGCACCCTGGAAATGGTATTTTTTTTTAATTTTCAAGCGTCGAAGCTCTCGAATTTCGTGATTAATGCGACAATAAACGTTTACTCCTGTATCGCGCATACAGAGGAGTAAGCGACCTCGAGATACAAGCATATGCTATAACACCGCAGTTGAGGGAAGGTATCGACCGGAGTGCCAAGTTCGCAGCCAATCCTCTCGTTCACTCTCGTCTCTACCCCTCCGCTAAAACCACGCCCTTTATTTCGCGCTTGCATCATCCACATTCCGCGGTTGTGTGTGTCGATCGACCGGGTTCTCCTCTCTCCCCAGCCTCCGATCTCCGCTCCACCGTCGGCTGTGGCCGCTCGCCGTGGCCCCGGAAGTTCCGCGGGGTGCGGATATCCGCGAGCCCGCGATCGCCTCCACCCGCGCCGCGCGATCGACTCCTCTCCTTGGCTCTCTCCCTGCTCCTACTCCGATACAGTTCGCTGCTCTTTTTTTTTTTTTTTCCTCTCTCGCTCAATTCCATCTCCGGCACTCGAAAAAATGTTTCATCACAGCGGTGAAAAATTATCTCGAGCTCCGACGGGGAAAACTCATCGGCGCGCCGATACGAATTTCTCTGGCCCGGCGACTCGACGGGAACATCGGAACTGCATGATTCACTGGTTGCGTACTTTGCAACAACGCTGACTTTTTTTTATCCCGTTACGCGTAAAATGTTTTTAGACTCGGCAAACGTCGCTCGTCTAAAAATAGACCTTTTACCGTGTTTATTCGTTCGGTTTTGCGTCGATATTTTTTCATTTTTTATTACCGGAATTTTTTAAACACTGGCGACTGACGAGGGTGGAATCGTAGAATTACTGTAGGGCTCTTATAGAAATAACAGACGAAGTTTGGACGAATTTTTTTAACGAAAAATATGGGACCGTTGACGAGAAAAAAAAAAATTGTTAAATACAACAATCGTGGAATTTTGATATGACGAAATGTAAATAATTTCGATTGTGGATTGTCGTGAATTTAAAGAAAAAAAAATTCGAATTGCATAATCCGCATGTGACGAGAAAAAATAATTCGACATCGAGGGAGAAACGAACGGGGAAGTTCGGAGCACAATGAGAGAGCAATTTGTGTAAGAGGAGTTCGGCGGAGAAATGGAAAAGCTGGCCAGGGAAAGTAAGAGGGCGAGGGGAGGAAATTCGCTTCGCCACCATTAAAGGCTCTTCTACTTATGTAAATAAGTAAAATTTGGCTTGGTTACCGCGTCCGCGCGTTGAATCTTGAGAGACTCGCGAAACGGGAGAGGGCCAGTCTCACGATTTCTACGCAACCTTCCGTCCCGCTTCAGACGGTTCGTTGCCAACGAGCGAAAGGAGCGACGCGGTGAAAACCGCTACCACGACGAGAGAGAAAGCTCCTGTTAATGAGCTTCCTCGTCCTCCCTGGGAGCTTCGAAAGCCGTTTACACTGGTATTGCTCGAGTCGCGCCGGTAGTCGACACCCAGACGAGGATCTCGTCTCGAGACACTCCATACCCGTTCAATTCAAAGCTTCCACCGGAAAATTATACGTCTGTTAGAGGTTCTTACTCCACGTACAGGGTCTTCCAGATTCAAGGCAAAAAGTGTTTCGTTAATTCAACAAAAAATATCTCGCTCACTCGTCGATTGAAAAAAATATATATTTTGCCATTTTTTTTTGTCTATGCATTTTTTCTAGTGAACCATCCGGACTCGATGGGCTGGTTAAAAAAATTAATTGAAGGTTTGCGGATAACGATGGAAATTACGTGAACTGCGTTATAAAATTGAACTAAAAATCCTGCAACTCCAATTACGTGAAATTGATATTTGAAAAAAAAATCGGTTAAGAATTTAGCCAAAAATGTTCTGAAGATTTTTTGTTTGAGCTTTTATAATTATCTTTTGTCTTATCTTAGATTTGAATGGTTAACAGGTAAAGTGGACTTTTGTTGATATGAAGATGGCCTCGAGAAGACTCTTGAACTTTTTCACGTAAGAATGACTTTGAAGAGAAGAAATCTAGATGGGATCGATGGTTTGGTATTTTGGAATTGTACCCAGAATTCAGAAAGCCTTTGGAGCAGCCGTTAATTTGCTTGTTCCGTACAAGGGCGAATAATTTGTCGAAGGTAAGATGCGAATTGTAAGAAGAGAATGGCGGCAGCAGCAGCCGGAGCAGGAGCAATTTCTCAACGGGAATGGTTACTTACACAGTGTTAGCTTAAACAACATACTTAACCGGGCTACTTAGTAGTGACGGAGCACGGTGCAAAAAGGGGAATAAGAAGAGAGCGCCGCGAGGGCAGACGCGCCGACGTACCCCTTGCAATAATAACATTTCACCCCCTTAATCCGTAGCCGCTGTCAGTGCTCAGCTAAGTATCTTCGTATACACTCCGAAATTCGCCCCCGCACGCGAGTTCACACTCCCCTGTGACCGAGAGGAAGAAGCGACCGGGGTGAGACAAAATCAAAACAGCCGAGACGGATGTTCATAAATTTCTCCTTCATAGACGTCTTTCGGAGCACGATAATTGTAACCCAACTTCCTTATTCAAATCTTCATGGATCATCATAAATATATATAAATACGAAAATCCATTCAACAATTCCATATTGTAAACCATTTCTAATGACTTCGATACCGACAACCCATTTTTTTCTGTTTTCATTAAATTTAAGATGTCTGTAAAAAAAATGATATATAATGTTTCGAGATTTAATGAGAATGGGTTAATTTTAGATTCTCAATTGATTAATATATATACGGAAATTAATCTAAATTCTCGTGATTGGATAATTTCCTCGATAGGTAATCGTCGAAGCTCTGCGGTCCGGCTCGTCGAAGCCTAACGCCCTGGTGCGTAACCGCGGATACGGCAAGAGTATTGGCAGCATATGTCGGAATAGTGGGGCGGGGGGTGTACGGATAAGGAAGGATAATGGTATACGGCATAGGCGGGGTCGAAGGCTCATGGCTGCACAAGGTCCGTGCGGCGTTACTGGAGAGGATACCCCATCCGTTCGACCGGCCACCGTCAAGCCAGCACAACATAAACCCCCATAGTGCTAAGCGGCTTAATAGCTCGCGAGGGCTCTGACGCCTGACACATTCAGCAGCACACGAACCTCAGGGTTACTGTATAGGTAACATATACATATATACTTCCAAGGATCACCGCAAGGCCTTCATAATATCCTCCCTAAATGTATACGTACGTACAGTTATGGGTATGAGAGGACGGGGCAAAACGGTCAGGCTAAGAAAATAACTCCTATCCGGATAAATGTTTGACAACATAAAAAACCAACTGAACTCGTAATAATTATCCTAATTGTCTGAAAAAAAATATGGGGAAAAATGGCATCTGTTTTTGCCCAGGCTTTTCAGCGGTCATATAAATATAAATATAAATATATGGGATGTCTTTCATTATGAGAGGATGCAAACCAAAGTAAATTCGTAATAATTATTTCGACAATGCGAAAAAAATTGCGGAGCAAAATCGAGTCTAATTTGCTCGTATCTTCAGCGTAAAACGAAAATTTGTATTTTATGCCCCGTTTCTCCATTTTATTCGGTCTCGAATGTGCACACGAATACATCTGTGCTCTAATTTGTCTCTCCGGTCGAGGTGCCAACAGTTTTCCCGATTTGTTACCGACGAAAAACTTGAATGAGTGGGCACCGAATGCTTTCCTACGAGTTTGACATTATTTGCCACAGTCATCGACGAGCGTATCGGTATACAAAGAGTTTGAATCGAGGAAAGTTGTCGATGTCGATGTGTGTCGGTGCAGCTAGAAAAACATTTTGTTTTTCCCATGGTCGCCACTTCACCCTTGGAGGGTTAGAGAAGCAGGGGGGGGGAGAGTCTAGTTTTGCGGGCTCGTATAGGGGGTTCCTAGTTTGGGACAAGAGGGGCTTGGTTTCGTTGCCACACCCTCCTCGTCATTGAAATCCGGCTCAGGAGGAATATACTCAAATTAAACGTACGCCGGTGTCGCATTATCGCTCTCGTGCTACAGAGAGCTGCTGCGACAGACACAGTAATACTTACTGTAATGCTAAGTTATATCTAACCATTCATTAACCTCGCGTGTGAACTCTCTGCGATCCGGGCTGCATGTTGTACGACACTTTCCCAACGCACGTAGAAAATTCTCCCCTCTCCCCGCTCGGTGTGCATGTAAGACGATACGCCGAAACTCCGGCTATAATTATCGAGGTACAACGGGGCTATCGAAAAAATTGCGAAATTTGCTGTGTGAAAGCGAGAGTCAAGTCTCAGGCTCCGGAGGAGCCGAATTATGAGATAAAAAATGTACCTTTTCAGTATTATGAAATACGATTTTTTGCGAGTTTAATGGTTTTTCGATGGTAGACAACTTGCTTATTGTTTCGTTTCTATAAGATTTAAGGAAATGGGTAATTTGTTGGGTGAGAGTGAGATTAAAAATCCGGAAGACCCGAGCATCTGACTGGGACATAGATATTAAATGTACGAAAAGTAATCACATTTGATATCTCGAGGTTCATACGAATTAATAATAATATTTCACAAGTGGAATAAAATATCGAAAAACTGTTGACATATCTAAGTTACAATTAACCAAGTTACTTACAAATAAAATCACTAGCCGACTCCGTAAAAAATCTGAGCCACCAAGCCAACCGGTGATATTCATTTTTACTCGCTGTATATAAGCAATCCAGCAAATAAATAAATAAATAAATAAATAATGGTAAAATGACTTCAATAAAAGAACACGTGGAAAGAGAGTAAAAGAGCGCGTCGATTCCGACGAATCAATTCGCGGTCCTCGAGCACCCAAGAGTCCGTGCAGCGTCCCAAAAATCGGTTCTCGCCGCATCCGGCAAGAATCCCGAAGCTCTCCATCCTCTTCGTCCCGGACTTCGTATCTCCGCCTTCTCGGTGCTAATGCCCGAACGAAAATACGAAAAACTTCTTACCGCAACAATGGTAAGCCAGTAGCGTGCGCGTGGATCTCAAAAAGATCCTCTTTTCATCGAGGACTTTACCGCCGGTTTCACACCTCTTCAGTGGGCTCCCCATCGAGCGCGGGGTCTTCCAACTCGCTGAGGGATCTTCGCCTTCCGGCGCACGGTATAATCTCGGCGAGAGTCCTGGAAAGGTCCCATTGACGGTGATCTCCATTATGATTTTCTCACAGTGTATTGTCGAGGTGTCGAATATGTCTACAAATAACCACTAGATCAATGCCTTACCGTTCTCTTCTCGCTTCGCCTCTCGGTCTCGTTCTCCGTCTTCTTTCTCCACTGGTCCGTTCGTATCGACGATGCGAACACACACACACACACACACACACACACTTCTCGCACTCGTTCCGGCTACGCGCCATTCAGAGTGGACTACATTATTTAGCTGCAAGGCCCCGACCGCACTGCGGGCATTATCCTTAAACATCTAAATCCGGGGACAGCTGGGATCGACGGCCGGAACGGGGAAAGGGCAAAGTGGTTCTCATAGCGGAAGAGACCTTTGATCTTCGCGGACTCGTTTGGCATGCGAGTGTCGCGGAACCAGTTGGGAACCACTTTCTAATGATTGCCGGAGGTGTCGGAGCAGCAACTGTCAAAACATGGGCGAAGCTCTGATGGGCAATGGGCGAAAGACCTCGGGTCGTAGCGAGCGTGACGTAGTCGAACGAAGTGCACCGGAATACACGCTGCGACGACGAGGGCGACAAGGGCGTCGGTGAAACGGGCTGGGGTTGCGGGAATGAAGAAGGATGCGCGGAGAACGCTTTCTATGCGCGTCGAAGCGTTAACTTTCGGTGATAAATATTGTATATATATTGGTTTTAGGGCGCCGAGGCACGAGCGAACGTTGCGAGGATCGCTATCGAGGATCGCGATAAAGTTTTAGGGGGGTCTTTTTTCTTTTTTGGAGGGGATGTTTCATGAGACACTTTTTTTTAGAGAATGGAGGTTAAGGGTAATGTTTTTTAGGAAAATTATGTGATTTTTTTTATTTTCGAACGATCACTTTGATTGTCGATGGAATGCCGGAGTAATTAGAGTGATTGTTGTAAAATAAAGAAACGAAGGGGTAATTTTTTGCAATTTTTTAGACAAACATTTTTATGTTTTCAATGGCTACGATAATTATTTTTCGGTAATTATAGCATTATTTTACCATCATTTACTGATTTGATTAATTAAAACAAAGGCCTCGAAAACGGATGTAAAATAATTCGGCACCTGCGCACTGGTTACTCAATTTTTATTCGTTTTTTTGTGTCTCAAGATACAGTTCATTATATCATCGGTACAGGGTGGTTAACCTATGGGATCGGTTACAGGAGCGAGCTGCAAGCCCATTGGTCCCATTTGTCAGCGACACCCGCCCACGCAACGCGTTATCGCGGGAGAGTTCCCATTTCTGTTTCGGTCTCTCTTGCTTTTCCTGCCGGCTCGAACAGCCAAAGAGCGACGAGGGAGAGGGCTCAGGACCTCGCTCATGCACGCTGTCGGCGCGACTCGTGCTGCCTTTCCCTCCCCACTTTATTCACTCTCTGCACTTCCATTTCAGACCTCGCTCTCCCTCTTCGACTCTCCCTCCTCAACCTTCTTCGCTCTCGCTGTCTTGAGCTTTATCGACTTCCTCGCAGCCGGAGACTCCCAACCCCTCCCCCCTTTCAGCAAAAGCACGTAACGGAAAGCCCCAGAAAGCAGCGCGATACCGCGACGCGAATACAAAAGCATTCGCCCGACGCAAAATCGCGATTTATTCTTCCCCTTCTGCTCGCGAATAGCGAAGAAAAAAAATCACACGAAAGAACAACTGCAGGATTGAGGTGCAAAGGATGAAAAAAAATGAATTACCCTTTGACGAGAACGGAAAAAATAATAATGAAAAAAGGATACAGTCGAGTCATAATAATCTGTTAATATATTTTCGCGTGAATTTATTTACAGGCGCAAATAATAATAATAGACAATAGATAATAGATAATAATGATGTTTCATTTTTTTTTTCTCTTTCATTCTTTCATATATATAATATATTTATTTATAATTTGTTTGTTTATTTCATTATTTTTTTTCTTTTTTGTTTAGCTTACTCGCATTATTAATTATCATTTGTTTACGCGTTTTTTTTTTCTTCATTTTTTTTTTTCTATATATAATATTTATATATGTTTTACCGGCTACTGTTCTATGTTCAGTATTTATAAGGAGATTCGTCGATTATAGAAGAATTTCGCTAGATTTTTTTATGTGTGTATTCGTGTATGTGTCCGTGTGTGTGAGTGTCTATATTTTTTTTTCTCGTCTCGTTTCTCTTATCCCTCGATTATTTTATCTACAAGAATGGGGGGAAGGGCACGGGGTATTTTCACATGTCACTCTCTATTCGCTTCGTTTGCATATATTCACCGATTATTTATTTTTTTTACTCCCAGAGTAATAATTTCTCGGGCAAAGAGGAGAGAATATGGCTCGGTAAAATCGTAGTTTTTTTTTCATCATCATTCGCAAGCAACTATAGATCTACTTTAATAGTGCCTACTAGAGGGGCGGGGATGGCAGAGTTTTATTTGCGAGGATATTTGCAGTCGTGTCAATCCAGACGCGTTTTTTTTTTCTCTCTTTTAAATTCATCGAGGATATTACATGCTGGACACAGCAAAGCCCAAGTTCTCCGAGCGCGTCCGACCTCTACGGAGTTCATATATAATTTTTGTTTTGTTTCATTAATCAGTCTTTGTTTCCGCGACAATTCGTCGTCGGAAAACGTCCGGCATGCGCGTTCGGAGCCCTGGGCACAAAAAAATGTTTTTTTTTAAGGGTAAAAAAACCATCTTTAAATCGATCCAATCGATTTTTTTTCTCGATAAACTAAACAGAAAAAAAACCACAAGCTCGTATCGATTTTACTCTCTTCGATATCTGGCGTTAATAAAATATTTACAATATATACGCAAGTGTGTGCCGTGTCTCTCGTGGCGAAAAACAATTCGTGACGAAAAACATCGTCGAAATTCACAAGACTTCGAATGTGCGATTCTCGTAGGTTTTATCGTCGAGTCTCGATTGAGCGAGGAAGGTCGAGGTTCAGTATCACGCCGGTGAGAAGGGCCTGTGAATCTGAGGTGGTTTCGGATTCGGCGGTGGTGTCGCTAGTCTTATCAGGCCGTGTCCCTGTCCGGAGTGTTGCGGCGTCGTTTGATGCTGGCTCGACGGCGGGCTTCCCCGTGACGACGGCGTATGGGGACTCGGTACGGCGACTCGGAGTGGTCCCGTTACCGAAAGATTCGTCGCCACCAAGGGTGGACTGTGAGCCTCCGACAGGCTGTCGGACAGACGCGATATCCCACCGTCGGACAGACGCGAGCCTTCCGATATCCTCGATATTCCCTCCGACAACTGGTGGTGCGGATGATGGGGATGGTGCAGCAGTGTTTCGTGAGGATGCAGCCGCGGCGGTGGCAGTCCTAGAGGATCCGGCAATCTGCGGAGCAAAAAAAATCGTTAATCCTCGCTCTTTAAATTCACATGATCGCGATTAATCTTATACAGAAAAAGCAATCAACAATAAATTATCCACGATGGTTCATTAATTTTTAGTAGCAATAAAATTTCTGTTTATCTCTAATATTATTAACTTCAACAGAATGATCGATTGTAAAATTAATAATAAAAAATGACGCTCGAATATCAGTCAAATGCAAAGCCATTAAAACACACAAAAGTCACGAACTTGAGCGAGATGCTCGTTAAGAAAATCGCGAATCAACCATCGTAAATATATAAAGCAGAAAACCACATGGGAAGTGAAGAGATAAACGTGTCGAACAATTTTCTGAACAGCTAATTCTTTCGTTGAACGCTTCCTGCATTTATCGATGTCAATTGTGTTATGATGATAGCGAAATATCTGTTATCCCACCTCGAGCCGAGATCGCCCCTGGGCCCAACGGCCTGAAAGGGGCTCGTCTCCGTCAGCCTGAACATGCTTCCACCTCCGATGCTCGGATGATTGTGCTGCTGAGGACTGTGAGGAGCAAAACGGAAGCTCGCGGTGGGAAACTTGAACGCCGTCGCGTGGCTGAATCGAAACTGCGACTGGCTGGGATCGAAGTGAAAGTTCAGAGTTGGCGGTGGACCGAGCGGACCGAGCGGTCCCAGAGGCACCGGTGACGGTTGATGATGCGTCGGCGGCGGCGATGAACTCGGCGACGGCGGCGACGTTCCGCCCAGCGATATGTCCGAATCCTCCGAGTCGCTCCCGCCCGGTCCGGGACTCAGCGCTCGACGAGGCACACCGTTACCCGGTCCGGACTGTTGCTGCATCCTAAAAAAAAGAAGAAACGACAATTAATATCCGTTCGTAAATCAATCTGGAACTTCTAAACTCACATTCAGACGCGAACGCGGTAGTGTTTTGTTTTTAATAAATGAAGGTCGTGATATTTTATTGTACTCAACTTTTTTTTTGGGAAAAGATCGTTTTTACCGAGACAGCCTCATCACCGTGCGAAATTCATGGTTTTGAGATTCGTCTATCTTGAAGAAAAATCGGGTCGACGTCGAAAATTAATTAAATATAATAATCTTCATAATTTTTCTTAATTGTAAAAACTCGCTGCACTAAAAAAAAATGGAAAAACATGAATAAAATGGAAAAAAGTTTCTTCGAGTAACTTTGCTCAGAGTCGCTCGAGCAAACATATTTTTCCTCAAAACGATAAATAGCGGCCATCGACAAAAAGATCGCGGATACGTTTTTAAAGAAATCGGTACGCGGGCGTAAGCGACGGAGTGCAAACTCGCGAATTCCACGGTACGGCGAGTCGTTTGCCCCACCCGCGAGTTTCCGCATAGAGTGCAGCGATGTCGGAGAAGGAGGTGGAGATAATCCTGTGCGGCTGCTGGATCGATTGCCGACCAGCAGCAGCAGCCGGAGCAGCGTCGGGACGCCGGCGTCGTCGACAACGTCTCTCCATCTGCTTTTCCTCGGTTGTTCCCTCCGTGCGCGTAAAACTACTCCGTCTGTTTTCGTTGCTAATCGCTCCGTTCGCGGCCGCTCGCGGGTTATTCGAACGCCGTGCACCCCTCGTTAAACCGTCGCAACTTTTTACTCCACACCGTGTCGCGCGTTTCACGCGGACACAATTTTTATTTTTTTTTTTTCATTTATTTTTTTCCCCGTCTTTTTCATCTCGCATTTTGTAACGGCTGTGACTTCTCTCTTCGTCACTATACTCGTACCGTCTGACGAGTCTATTTTCAATACGAGTTTCCAGCGAATGTTCTGACATCAGCTCATTCGAATATTCGACCGATTTTAGCTCAAGCGTTACATGCGAGCTGCTATAAATATTATAATAATTATTAATGATGTAATATTGATAATAATATTTAATACTATTATTATTATTATGAAAAAAAATTTTGGACATCAAAGACGAGAGATCGTGCTAAGACAAAAAAAAGGTAATACTCGGCGGCTCCGATTGTCGCAGAGATTCTTTTGTTTCGCCGAATTTCTTCGAGTTATAGTTCTCGCACGAGTTTATCGCACCAGAGACCGGGCGGTGCTTCATTGAGTCAGCGAATTATTTTGCGTACAGAGGAGAAGAGTGGACGATAAAGGAGAACTCGATATTTTCTTCTCGTCATTGAAATTCCCTGTTCGCGTACGGTAGGATTAAACCGTTCTAAGGTATTTAAACGTGTGAAAACGCTGCCGTGGACCGTAATTATTGCGGGGAGGTCTTCGGTGCCATCGACGTTAAATTAATTGGGTTTTCGAGGATTGTCCTTGGTGTGCTTGCGAATTCGGTCACACGTCCGTCACTCCGGAATTTGCCTCGACGCGACATAAATATTAATTGCACGGAAATATAAAACACAGACACACATGCAGACTCATCTCCATCTGGAACATCCCGAGAGCTCGGCAACTCTCTCTCCGCATTATAGCCACAGGTGCTTTCGCGTCACGCTGCCAGGCGAGTGCCTTAATTAAAAGGACGACGAGAGCGAGAGGAAATAAAGCAGCGAATCGAAACGGGAGCCTCGCGAGAGACGGACGGACGGTAGTGAAATAAAAGGGAGAAAAAAAAATTGGATTTAAAAAAATGACAAAAAAATAATACGAAAATAAATAATAATAAAAAAGGGACGAAGAATTCATCAACGGCGCGAAAGTATCAGGTGCAAGGGAGTGCCGGGCGAGCGTCTCGATGGGGAGAATGGCATGCGTTTCATCGGAGAGGAACAGCGCGAGCAGAAGCTCTTTCGCTTGTCCCGGGAGAGGAGGAAGAGAGAAGAAGTGAGCGAGAGAGAAAACATCTTCCGACTATTTACACAGGATGACGGGTCGCTTTGCAGAAATAACGCACCGAATGCTATTCTGTAGGGGACTCGCGAAACGCCAATCGCACAGCGGCCCTTTAAAAAAATCTCAGGTGAACGATACGTATGCTGAGTTTTTAAATATCTGAAAAAAAAAAATATATATTAATTTAAAAAATGGCTCGGCGTATCGTAAATTTCAAGACGACAACGGTTTTTAGGAGAGAGTGGGTAAAAAATAAAACAGTGAAATAAAGAATGCCCGATTCTGTTCCGAGTATTTAAAAAAAAATGCCCACAATTTATTCTCGTTAATATAGAGTTTTTATTTTAAATCATTGAACCGTATTATTCCTCCCGAAAAAAATTCTAAAACATTCCAATCCCTCCGATCTTGGATATCCGCCAGAATATTCCTCGAATTAACATGTTGTTAGCGGTCGGTTTTAATTAAACAATTTTATTTTTTCGAAACCGCGATCGACGGAAAAAAAAATGGCAATCTGCTCGTAACTCCGAGCGCGAAGCGCGAATCGAGCCGGGAGAAGGGGTGGAAATATCTCATCGTCCATCGGAGTTGCCTGCGTGCTCCATCCGGCTTTTCTTCCCTCCCCGGCCCGCATCTGAATGGATATCATTTTAACAAAATCTGGGCCCGCTCGGGTATAACGTGACACCGTGGGCATAGAGATTTCGTGGACGCGGGTTGTGCCTTGGACGAGCGCAACTGAGAGAGCCACGGCAGCGGCAACGGCGTGTCCTAAACGATCCTTGGTTCTCCTATACGGCTAAATACCCTCATAGCCACAATGGACTTCGAATCCCGCTGCACAACGCTGTGCGTACGAGGATATACATATCGCACGGAAAAAAATTCATCGTGCCACGACGACGACTACCACGGCTCCTGGCGAACGACAAAAGGTAACCGGACACCGCGCGAGGCGAGCGCCGTCGGTCTCCCGTGCACGAGAGAGAATCTTTCTCTTTCGCATTGCGGCATGTGAACGTGATTCGAGATTCGGGCAACCCCCGTGCACAAAATACAACCAGAAATATCGCCCCCCGAACGATTATTTCTACTCCCTACCCTACGGAGCGGCTCGTCCCGTTAATGCCGCAGGCCATCGCGGCTCTCTTTCCGGATTCTGCATTCATCTCCATTCTTTCATCTTCTTTCTTTCTTTTTTTTTTTTTTTTTTTTTGTTATTCTCTCTTCTTTCTCTCATTTCAATTCTGCGTGGCTAGATCTCACTCGGGATCCTTCGAGGATTTTAATAGCCGCTAATAGAGACGTTAAAACGATACGGGGGATCCGAGCGCATTTCGCTGTGTTAGCCGAGTACCGCGATGCTCAACTTTTAACTCGTTGCCCTATGGAACATGTGTAAGCTTCGCGGATGGGACGATTTAATCGAATTTTCGGCTTTAATGTTTGGGTAAATTTTAGTCTGAGAGATATTACAATTGTTCATCATATAAATTTATGTAGAATTATTTAGAATACAACGTAACAATGTGCGGATAAAAATTTTCAAATTTTCCAAGCCTAAAAAAAATATTGAGAAGAAAATCGATTCTTCAAACAATTTTCTATCCATTTAAAAAAATAAGTAACATCTTAACTTTAAAAGCGATTGGGAAAAAAGCTGATTCTTTGAATAATTTAATAGCGAATTTGATGTACAATAAAATTTTTTTTGTAAATTTATCTCTTCTACCGATCTACAGTTGGTGTTTTTTTTTTATTTTTCTCGTGACGCATAGTTCAAAAACTGGAACGAGGTATAAGAGGGATGCATTAGCGGATAGCGCGCTCGCGTCTTGAGACAAAGCGGCTCGCCGAGCGGCCAAGTTCGGAGTCGTCGCGTCTGCTGCACTTTATATTCCGATGCACACCCTGTGAGTGCATTTCTCGAGCGCGAGGCAAACGATACACAGAGACGGAAGAAGCGAGACGCCGAACGGGGATATAAGTGCATTCGGCGGGGTGGGAAGAACGAGAAGAGAGTATTTTATTTATATGTGTGTGTGTGTTGCTTCGACTCGCCTCGTCGACCGAGAGACAGGTAGTCCATGATTTGCAACATTTTATCCCTCGCGAGGATCGAAAAGGTTTTTCGAAGGAGCTACTCGTAACGCGACGGTAAAACATGGCGCCTGCGCCGCTCGCAGTGGCCGCTGAGGAGCTCTCGACCAAACGGAATTCGCCAGAGTTACTTCGTGTTTAGGTCGATATTATTGTATTTTTTATTTATTAAATTTGTTTTTTTTTTCTTTTTTTTTTCTTAGTTTCCTCTCTGATATTCGTCGCCGAGCAACATCTTTGGACACGGGAGAGTTTGTGCAAGAGGAATTTAAAACCTGGGGTGGGAGACTTCGACTCTCGACTTTTGAGGGCAAATGTTTGTCCTTCGGTAAAAGAGAAGCCCGCGCTCGAACGGGAACGTCGAAAGTATCGGCTGTCGGGTCACTTGTTTCGGATCTGTGAATTTTGATATGTTTGAAGTATTTTTTTTTCTTTGTTTTCCTTTTTTTTTTTTTTAGGATGCTGCGAGGTCGACGAAGGAAAAATGATACGGCTCTCCGTGCATCGAACGTTACTTTCCTACAGATTAAAATTGTTTTTGTACCCAGGAACGATAAAAATTATCTTGAAATATTTCAGTCACTCAAGTTGACTCTTTGTTATTGGTCAGATAAAAATGTACATGAATCCGTGAAAATAAAAAATAATTTTACGAGCTGGGTGCACGCGTGAAGTAATTTATTTTTCATTTTGAGAGCACGCCGTGTGCTCTGAAGCCAAGGGAAAATTGATACCGTTCTATAAAGCTTCATAATCCCCTGTTCGAGCCCACTTCGAGCCGTCATTCCATGCCGTCTTTCTCCCCGAATTCACGTGTGCTCAAAAGTTATCAAACAGAAAATCTGTAAAGGGATTTTTCAATTTTCTTCATTTTATTTATTAAGCGCGATTAATGTCAAAATATTTTTCCAGAACGCTGGAAATTCAACGATGACATAAAATAATAATACTCTCCGTATATCGAAGGTGGTTCCTTTTCTTTTTTAATTTTAATTTTCTTAATATCAGGGACGATAAGAATCGACTCAAAGTATTTTAACGATACACTTCCGATGTCGCCTTTTAATCTGACAAATGTATGTGTCCACACAAATTTGACAATCGCTCTCAGGCTAGGGGAAAATTGATACTCTTCCGTGAAGCCCGAACCACAACTCCCTGCTCGAGTGCACTCTGCACCGTCATTCAATATCCCGTACCTTACTAATTCACGTATATTTGCTCAAAAGTTATCGAACGGAAGATCTATAAGGTACTTTGAACATATTTTTTTTTTTTTTTTTTTTTTTTTTTTTTTTGAGCAATTAATCGTAGAAGGTCCAGTCTTGTTTGACGAATTTTCTGGATGTTTGATCGCCACCGCTTTCCGGCAAGGGTGCCGTTTCTCTGGGCCTCACGGGGTTGACGAGGGGCAAACATTTTTCCAACGGGCTGAGCATAGACTGTAAAACTCGAGCTCGAGTGTTTGCTCACATTGGCGAAGCGTCCCAAGATGCACTCCGCGTCCGGACATCGAGGCAAGGATCGCTGCACCCGTGTTTCGGGCTTTCGGTAATTTTCGGTTTGAGAGTCCCTTCCTGACGGTAGCTTCCGGGCGTCTTCGTGGAAAGAATGTCGGATCCACCGAGGAATTAAATCCTTGCCGGAAAAGACACGAGGCCGCTTCTTTTCCTCCCGACTAATCCGACCGATACAAGAGTCGAACCTGGCGTTCCAGTTCGCCAGGGATTTTTGGGAAAACTTGCGGACCCGCCACGTCGCAAACGCTTTACCGGAGTTGGAGCTCGAGCAGGGAGCGCCGAATGATTAGCGATATTTCCTTGGCCACGCATGGTCGGTTTTTCCCATGTTTTTCTTCCTTTTTCTCTCGGTCGAAAAATATTGAAAAAAAAAAAATTGGCGGAAGCGCGAACGGTCGTCGGTCGTGCGAGTGCCTAATTCTTGAAGCCTCGCGCTTCGCCGGAGACGTGGGCAGACACGCGGACTAATTGCGAACGCGTAACGACGGACGTGTAGGCACGGAGAAAAAATGCACCCGAGCCATTAAGACGATCCCGAGGGCGATTTTCCAGCGCTCCGACATTTGGCAGACGCGCGCGCCCGGAAGTGCAACTGCTCCGAAACTGTTTCTTCTTCTTTTTAGGGGGGAAAGATGGGGAACTTTCAGCCCGGATAGCGATCTCAAAATTGTCATTGTTTTTACAACCTGCGGTCGGGTACGCGGAAGAAAAATAATTGAATGACTCGAGAAAAGGTCGCTCGCAGGCTGCCATAAAAATAAATAATTAAAATTTTTTTTTATTTTTCCTCATACATTCGTACAATCTCATGCGAAATTTAAAGACACACTCCAAACATATTTACCAGTATTGTTTCGATATCGTAATCAACCGGGAAAATTATCAGAATTAAAATACCAATATTTTTTTTTAGTAGTGATATTTATTTGATTTTTTTAAATTATACGCGCAGTAAGTTGAAATCGCCGAATTTTTTTTCCGGTACGATTTTCCCCGTCGTCTTCGTCCGCCCTTGGCGCCCGGTGAGAATGGTCCGCGCGAAATCACTCGTTTAATAAATAATGGCGTAATCAGAGTCTCGTTTGCCGAGAGGGAAGACGCGAGAAGGGATAGGTCGAGAAAGGTTCGTAGTACAAAAGGTTACGGGGGTGTTCAACGAGAGGGCACGCGTTAAGAGTTTACTGGCAAACACCCTGGAAGGGCAGAGAAGCTCTCGACGAGAAGCGCTGATCTACGGATGCGCCCTAAGCCCTGCTTCTGGGCTTTGTCAAGAATAGAACAGGATTTTCCTTGAGGTGCTAAAAAGTAAAAAGCACGAAACAAAATAACTTTTTTCGCGAAGTCTCTTCGTTCCTTCGACAAATAAAATAGATTAAAAAAAATTAAATGATCAAAATTGTACGCAGGGCAAAAAGAATGCGTTGAACTTTCCAAGAAATCTTCCGGTAAAATTAGCCAAAGACCAATTAATTGAATTAAGAAATACAAAGATTTCTCTCGATACATTCTTTTTATTTTTCCGACGACAAAAAATATTTTTGAACATTAAATAAAGCAAATGACATTGAAGGTAAAACCAACGTTGAACCTTCTGCGAATCGCTCGGTTGGATTTTGTCAACTCCGAATGTAACATTTTTACAGGAGTTAACAGAAAAAATTGGGAAACAAATTTCGGAGCAAGCCGAGTGCGGTCCGCTGAGACGTTGCGCGACGGCACGCGCCGAAGAGCTCGTTCCCGTTCTCTCGAGAGGTTCGCCGCGCGAGAGTTCGAGGGTCCTCGAACCGATTCGAGTTTCCCCTCCCGTGGCCGGAGCGCACTTCGAGACAAATTAAGTTTCGCTCCTTAAATATGCCAAGCCTAGCGCTATTCCATCTCGCCCACGGTGCTTCGCATCGGCCGTTTATCTCGGCCGGTTTCGGCCGAGAGAAACGAGCTAGGAGAAGCAAGGGTGAACGCCGGAACCCCCAAAGAGGTAGCTCCGAAGGACAGTTTCAAGATCGTGTCTGGTAATCGGATACTCCGAGACTCCCCTCCAGATTAATCGGGACTCGCGTGAATCCGCGCGTAACTGTGTAACGGTAGTAAAAAAAAATCCCAAACTCAAAAAAAAAAAAAAAACGAAAATAAAAAAAATTAAGGAAAGAGATACTCGAAGACTCATGGAAGCCTCGGACTCTCGAAGCGTTCGCCTCCCCGACATACGGAGCGGAGTGTACGGTCAATTAGGCATCGGTCGGAGGAAAAAATTCGCCGTCCAAATTCTGGGCGACAGCCCGTGAAAACCCGAGTCTCGTGTTCGCCTGGCAAAGCGCTCCGACCGTAATACGCATATATCTATAGGTACACCTCGTGTTATAGATAATATACGAGGAGGTCGGCTAAGGAGGAAGCGATCACCGTTCAGCCTCCATTCGGTTCGTCTCCCCCGTATAGTTTTTCAAAGAGATATCCTTCCTCGCCCACAGCTTTCGATCATCCACCCCTCATCTCTCGCTTCGATCTTTTTTCAGTCAGTACAAAAAAAAAACAAAAAATTTTTTTTTTTTTTAATTAAAAAAAAATAAATAAGTTTGATATAAGATTTCACATGTGCGTATAAGAGGCGGTGGAGGAAGCGCAACGCGGAGTCGGTCGGGACAGAGGGAGGGATTTCAGGATCAGATTGGCCGCGGCCTTAAGCCGTTGCAAATTACCCGGTAAGCCTTTTAGTCGGTGTGTCTGTTTTGCTGGCTTTACGGCCGCAGCCCTCGGAGACTCGGCTCTCCGTGGCCAACGGCTATGTCGGTGTACCGTGGAAGCTACGTTGGATACGTTTATGCGCCGCCGGAGGCGTTACGGTATTATTTTCGTTACTCACCACCCCCGTCAACCCCCCCGGCGAGGCCGCGATGTGTATTATTCCATAAAAGCCCAGGGGGCAATCCGGCGGGAGCTTTGTGCTCTCTCGCGCGATACGCACTCCGAAAAGGGACTCAATCTTCCTCCACGTAGCCGAGTTCCGCGTCGACTACTCTGGCACGATTATTCCGACGTTTGACTCAAAACTTCGCGGCTCTCGTTCGAACCCCCGAAATTCGCCTTCGAGCCCAGGCAACCTTGCTGCGAGATCAAAAAGCTGCGAATCGAGTTCACGGAAAAACCGACGAACGATCGAAGAGATACTCAAGTATACTCAAGGAAGTTTCCGCATGCCAAAGGCAACATGTGCAAAAAAATATGCAAAATCCATGTTGATAATAAGACATTTTTTTAGGTAAAAATATATTCTGCATTAAAATTATCAATAATTTTAATAAACAATTAAATATCGTAAGGCACTAGCGAAATAAAAGGAATCGACCTATGAGAAAAAGAATATCTCGTCATCGTTGGTAAAACGGGAACGGAATATTGGCAGGAGCAAGACAATTTTTGTAAATTTTTCTGGGGATGTTGGATAGCTCTGTCGGGAAGGGTTCGCCGTGTGAAACAGTGCGAACTGCGCGTCTTTGAGTTCCTCGGCGCTCGACCCACGTGCGGGAAGAGCGTATGGACAGGGTCGAGTAAAAAATTTAAATTTAATGCAATTCGGAGCGATTACCGAGCGATTCCCCGTCGCGAAATCGTACGGGGGGGTTGCGCGCGTGTTTCTCGTGGACCCACGATCACCAACACCACCGCGACCTCCCCTCTTTACGTGTTCGAGCTGCTCGAGCGGAGTCCTGGCTTGATTGGCTTATATTGTCGATGCTTAACTGTTTCATGCACCAGTGACCGAGACACCGAACGGGGGAGGATGGATATCATTGCTCCCGATAGGGGTAACGTTTCAACATCGCCCAAAGGGATATTTTCTTCCAGAACGTCGGATTCATTGGCATCAAGATACATTTTGTAAGAACCCCCTCCAGCATTTTTTTTTTCATCGAAAAAACCATTACTCGTCTGTTCTCGACTCTTCCACTGGCCATTTTTTTTTTTCCTATCGATTGAATTTAAATACAATTATAATAACAATAAAATAATTCTAACTGACGCTCGTATGAATTTCGAGCATATTATGAGACTCGCTGATCAGGATCGTACGATCATTTCCGCGAGATCCATTCGGCGAAAAAAAATCTTGGAGTACAAAAAATAAAATGTCCATCAGGAAAAAAATTGCTCGGCTCTTGAGCTTTTCTTGACTCTTCCGCTGATAATTTTTTTTATGGCATGAATATAAATACCATTATAATAATAATTTTAACGTAATTCTCATTGATGCTGGTATCGAGTTCGAGCATATTATGTGACTGGCCGATCAGGATTGTATGGGTATTACAGCTCGGCAACGCGGCGTATGCTGAGCGAAGAATCACGGGCGAGATAGCATCTTATTCAAGGATCAGGATCGGTGCGAGAGAGGGAGATAGAGATCCTGTCTCTGGCGTGGCAGTACGACAGGACTGCGCGAGCGGGACTCGGTTGGAGTATTGCGTTACATCACCGGAGTCTACGGTTATCCCTTAATATACCGGGTGTCCTCCTCTTTTAATGAGACCACAAACGAGCGTCGTGTTACGGCGTAAAAGAAGGAAGGCTCAGCGGAGCGAGCAGGCGATCGGACCAAAAAACCCCGCAGGGATGCTGCGACCGGATGCGCAGAGCCGGAGACGACGGGAAAAATAATAAAAGGGTGAAACGTTCGATTTTATGGACTACGCGTGTTCATCACCTCGAAGATATCCGCACATCAAATGTTATCCTCGGCAAGTCCATTGAATTTCATTCTCCAAGTGAAGTTTGCCGAGTGAGTTGGGTTGGAAGGGAAACATTTTTGTAGGTAAAGGGAGAAAAAAATCTGGGGGAAAATTCAGCACGGAAGCTTCAAGAACCTCGCGGCACGCAAAAATCGCGACGAAAGTCCGCCGTAACAATATTCGTTTAGTTAATTTACGTCATTCACCCATCCCCCGAGGCGCCGACGACTGATTTTATTAATTTTGTTTTTTCTTCGCCCTTTCTCTGTCTCCCTCGTTCTAATTCTCTCGCGCTCTTTTTCTGCAGCACCGGGCGCGATAACTCGATCCATCGTCGTCGTCTCGTCTCCTCAGACTAAAGAAATTAAGGAAGTAACCCTCGAAATTTATTTCCGTTCGAGCGATTTCCTTATTCTCTTTTCCATCTTGGTTTTCTTCTTTTTTTTTTCTTGCCGTCTTTAAATCTCGCCACTGTGCGATAACGAGACACAGGGAGACGGATTTATAGCACTTTTATGTCGAATGCGAGGGAGTTTTTTTTTTTTTTTTTTGTGGGATGTCGAGAGTCAGGGAAAAAACGTTTGACCATCAATGGCAGGAGTGAAGTGTCGACGTTACGCACACGCCAAGAAAAATTAAACGACTCCCCAAGACGCGGGGAAGAAGCGAATCAATTTCTAAACTCCCGTCCACTCGGCGATCCTCTCAGACTCTCCGCGACCGTGTGTGTGCTCCGTTCTCGGCGGCACTTCTCTTTCCGCGCTCTCGTGTAAACCAATTTCAGGCAATTTCGCGTCAAGAATAGCCCCACTCGAGCCATGAATTGACCCGAGCTGCGAGAAAGGACCTTTCCAATTCGAAACGATCTAACGCGCGGGCGATAATAATAAAAATCGAAAAAATAAAAAAAAAAACGTAGTGCACGCGAGGTTCTCGACGATTTTTCCTTCGTCGTAGTTAGCGAGCACATTGCGGACGCGCCAGTCGCGCTGAGAGTCTGAAAGCTCCAACGGGAAATTAGATTTTTATTTTTATTTTTTGCAGGTGTTTGAGGAAAAAAAACGAGAAGTTGAGAACTATTAGCGTTCCTTTGTCAGCGATGGGAATTAGAGACGCTACTTGCGACACCTTTTTCTGGCCCACGAAAGCCCATAATTGAGTAGAAACTACGCCCTGGTAATTTAATTCGATAATTCGTAGCTTCCACGAAGTTGAATTTCGTATGAAGATAAAAATCAAACCCACTGGACATTTTTAGCTGTCCCAATATTTTTGGCTAAATATTTTCTCGATAAGTATAAGCTTGTAAAAAAAAATATATAAACAGCAAAATTATTAACTAATAAAATCCCAAAATTATTGAAGAATCAAATCGTAAAATTATTAATCAATGAGACGATAAAATTTTTTATAAAAAATTGTAAGATGATCTGTAAAAAAAACAAAATAGTCCTTCGCGGCGAATTCAACGTCTAAAGCTCCAGGTTTTTTGGCGTGGAAGATCGAAGGAAACGAAAGAGATCGCGACTCGCAGCGTCGCCCCGTTTTCCCACGGGAGCTCGCGACCGATTTTTATCTCGCAAAGTATATTTTCACAGCTCGAGAAGTACACACGCACAGGACTCCCGGTCGTGCATCCTTCGGTCTCCTGTCCGAAGTGAAATTAGCGAACCCCGTTGGATTCCCAAGGGAAAAGCTATAGGCGACCCTCCGGTCTATCACTTGCGCCTGGCGCGTCACGGAGTATCCTGTGTACGAAACAGCTCCGGCGAAACTTCCGCAACTCGGATGGATTCCCCGCTCGGTCCAGCGCTCGCATCACCGGATGCGATCTCGTTCCCGTTCCGATGTTACCCGACTTCTTGGAGTGTCAAATTCAATAAACTCGGCACTCGATTCTCAACTCCGCGCTCGATTCTCGACTCGTCCTCGTCGCGCACCCCTCTGTTTGTTTTTCGTATAATAATAAGATCGGAACGGCACTGTTCCATCGGGCTTCGCCCGTCCGCGGAGCTCCGCCGACGGGAAGCCTCGGAGAGATTGCGTTTCATACGGCGTGCACGACCGACCCGGATATGCAACGAGTGAGCGGCGCCTCGACGTACACCTTGTTACACCTTGTTAATTACGTTCGACGACAGGCGACGGCCGGGCCACCGATCTTACGAGATCGCTCGGTGGTGTTTAATAGTGTATGAACATGAAAAAAAAATTACAATTAAAAAAAACAAAAATTGTCGATGCTGCGGTCGGGTTGCGAGATGACTGGAACGATTGGAGGTGTTTTTCACGCTTTCGATATGCATTATTGTACGAGGCGGTGTAATGCACCTGCCGATACCGAATCACCTGCGAGATGACGCACCGTTAGATAATTGATTTTTTTTTTTAATCAATGAATGAATGGTGAAATTAATTGAATGAGCAAAAAGCCGATAGAGGTGGATTGCTAATGTGTGGCCATAACAAAGTGATTTTAAGAAACGGGAGAAAGTCTGGCGGGTGGAATAAAAAATGTCCTACTCGCGAGACTAACGTTTAACTGTGAACATTCATTTTCAGTAGAAACCATTGATTCGAATAAAAATTGGGGAGAATTAATTATATGAAACTCACCATAAAAAAATTACTGAAATTAATTAAAAGTCCATTGAAATATTTTTTATGCGCGGGAATAATAAAGGAATATTGAAGGACTAGAAAAGTTACGCAAATGGACTATGAAATCGTGAGTTGGAAAATTGATTCTTGGTTGAAAGAACTTACTTGTAAAAAAAATTAATAAAATATTAAAGTGGAGAAAAATGAGAAGAAACTCGAGGCATACACTGGAAGGATCGCGAGAGACGAGAAGCTCAGCGGAAGGATGATACGACATCGAGAGAAGCTGCGAGAGACACGGAGCAGTGATATTGGTTTTCGACGGGTGAACATAACACGGGAACGCCGTGGGGTAACGATTACATCCCCCTCCGGTGGAGGTATAGAGTCTACAGTCGGGAACCTTCCTCTCTCGCAGCCCTGGGGTTAACGAGCCGCTACGCTTATTATCCCGTTATTACGGCATCAAGAGCACAGTGCAAAGAGCTCCCCGAGCGAATTGCTCGCGCGTCCGGGAAATTCCCTCGTCGCGGATGTTCCGTGCACATAGCACGTTTGACGACTCAAATTTGACTCGTTTTTCAACCCACTTTCAGACAGAAACCTAAAGTCGAACGAAGAATTTATTTTTTAATTTTCATTGCTACTATTAAATAATATGGAAGTAATGGTAAATGGTAATTAAAACAAAAATAATTATTTTGTTTTCGGCGCAGATGTTATCTGCGCTATTTTTCCCCTAAACTATCGTCATCATGAATTAATAATACCAACAAGAGTGAAAAATAGTTTAAAAAAAAAAAAAAAAAAAACATACGGCATATTTCTTTAAATGACAAATAATTTCGAAAAAAGGATGAAATAATGTATAGAAATTATTGAAATAATAGCAATACAATTATGATATATCGTCGTTATTTTTCAGAATTTCATGAAAAAAGGGGGACAATTTTTTGGTTCGTCATCCGTTCGTACAGTCGAATCGACCGTCGGAGGTCTTCGGTCTTGATGCTCGTGTACGAAGGTGCGCGAGTCGTGTCAACGACTGTCGCCATATAGGTCATCGCGGTGGAAACGTCGCCGCGACTTTTGCGGCGAATCTCTGGCTATCTCGTCTGGACGGAGAGACGGACGGACGGACGTTAATCCCGCGAGCGACTCCATCCCGAAGAGAAGCTTTGGCAGGCTCGCCGGACACGGAGCTCTCGGGTCGGCATCGATTTCTCTTCGACGCCACCTCGCTGTCACCTCTTGCGACATCGATAATCGACGATACCTTCCCCACCCAGGTCGTTGTCTCGTCGGCGGCACGGTCGGCCCGCGGGCGGCGTATCGAGATCAGAAGCCCTCATAATATATGTTATGTATTAGATATATCAATAATCGTCGCCGTTCGGGCGAAATAAATTAACCGGTTCGCGGTCTTCACGGTGGTCCCGCTTAGCTTACCCCCAACGAATTATTTGTTCTCGGCTTAAAATAATAATAGTAAAAAAATCATAATAACCACTAAAAAATAGTGTCTCAATTTATTTATCTAATTTTTTTCTATTTAATTCATTTCATGTATTCAATTTATTCAAAGTGATATTAATCGAAAAAAAAAAACAACATCAACAAAAGTAGTGTCATCATTTTTGTCAGATTTTTTTGTCCCCAGGACAGGTGATTTGAGCGAAAAGTGTGGATACGGGTGCGGCGCATGCGCAGCCGGAGCGCGGCGAAAGTCCTGGTTGCAGAACCGGGACAGCAATGACGTTCCTTTAGCAGTGTGTGTGTGTGTACGTTAAAACGTGAAATTAATCGGGAGCCACGATAAAAGATAGCGGCGTTAATGACTTACCGACACAGAGGCGAATGAGCGGACGGCTCGCGCGCATGCGCGTGCAAACCCTCCGGAGACAATGTTATTCAGGACTACCGCGTGTCTGCGTTTTTTTTTTTTTTTTTTTTTTTCATTTCTTTTTATTTTCGTAAACGCGCGTAGAGATAGAATCGCGTGAGTGCCGAGCAGTTGTCTGCATTACATGATAATATACTGCGTAATAGGGAACTCGTAGCGCACAAGTATACGCGTGTGTGAAAGTCACATTGTTCTCCGGGCGATACGGGAACGATCGCCGATGCCGCTTTTGTTATTCGTGCAACACGCTACGTTTTGTTCGTCCTGCTGCACGGCGATACACTTGCAAGATTTATCGACGCGTTCACGTTAACATCGGGACCGATTTTCTCCTAGCACCGATAAAGACAAAAAAGCAAGACGGTCGAATCGACCAAAGAGTCGGGCAGGAACGTTTACATAACTCTCTACCTAACCGAATAATATAATTCAATGGCTCAAAAATATTTCGGAAATAAGGTCGAAAAAATCGTTCACCTAATAAACACCTGCGGGAATTTTACCGTGATTCGACTGTATTTTTATTCAAATATGTGTCGCGCATGATTGAAATTATAAAAACCGCAATAAAAAAAAGATACGATTTTTTGGAAATAGACAAATGATCCCAGCCGTGAGTTGGCTGTACGGCAACATCCGGCGTGTTTTTTTTCTCTTATTCCTCTTATTTTGTTTATACATCGCCGGTGTCTTTCGCACGGATGGTAATTAAGGTCGCGGATATCATACACTCGCAACCGGTGTAACATAAAACTGTAGGTGTGTTTTTGTCTAGTGGTAGGGGGTTAAGCGAATGGATCGGCGGCGACGCGTACATTCACCTATCGCTGTCTGAATAACACGCCTCGTATCGCACCGACTTGCGTAATTTCGAGCGCGTAACACGCAAACACATCGGGGCTCCCGAGACCTCGAACAATCGTATTATCATTGTAATTAAAATCATTACAATCACTAATAATAATGACATTAATAATAACAATAATTAAAATCAACATCATTAATATTAATAGTATTAATGAGTGCCACAAGAGTCAGGTCGGTTGCCATTTGTCAAAGTATATAATTATCGGGGATAAACCTACTGTGAGACGACAATTGCATAAAACATTGGCAATAATTTTCTATTACCGCAACTCCCATATTTATAATTACTATTATTATCATTGATAATTATAATTTTTATGATTAATATCAATAATATTAATATTGTTGTTATTATTGGTTATCCATAGCCGGAAGATTGAGATAAGAGGCTACAAGCTTGACGTTGCAAAAGCGAACGGGACACAATGCAAGCTCGTTAGAGTAGCGCGGAAAGCAGAGATGATTCTTCTCCCGAGCGGACTTTGATTCTTGTCTGCGAGCGCGTCGGCGGTGTGTCCAGAGACGGCTCGTTACCCTCCCTTTTGCTACCTTCTCGTTACGGAACGAAGATACTTCTCTCTCTGATCCGTCACGAGGAAAAATCATAAGAGGAGAAAGAAGTGGCAACCGCAATGGTAACACGTATTCGAGGAGCTCGTACGACTCGCGGGTTACGCGAGCGAGACCGCTGCGTTAATTCGCTGTAGCCCGGCCACGGAAACGTCGAGCGAAAAAAATCGCGAGGAAGCAGCCGCGAGGCCAAAAGCATTGTGGACGCAGCCAGTGAGAGCACCTGTCTCTTCGTCCCCGCTGGGTTTCTTCTTCACGCCTCGAGATAAGGCGTGTCATCAGCGATTCTATGCGCGCATCGTCGTTTCACACTTTTTCCACGTGTATTTATATTACAAGTCAGCGACGGGGCTCGTTTATTGCCACAAGAGGCCCGTGGCCGAGGAAGCCTCTCGGCTGTAACGACGCGGGAACGAACGATCGGTGAGGTGAGAGACGCGGAATTCACTTATTCAATGTCGAGATCGAGATACTATTCTACTTTTTTTTTACGCCCAAAAAAATTAGTTTTTTAACACTTTAAAAAAAAGTATTTTTTAGGCTGAAATAATTGACTGAAAAAATTATGGAGTTTCGTTTTCTGTAGTTAAACAATAGAATCTTGAGTAACCGATTTGTCCTTTTATCGATTCGGACAATTTTTTGTTATTTTGGTATATTTTTTCTTTTTCTTTTAATTAACGAAATTGAATAAAAAATTATTGGTTCGATGAATGCAACACGAGTTCCGCTGTTGGTCAGAAGCGCGATTTACAGCGATATATTTAGCGTAGAAATTTCATCTGTTCTGTCCTCAACGGAGGAGAGGAGGAACGATGCGCAACGACGATAATCGCAAATTGGATTATAATTCGAGGAGCCTATAAGTCACGCTCGTCACCTCCAGTGCGAAATGGTGTGTTCCACCGGCCAGCTTGTATTACATGTTTGAACACATACGCAGTTGTTCGAACGTAAAACCCGCCGGAGCGGAAAAGAGAAGGAGAAACAGCCCCGGGCCTCGTTCTTATCCTTTTCGCATCCTTCTGCTCCTTTCCTATCCGCGCAGCGCCGCTTCCACCCCTTCCGATCCTTCCAGCGACTCTGCAGACATCGCCTTCCCCCTCCTCCCCCCTCTTCCGCCAATTATTTAGTAATTGAATGCGACGAAGAAGAAGAAGCAGAGAGTCATCGTTTAAATTATCATTCCCGGTCTGTCCCGACTGACTTTGTCGTTGTCGTCCTGCTACGCGAACGGGCGCCTTATTGTTTATCGTCCATGGCTCTCTCGTTCGTCTCGTTTGTCAACTACTGTCCTCCACGCTGCGTTAACGCTTTTATTTATTTTTTTTTTTGACCCCAAGGTGCAGTTATAACTGTGTATGAGATAAGCCATTTTTTAGGAAAGTATCCTTACCTTCCTGAAAAAAAATGGCTTATCGCATTGAAAAATCCATTAGTCACCTTAAATTGTCGTCTCGGAATGAAAATAAATTGAATTTAATAATAGAAACTTGAATTCATATTTGATACTTTAAGTTATATTTTATAGGGAAATTTGTATCTCTACCATGTACCAAAAATACTTTAGCAACATCTTTAATAGAAAGTAAATGAAACTCTACGGGAGTACAAATTTGATTCTGGTACAGTTGTTTTTCTTATTGATAGAGATTTCGATAAAGTGCCTAAAATAGCCTAGCGTTATAATGTGGTAGAAATTTTTTCTGAAAGAATCGTTAAACATCTGAGTGTGCGTTTTCATGCACCTTGTATTTCCGAATTCACATTGCTTTTTTTTTTTTAGGAAAAAAAAGAGTAAGCGGAAATACTAGCTTGAGCATTGATTTTAGGGAAAACATGGTTACTACAAGAGGCCGAGGCAGTAGAACAGGACGAAGGAGAACCTGTCGGGTCGAAGCAACGCATTCCGTTAGAGGGGGAAGAAGGACTTCTAATAAATAGCTCGAAGCGTGACTCCAATATTTTTGACAAGTTAATCATGACTCCTCGTGTGTTGGCTGGCTCTCGAGGCAGTCCCAAGCCCGCCAGGGCTAATCCCGAGGGAGAAATTTCCGTGGCTCTCGCGAGGAACAACGTTTTCGTGTACAGGAACGCCAGAGTTCCGGCCCAGCGGAGCGCGTCTCTATCCACCTTCTACAACGCTTCGGCAATGTTTTTTAGATGTGTAGCCATCCTATCCGCTTTAAGGCCGACGCATTCGATGATTCCACACAAAAAAAAAAAGAACAAAAAAAAACCGCTAAAATACTTATGTAAATGCCGTGTCTAGAAGCAACCGAAACCCATCGCGGTCCAGAAACAAAAAAAAAGTGTTCTCTTGTTTTAAACCGCCCGGGCGCCATCATTGATAGTCGAGGCCTTACTCGTTTTTCGATGACTCAACGAAAATACAGCGGCAGAGAGTCGGATAATGTAAGTTAGCATTTTTTACTGCGGAAGAATTTTGCTCAATTTTCTTGGTCGTAAAAAATTCAAAACGGTTCGATGATTTTTTTTTCAAATTCATGCGAAGTATCGTCAACATTGAGCGGCGTATTTCAGATTAAAAAAAATGTTCATAGTTACAAAAAAAAACAAAAAGTTTAATGCTCCCACATAAAATACACCGGCGAAAAATTGTGGTATTTTTTATTGTTTTTTTTTTTTTTTTTTTTCAAGTTTCGTCCCAAAAAAAACACAGAAAAGATTATTTAAAATCGATCCTCTTACTTCACCCGGGGAGCAAAGTTACACTTTGATTTTTCCCTCGTGTTTGTATATCCCGGAGCTCAGAAGAGAGCGTTCTAACGTTCTTATGTGCTTTACAGTGTAGTACATAGTGTACAGTCGACGAAGAGAGGGGGAGAACGTGAGGATTAATCCAAATGGTAATCCTATAGGCAAAGCGTGTTGCCGTACGTTCGCCTCCACACGCAAGCCTACCCGCTGCTGTTTTTACAAGAGGGACAAAAAATATTCGGAGACTTTAATGCGAGCGAGCTCGTCACTTGCCTCGTGTTTGCTCACTCGTTTGATCCTCCCTCTCTCCAACTCTCACGCTTCATTTGATACTTATTTGTCGAACCTCACATACACAAATACACATACAAGTGCGAATTCATTCGGAAATTATTTCTTACCATTCTATGAAAAAAAAAAAAAAAAAAAAAAAAAAAAAAAAAAAAAAAAAAAATAAATGGTACAATCTGGAGTTGCAGACGAGAAATTGGTTATCTCGTCGGAGAAATTGCCCGGAGTGATTGGCCGGAGGACTGCTCTCCTTCCGTCCGTTCCTATCGGGACGGCTGAAGGATCGAGCTCGAGAATAGGGAAGAAGTACGTGTTGCGGACGTGTGAAAAATTCGTGGTACCGGTAATGAGGTACCACGGACAAAAGGTGCCTGGCGGAACCCGCAACGATTCCTCGACAGCCACTGTCATTTGTTCTCGTGGGGGTTATTCGTAGCGATTTGTCCGGCGGCGTGGTTTGCCGGTGAGAAAAGGCGAGGACAAGGAGGTTGCGCAGTTGTACCGGTGAGTCTCGAAGTGAGCACCTATAATACCTTTCTTCGCCTTCTTTTGTTGCTACATTCTCTATATATATCTCTCGCGTATTATACGAACGGATGGGGCTGCTCACGTCAAAACAGCATTGTACACCGCTAACGACTTCTCGTCTGTCTTGGAACAGAAGCGAGCTTGCAGCTTGATTTCCGAGGCGAGTTTCTCACATCGGAATCTGCGGCTGCACAAGTTCCTCGGATCTTCGTGTCTCGACGATATGGATATATATATAAATGTTCTTATTTGTTGTCAATTGCCAATCCGGTGCAAACCACAGTGATTCATTTATGCGGAAAGACATTTGCCAAAAAAACACCGAGCGGAAGTGGAAGCAAAAAAAAGATTCCCAGTGAAATTCGAGTAAAATACCCGAATGTCCTCGCACGTGATTTCAGCTCTACTGGAAACTGAGTCGTACGATCGAGAGCCCTCGAAAGAAGTAACGCCTCTGGTAAAAAAATGGCCCAAAATGGCCTTTGCGCTCAAATGATGTAAAGACGATTCTAAAAGAACTTGGGATGTTTTTTATGCCGTGGAAAAAAAAACTTTCAACACCTCACTGTAGAGTAGCGGCGATTAAGTCTCGATATCGTGTCGACTTCGTCGCCCGGGGTCGTTATGACAGAGGAGCTCAAGCGCGATTTATCGTAATTTTATGTATGACACAATCAGCGTGCTCGCTCGGTGGCCGCGACTCGATAAAGAAAACTAAAAAAAAAAAGAAAAAAAGAGGAAGAGTCGCGAGTGAAAGGGGGACAGGCAGTGATTTACTGCTGTTCGGGAGGCCCGGCGACAGGGCATATCGAAATCAATGCCGGAAGTGATTCTCGTACGGTCCGAGGCACCGATAGGAGAATGGCAATATAGTAACGGAGCCGAGAGGCGACGCTGCCGGGCTTTCGTGGAGATAGATAAAACGATCCGAAGGGTTGTGCAGTCCATTTTTGCAGCGATGATTCTCTCGAGCATAGTTAGTCAATTTATGCCCGTCGAGCAATCAGCCGAGAGCCGGCGGAAAATCTTGGACGAGGCGCACGAGAGTGAAAAAAAAAAAAAAAAAAAAAAAACAGGCATGTAGTCTAGATGCGAAGGTCACTCCAGATTTACGTTTGTCCGCTTCGGCGAGAATTATCGACCGCGAAGTGTGAGTCTTTACAGCAGTTTCAACCGTCTTCAACGATGTTTTTATTTTGATTTTCTCACGACTTCCGTTGAAACTATCGACGATCCGGTACAGATGAGTTTCCAAACCGTAAATTCAGCAGTGCCGAACAATTATTCAAAATGCGGTACAGAATTTTAAGAAATTCATTGTTGTACCTCAAAGTGCATTTTCTTTGTTCAAAAAAATAATAACGAAGATTTAATTGTTAGGTGGTAAACGTTAAGAATGTATGAAGTGAGAACTATTTGGAAATTTTTTGCCGTGAACTTAGTTACCGATTAAAAAAAAAAAAAAAAAATCGTCAGTCAAAATTCAATGTCGCGGAGGATCTCATCTAAAGATTAAAGACACACTGTGTATGAAACGAGGCGTCTATTCCGAGAGCGTGGCTAATCGGCACGCGAGAAATAAATAAAGTAAGAGGATGTACGAGTGATAGAGACTCGGGGTATCGCGCTGCTCGTGCCTGTCGAGGTTCAATCTAGGAAACACCGCGTCACATTATACTTTTTAATGACCGGAGCAGCTAGCCGGCTGATCGACGAGAACACCGGTGTAAAGTAACGGCTATCGGAGAAGCAGCGAGCTCGACTTATCTGAGAGAAAAAAATAAGAAAAAAAAACTTAAAGAAGCTTCCGATCAACGTCCGTATAAAACATGGAGCTCAGTCGAGACTCCATTTTTCGCAGGAAAAAAGAAAAAAGAATGCCGCATATTTATCTGATCTAATTCCTCAAGAAAAAGATAGAGACAGGTGTTGGATGAAACTTGCGCAGTGTTATTGGCTTCGAATTATTTTCGCTACCCCGAGATGAAATAATTTTTTATTTCTGGCAAAAAAAAAAAAACCACTGATCAAGCACCTCGACTTACCTCAGAGAAATGAAAAACAAATTAAATAATGTAAAAAAAAACTCACGAACATCGTCCGTATAATATACGGTATGTTTATTCGAGTCTCTATTTTCCTCGCAAATAGAAGGTAAAAAAATTCTGAGCGCCAATCTAATCTAATGCTTCAGGAAAAACATAGATAAGCGTTGGGTAATGAACCTGCGCAGCGTTCTTGGCTTCGAGTTCTTGTTGCTTTCGATGAAATTATATTGTTTTTTTTTTGCGAAAAATTGCTGGTCGACTATAAGTCTGCACACTTGAGACCGAATCAGCGGGAAGACAGAAAAGCGATGCATGACACAGGTCTTGAGATAGGATGAGAAGAGTTCGAATCGTTCGGGACAACGGAAAGGGAGAAAGCTGGGACAGTTGTAAGGATAAATCGGGGCAAAATGAACCGTCCATTTCAAATGCGACGTTTTTATGATTGTGTCCACCCAAAAAATGGAGAAAAACACACCGTTTCGCCCCGCTCTCTTCCTAGGTTCGAAGATAGTCACACACACACACACACATAGGATTCTCATTCTATCAATGCCAACTGGGGTGAGTGCTACCTCTTAGTCGCTCGCCCTGCTAAAAGAAACAAAACGTTACACTCCAGAGGAGTGTCACTCGTCTTGGAAGCCCTCACAATCCATAGAGAACACATTTCGCTCTTTGTACCATCGCTCGGTGCTCTTCTCACGCTCATGGGAATTCTTTTTCTTCTTCTGTAAACGGGTTTCTTTCCATAAAAAGACTAAACAAAAGTATATTAAACAATCAATCCTAAAAAAAAAAAAAAAAAAAAACGCACTATATCAATGTTTTCACGAACTCGTGGCAATTTTTTCTGAACAATTTCTTTTCTTAATACGAGTCGATCGAACGAGACGTATCAGCTTTTATCGCATCGCGACGTGAGTTCGCAATACTTAGAACGAACGTTAATTCTCGCTTCGAGACTCGAGACTCCAATTTTTTTTTTTTGTTTGAAAAATTGAAAAAGTAAGAAGATCGAACAGGACTTATTAACTGTTATCGAATCTTGGCGTGGCGGGACTACAGCCCTAAAAAAACTCCCACTGTATTGGCGCTCGAGGCTTCGGGACCCCTCAGGATTTAACGTGATGCTGTTCGCCTCTCATCCCACCCCCACGTTCGCGCTCGCGTGCTCCGGAGCACGACCCCGACCGAGCGAGAGCTCTCAGCCTCGGCTCTACACTTCGATACTCTGTGTACAGTATCTTCATCTCGCGGATACACGCTCTCGGACAGATGTAACTTTCCTCTCGTGTTCGAGATCGAACGTTTTAGGTGCACCGAACCGATCGTCAGATGTGCGCCTCTTCTTCCCCTTCCTTCGACTCTCAACCCCCACAACCGCTTCTCCTTCCCCTCCCCCGCCTTGTCGAACCCCTCCTCCGGGCTTCACTTCGACTGTCGGCGAACCCTCTTCAATCTGCAGTCAATTGTTTCCAGCTAAACTGTTTGCCTTTCAGAGCCAACCCCGTCGGCACAGTGTACTGTAACACACAGAGCGCACCCTTCCACGTTCCTTGCAGTCTACTCGTTGCTTCTTTATTTATTTTTTTTTATTTTTTTTTTTTACTCTCCATTCGTTTCTCTTTAACTCCGAGGGACTTTTTCACCGCGAATGATAACACGAATTCCTATCATGAGATGCCACGGATTACAGAAAAAGAAAAAAAAATCGTCGAATTTCAAATGTTACGTACAGGACTGAAGGTTCTTATGTAAAAATTCGTACACTTCATTCGCAGTTGTGAGGAAGAATTAATATTGTCTTTCATTGAAATAAACGTGAATAAATGAAAATTAACGATATTTTCAATTTTTTTTTTTTATACACTGAACATTTATTTTATTAGTCATGCGATGAAGGACGAAAGAATTGAAAAAAAAAAAAATAACAAAAAAGTCGCGAGTCTTGAAATTGAGACCGCGCGGAGTAGAATGGACGATCGGTTTTCAATTGCCGAGCGATTAATCACCCGATGTGTTCGCGATGCTCGTAAAAAAAAAAAAATGAAAATAATATAAAAATCTAAGCTCACCCCCCTACGAGTGAACGGCTCAATCATAAAACAATCTCGTGGGGCAGTGTAGAAATGAAGACTGTATGCGCGAGTGCCGATCGAGCCTCTCTCCAGAGGCTCGGTCGATGAGGCAAACGAGCCAAAGGCTCACCCGGAGTCCTCTCACTCGTGGGTTCGCTCTGCGCCGTGTGTTACCTTACCGTGCGCTCGTATGATGTGCTAAATCATGCCCGGGTCGTTTGTTAACCGGTACCAGGCACGTCCTCGCCGGTGTAACAATCTTAACGGCCGATGCGAGCGGAGCCGAGCTGCTTCACTGGCCGAAGGACCGGCAGCAAAGTCGCACCTATCCGACTTTGTCTACCCCATAAACGGACACGTTGAACTTCGAGAAACGAACGAAAATAAGATGGTTGAAGAAAATTTACAGAGAAGCTTTTTTTTTTATGATAAAAAAAGTATCTCGTTGCACAGCTTGGAATAATATATAATAATATAATATTCAGCTTGGAATAAATGGAATATAATGAAATTGAAAGAGATTTACCAGGAAGTATTTTTTGATCCTCGGTACGTTCATCTTAAACTAACTTCGATCGTAAGATCTTGTAATTCCAAGGATCGCAGTGAAACTATATAAGAAAAAGGGCACAATGGGAGATTTCAAGAGAGTCGAAAAAAGTATCGGTTTCGAGATTCAAGATTCTCCGGGACTAGAATTTAGATAAAAGGGAATCGGCAGTGAACAAAATAATAAAAAGCTCAAACCCTTTCACTCCATGAAAAAAAAAAATACCCGATAGAAAAATTTTTCAATAATCTACAAAAAAACCTTTCGACCCGATTGAAAAAGTAGTTAATTTAAATAACCCAAAAGTCCATACACGAGTCCAATGTCGGTGCCTAGAACTCTCCCGATCAAAACGGGAGATCCACGAAGCCCGGACCGGTATCGATTTCGCGATTCTCGATCTCCGGGCCCAACGCAGATCGATCCAGAGATCTCAGAGTCGCGAGCGATATCGGACAAAGGACCAAAGTAAGATCCATATAGAGTTCTCGAGGCCCAGGGCAGTTCCTTACAAAATAAAAAAAAAAGAAGTCGTTCAGGGAGGAACCTTCGCGTGCACCGAAAGAGAGTCCAAAACGCCTCCGACAATCTCCACCATCTCGAAACATCCATCGAAGACGTTTCGTTCCGAAGCCCTCGATGTGTCTCATTCATTCATCCTCGTGGAATTCCTTCTGTTTACGAGAAACCGAGGGGACAGAGGAAGCCGTTCGAAATATCGCTCGTCGGACTCGGCGCTTCTGGCCGAGAAAGAAAAACGAGAAGGTGCACGGATTGCGGAACACGAAAACTCGTCCTCACGGTTAACCGTCTCGCGGTCCGGATTGTCAGCCGGTTAATTAAGCGTGAAACAAGCGCGAGGGGTCTTGCCGGACACCGTGCGGGCCAGCACATCGGAGATAAAGGAAGAACCGGAGGATGAACGGTGGAAACGACCGGGTGAAGAAGAGCGCAGGAAAAAGACACCGAGCGCGCCGACCGCAATGGGACATTCGATACACCCTCGCACCGTTGAGGGACTCTTCGGCTCGGTCCACCAAGAGACGCGTTCCCCTGGGCCCCTGTGGCTTTGTATTAAACACTATTATACAACGTATATCGTTTACGTGTGTTTAATAATACCTATATGGATTTCTGGCCTCGTGTACCTGCGCGCGTTCATCTCGTGCCCCCGTGTCTCGGTTCCCTTCCAGCAGAAGCAAAAGCAGCAGCATGCTCTCTTTCACTTCTGTAACCGGACACCGCGATATAGGCGGACCGTTCACCTGGAACTCTATATCACACAGGTGCCTCGCCTCTATGTAATACCGCTGCTGTGCGCGCTCTGCGCTGTCCCGAGACTTTTATTTACCGTGTGTACGACATTTATGTACGTATGGGGGTAAAAAAAAGAGACGGTAAGAAAATTTGATCGTGAATTAGGCTGAGAATTATGTGGAAGGTAAAGCACCGAGTTCCATTGTGTCCGAACCGTGACTCGAGCCAATGACGATAAAACTCATCGTAAAAGAATTTTTCTGTATCTTTTTATGACGGTGCAGTGGGCGTGACTTTTATTGTATTTGATCTACGATATCGAAGAAAATGATATTCGCTGGGTTTAGTGATCGGGGTTTTTATTTATTCTTCGTTATTTCGGTCCGGCTTTGATACCTCGCGGAATTAGTTGTCGACACGAGACGAGATTTTTTTTTAACGCATGTGTGAGAAGTGTTACTTCTCGAGCGTGCCGAGAGCGCCGTAACTGACGCTTTACAGCCATGTGTGCTCTGGACATTATCGCCCGATTGCAGTTTGTGCACTTCAGTTTACTTCTCGCACGCTTCGGCGTCTTTTAGCCGTCGCCTTGATTGTAAAATTTTTTTCAAATTTTCGCAGCCTTCATTAATGTCGGAAAATCGCGATTTCTATAGGATATTGTCTCATGAAAATAAACAGGGAAAAATTTCTTCTAATTTCCTCACCGACATAACTCAGCTGATTCGATGCCTCGCAGTGGTCCAAACTGGTAACCGACACGAGGCGGGTCTTCCCGTTGACAAATCGATACATGCGAGACGAATTAGTAGTTTGCGGTCCGACAATATCTCTTCTTTCACGCCGCTCTCGCTCGTCCACCCTCTATGGCAATAGAATAGTTTCTCGGCTGGTATTGCCACCGTTGTTGGTCCTGCCGATGCTGGGGGAACCCCCGCGGTGTTGGCGTGAAAACAGTCACGCAACCCCTCTTCGCATCCCCCTCTTTCCTTCCTCCTGCTGCCCCCTCTTTCGTCGCCCTTTTGACGCGTGTTTCTTCGCCGCGTCGTGCCACGGCAGAGTTCAGGAAACAAAAAGCTACAGGAATCGAGGAAGCAAGTGACAGCTGCCCTCGTAGAACTCCCGGGGCACGCACGTCAATTACCCACTTGATATTTTGTTTCCCTCTCTCATCAAGCCCTCCCACCGACTTTGGTGTTCCTACTTCTTTTTGTTGCTGTTGTTTTTTTTTTTTTTCATTGATTCTCAGAGGACTAATTATGTTTTTTTATCCGTTTTCACCTTTGTCGAGGTAATTTAATTTTATAATTTATTCATCGTTTTTCTTTATTGTTTCTCGGAGCTCTAATACTTTTTTTATCACTCAATCCCTTTCTCTAGCCGAGGTAGTTTTTTTTGTTTTTCATTATTTTTTGAGATTTTGCCGCCAGGTGGGTTTTTTGTTTTGATTTGTTTTTTGATGTTTTGTCTTTTAGCCGGGGTGTTACATGTCGCCCCTCTCTCGTCTATACCGGAGTTTTGATCCGAGGAACCGATCCGACCGGGCCGCCATCCATCAAGAACGGGAGACGAATGAACGTGGAAAGAGCGGTGAGAAATATGAAGGCGAAACGTTGGAGGGCACGCCGGTCTGGGTCGAAAGCAGGTGTCATGGAAGGCACGCCACTAATGATCCCGGACAAGCCAACTTGGAAATTAATCATGGCCTTTGTCTTCCCGCCCGAGATGCCCCCGGTTTCGCGCTCCTTCCCCCTACGGTCTTGACGTACATATTTTTCGGACTTCAGAGTTCTCACTGTGGTCCATTCGCGCCCTCGCACAGTCCCGCTTAACCACGTTATAAAAAACATTTTCATGATTTCACCAATATTTCTCATCGGCAAATTTTCAAAATCACTTTTTTCTTAATTTAATTCCTCAAAAAAAAAAAATGTATCCTTAATTTCTACAATAATTGGAAAATCGTCAATTATCAAATTCAGCTTCCAATGTGATATTAAAATTGTTCAGATTAATGGCTAAAAACTTAATGAACTGTGCATGAATTTGTGCACTTTTTTTTTTAATGTCTGCTGTTTATTACAAGACTGAAAATTGTTGTCTGTCGAGGAAGTAGCATGGCGTTTGCAACGAGGCTTATTGTTCATATTCATAGGGGAAAATAAGCTTCGGGATAGTTTCTCCTCGGAGAGCTGTCGTCGTGGGTTAATCTTCGTCAACGCGGTAATCTTCACGAGGAGACCTTTTAGTCAGGATGACACAGTACGCGGCGCTGCGGCACAGAGGAGATTTTTTTATGTATATTTTTTTCTTCATTTGTCGTATTATCTATCATCCATCTCTCCAAGGTGCGTTGGAGAAGTTCTCGACGTAGAACTATGAAAAATAATTCGAGACGTGCCGCGTGACCGGAATGACATTTCGCGGAAAAGACGGGGCTCGTTTAAGGTCAACGTCGGCGTCGTCGAGTGAGTGACAATTCGAACGTGATTTGCCGAAGGTTTACGGGACATTGACGGCGCTGAGAGAATCAACTATGATTGATAATTCCGTTGAGTGGTAAATTTGTTGACCCTGTGTAGTCGCGGAAGAGACGAGACTTTCGATCGACGAGCAAAATTGGAAAATAGATTCGCTCGTCGCTTCTCCCAGAAAAATAATTTATTCGATGGACACTAAAATTAGTATTTATTTCGACTCAATAATTGTGCAATAAGGAGTTAACGATCTATTTTTTTTTTTTTAATTTTAAGCCATCGAACAATTAGGTAAAAGTATGGCATTTTTCGGATGGTTTCGCAGCCAATGAAGATTAGTCAATAATTCTTTCCATATACAGGAATAAGTTTCATGTACCGAAACGTCTCGATATCCTGAATCAACAGAGACAAAATAATTTAAAAAAAACCCCCAAAAGTACCAAAACGGATCGATGTATATTCGAGAGATGTCTTCAAAAAAAATCAAATTGTAAAAGTTCAAAGGATCAAGTTTCAAAAACTAAATCCAATTCGAATATTGCTCCCATATCGAACATTAAAACCTCCTATATACCGAAACGCACATCATCTTTATTTTTCGAGCGAAGAGTTTCGCATGACGCGATGTAGTGGGTGGGTTTTTCATCTCTACGTCCCATCCCCGGTTATGTATCCACCAAGTTTCACGTGTGCACAAACGCAGATGCGAATACCTCCCTTCGTACCCTTCCATCGCTGCTGACACACACATCGAGCGCGTGAACAAGAGCGAAGCAGGAGATTGCTCCGGGGCTTTCGGGGTTGGGCATATTGAATAACTCGCTCGCTGGACCGCGAAAATATACCGCGCGTAGCGTACACGACTCCGTCTCCCGGTCGGGTTTCTCTGGCAGTCTTCTCTCTGTGGCTCCGTGCCGCTTTCCAGACTTCGTCACTCCGGTAACCCTCTTCCTCCATCCGTTTCTCCGGTGGTTCGTTCGTTTCACCAGCGGTAACATCGCAGTCTCTCTATCTAGCCGAGGAACGTTGGTTACGCGCGCGCCTACGTGTATGGACCAACAACGCGGAAGAACCTCCGTCAAGAACCTCTCGATTCAGAGCTCCGTCCTCGTTCCTCTTTGCCTGGCTCGGAGACCGCCGCAGACACCGCCGCCCCTCGACCATTTTCCAGCAGCACCAGCAGAAGTCCACGGTGCATGCATTCGCTTATGCGTCTACCACATAAACGTGCACCGTGCAAAGCTCAAAACCGCTCTCGCAAGCACCGGACGAATTACCCTCTACGTGCCCGACTGAAAATATGGCACGGGTCCAAAACCACCGCGCGACGCTAAAAGGTCGCGTACACCGAACGGGAGAATCGGATTAAAAAAAAGATAGGAAAATAAAAGTCTAGGAAAGAGGGGTTAAAAAATACGCAGAATGTGAAAAAATTGGAAATACGGAGAGGTGGGTTTTACGGTGGGATTCGCAAAAAATTACGGAAATCAATTAATCGTGCTATTCTCGATACTCGCTGCGTCGTAATTCCTCAGACGCGGTGTGCTAATTCGTTGAAATAAATTTCAATTTGTTGGCTCGGGTTAATCACGTTTGATTTTTGAGAAATATAAAAAAAAATTCCAATCGCTCTTCTGTATCATATCCCTTTATCGACGCAATAATTTCAAGTTAATCTTCTTACTCGGGGAAATTTTGTCTCGGTAATAGAATTGTTTAAAAGAAAAGAGCAGTCGCAAATTTATTGGATGGATGAAGTGCACAAATATCCACAAGTCTTCTTTATTTAAAAAATCTTTCTTAAAAAAAAAATCCCAAAATTCGCAAGAAGATTGCAAACGTTTGCGGATAAAGAAAGTCTGTTGAAGGTGCAATTTTATTACAGCGCGCGCGGTTAATCATCGATTTTCCTTCTCGAGGCTGAGAAAGCGAGACAGATATAAGATTAGGAACTGGAAAATGATAGAACGGCGATTGGATCATTCCTTCGCGAGATTCGATGCTCCGACGTTCGCGATATCGTCTGCGAGATTACGCGGAAATATGGCGCATTCTGTGTTACTGCGTCGATGATTATCCGAGAGAAGGAAGATCGTTATTATGGTTCGAGAAGGGATAATAACGCGGTTTACTGGAAGCTGAAGCGAAGCTCTTCGCGGTATCAACGCTCGGCGCAAACACAAAGTACTAATGGCAAGCATGTATTATAGACATATATGTATATATGTATGTACAGATATTTATATATATAGGGATATATCGAGTGAGGAATCGATTTTCATCTTCTGTCTTGCTCGAGTAATCCTGACGGTTATGTGCTATAGATATAGCATTGAGCGTCACCTCGAATTAACCGGGAGGCTGATGGCGATGCTCCGGCGTTCACCGAGGAACGCGAGTGGCAACGGTCCGAGCGATACTCTCCGCGATGGTTAACGATACATCAATTATCCAAGCGAGCATAAACAGGAGCCTAAGCGGCGAACGATGATTATTAAACGACTTTATTCGGAGGACGGTAATTATTGGATAATAGATGCGATGCTTTGACCCATTTTGTTTTTTTTTCGTGTCTTCGACACTTTGGCACATCGGAGAGACACGGATCGCGGGTTAGAATTAACGATAGTGATCAAGAAAATTGTTCAGTCGCTCGAATGGAACGCTCGTGTAAGACGTTCTTCGTGCGACAAGCCCGGAGTTACTTGGGGAGGTGTTGGAAAAAATGAGAAAAATTTGATCTTGTACCCGCAAGATGTGACGAAATTTTTGTAATGTTTCAACGACTCGTCTCGAAGGGACAGAATTCAATTGTTAAAACCGCGAATCCGTGTACCGCGTTGAATCATCTCGAGTAAAAAACACAGCATTACTTTGCAAGCTTCCTTTGCCTCGAAAGTCATGTTGGAAAAAAGTTGAAAAAATTCTCAAACATACACGTCGACCGTTCGATCGTACCGGGTGAATTTCACAATGTTTCATCGAGCCCTTTCGCGTGCACGAGACTACGAGAAACTGAGGAGATCATCAAGAAGCGAGGGACTCGCAGGAAGTGATAACGACCTAGCGATTGTCTCCGTCTCGACAGTGTTTCCTTCCGAAAGTAAAAATGGGGAAAAACCCGGGAGGAGGTGAGAATGTCTCCGAGTTGTTTGGTGCTCCGTGACCGACAGCGGTAGAGCCCTGGGGTTTTCCCGGTGGGTCGTAAATCACGGAACTCTCGGAGAAGCGGGCCGGGAAAGCCCGGATCTGCCGAGGGCGCACTCGAAGCACCCTGCAGTGACCGTAAAGCTTTCCGCCGCTCACGACGCATCCTTCGGGGGTGGATGGGGTGGTATATATAACGACCGCGATTAAGCTTCGTACTTGAAGGTGGGGAAACAACAAATCGTCGAACAATTCGGCCACCAGTCGATACCTGCAGCGGCGTGAATCGCCCCGAGAAGAAGAAACTAGTGGAAGAAGAAGAAGAAAAAAAAAGAAAAAGAAGAAGCAGACGATCGGAGACAGAGTCGAGGACTCGGAGCATCATTTGAGAAATGTAGGAAGTGCGACAGGTAGTCCAGGTGGGCTGGTACTGGTCCCGCAACCAAAATACCTGCAGCAATTTATTGCCGCACCGGCAGCAAGAATAAATTCTCGTTTCCTCGCGCGTGACTCGCCAACGAATTACCGGATTATCGTAATATCACCCGTTGCCACTTGACGAAAAATTCTGGCACGCAGGTGGAAAATTAACGGGACAAAAAAAAATTAGCAGATGAAAAATTGCATTAAAATCTTGAGAGCGAAAAAAAAAAGAAATGCAATCTCCCTACGAAAATTTTACATATTACTTTCGGAAATCGTTAAATTTACCGGGGATAACGAATATGTTATGTGTATGGGAAAAAAAAAGGACTGAAAACGAGATATGAATGAGAAAACCGAGAGAGGATGGATGGATTGAGTTTTAGTGAAATGCGATTTGAAATACGTAATTCGAAAATCGAGGGACAGCAGCAGGAAAACAGTTATCCGGACTCTGGGCTCGGCGAAGCATCGGGAGCCCCCCAGCAGCAGCAGCAGCGGCAACGGGACATCAACGTCGACCCTCCGTCGGACGTAGAAATGAAATTACGCGACCCTCCGCCGTCACCGTCGCCGACGGTTTTCTCTCTGTACAGTGTGTTAGCGTTAGAGGCGGGAGTAGCGGGCTGCGGGGGGTTTGAGAGAGGGCAATGGGAGAGGGAGAGGGGCACGTTTGTGTGTTGCGTTTATAGGACGATTCCTGTGGACGATGTGCTCCGGGGGACTATCAACGGGGCACAAAGGCCTTCTCTCGTTTCTGTTACGAGGAGGACAAAACATTCGAGCCGACAGAGAGCCGGAGAAAAGGACGCGACGAGCCCCCAAACAATCTTCGTGATTATCGCTAAAGGGCGAAATCTAAACCGCTAAACGTTTCGCTATTAACTTCCATTAAACGCTCCTTTATAAACAAGACGTCAACCCTTTGACTGAACGGTGTATGAAGATACTTTTTATAATTCGTTTTATTGAAATCTTTGATGAATTTTTTTATTTACCTTCGGTCGGAGAATTATTTCTTAGGTGAGATTGATTCGTCGTTTGTCGGTAAGGGGGTGAGATTGGTGACGAGAAGAAAGACTGTGGCACGAAAAACCTCGCACGAAGGTCGTGCATTATTCAGACTGGAAAGTTTGTGCACGAGGCGAAAGGACAGAACGAGGAGAAAGAAAAATTGAATTTTTTTTTACAGAGGTTGGACCAGCGATGGGGGAAATTGAGTTTTAACCGCGCAGAGCGTTTCCGAGTGAGACAATGCGCGGCGCTTTTCGCGCACGGTTTTGTAGTTTGGATTTTGGGTTTGTGTATGCGGGTGGATTGTTCGCGGCTGGTCGGGACGAGAACACATGTTCTGTGTTTGTACTCGTCCAATCTTATTTTCTGTAAAATACTCCAGGACAGAAAGTGTTGAATTGTGTAAAAATTCTGCAATCTCAAATTTTCGTGCATGTTCTAAATTTTGATGATCAACGGGGGAAGAGACTTTTTATTTCTCCGAATTGCTCAATTTCAACGCTAACGAACGGCTAAAAATTAAAGAGTCTAGTTCACGATTCAAGTTTACGAAAGTTGCGAACGGATATTTTGGGAAATCATGTGGTTCGATGTTAGGGGTGAATTTTCCCACGGACTCGCCGGTCTGATCGAGAAATAAATTCAGCAAAGATACAAAAATTCCCCACCGTCAAAATTATACGAGAAAATAATTAGTTCGTTTTTACGGGTTTTCTTGTCGTTTGTCAAATAAATAATCAATCGAAAGTGTGTCTCGTATATTTTTATTCCGTGGAGAATTGTCTCGTGTTGTTTCAGTTTGATGGAAAAGTGTTTATTCAAGATTCGGGGACAAATTTCCCCCAAGAATTCACGACCATGGTTATACAGAGTTAAAAAAAAAAACAGGTACAACAATAATAATATCAACGCACAGTGCGCGTGTAGGAGAGGATCGATCCGCGCGAATAAAAAAAAATTATACACATATAATTCAGGCAATCGCAGCCGATCTTCAATTTTTAGCTATACAAATCAAATTTCTCTGTACAATGTACAAAAAAAATAACAAAAATTCGATAAAAAATTATCTCCCGCGCGTCGCTAAATAAACTCTAGCTTAACGACTAAATCTTACAGTGTAACGCTAACAGTAACAGCCGCAACTCGTGCGGGAAATCCCCGTCGGCGGGTCGCGTGACCGAGCACGTCGACCGCCCAATAACGGAAACCCCCAATTGCCGATCGAACAAAAACATCCTTCTCCTCTCATATAATCTACCTGCTGCACTTTTGCACACGTGAACAGTGCAGTAACACATCGACAAAACAGACTGCACAAACCACCAGAAAAAAAAAAAAACAACAACAACAACAAAAAAGAAATTCATCTCATTCATCTCGTTCATCCAACCCTGAGCTCCGGCAAGAATTGTTCATCCAACCCCCGAGCTCCGCCTACTTTCCTCCGACCCGTTCTATACAATCGACATAGAATTAAAAAAAAGAACCGAAAGAACCACAAAATCGCTCAACTCCAGGGTCTGAATATCGCGCTCGAATCGATGACGATCCCCTGGTCCTCCGAGTCGTAATCGCAATCAAAATCATCATCGTCGACGTACCTGTTCTTAGCTGCGGCAGCCCGGTCTCTTTGTCTCCGATTTTTGAACCAGTTACCGACTTGAGTCGGCGTGAGTCCCGTCGCCGAGGCGAGTTCCCGTTTCTTTCCGGGATTCGGATAGGGGTCCTGAAGATACCATTCCCTCAGGAGGCTTCTTGTTCGCTCTTTGAAGCAGTGGGTCTTCTGCTCGCCGTCCCATATGGTTCTCGGAAGCGGAAACTTCTTGCGCACGCGATACTTGTCAACCGGGCCCAAAGGTCTTCCACGGAGTTTCTCCGCCTCTGAGTAGTGCGCTTCCAGCCACATAGCCTGGAGCTTTCCGTGGGAGTCTTTCGTGAACTTGTGCCTCTCCAATATGGAATACATCTCTCTGTAGTGTCCCGAATGGAACGCGACGATGGCTCGGGCGCGCAGCACAGCCTCGTTTCTGTTGAGTTCCTGTATGAGCTCCGGATGTGCGACCGGCAAGCTCCACAGAAACCTCGCAAGCCTCTCGATCTCGTTGCTCTCCTCGAGGGTCTCGCAGACCGTCGCGACCTGGCCGACGGTGAAGGTCAACATCGGAAGGGCGAAAACCGGCGCCGGCACTAAAGGACTGTTGGTCGTGGGAACCGCGGACGCGGTACCGGCCCGTGCGATCGCTGACATCTTCCTCTCCACGAGCCTTTCTCAACGTCTTCCAGCGGTGTTTTTGCCTGTTCCAAAAAAACAGTCACTAATCGATTGTTCTTAACGAATGATTTTCTTACAATTCTGCGACTATCAAGGATTTACAATCCGAGCGCTCAAAGGCATGGATTTTTCTGGTCTCTCAACCTTCGGACGATTTGAACTTGCTCCTGGAACTTCTCATCTCATGGCCGGTTCTCTTGAGTCGGTGAAATTTTCTCTATTTTTCTTACGGATTAAAGATATAATTATTTTTTGTCACACACGCGAATCCACGAATCCGTGCACTGCGGCTTCTCGTTCGCGTCTTCCGGTGTTTCCAATATATATATATATATATATATAAATCTATATATTTAGTGGTTTTGATAAAACGATATCTACGAAATTTCGAAGCACGAATAAAGCACCTTCAATCCCCGACGACACTGTCAACACTGTCTCTCCGGCTCGTTCTCGCGAGTCCTTATTATCATCCGATAAACTCGACACTCCGGGGTCATAACCGACCCCCGTTGCGCGCCCAGCCGTCCCGACGTCCCGACGACAACTGGAGTCTCCTAACGATCTTCGCCTCCGACAAACCTACCCCAAATCTCCAGAAACAAAAAATGAATTCTTGAACCAACGGGAAAATCTCCCAGAACGATTCTTCCTCGATTTATCCTTCACAGCCAGTGTCCCATCCGGTTTCACCAACTCACAACGAATCGCCCAGATACTCCCAAAACCACAACGAAAAAAATTCGCCCAAAATTCAAGTTCCTCTCCTCGTCATCGACACTCGAAACTCCGGTTTCCTCGATCTTCTCGTTCATCAACGGCCGTACGAAATTCCACCGATAAGCCACGAAAATCCACGGTATCGTTTCCGGCGATGTCGCGCCAGAGCAGCGGTTCGCTAAGCGCGGTGGCCGCTGTTGCCTCGATCGTATCGGATAGCAAACTGGTTTCGCTTACAAGCCGGCATCTCGGCACCGGCCCTACCCTGCATGATACGTTTGTCAGACACGGCCTAGGCGCGCGGGGGCCCCCGTTGTTGCGAACGGGGTTGGGAGCGACGGAGGGCCCCGGTGAGCCAGTGGAAGTCGCCTGTTTCGGCCGCGAGAGCGAGACAGCCGTTGCCGATGTTAAACCCAACGCGGAGTGGGTTTGCGGAGGCAGCGTTGAATAGGAGGGGGGAGGAGGGGGGTGACACAGGGAGTGAGAGCAAAAGATAGGGATAGCCGTGTCGGAGACTCCGGTCGTTGGTTTGGTATGCTCTCGAGGAGCGTGTAAACCAACCAAGCCCGCCGGATAACCCAACGAGTCGAACGTATCGCGTTGCCAACGTCGAGCCAATGAGAGACCACGCCCATCGGGCATACGCCGATTGGCCCGATCCCAGAATCGTTTCCATGACAACCTTTCTTCGACCTACTCACCTACGCGAACGTTAAACTTGGTGTTGGTTCAATTATCCCCACTTCCCGAGGTTGGGAACAACCGAGCTTCGACGGTGAAGAGACTGACGGTTGGTGGGGGGAGAGAGGCGGAAGGGAGGGGGAATCCCCTGAGGATCGAACGGACTCTGGCTTTCCCCCACTCCTTTGCTCGGTTTCCGAGTTGAATCTCCCACCACCACTGTAGTCGAGTACGGAGAGGGTTCGGACGTCTCCGAAGAGGCGCGTAGGTGTCCGGATGAGTCTCACGCCCCCTCTTCGCTGCGAAGGAGACGAGGACGGTGGGAGACAACGGGGATTTATGTATACACCGCGTTGGGGAATATATGTGCTCTTGGACCAGCTACCGTGATCTCTTCTTCTATCGGTGACGAGGTTTGTGCGCTGTGCGTCTGTGCGGACGCGAGGTTTTAGGGAGGGGATGTTTCTCCCGGCTTTTCAGAGATCACGAGTCAATGCCGAAGGTAGATTTTTCTTCGCGTTGTTTTTTTTTTTTTTTTTTTTTTTCGTTCTTTTTTAGGTTGAGTGTCTTTGAGGTTTGCGTGGATTTTGGCGAGGATGTGTTACGAGCCTATCCGATTGTGAAAACGGAACTCCGGTTTACTCCTCGGCACTGTCGCTGAACTCGAGGATTGTTTTGGGAGCGACGAGGTTTAATTTGGTAACAGAATTTTTTTTTATCGGAGATTCTTGAGCCGATTTTAAAGTAATTTTTCTTGCTCTTAACCGTGATAGGGAACTTGAGAAATCATGAGGAATTTGTCTCGAAAGGCATTGACTTCTGTCTGGACGAATTTGCTCACGGTTTTTCATCCAAAACATATTTTCCGACTAAAGAAATTCACCTTTTTTTTTTGGTCCTCCATTCGGAAGATGCTGTATTGGGTTCGCGTTATAACGGATCGAGAGATCGTCAATCACTCTCCGGGGAGATCAAGTCGCGTTGACGTAATACACGTCCGGCCGCCAGCTAAGAGCGAGGTCTGTAATAATAGGTCTGTCGTCATCGCGTGTGCCGTTAAAACGAAAAAAATGAATTAAAAAAAAAGGCGATTCGGTAGCCTCGAGCTGATACGTTTCGTATCGTTCTCCCATCGTCGAGACTCGGCTAGCGAGCATTTGCTGTCGAAGGAACAACCTTACCCACTACAGTCTTCAATAAACGTAAAAAAAAAAAAAAAATTATTCATGAGAAAAAATGAAAAATTAATTTTTTTGTAGATAAAAAAATCACCTGAAATTTCATTTTTTTTGTCGCGGTTAAATAAATACATGTACGGAACCTCGCATCGGGGAGAGTCGGGGAGTGTTAGTCGAGAGGAATCGGGCGACGCCGGCGCTGAAACGCAACGCGCGACCCTCCGCGGCTTTATCGAGCGCGTGCGGCGACGTCGAGAGTTGCTCCTGCTGTTCGCAGTCCTCTCTTCCTCTGCCGCCGCCCCTATATTCATCCCTCTCTCTCGACACCGGTCTCTTGCCAAATATTCTGATTTCCATCCATCCCTCTGTCGACAGATACAGAGAGCTTCGCTCCTACCGCAGTCGCACACACACCTACCACGCGTTCGGGCCGTCTGGAGGGGAAAATAGTAAATTCCGCACCGTCGAAATACGCATGTAAATGCCCGGTTCCGATGCAACGCCACAGCGCAGATACATGGAGAATTAAGCAATTCGAGCAGCAAGTCGTAACGGAGCGAGGAAACACCGGAAACACTAACACGTATTGTGACCGGCTCTAATCCTCATTCGCATTTATCGGCTCCAGATTTTTTTTCAACGAAAATTCAATCGAATTTCCATCGTTCAATTAATTTCACAGCTTTTACTTGTTTTCATTTTTTCGGAAGGTATTATCGATAAAAAATCTCGGTATAATCTCGCCAAGAATTTTTCCCAAAGGAACGTTTGCTAAATTAATTTTTGATGAACTTATTTCCGTCAAATTTTTCACACGCTTTTCGGCAACCGAGTATTTTTTCTCAACGAAACAAATTAATTTTTGTTAAAGGGTTACTCGAAGTTTTCCGCTAAATAAATAAAGTGACGAGTAAAATAGTTGTTCTCCCTGAAAAAAAAATCATCGATAAAAAGGTATATTCAATAATCGTCTCCAATTAAATTCTTTAAAATCCTAAAATGAAAATTATTAATATTATTCAGACGTTTATAATTTTCCTATATTAATAGGAAATAGAAAACTTAATTTGCTTCGTAATAATAATCCATTGCAAAAGAGATAAAAAATGGTTTCGCAGGCTGAAACTGCAGCAATGAACAGTGTTAACAATTGGCCCGAATAATATCTCTCTGGAGAGTGGGAGAGCCTGGGGGGGATTTTCGCGAGATCGGTAGAGGGCCGGATAAATTGGGTATATATGTATCGACTGTAGAGAGGGTTTGCTTGCCCTCCGGTTCTCATCGGATCGATGATACAGTTTCGTTTCACGAATGGGAGCGAGCGAGTCGAAACGAGGGAATTCGGTGTGCCGGAGTGCGCCCGTGGAAATCAGATTACGGAGAGGCCGGATTACCGGTTTTTCGGCGTCGACGCGTACAGCCGCAGAGGACAGATATTCCATCGGTTTTGCCGAGCTCGCACACCGTTCGAACTACGCTCAGCTTGGCTCTCCGACCTTTTCCGATTTCACCTTTGGGTTTTTCCGGACGCGTTCCACGACCGCCCTCTTCCCTTCGTATCTCTTTCCCGAACCCACGTGTCTTTTCCGTGGATTGTTAATGGATATCTCTACTTTATACCTGCCGATCCGCCGATCAACGATACCGTCTGCAACGAAGGGTTTTTCCTCGGCGATAATCTCGCCGAGACTAGGTATTCGACACGGACAAATTTCCATCTCGTATCAATTTCGATGCATTAGTGTGCTTGATTTTTAACATCTTGTTACTGTTAAAGAAATCTGTTTGCTTCTCGAGAGATTAAAAATTGGTGGAAGGAAGATTAAAAATAAAAACGGATTTTTCTGTCCCCTGCATTTCAGGCAATGTCGAATTGCCGGATAGCTCGGAATTGATGAAAGCAGGTTTGAAGAGTCGAGGAGCAATGAAATAGTCTCTAGATGAAAAACGCATATATCGGACAAAAGATTTTTTCTTCAATAAAATGTGATTAAAAAGGGAATTAAAAATTGATGATTCTTAAAAAAAATAAAAAAAATGATACGAACGCGATAACCAATATTTTCTGTACCCTGTACATTGAGACACTGTCGAAAAGCCAACTTCTGGACTAGAGCAGGTTCGGCGATTAAGGAACAATAAAATCAGGTGTCGCCTCAGATGCCAAACACGTATACAGAGCCGCACTTACAGACATGAAAATTGTACAGAAACACCAGAGCAGTAGTATACAAAAAAAGATATATTGCAGTCTGTCACTGGATTCCAGTTTAAGAAACTACACATCTGCAAGTAATCAGAAAGCATGCGCAGGTATCCGCGTAGGTCTCATTCTCCGTTCGCTTCTCCATATATTTTTTTTTTCGTCTCAAAATTTATTTTTCCCTGCAGAAACCATTATAGGAGTGTATTTACGACTCTGTAACGGAGTCCGTATCTTTCCTCCAAGGCTTGCAATATACGTTGCAAGGTATCCGAGTGTCTCGTTTGCATTATGCGGGTACGCTGTTGCCGCTCAAAGTTTCGAGGAAGGTCCCTCTAAGTGTTTTCGAAACGAAAGTTTTCGAAGCTCTCGGACGAAATGTCCGTAGGAAGAGGCGGCACGACGAGAGAATGAGAATGTGTAAAATCAGGTGTCGGATCTGTCCTTCATGGTGAATCGCGGGGGGGGAGCTCGGGAAAATCCGAAACACATGTTTCTTACGATCGTCGATCGCGGTGAAAGAACCATTTCGTTGGCTCGGGTCTGACAGTGGAAACGTAAAACCCCTGGGATTCCCCAGAGGATATTTCGCCGTGGGCAGACCGGTGCGGATCCACGGTATCGGCGAAGTTCCGAGCGTGTGGAAGCTCGAACCGGAGGGGTCCCGAGGGCGCACACCGGAGATAAAGAGCGAGAGGCGAGACCGGACAATGGTGTACCAGCAAACCCCCCGCGGGGACGAGTGACCCGTCGGACGATTGGAGAATCGAGAGGTGGTAAATACTTATTGGGCCCAATTAGCCACCGACTGGTGGTGCATTCTCGCCGTTTCCGCGGCTCTCTGCAACGATCCGTGGACACGCCGAGGGTACGAGATCAATGCTCTGCTATTATAGCAAAGCTTTTTTTTTTAAGTGCCATTTTTTCGTACTCTTCATTCTTTTCTCCAAAGGAGCAAGCATTTTATCATTTTTTAATTATTCAGAGTTGGGGATTAGAAAAAATATTACTGGGATGCTTTGAGTGAGTTTACCTTCCCGAAAAAAGCAAACGTTCGCCCAAAATCTTAAGGGTTCCTTTCATAGACTTCGAGGAAAAAATGTATTTTGATTTGTAGCAATTGCTGAGTATAAAGAAAAATTATTGTTCGTACACAGTTTTGGGCCTGTTTTTTTTTAGGAACGATCAGTCATTATGAGCTTGTGTAATTTAGATAACGTTTGGGATTCAATAATAAGCTCTCTCAGCGTAAACATTATTGTGTCATTTCTGCTTTCAATTGCACTATAAATGTATCAATTGATTAAGTTAATAATCGCGTTCAATTCGTAACATCGATACCGGGATTTTCATGATTATTCTATCAATAATTACCATGATAATAAATACGACCATATGCTCAAAAGCGCCAGGTAGAGCGTATTCAGATAATGGATTACAGTGACGTGCAAAGCGCGACGTAATGGCACAGGCAATCGTGCACAGAAGTGCCGGTCTTATAATGCCGGGAGCTGATAAATGGTTCGATAAAGTGTCGGTGGGTATGCAAGGTATACATCTACGGTTGTATTATATTACGTTACAAGCTATAATGCCGTAGTGGACGCGGTAAAATTAATACTTTATTAGTTATACCGTTCCATCATCGCCACCCTCTCGATCATCAAAGTATATACGCGAGATGACGGGGTGATCGATTTATCGCGTGTGAGCTTCGACACTTCAGCACGTCGTACGAAGCCTTTTTAACGCGATATAGTACTCACTTCTTCGCGGTTCACCCGGGTCCGGTCGGTAACAAAAACTGTGATTAATTTTTTCAAAGTACCAACTCTTTCCATTCGAAAGTAAATCCTTACACGCACCTGATATCAATAAAGTGAATGAAGACATTTTCTTTAGAAAGTAAATAATCAACTTTTTTTTTGAAAATTGGTTACAGTTTTTGTTACCGACTGCGGTATTTCGCGTGCGAATTTGTATCGAGACGCTGTACTTGGCACGCGCAACCGGGAGGGAAAATTGAGTTTCGAGTTTCGTAGCCTGAAAGGTCATAGATTACACGAAGAAATTAGCTTCTCGATGCCTCGGAAACTTCTAGCGGTCACATGACGAGGATAAAACCATCGTCATCGTACAACTAGCCAGCGTGATATCTCGCTTTCTCCAATCTTCCTCGTCTTCCTTTTCTTCTTCTTCTTCGTTGCTCGTAACTTCATTACTCGGATGCCTTATTCCGTGGCGTGAAAATCAATCGATTAGCCGCAGCTCAATCGATGACCTCGGTCCGAGCATCGGAGGAAAGAGCCGCGACGAGACGAGAAAAGTAATCGAGCTGCGAGGAAGATAAATTCTGACCGCGCTCTCACATCCAGCGCTGCTCCGACCTTACAATCGAGGCTGATCCAATGTAATGCATTAAATCATAGGAAAAAATATTATTAAGTCGACGAATTTTTATTTAAAAAAAAAAAAAGTACTCACATGTAAAGTCGAGGATTTTTACTCATTAACATTTTCTGAGAAATCCAGTCTAATCTAAGAAAAAATTCATAACTCAGTAAATAAACGAGATATCGTGATGGCCCAGGGCTCGTTTTGAAGGCAAAGAATCCACCTACATGGAAAAAAATCAACGGAATTCCATCCCTTTCGGTTTTATTTATCCACGGGTCCGAATGAGCCTGTCGACAAAAAAAATTGCTAAATACGTTTTAGTCCGGTATTTACGAGTCTGGGCTTCGACCCTGGTGAAAGAGTGATACAGGATCATAATCGACGGGTCTATAGTGCGAGAGGTATGCGGAGTGGTGTTCAGGAACATGGTAGGGGTAGTTTTTGCAAAAGATCCCGAGCATCGAGCAAAAACAGCCATCGCGAGACGTATCGTTGTGGGATAATCCTGCGGGCTCTGCGCACGGTAGCCCCGCTTTTCGTACGGGATTCCGGGGACCTATGGGGTGTTCCCGTATGCCTAATATGGCGGCTTTATTATTTAACGGCTTCCTAATGGGGCGTTCCCCCTGACACTCGCGCGCATGCAGACAACGCCATCCCAGTCGCAATGCTCTTACTCGTGTCTTCCTACACGCAAAACCGTTTCCCGCGTACAAAACCTTGAAGCCCATTGTGTGCATTATATCCAACACCGCATAATACATGACGGCAGAGGTGACGACTAATCCCTACTAAATTCAATGGAGCTACACACAGCACTACAGTGTAGCGAGACGAGGAACACAACAACAAAAAATCAGTAAACGATATAAAAAGATTACAAGCATTAATGGTACACCACAAGCTTGTATTTGAGCTCTGCGGCTAAAGGAATCTTTCTTAAGCCGATATTTCGCGCGATTATTACGTTATTGATTATATCATAAATCCTAAGATGAAAAACACGGAACTTCGGACAAAAATTGGACCAATCGGAACTTAAAGAGAGAACATTAAAAATAAATAAAAAAAATCCGACTACATACATTGATATTGTTATTTCTCCTATCCATCGAGATAAATAAATAAACCGATCGACCAGATAAAAATACATGAGCTTATTTTTTTTTTCGAAAGTATCCGATTTGTTAGACGAAAAGAAAATTAATCCAAGGGACTAGTCCGTGAGAAAAAAAAAACGAGGCACTTGACTCGAGTTCGATCGGGGCATCGATCTGTGGATAAAGCGATTGCCTCGCCTCGATCGCCGTCGTCATTGCCAGAGTGTGTCCGATCAACGGAAGAAAGTCAATTTGTGAGGAGCCAAGGAAAGCAAGAGCGCCGGAGGTGGAGGAAGAAGAAGAAGTTGGAAGGTGCACAAGGGGTGCCTGGCGCCGCAGTCTCGGAGTTCCTCACGTCGACTTGTTTGCTCAGGAGCATCAGGAAGCGCCGCTCGAGTTCACTGGGAACCTATATATATATATTCATATATATATATATATATATATATATATATATATATATCTCGGGTGCTTGGAACGTACCGTTGAGAGTTGCGACGGCTGCTGATGGTTCTATCGGGGGATGCTGTAGGAAAGAAATTCGAGGCCCTCGGAGTGAGTCTTCGAGGATGAGTCGTGCCCTCGGGACACTTTCTTTCTTTCTCCTGCTTCGGGACACTCGGTTCTTCTATCTCGTCTATTTTTCACCGATGTAAAAGACTGACGGAGATGAGCCGCGGAATGACGAGACGCATCTGCGTTGGCGCCACGTCGGATTTGTTTGTTTTACTTTACCGGGCGGGGGAGGATGGTTTAACACCGTGGCGAGCGAAGAGAAAAAAACAAAAAAAAGAGCGGAGGCCCCTCCGGCCTGTGCAACACCGCAGCAACAAATAAATCGAAGGCTTCGGGTCTCCGTGCACCGGAAAACTAAATATCTCTCGCGTAGAACTAGATTCTACGGGAGATACTTTTACGAGGGGTTAATGAGGTCATTAACGAGGGTTCTAATAACAACCTACGCCCACGCCTTATTTCCTCCGGTTACGGCCCGCACCTCTTCCGCTCCCCGTGCACTTCGAGTCACTTCGACTCGAGCGTCGATGTTTTCACGATTAATCACAACAGTTTCGGGACTTTGCTAATCATTAAATGATAAGCGCGTAACGTAAGCTTTGAGCGCGGCGGCTTTGATAAAAGTTTCCTCGTGTATATTATTATAATCAATGTCCACGTTTCTCATTACCTCGATTCACAATGCCTAAACAAAACGACATTTTTCTCAGGAAAATTAATCGGATAAATAAAAGAGAAATACTGCTATGTTTTTTTTTTTTTTTTTTTTTTTTTTGATAACGTGATTCGTGTCGCATAATTGAATCGGTATTATCACGATACAATCGCGCGAATCCACAAAAAAAAAGTAACAGTTCACAAAAATAAATGAAATAGAAAAAAAATATTCCTATGTATTGTTACCAGCGCAACTATTGTCTCGTTATTTTAATTCGCAAACTTCTTCTTGTGTCGACGATCCAGCGGACGAACAATTCGATCCGTATTTTTGTCATTAAAAAAATATATTAAAATCCCATTGGTTTTAGTGTACGAGAGAGTCACTCAGCCCCGAATGATCAGTGGCTTTTAATCCATCGAAACAAAATATCGCTGATGGTTAAAATACGCTCGTGCGGACTGCCGTTTCGTTGAAAGTGGGATACACCGTCAACAGCGTTGAAAGCTCGAGAGGGCATGAAGCGAGATAGCGTTGCTTTTTCATCCTCTACCGTTATACTCCGATATATCCGCAAATCGAGTCGTACGTTTTTTTTTTTTTTTGTATTTTATTTTTTCCCCACCCCTCGTGAATTTATCAACCGTTTCACCGAGTCTCGCGTCCGGGGGTTCGAATCTCTGTATCTCCGCACCCGCGTACACAATATCATCCCTTCTCGTCGAACGCGCACGACAATCGTTATATTCCACTGTGCCGAATGCCCATGAACCTCCGGTGCCTATTTTCGACCTGCAGTACGCACTTTATGCATTTTCGCAACATTAATACATCCGCATTATCGCAATCACACGGAGCGACGGATTCGTTCTCATTCCTCCCTTTCACCCTTATTCGACAACACGTTTTCCGGACCGATGCTGTGTTATATTCTCGACACTATATATATATATATATACATATATATATATATATGTATATGAAGTAACGTGGCATTATGTTTGCATCGATGTGCACAAGCGTGGATTTGCGCTTATCGTCGGATAAGCGAGAACCATAGGTGCGAAAATTTATCGCGATTTTAATCCTAAATAGATGTGTGTGCGCGTTGAGCGTGAGGAAAATCAACGGCCGTGCAGAGTTGTCCGAGCGATAATTTTGTGGACGCTTCAGCGATCGAAAATTTACTCGGTGAAACGCGCGCTAACGCATCTCGGCACTCTTCGCTTACGCGCCGGTTCGCCGATTCCATATATCGTTTCGTCGCTGTTCGCGTTTATTCTAACGAGTGAGACCGGAGAGAGACGGAAGAACGCGAGACTGCAACGGTACAGTAGAATCGCTCGTGTGTTTTCGCTAATTTTCGCTCTGACTCGATAAAATCGTTTTTATGTAATTGTAAATTTGGATACAAATAAAGATATGTGAATAATTTCGTTGGATTTTTTTTTTTTTTGTAGAAATGGCATAGAGGTACCTTATTTTGTATTGACGAGCGCGAAGGAGAAGATCTCTCGATTTTAGATCTGAGATTTGTGGGAAAAGTCGTTATATTGATATATTTTTTTTATTTTTTTAATCATGAAGCCACGCTCAGGAAGTTAACGACTGGATTAAGCACATAGACTGCGACATACGTTGAAAGGTCTCTTTGGTTAGTGGAAGAAATTTTTTTTTTTTTTTCCGATCGACAAATTTCAAATAAACTGAAGATAATAATCGTTCAACTGTACAATGATTTGTTTGTACCGAAGAAATAACAACATTGAAGAAATGTCACCGAGACTTTTGGTTAAACCGACCAATTTTTTTCATTCTCAGTGTACACGTTTTTTTTCGTTTATTTTTCGCCCTCGTCGACTGACTTTTTAACGGGCCGGATGATCTGAAACGGCTCGACGAACGATCACGAGATTTTTTTATGAAACTGCCAGCGAACCAGTTCAGCCGTTTTGGCAAGAATTAAAAAAAAAAAATTCCCGCCCCTCGACTTTCTACACAGATTTTCCATTCTTTCCATCATTCAGCTGGTTCTGCGCTGAAGATTGAAAAAACGTGACCGTGGAATTGCAGAAAAAGAGCGGGTTAGTTGCGTACATTTTTCGAGGATTAAACAACGGAAAAAAAAAAAAAAAAAACGTGATTTTACGAGGATCTCTACTGTAAGCCGCATGAGCAACGAACTATGCGCAAACGTGCGCTACACTGCACGGTATCCACCGAAACACACACGCGCACCCGGCTGAAGTGCCCAATAATTCCGTGTTCGAGAGAATTTTCCGATCGTCGAGCCATTCGAATGCCGTCGAAAATTACAACTAGATATCGTCGGTCGAGTCGAGGCCACCGTCGCTGTTTTATAACACGTCGCGCGTTATACACGCTGAGCTCCATACAAAATACCGAACAAAAAATATACACACAAATATAACCAGAACTCTCCGCGCGGAAATATAGATTACTCGAATATTTCGTTATTTACGTCGAAGCGATTTTTCATTTTTATTCACGCTTTTATTCGTTCATTTTTGTGTCTACCGTGTCACCGTACGCGCTCAACGAGGAAAAATTCAATTGTAACGATTCCTGTTCGGTATATCGAGTTATGTTTATACGCTATTCATAGGAACGACATTTTTGCTTCGAAGTCGAGTTTTTTTTTTTTTTTATTTTTTTTTTTTAAGTCTCGCGACTACCAAATGCACTCCGGTTCATCGGACAAAACGTTAAGGTGTCTATTCCTGTTTGTCTGGGAGTTGGGCAGACCGGGGGGTTGGCGCTCGTCACTCGGAAGTCGAAATTTCCTGAAAGTACAACACCGCTGGAAGCGCCGTACTAAATACCGTGTCTGGCTCTTGGCGCCGCCAACTCACGCACGACGCTTTTTCGATTCTTTTCTCTCGATGCTATTACAGACGTACGTTGCCGAGATGAGACCGTCGAATGCAGGAGAGTAACGCAGGAAGTGGCCCGAGGAAACTCGATATCTCGCCTGCCAGCTCCTCGAAGCAATCGACTCAGGCTGTTTGTTGTTCCGTCTGACATTATACGTCAAGGTTACCCGGGAGGAGGAGTCGATCTTGTGAAACATACCGGAGTGTCGAACAGCGCAAAACGAAATTTGTCCGTCGGTAACACCGAATCTTTATAGACACATGTTTTCTGCCGATCGACGATGGATCAAAGAATCAAATTATCCAACAAAAATTCAGCTAATATTATCGATGGTTACGATATTTTAAATAAATTGGATTTAATAAAATTCTCAATATACGTTTCTTGTCCAACAATCGTCGAAGAAAAATCGAAAGCTAATTTCAACGAAACGTATCAAAGTAATAAAAAAAGAATTTATCTTCCGAGCTATCCGTGAATTGTTTCATCTTTTTATTCTCTCCGGAAGATTCTATGGTGAAACCCTGCCAGAAATATGTTTCGCGAAAATAATTAATTTTTCAGAACTTTAAAGGATATTCATTTTTCAAGATCAACGTAAGCGTGCCAAAGTTCCAATTCCGTCCGCCATGTTCGTACAGGTTGAAATTTTAACGACCGCGATCGGTGTCGCGTTTTCGGCTCTGCGTGGAGTCCATCGACAGGTACCATTGGAATTTCCCAGGGGGATTTTCGTGCCGCAGTGTCGCCGAACGTTTCGAAGTTACAGCCCAGGGCGAACCACGCGTTTCCTTCCGCCCGGTGCTATATTGCTCTCGGACTCGGTGCCTCGTGCAGGAGGAACGGTAAGGTCACATCTGGAAGTAATTACGCGCCTACGGGTCTGCGGGACGCATAGCCGGTGCGCCTTAGGTATTTCGTCTCCGCGAGAGTAAAACTTGCCCGCATAGTGTCCAGTTTATACTCGAAGTCTCTCGAGTACCGCTGGCCGAGAAGCACTCGAGGAGACCTCGGCAAAGGACCGTCGTCGTTTTCGTCGCTCAGGTGCAGGGAGGCGAGAGGTATTTTTCGCCGGGCCGAAAACAAAGATGCCGCGCTCAACGAAAGAGAAAGTGGAACGAGAGCTTTCTTGGACGTGACGGTTTCGCAGGAACCGGGATTAGCGATCCGCGCCCTCACTCTCGTTCCAAAACCGCTAAACACTACTCGTAAGAGCGCTGCTAAAATCCGAGTGTCGAAAAGTTCATGAGGACTCGAATATATTTTCCGTCGATCAAAGACCGGAGAACATAAAATCCACTTATCTTGGGACTTGAAGAGAGTGGCGGAGAAAATTTCAAATTTTTCAGCGATCGGTTATTTCAGAATAAATTAGAACACGTATAAAGCTCAAACAGTTTCGCTGATAGAATTATAAATAAATACCTCGGTCAACATATTTGTATGATTTAATGAATGAAGTCGTTGATCACTTTTTTTTCTAAAAAGTAATAAATACATAAATTATGTATCGCATGGAAATGTGTGAATTTTCTGTACTTCATAAAATGTGAAAATACAGAGAAAGAGAAGGGATTCGAAGACATTTTTCATCGCTCAGAGATCCGAGACATCAAATCTTGGGACTGGCTGATCAGCAGTAGAAAACATTTCCAAACTTTAATATCACTCGACTATCGCTTCTTCGGGACCATTGGAAATCGTCGTAAGCTCTCAAGATAAAAATTCAACAATTTTTCTTTCTCTCCCTATAAAACCAAATTATCAACTCTCTTAATTATTCACGCTACCGCAACGATTATCTGGAGCATCCAGTCGGAGAGCTTGGCTTCTCGAACCACCGGATCTACATTGGGTTAAGCCAAAGATGATCCCCCTCCGCAAAAGGTAAACCAGCCAGTCTAAGGGTTCTCGCGTTCTAAGGACAGTACCGATTAGTCGGGCTCAATCGGCGCGCTCAGTAATTTACCAGCAGGAGCGGTACCGATTTTCTGCCGATAAGTTAAAACCCGGCTATTTCTCACTGATGCGACGAACGTGCCTCGTCTCGAATTGCGGAGACTTGCGCCTCCCCTCGTCCCGGTTTGCACGCGAAAAACTACAAACGGATCGCTGTCCGGGTCTCGCCTATTATAGTGAAACGGGAGCTGCGGCCAGAGGAATGAAGAGGCAAAGTCCATTTTAAGAGGCGCACATTATTCCACCCTATTTTGTCGAGTTTCATTGGCGATGCTGTGTGCGCGCGCGTTCGAACGATCTCCGTGGCCGATCGAGCTGCACGAGCATTGATCGTAAGCGGCTTTTGGAGAGCCACAGCATAATGCATAAAGGTACAACGCGCACCGATGCTCCCGGCACGGAGATCTCTCGAAAAACCACTGCGCCGACCTTTGTCGACCACGGGATCCGGAAGGAAAGCGCTGATGGACGTCGCTGATATTTTGCGTGCGCGCAGTTCACACCTTGGTCGACTTATAATGACGACCGGGAGGCGGACGGAACACGATCGTCATAATACTACATTCATAAGAAACCAACATATTTTACTGGCCTTGCTGAATCATGGAACTCCTTTACGTGCCCTCTACGCTATTTCCTTGCAGATGGAATTTTTTAATTTTTTTTTTTCATGCACGTTAACCCAGAGCTGAGAAAAGTATTCGAAAGTACATAAAGCAATTTTATGAAATCCAAAGTACAAGGTACTATATCTTCTTAATCCTCGCTTTGTAGAACATTTTTTTTTTCCAAGACAAAAATTCTTTCGGATCCCGACTTAAGTTTCCTTGCCGAAAATTATGAATAAAAATCGTTCGAGTGCGTTGCTTCGAACGAAAAAATGCCGATGTTTTACACTTTGAGAAATGCGGAAAGAATTAAAAACTTTGATTCCCCTCGAAAACGGCAACATATAAAAAAATTAAATAATGAATTACCAAATATTATAGCGAAAAAAGTAACATACATCATAGCGTGTCTACTCGCACCGCCGGACAAAAAAATGATACACTAAAAAAAAAAAAAAAAAAAAAAAAATTACAACACGAATAAAATTTATTGAATCGAGTTGTTCCCGGGTTTGAATATTTCGCGGTTCATGGAGTCAAGATGAATTTTCAACTTGATTCCATTTTCATTACCACGAGGAAACTCGTGCGGCAAAGAGAGCAGAACGAATGGTAGAAAAAAAAATGAGACGAAGGAAGTTTGTGCGCCGTACATTGTCGAGTTGGACGCGACTCGGCTAGGGCGCCCACTAAAAGTTTGGTCGGATGGTGCGGGGCGGGGAAGAGGGGGGAGGGGGGGGGCGCTGATGCGTACGTAATCCCTCAGCGCTTAACGATAGCATCGATGGGTTTTATTTTCATTATTCAGTTGTTCCGAACAGAGAAGCTATGCGGACATCTTTCTCTGTTACACCCATCCAGGGCATCCCCCTCATCGACGAGGCCGCGTCGGAGGCTTACACGCGTAACCCCATGTTTCCATGTCGGTTTAATCAGATAAAACCTCGAAGCTCGCGGACCCACGGGCCACCAAAAACCTCGCACACCAATCCTGCACGTACGCGCAACAACAGAACTGAAATAACTTTTTCCCTGTTGTCCGTCTTCTACGGCTGGAGAGGGGGGAAATAAAAAATGAACGAAAAAACGAACGAATCATTTCGAAACGCAAATGCAGTTACGGCCAAACGCGGTTTTCATTGCGCGTGGTACAATCGTGTGAAGCATGGATCGACGAGAACAAAAAATCACGGAGACAATATAAATTAAAAAATTAAAAATCTTGAGTTTGAGACAATGTAGGGAGAAACAAAAAGTTAAATCCTTGGTTGGGTTACAATTTTAAGAGAATGAAAAAAAAATGTGATTTAATCATAAAATAAGCTGACGGACGCAATTTGAGGCTTCGTGTTTGAGATTTTTTGTAAATGAGAATAAAACAGACGAAGAATGGGTATAAGAAAAAAAAATGAGGAAATCGATACTCTATCGTTGGAAATTTGATATTATATCGCCTCGTCGTTCGAGTAGCGTATTTTCGATGCTCTTTTATATCGCAAATTTTGGTTCGACCGTTAGGCCAAGTATAAGCACGCGTGGATGTGAGACGGGTCTGGTGCGGAGGTGTATATACATATATACATATATATATATGTATATGCGCAGCGATCCATATAGCTGAAACTTTGAGCTCCCGATTGAGTACCGGACGACGACGAGACGCTCGGGCGACGCTCAGTTTACCCCGGCGCTGTGTATTATTTTTCTTACGGCGTCGTCTTCCTCTTCCTACGTTCACCTTTCGTCCTACTGGCTCTCCGTTTCTCCGTCCCGCCGTCTTCCCGCTTCCTTTGCTCTCGTGCATCCGCGCGAGCCACGAACCAAAGTCCGCGAGGGCACGAAAATTGGCTCCGACGGAATCTCGAGTTACCGAAGGAGTACGGCAGCGAAATAGGACACCCCGCGGCTTTTCTAGAGACGCGCACGAGAGAGATCTCTGCCTCGACGATGAACGAGAATCTCTCCCGTCTCCGTTGGTTCTCGGTCGATCGAGCCACGAATTACTTTGTCAAAAATATTTTTTTCCCGTCAACTATTTTCTCATAAGAGATTACGCAAATAAAACGGTTGGGAAAGAAATACAGTTTTGTAAATTAAAATATATATATATGTCTATATACCTATTAAAGTTCGAAGCAAAGAATAAGAAGACACGCCGCTACCCACTGATGGAACGGTTCAGGGGCGACTCGAGGAGTCACGAGAGAAATTTCATTAAAAATTCATAAATAAGAATTACAAGCAGCTTTCCGAGCCAACGCCTGAAAAAGAAATTTCATGCATTCACTTACTACTTCGATGTTCTTGTAGGTTTTCACGATTCTGCAAATTCGAGGCGGAAGCTGAAGGTGTCGTGCGATGATTTACTACTTCGATGAATCTGCGGTTCGATGTAAAAGATAGACACAGAGACAGGAAAACTCACACATTCATCACTGCACTGAATCTAACGATAAATAAAAGAATTTTAAAAAATATCATCACACACTAACTGTTGTCACACACAATAAACGGAATTATATTCACTCAGAGAAACACCGACACGAATGGTATTTCTGACCGAAATGGCAGACGACCCGGGAATAGATATATTAATTAAATAGAAAGATTGGTGCGGCTTACTGGACGCTAGCTGATCCTTTGTTGAGCAGCATGGAGACTCGGCGTGCGAAAACAAGTCACGCCCATGCCTCGTCGGTGCGACTATCGAGAGTAATTTACACACTTTAATCAGTTTTATTTAAATAATAATTTTATTATTACGATCGCGCGGCAATAAAAGATTCGATACTTCGACAAGGCGAAATTTACATTTGATACCGACGAAAGTTTTCGAAACAGGTTATCACGTTATTCGATTAACGGGACGGGTATTGCAGTTAGCTGAGATAGGAGAAAACTTTCCGAGAGAATTATAGAACAAAACACGTACGCGGCTCACTGGACGCCGGCTGAGTGCGAGACTAGTTTGTTGAAAGATGGCGTCTTAGCGATGAAAACAATGGCGCCTTGACAACGAGCGAAGACGTCGTAAGAAAATGCGCGCTCATGCTTTGTCAATCGGATAACATGGAAATTTTAGCGCGAATATTTAAAAGAATCTGATACCCCTTTCTCGAACAATGGCGCAGACACTCGGCGCGGCGAAAAAAAACGACGACCATGCCTCGTCCGTGCAAGATCCAGAGCCATTCACACACACTTTCTACGGTTATTTATTTTGCGAATTATTTACTTATTGGTTATTACGAGAATCGCGAGGAAATAGGAAACGTCACTTCGACGGGGCAAAGCGTATTTTTGTATCAGCGGGATTTTGTCCAACCAGCTGTTACGTCAATTGACGATCGATCGAAACGCTATCGCGTGAGTTGTTGATTTCTCGAAAAGTGAGAAAAGTTTCCGCAGTGAGGTATCAAATAGGAAGAGACTCGTTGCTCACCGGACGCCAGTTCACCTCGACGGTTCCTCGTCGAATAATAGCTTCGTGACTCGCGGCGGAAAAAATTCGCGTCTTGTCGACGCGATGAGATGCGATTTAGAGTTTTTCATTAAATCTTGTCTTTGATTTACTGAGACGATAACGCGGAAATAAGAATTTCCACTTCGAGAGGGTAAAAGGCGTATATTTTCTTGACCGAAAGTTGGCGACACGAAGCAGTGTCCCTGGCGCAAAAAACCGTTGGCCTGTTCTCGTCTCTGATTGGTCGCGCGAAGCAACTAGTGTCCTGCTCCGCCGTACGCGAGAGACAGAGAGAAAGAGACACGGCGCTGTTTACCTTTTATAACTTGTTCACGAAGCCTTCCTGCGAGCAGCGACGACTAACTACTGCGTAACAAAGAAAGCGCTGCGTACGCTAATGAGTGCGCGCGCATTATCGAGTCAGTGAGACGCTAACAGGACTCCAACGATCCATCCTCTGTATCAGTGTCTTTATTAGTCTAGTTTTTGTGTTGAAAAAAGTCGTGAATAGTCCTCCCACAGTGATCATTACTTTCCATTAGCGTCCAGAGAATAAAAGAAGCCCTCGTGAAATCAACGATCGAGGAATTGGCAACGATATTCCAATTTTCCAGTGGGACGCAGTAATCGTTTCGACAATGGAAAAAAAATGACCGCCGAGCGCATAGCAACAACGCTTTCGACGATGAAACAAAATGTCCACTGGCCATTGCAACAAAGGAACATCGTCCGTGAGTAACCAAACATTTTATCTACTAATGACAACGAAAAGTTACTAATTCGCGCTTTTTTAATATACGAAGCTGCGTAATTAATTTTTTTCGATACAAAGAAAAATAGTTCATCGTACGGCAAAGGCGTAGAACGAGAGTTCTCGACAATTGTGAAGAGGCACGCGTCACGACTCGTCTTTCTGCGTGTTTTCGAATTTTGTATCTTTTACTTTTTTTCGTGTGAATATTTTTACACGAATTATATATATTCGATATACGCGTTTGAAAATTACCTATAATTGTCGAAGAGCGCGTACAGAAGCGAGAACTGAACGAGCGTGGCACAAGCTCGTTGCGTGTATATATATATATATATATATATATATATATATATATATGTGCTATATATATACTATAAACTATACTAAAGGAACGTAGCGGTAACCTGATAGGCTTTGCCCAGCAGGAAGATCATACTTCGGTACAAAGACTGATCGCTACATCGCATGCGATCACCGTACACGTCAGCCAAACTGACGATCTTCATAGCGCCATTTGGTCGTAAGCCAAGCCTCGTGCTTTACACGCTTAAATCCAAACGCGAAACCTTTTCGTACCCCTCAAATTTCAATGCATTTCGAGCATATACATACGAACCACTCGATACGTAAGACTTATATTCCATACGAATTCTACTTTATTATGAAGGTATTTATTGAAATTTAATTTTCGTAGTATCTCGAGTGTCCAATTACTTGAAAAAAAAAAAAAAATGTATATGTAATAATGAAATATCTCGACGAGTATAAAACTGTGATTATCGTGCTCGACCGATCGAGAGTCGATTCTTTCGTATTCGTCGATCCGTGCGCGCCGCAACTTTTTACCTTTTGTCGAATTTCTTTGTCGATAATTTCCCTCGCTTCGGGACGTCGAAGATGCGCTCGTGCTCGTAGGGCAAAGGGGTGCGCGATTATCGATCCGATTAGACCGTTGGGTGTAATGAGCGAAATACTTTGTTTTTTTTTTTCACGCAGGAATAACAACAATGAGATGATGTTTCGTTGTAAGTTTTTTTCTATATTTCAATTGTGATGAAGCGAGTGAGTTGTGAAATGGGTTTTACTCTAGAACTTCAAAAACTGTTTCGAAGATGCTTACATTTTGTCTCAATTCGAAGACGGCCGGACGACTCACGAGACCGCTGAGTGATGAATCGTCGAGGATTTTTGTCGGTATTGTTCTCATGTTGCATATGAATATTTTTTCGCACAAAAAAAAAAAACGATAATCTTAATGTCTGTCATTATTCCTCAGGTCGATCGGACCCATCGCCCGGCGTCAATATTCTAACGAGATCGTTGTTGGACTCGATGACGTTCTTGTACGAAACGGTATTTCCTCCTCGCTTTGGGAACTTCCACTCGGATATCGGTGTCCTCCTCGAGATGAGAAACACAGTTATCGCTATGAGAGCCAGGGTCAAAATAGACACGGCTGCCCATATCAGAGGATAAACCACTCCTGCTTCGTCCTCGCAAACTAAATCGATATTTGGAATCTCGCGCAACAACCTTCCCTTGTGCACAGCCGGCGTACTGCATCTGCAAATTTTGAATCATTCATAAAAAAATATGGATGCTTTCATTTTATAAATACCAGTAAAAAAGTCCTCGGGTGAGCTTAGAACTGCCACTAAAAAATGGATAATCGTTGATCGGGAATAAAATTTTGAACATTTTTTCATTCTAAAAATTATTCATAGTGGATTTTTTTCTAATAAAAAAATCCACTCATTTTTTTTCGAATGGGAGATAATTCGAATTTAATCCATCAATGATTAATCATATCCTCGCTCGAAATTTTTAGTTTTTTCGTTATTCGTTTTGGGAAACATGGCAACGACATCTGACGAGGATAAGATGAAGTTTTACCTGATATCGTGACTGAGCGCGGAGGTGAAATTAAGCCTGTTTACCCACTGCATTCTACAGTCGCAGTTCCATGGGTTATTTCTGATATCGACTACGGCAGTTCGCTGTATTATCGGCCGCAGATCCCCGTTGAGTGATTCAATGCCGCACCCCCTGATCGACAGTCTCTCCAGTCTTGGTAGTAATCTTCCGTTCGGTGGCCAGACTCTGAATTGCGTTAATCTTCGACAACCTTCCATCGATAAGGTGTCGAGCATCGTCAAATTTTCGAAATCGTTTAACAAAAGTTGTGTCAGGTTTAGCATGGAATTCATGTGTAGGGAGGCCAATTGGGGAAGCAACAAGTTGTCGGGATAGAATATGTCGGTTTTCGATATGTCCAGTTCTCGTAGACTTATTGGTAGGAAAGGAATAGTCTCTATGGGATTGCACGAGAGATTCAGATACGTCAGGTTTGTCAAGGGTTTGAACAGAGCCGAGGAGAATGAAGTTGCTGAAACGTTGCTTAAATCCAGGTGAATCAGAGCTCGCAGAGGCCAAAATGATTTTTCGTGAATCTCGATCAACGGATTGTTCGCCACTGATAAAAATTCCAGAAGCTATAAAAGAAACGCGAGACCAAAAATTAAATTCGAAGCACGAACCATCGACATATGTTAATTCATATTTTTCCACGGTGGTTACACGTTCGAGATAAATCGAGTTTATCGTTCAGCACCATTTATTTTGCCGATGGGCTTTTGTTTTTTATCTCCAGTATTTTTAGCCGGGGATCAAGTATAAACGAATAACAGACACGTTATAAATTATATACGATAATTTGGACACCGATAGTCGAGTTATCGCTTTTTCATTACAACACACGCGCGAAATCGATTAATTCTCCCTAATGATGCCTAAATAAATGTGGATAACGATTGATTCATCCAAGAGCCGGCTGAATATTAATGATAAAAAAAAAGGAGTGTAAAAAAAAAAATTCATGGGAACTTACCTTTAAATGTTCCAACATAGTTTCGTTAACCACAGTTATTCTATTGGACGACAAGTCAAGCACTTTGAGCTTTGGTACTCTGTGGTTTACCGCGTAATCGTCAATATACTCCAACTCGTTGTGACTGACGTTGAGTATCTCCAAATTGTATTCATCATTACACAGGATGAAAAAACGTTGAAGATGATTGTCCGACAAATCGAGTTTCTTCAGATTGTCAAGTTTCGTCGAGCAGTCGAGAAAACTGTCGAAATCATTGCCTCGAAGTACGAGATCCGTTACATTGGACAGATTTATCGTGTGCTGAATTTTCAGGAAGAATTCTTCCTTTCTCAAGCCTGTGTTCGAGAGATCGACCTGCAAGGTCAGGCACAAAATTATATGTTTTGCCCCGATTTTTTTGTTCGAATGGAGTACATGAAAAATTAGATTATCGTCGCTCACCACTTCGACGGCTCGAAGTACGGCACATAGTCCTAAAACGGCGATGGCACTGATCCACATTTTCGAAAATTGCTTAAACTAATTTAATTGCGTCGGGTCGAACGAGCGGTTCCCGGGAGACTTAGATCGAACCAAGCTCCTCGCTCGTCGGCGTCGAGTGAGAGGGAATTCAAGTATGAATCCCGGGTCATGAGTTCAGATCTACAGCGGCTACCGCATCACTTTTCATTTAGATAAATCGACGATTGATGACGCCCAAGTTTCAATGCACGAGCATGAACCGTACGCGATGACCGTGGATTGATTTTTCCTCCCTCCCGAGCTTTAATGCAGACCAATAAATTCCAAAAACTTGTAATCGCAACTCTCACACAATGATAGTCTTATTTTTATTTCAATTAATTTACACGCTGGAATCCGCGACGATAAACCGATGTCGAAATTTCGTTCTGATCAGTGCAGGCTTACGCATATGTATATAGTTCGGGAAGATGGATGATTTTCTCTCATTCAGTCTCGTGATGGAGATGCAAAAAAACATTGTCTTTAAGACTTTTTTGGATATTGGATTAGCACTAGTTCAAACATCCACATCGCAGATTACAAAATAAATGCTGACACGAATGTTTTCTACGAGCTCGCAGAATATCTATGTGTGATTCATTATAAACGAGAGTTTCTCTGCGATGCCAGATACGGAGAAACAGTCAGCGACGGAGAAAAGATCGGTCGTAGAAGCGCTTTTTTTCAGGCCGAAAGATTCCATCCGGAATTTATATTCAAAGGGAAACTATCGAAGTTCGGAAAAACAAAAATGAACAAAGGCTGCGTGCCAAAAAAGCCCGTAAATTTATAAGCGATATAACATCGTTATCGCGATTTCGCCTCACGGAAAGTTTGTGAAATCCAGACCGACATATTTCTTAGCAGATAAATGCACATTTATCGGAACCACATTCGAAAAGGTCATATCCGACCGCGCCCGGTATCTTCGAGTTCACACTTTACATTCATTATCACTTTTTCGGCGTGTGAGGCGCGTCGTTGACTTTGAAGACCAACGGGTTAGAGACGCGAAATATACTCGGCAACATCGTTGCCAGAGTTCCGAACACCTCTTCGGACATTCCCTGTGGAAAGAACGTATCAATTAGCGATGAAGTGGAAGAATAATAAATTTAACGATTGCTCCAGGACACTTTAATTCTTTTGATTCACCTTGGGTACTAAAAATTGCAAGTTTTTGAGCTCCGCACCACCCCACGAGGCCATTTCTATCATAAAGCCTTTGACGCATTTAAAAACCAACTCTGCTCTCTTGGTGCACCAGGCAACGGTCATATCCTATACGAAAACATTTGGTTAAAAATAAAAATAAAATTGAAGAAAAAAGAAAATTTTACCTCGGTCATTTCGTGAACCAACAGAACGGGAATCGTAAGCGTAGTGACGTCGTTGCAACACGCCGTCTTGAGAATATTTCTCAATCCAAGAATAACAGGGTGACGAGAGTTTATGTCACCCGATCGCAGCGAGTCATTAACCACCATGTGAAATACGACGTGAACTTGGGCCAGATTCGAGTGCCTCGTGATAAAGACATCACCGGTTTGTAAAGCTTTGCTCGAATTCGATTTTTTCATCTATTAACAAAACGAAGAAATAACACTGTCATTGGTGTATAATAGCAGATTCAATTCAATAGCAGACCTGTGGGTCGCTTCCGTCGCGGTGATGAGCTTGCCGCCAGGCTACAGCTTCCTTGACATCATCCCTGATCTTTTCCAATTGTTCGTCAACCGGAGGAAAATGAAATTCAGTCGTTAGCTGGCATATCGAACAGAGTTCTGTACAAACAAAAAAACAAAACGAAATTCTGAAAAATTTATCGTTTACTTATCGACGGTTTTTAACGTACCTTTAGTAATTCCCGAATAACTTCCCAAATGATTGTCGCTCAGGAGTACCAATCCGCACAGATCGTTCGAGTATAATCCGAGAGCTGTTTGCAATCTCTGCGGAATCGGATCCACGTTACTGAAAAATAAAAAACAAGCCATGCTCATTCTTGTGGTTTGAACAGCAGCCTTTCGCACCTCACAGATTTCTATACGAGTGTAAAAAAATAATACCTTGACTCGCTGTGCTTGGTTCTGCAAAAATCCAAAACATCCCCGGTCAAAATTCTTATGTTGTGCATCTGTTTCATTTGCGATCCCAGGTGTATCGTGAAGCTTTCTTCTAATTGCGGAAAATCTGATGTACCTTTGATTTCGTTAACGACGGAATTGTCTAGGCCACTGAGTATCGGCAGCATTGGCACCATTGGTGAACTCCTGAAGAGAGAAAAATAGGATTTCGTATCTCATTCATAATTATTTTGGACGCATAATAGGTTTTATTATTTTTAGCTTACACTGGGGTAGGTAGCATGCTCGTTTGCTGATCCTCCAGCAAACGCATTATCCAATTACGATATTGGCGACGTTGTTCTAATTTAAGAGCGTCGACTCTCGATCCCCAATGACCCTGCAGCAAGCTTTGTTCCTCAAAGTGTCTGCCAGCCATCTCATTGATCGATCTCTCTGTCGAGCCGATTTCAAGAGTTTCGACAGCCACACGCATCTCTTCGGTCTGCCTGTAAACAAAAATAATTGTAGCAAAATATCAATAAATATTCACACGACGAACAATAATAGATTACTAAATGAGGAAAGAAGAATATCCGATCAGCATCACTCGATCTTTCGTCTATTCCGAGAAATTGAAAAGTCGGGCGAATGACTCATTGTTCTCAGTGCTGTTTTCATAAAATCCACAGACCTATTTTATTAATCGATCAGGTCAAACGACCAGTCCGATTAATCATAGATGCAAGATTAATGTGTAAATCATTCATATATGTCTATGCGTGGATTTGCCAAATAGTGGAAAGTAACAAACTATAGCTGGACACTCACCTTTTTGTTAGTTGCTCATAGTCTGAATCCCTCATCTGTATGACTTCCGTAACATCCTTTCCATATTTGTGCTCGGCTTGAAGAATTGGCTCCAACGAAGGCGAGTGGACCAATCTGTGGTAAGCAGCTGCAAACAGTTCTTCATCAGTTGTTCCCATAGGCTCTGCATACTCCACCGTTTTCTGCTTGTATGCCTTTTCCAAATTTTTTATTATCTCATCCATATCAAGGTCTCCACACCGTGCAGCATCTATCAGCTTCTCAGCTTTTTCATCGTGGAACTTCAGGGATAATTCTTTCACTGTCCTTCTTAGTGTATCCAGCAGGTCTTTTTCTATGTAGCAAGGCAACTTAAACGAAGTCATTATCCTGTGCGTCAGTTCTTTCACCGAACCATTGTATGGAATTTGCAAAGGTATTTCCAGTGTGTAGTCTTCATTTGTTGTGCAAGTAGGAAATTTGTACAGAAAAGTCTGCACCTTCGAGTCCTCGTCAGCCATGACTGCGCAATCAGGCAGTCTCGAGTCAACCCAAGAAAATTTGTTGGAAATATACGCTTGGCAAGCAATGAGCACAAACGATCATTTTTTTTCCCTCAGCGATAAGGGGAAAAACAGTTCAGAGATAAAGTTGTGAGGTCAGATTTTATCGGTTTGTCACCGAACTTTTGCAACTAGCGCGGGTTAAAGGATCAAGACTGCACTTGCATTTTTTATTTTATTATCTATTCCGGCTAATCGGTCGACAGCAAAACTTCGTTGGGAGTAAAATACGGTCTTTCGTACCCGTTCAACAACAAGTTCAAACTTGTTAAATAATCGTCAGCGAATACTTTATGCGGAATCCAAAGATAAAAGAACGACGAACCGAAACGTCAATCGATAAACTATCGAAGTCTAACCTAAAAGTTTCGACACACCTATTTTTTTTTCCTCAAAAGCGTTTTCGCTTTCCATGGAGTAGTGATTTTTTGGTATTATTTTTTACAATTTATTGAATATCTCTGGAGGCTCGAAGAAGACACTTTTTTAAACACTCACGAAAACTCACTCGTTCAGTTTGACAACTGAGACAAGTTTTGACAATTTACGCCCCCCTCTGCGCAGCAACCATTTTTTTCGTTGTCGGCAACCTGCGTTCGATTTATTTACACTCTGCACAGTGAATATCTGTAGCAAGCAACAAGTCAACAACTCCACGCGCCACTGAAATGTCGTCGGAGAATCTTATCCCAATATCGCAGCAAGAGAAATTTTATTTTTACAATAGTCTGGCGATTTTATTGAAAGCGGTTGAGGGTGAAAGAACAACAGTGGATCTTCGCAACGAAGCGTCGATCTACGGCACTGTGGAGCAGGCTGATGGGTTAGTTACACCGGCTTTCGCGTCTCGTCGCACTCGATATACATATTGTATTTTTATATTGACTGTAAAAAAAATTACAGGCACATGAACATTGTCATGAAAGATTGCGTCTTCACCGATCCGCGAGGGGACAAGTTTCCCTACGAGATCTTCTTCGTTCATGCCAGGAACATTCGAGACGTACACATTCCTCCAAACGTAAGTACCAAACCGCAGTGTTCGTTTTTATCTTATTTTGTTAACTTAAGACTTATTGTTTGTGATTGCTTGAACAAGTACATTCTTATTTTCTCCGAACGGTGTCTTAAAAATATGATAATTAAATTGGTAAATAGAAACATCTCGCCGAGTGTTTTGGTCGGCAAGGTTGGTATCTCCATTGCGACCCAGTTATCAAAACATCGTTTACTCACGTAACATTATTCGATTTAATAACAAAAATTTCGAAAATATGTGAGGGTAATCTTGCCCCAAAAAGCTTGCGCTCTCGGTTTTCCGAAAATTTCAAGCGAATTATCGTTCTTAATTTTTTCGTTCCAAGATGATGAAGTTTGAGCGTTCAATGAGACCGAGTTTCAGCAAAATCAGCAAGTGGTTTGTCTCAACGTCGATAAACGCAAACGATAAGCTGTATCGCGGAGTACCGCGATACTTGCACCCATCTTTGATCACTGTACGCAGTAGAACCTTGTCACATAACGGTATCTGTAACTATTATTCGACGGCAACGACGAGAAAAATGGGCGTCTTCAAGTTTACGGACTACGATTGTATCGGCTTCGATCTAGACAATACTCTGCTCAAATACAATGTCACCAATATGGTTCATCTTGAGTACGAAGTGCTGGCTAAGTTTTTGGTGGAACAAAGAGGTTATGACAAAAAGCATTTGCTGAAACCATTGGGAGACAAAGACCTGGACTTTATGCAGAAAGGCCTGATATTAGACTTCGACAGAGGCAACGTTATAAAAATATGTTCCAAAGGTATGATAAGACGAGCCAGTCATGGAACGCATTTGATGAGCGAAGATGAAATATTGAGGATATATCCTAAGCGTAGATGGGAAGCTACTGATGCTCTGGTGGAGACGACTCTGGAGACCTGGAATGGTCCAATGTCGTTAAAGATGAGATCTCTTTTGGATTACTTTGACATGCCGGCATGCCTGGTTTTTGCTAGAGCAGTGGACTCCCTGGATGCCAAAAACTCTGGATCCTCCGAGAGTTACACAGTCTGGTCAGATGTTCTTGATGGCCTAATCTACATGTTCGACGCAAAACAATTTGGGACAGACGAGGGAGAATATTTTCCGGCTCTGAAGAAAAATCCAGAAAAATATCTGCGCAAGTGCAGCCCTGAAAGTATCGTCTGGTTGCGAGAATTGAAGAGAAAGAAAACCACTTTTCTGTTAACTGGATCTTACATGGACTTTGCCGATTTCACCGCGAGCTATACAATGGGTGATGACTGGAGATCTCTCTTTGACATAGTTGTGTGTTATGCAAAGAAACCAGGTTTTTTCACAGACAAAAGATCTTTTGTCTCAATGTCAGGTTATGACGAGGACGAGGCAGTTACAGGAGCACAGCTGTCGAGGGGACAAGTCTATTCGCAGGGCAATTGGAAAGAGCTGAAGGCATTTTGCAGCAAGTTATGCAAGAATGACTCGCCTAAGTGCCTTTACGTAGGGGATAATATGGTTCAAGATATTTACATAGCCAATGTTTACGCAGACTTCGATACAGTGGCTGTGAGCGAGGAACTGCAGTCTGAGGGGATCCCTGATGTGCCCGCGCATCCGGATGCAAAAACATTGAACTCTGACTACTGGGGTTCTTACTTCTGTGTCAAAGACTCGGAAGGTGTTGTTGATTCATTCTGGAACCACATTGTGGAGAAACATTCCAAAATTTGTGTTCCTTCAATGGAAACTGTCATAGAAAAATCCATCGACGAGCCTTACAACAGTTTCAATGAGAACAAGAAAGCTCAAGGATTTTATCCGTCGAAACTCAAAAGTTTATAAGATGGTGTATTGTTATTGACGCGACAATCAACTTTATCTCTCTGATATGTAAAAAATTAGTGATTGTTTTTTTCTTCTTGTTTCATCACTGATGTTAATAAGATGCAAAACTGTTTGCTGACATGACAATCAATCTCGTTCTTTTTTTTTTCAAAGAAAAATTCTGATATTTTTCATTTCTTTGCTTTTGTCTCTTCAAGATTCCGATTATTCCGGCTATAAAGAACCAGCTGTTAAATATTGCCGGACCAAAAATGGAACCGCTGTCCAAGCTGCCTACGCGCAAAGCTAAGCGAGCTGCACAAAATCAACGAGACGGAGAAGCTGCTGTTCAGCGTATATTGAAAGATAGAGAGGATGAAAAAATGGCTTCCTATAACGCATAATTATTATAGGTACATATTTGAGTACTTGACAGTCGACGAAGATTATTGTACAATATAACGTTAGAAAAAAATGACAGATATGTTTTTCAACACATTGATTTATTTCTGTACAAAGATTCTCATTTCTCCCCCCGTATATAAAATATTCGCGTTGTCCCATTGCCCAGAGAAAATACTGCCTTTCTATAAATGAAAATACGACTTTTTATAAAAAAAAATACTCAACAATTCTTCTTCAACTCTTCTTAACTTAGTTTCATTTTTTTCTTTTGCTATAAAAAATGTTTGGAAAAAATGCTTGGAAAAAATGCGATTGCAAGATTCGTCATCAAAGGCATTGATTTGAGAAGAGATAAGCACGAATATGCTGACAACTGTACGATTACTGCTCCCGGCATAATACGAGGAAGGTAACGCGGATATAATAATTATTACTATGATTTACAGACTTAAAGTCTACACTTATTAATCTGCTTCTACATATATAATGTAGCGGCAGAAAAAACAGAAAACATTTGTTACATGACTTCTTGGAGAAAATACTGCGAATGATTTTTCCAGAGAAAAAAAATACTCGGCAATACTGCTTCACTTTCATACGTTAGTGTTTTTGTTTTCATCAAAAAGTCTTCTAAAAAAGTGTTTATCTGAGAAAAGTAAGCGTGTAGCATCTGATAAATAAACAATTGCCGGGAGCAGCACAATACGATAAAGGTAACCCGTATATAATTTGGTCTACTAATGTTCGATGACTAACGATGTTATTGTTTCTCTATCGCAATAGCGATACCCATTCCACCGCCGATGCACAGAGAAGCAACGCCTTTTTTGCCACCGGTACGCTCGAGTAGGTGCAACAGTGTGACGAGAATACGGGTGCCGGAAGCGCCAAGCGGATGACCAAGAGCGATAGCGCCTCCGTTAACATTGACCTTGGCAGGGTCGAGGCCGAGCTCCTGCAGGCAAGCAAGCGACTGAGCAGCGAAGGCCTCGTTAAGCTCATAAAGATCCACCTCGTCCTTGGTCCAATTTGATTTTTTCAACTGAAACGAAGGTAAAAAGATTCATTATTAATTGGTTGGATAAATTTGTTGACCGATAATCACTATCTTCTATTTCTATTTTATTCTACTAGGAACTTAATAGGCACCCGCAGTTTTTATTTTTCTTTATTAAATTAATTTGAATGTTTTGATAATAATTTAAGGCAGCCTCGATCGATCATTTAGAACTTGGATAAACACTACTCACGACTGCTTCGACCGCTGGTATGGGTCCAAGTCCCATGACGTCGGGCTCCACTCCACCGTCGGCGAATGCAACGATCTTCGCCATTGGTTTTATTCCCTTTGCAGCCGCTGCATCCGCGGACATTAGTACAACCGCTGCCGCACCGTCGCTTATACCGGATGAATTTCCCGACGTCACTGTTCCTTCGGTCTACAAATTTTTCGTAATCGTCAAAACGTTTTTATCGATCTACACCATGCGATAACAATTCTGAGAAGGGATATAATTTTACTATACCTTGACGAATGCTGGTCGCAATTTTGCTAAGCCCTCAAGGGTCGTTTCCGGCTTCGGAAACTCGTCGGAGGATATCGTAACTGACCCTTTTTTACCAGTCACAACTACTGGCACTATTTCGTTCTTGAAGTATCCCTCGGTGACCGCCACTCGAGTTCTGCGCTGCGACTCTGCTGCGTACTCGTCCTGCTCCTTTCGACCGATCTTGAACGACTTCGCTATATTCTCGGCTAAACGATAACGATAAAATATTAAATTATTCGTTTTGAATTTGCATACGATAAAAGAAACCTCCGAAAGATAAAATTCCAGGCCATATGGTAGTCCGAACTGACCTGTAACTCCCATGTGTATATTAACGAAAGCGTCGGTTAAACCGTCGTGCATCAGGGAGTCGAGCATCGTGGTTTCGCCCAATTTTACGCCGTTTCTCATGTAAAGAGTGTGCGGTGAAAGGCTCATGTTCTCTTGACCACCGGCAACGACAACCTCGCCGTCTCCCGATTTAATCAACAGGTATCCATTGACTACAGCTCTGAAATAATAAAAATAATTTTAAAAAACCGTGTTGCGTCTTAGCCAGCCGACCGGTTATGAAATATTCATCGAATTCTAGTTTTTTTTATCTCTATTTTTTCTTTCTGCTATCTGCTCTATGGAACTCACTTGATTCCGGATCCACAAAGCATGTTGAGTAAATATGCAGGTACGGAAGTTGGAAGACCGGCTTTTATTGACGCTTGACGTGCTGGGTTTTGACCTTGTCCTCCTGCGAGTATCTGAAAAAAACAAATCAGCATTTACGCACGAGTAACATATTCGAGGCACAGGAAAATAAATTATGTATATGAAGAAATACGAATTGTGCGATTCGAAGAAGGTTTACCTGGCCTAAAATCACCTCTGACACATCTGAGGGCAACAAGCCAGCTTTTGATAAACTCTCTTTGATAACGATACTGCCAAGGTCGGACGCCTTCACCGAAGATAGAGATCCGCAGAAGGAGCCTGAAAAGTATACTACATTTATTGGCACATCCACAAATGCACAAATTCGGCAGATCCTAATGAACTGGTAACAAAAAATACTTTGTAAATGCAAAGATCGTGCTTATTATAGCCCTATTACGTATTTAATATTTCCTTACACTTTATCTGGCATAAGCAAACCGCTGATCACCGTCGTATAGATCAAAATATAATGCCCCTTACAATTTTCAAAGAGATAGACATGAATCGACGAAAATGTGCTCACATAAAATAAGCAGGATCATTTTTTTGTCACCGACAAAAGCAGAGTGATAAGGATGATTTTTTTTAAAGGAAAATTACTAACGACGTAAATATTGCTTATAAAACTGATATTGTATATACTAAATAAGTGCAACAATTGAAAAAATAAATGACAAAATTAAAATACAACAGATAAAACCTTTTTAAAAGAAAGTTATCAGTAATCTATTTATTGGGAACTCCGGAGTGAAACTATGAGTAGATATAAAGATTTGGATGAACGGAACGGTATTTTGGAAAGTGGGTTGTACCGCGAGGAGGATAACACTCAAAGGAATGTGTACGAGAGTCGAAAACACCATTCGACAGTTATTAAAAAAAATTAAAATCGTCATTTAAAAAAAACTCACAAATAATTAATTTTTTTTTATTTTAATTCGAATATTTTTTCCATCATTAAAATCGGAGGTGACATCATTTCAAAAGTTTAAATCTGGCTGGTGACGAATATTCAGATGGGTGTTGGTTATGTGAATACTGATCGACATATTAAAAGAAAAAGATTTTTACGTACCGATAGGAGTCCTGACCGCTGACACAATTACTACTTCACGCCCGACCATATTCTTCTGAATTGTTAGAATCGGTAATCAAACAATAACAATTTTCTTAAATAAATAAAAATAAATAGAGAATATTTGGCGCGTTGTACAGCGGAATCAAGTTACAGCCGATGTGTCGTAGTTAGCAGCTCTTGGAGCCTCCCGTGCCAGGGGTCAGTCGCGCAGTGTCGGAGCGAGTTCTCGCCGTCTCATAACGATGGCTCGTCGCACACCGTTTCTCCCGTAAACCAGCGTTTACAGTATCGAATCAGTAGCGTAAGAACGACTCGATACTCCCCGACTATACTCGTGATTCCAAACTATTCTACCAATTCCTGACTATGTCCGTGCACAGCTTTATTCTTTTTAAGCAGCGCCGAATGTTCAATATGATCGACCTTTACATTTTTTTCTATTCCCAGATGGAAAAGTTAAAAATCGATTTTCTGCAACGATAATCGACGAAAGTCGTATAATTGATGCTGGAAAGAATTGTAATTGTGTTCATTCACAACTTAATTGACAATTTCAGGCTTGAAATCTTCGCCATTGACTGTCAACTCCTGGATAAAAAGGTTTATGCCCTTAGTTAACAATGCATTCTCTTCATAGTTACAGGAATAGAAATGATTTTTCTGCAGCGATAATCGACGTAGTTCGTTCGATTCGGTCCAAGCACAAACACTACCGCGATTTAAAAAATTAGTTTTATTCACAACTTTATTAATAATATTATAATGTCACTTTCATTTATCACAATTTATGCGAGATTTTCAACGCCGTATAACAATACAATGAATACACGATTAATTTTGGGGCACAGCGAGGCCCCCGACATTTAAATTTCAGATGGGTCCGTCCCTGGCCTCGAGTTTCCGAGTTCCATGCGTCAGGTGGCGCAGCGTTAGCTGATCCTCGTTTGTTTTTACCCATCGTGCATTGTGATCAGTGACTGGTGCTAAGATGGCCGACAACAAGGAGGAGATTTCGGAGCTCGTCGAGAAACGAGGTATTTAACAATCCCACGATATTCCATCAACCGCAATCGTATCCTCGAACGAGAGCCCCGTTCCTTCCGATCGCGCCGGTGACCCTCGTAGCGTGCATCGCCTCGTAATTTACGTAATAATAACGCCATCTGCATTGCCTGCGCTCGGCAGGCAACGGGCATGGAACGTCTCGTCGTAGGCTCGTGAAAAATTTGTCTTTGACATTTATTTCGACGATACTATCCCCACCGTCCTGTTCGCCTCTCCAACGGGCTTCCTTCCTCGCCGGTACGGTAATAAACGTCTGTCACCTCGATCCATTCGGAAGTTAATTCTTTATACTTTTTTTTTTTTTTTCGTTTTTTTTTTTGACAGGCCACGTTGACCGCGAGTGCATCTACTCAACGCGGACAGCACACCCTTTCGAACGTGCGGCTGTTCGCTCGACTCAGCGCCTGTGTAACAGTGTCGCAAGAGAATAAATATTTTTTAAAAAAAGTTCGCAGAACGTGTCTCGCGGCGGTCGGTGCGCGCTATGCTTGTTACTCATTAAGGTCATACGGCAACGTCCTTGCAATTGGCACCGGGCGGGTAGCGGCGCTCTGAAATAATCTCATCTCACTTCGCCGAGATTAACCGCTATCCGTCGGTAGTCCACCGTGGTCCCACCGTACGTACAATATATTTCCCCTTCCACGTCCACCATGCGAAACTCACCGTGGCGCTCGGGAGAGTTCTTCTCTCGTCGCTCGGCCAACTCTCAACGTCTTTTTCTCTCGCTCGCTCGTGGCTTTTGCTTCGAGGAATATAATATAAAAGAGGAAATAACGTCCCCCGGCGCCAGACCACTGTGTATGCGAGGTTCTCTCACTGGCGATGACGATCCTGCGGCCGGGGAACTCGTATTTTTATCCTCCCCCAAGGCATGACTCGGAACCGTGTAAGAGCCGTCATATCCTCCACTCTGTACGCCCGGCTGCGGACCTCCCGGTCTCTTCGCGTTCATTTCAACGTTCTTCGCCAAGGATTAATATACATTCATTTTTATTTTTGTTATCTTTGCCATCAGCGAGTGGTCTTTGAGCTTCGAGGGACGTTTCACTTGGATGCATTGTTCCACCTCACGACTGACGAGACTACACCTTGATGTCGAAAACTTCACTGTCGAAGGAGTTTCACGTTTTAGTAATTTTCTAAATTTATATCGGATTTATATATGGAGCTAAAAAAATGCAAAAAAATTTATTGGGTGGGGCTTGAAAATCGTTGTATTCTCCGCTTTGAGCCCTGCTACCAATTTTCTCGCTGTCTTTATATCCTTTCTAACGTAGAAAGGATTGAGATATTCTCATTTTTATTTCTTTTTTATGGTTCGTTAAGTGAGAATTCTTTGATCTCTGAGAAATTATTTGAATGCGGCAGTAAAGCCTTCTAGAGTCTTCGTCTTTGATTTTTTTTTATTTTTGGTATACACGTAAAAAATCTTCATTGAATTTCGGTTGAAAAATCGTTTTCTGGATTCGTTATTTTTTGTCACATTTTATGAAGTAGTCGTTGATGAAGATATGAAAAATATTTTTAGAAAAATCGTTGTTTCGACAATGCGGAAATAATGTAGCAAAAGATTCAAAGGGTTAAACGCAGTATTTGCAGTCGAGCTTGAAAAAAGTGCACTAGTCAGCTCGAATGAGGTCAGCGCAGAATTCGCGGAATTGCGTAACAGGATGCTAATTATTGCTCGCCGTTAGTTTTATTATTTGATTGTTCTACATTAATACCGTTCTACATTAAAATACCGAACGGTGCGATAAAGTCGAAAACAAATATTGCGTTTCCGATAACACGAGAACTCCATGCATCGCTAAACCGCGATAGGGTTGCGATGCACCTCGGTAGCCGATAAGAATTATCGATTCTTTTATCCGTCAATTTACGATGACTCAGATGACAAAATTTGTCGGCACCGAATTTCCCTGAAGAATTTTCCGCCGCTTTCCGATTCTAAATTCGTACGCGAGTGCAATGCACGTGGTTTACCGGCTCTTTCCTATTCCTAGATACGCACTGGTGCGATACAATCACGCGGACGGAATATTCATCGGATTCTCGATTTAACACCTTCACCAATGCTTTGCGTTTAATACCTCAATTTTTTTTTATTCCTTATCGCATGATTTATTTCCCGACTTGTGTCGAATTCCTCGGCTAAAATTTTCCTCGGAATCCAGCTGCACGGGAGGTCCGACGTGTAAATCATAATAAAAAGTGCTTGTTCCGAGAGGCGCACCCACGTATCGCGTGATCTCGAAGATTCCAGGCACCGGGATCGAGGACGATCGCGGCCAAGAATAATTTCGCATAGCACTCCCATTTCGGAGGTCAGGAGAACGCGACTCGGCCTACCGAACTTTAATCGAGTTAACGTAAAAACTCGCCAGACTTTATTCATTTGATTTAAAAAACCATCAACATGATTTATCTAGAAAAATATAAATCCATCGATACGCCAGATGTTTCTACGATGTTACAGTCAAAGAATTATTATAAAAATTTGTTTCCTAGTTAGCGCCTGGATAATGTAACGTAGAGAGTAGTGACCAATCAGCGATATTCGGTAGGAGGAAAAAATAACCTCGGGAAATTTCTCCAAAAAAATTCCTCCGTATTTGTACGTGCGTGGAGGTTTTTTTCGGAACCGTGATTGTCAGTTGCGATATTAATATTTTTGTTTCTTTTTTTTTTTTTTTGTATTATAGTCGGACCCTCCCGAAATATCGAGCAGGTCAATCGCACCTGCGGTTGGGCGTCACGAGTCTCGATCGCTTTCCACCTGTGTCCGCTTCGAAGAGTACGATGCTCCCCTCTTTCTCGTATATGCGTTATAAACCGCATAAAGTATTCCATCGATTTACATACCGCGCCTCCGTCGTTCGTTCGACATACATCAAATGACGAAAAAAAAAAAAAAAAATGATAAAAAAAATACTAATGGTCGAATGGCAAAATGGTAGCCAAGCGAAATCGATATGGATAATGGAAGAAAATAAGTACACGCAGGGCAAAATAGGGGAGGTGTGGAGAGAATAAAACACTAAGCGGGTCGACCTTAAACTCCGTTATAATAATACAGCATCGTCACAGCCTGATAGGTACGCGTAATAACGAAGGTCGTTACTCCTCGAGAGGAACGTGGCCGGGCTGCGCTGGTCACGTCATAAATTGAAAGGTTCGCATCAACGCCCATCGCTTATTTACGTTTTTCTTTCTTTTTTTTTCTAAAGAGTCGCTGCGAACGGCAAAAAAAAATTTCACTTTAATTCGATACCGACCGGTCGTACTCTTGAGGAGTTCCGTTTAATAGCTCGAAAGTTCAATTAATATCATCAGAACGGTTCGACCATTGACTCACACGTCGATTCTAATAACGTCGATTATTAACTCGTTTATGCACCTTTTTTTATTCTTTATTTATTATTTTGAAATAAAGTGTGCGAAGCAATATCGGTCACTTTCCTCGTCCGAAGCTTCAAATATCGGTGCAAAAACAATAGATAAATCGATTGGAATTGCTGCACTCGCCGACAACTCATTTATAAATAATTTATATATTATTTTTTTTCATACGTAAGATAACGTAACTCGGCAGAATATCGGTCGCTTTCATCGGTCGAAAATTCGAATATCGGTGTCAAAAAAAAAAGATAAATGCATCTCGAACCGCTTCACTCGCTGATAGCTCACTTATCAAGCTTTCACGCAATATTTATTTATCACGCGCAATATAATATAACTTGGCACAATATCAGTCACTTTTGCGTCTCGACATTCGAGAATATTTTATTTTCTATAAAAAAAATATCAACAATTTGTCAAAAAATTTCGAAAATATCAATCACTTTCATCTTCCGGACATTCGAATATCCGCCGGTCATCGATTAGATTTTTCCCGTGCAACTGGCGCGCCGAACGGTGCCTCGATTAGCGTTTTTCACACTTCCGAATGTCGACAACATATATTTATACATATAAATACATATCTCCGTCGTATCTCCATCAGAGTTTCACCCAATACGGCAGCTCAATCCGTGTCGGCTTGTTTTGTCTTTGGTTACGATAACAAGCCGTCTCCTTATCAATTCTCGAACTTTCACAAACTCCGAACGCCTGACGAAGTTCGACGTTACTCATGCGTATTGTCGGCAGTTGAGAGTGCGTGATCCATCGCCGTTGTACAGTTCGACATACAATGTTGGCCGGTTGGTAACGCATTGGCCTCAGCGCGATTTACGGTACTGCCCTGCTTGCTGTTTCTCGCAGCAGTCGAGGCGTCAAGCTAATTCTAAATTGGCGCGTGCGTCACCGTCACCGGTGTTACCGACGTGACTAACCGGAACTTTCCACGCGGAGAACGCAGTAGAATTCGCTACCAGTACTTTGCCCGCGATCGCGGAAATGTCAGGCAGGGACGCGATTTTTAATCGCGACAATGCTCGATAAGATTCGTAACTCCTATAAATAAAGATCCGGCGATCCGTCGTAGTGTCCCAGTATCGCGGAACGAGCCTATCCGCGCATTCGGAGCAGCGTAATCGACTCGGCAAACTGGCTGTTTCGCGACGACAGAAAGAAAAAAGACACGTTGAGAATCGATGACATCGAATTTCCTCGCCAGCTGCTAGTTGCTCTTTCGAAAGTGACCCTCGTTACTCTAGAGACCGAATTATTAAATTCGATGCAAACATCGAACCCAGTCAGCAATTTTTTTTTCTTGAAACTCTTGCTCCTTCATTTTCGGGCAAAAAATTGTGTAATCCAATGCTCACGTCGGTATGGGCAAAAAAAAAGTCCAGAAAGGATTTCACTTTATTGCAATGCTCTATGATGTAGAAAATTGCAATAAAATAATTCAAAGTACGGAGCAGTCGCTGAGGAGACGATTAGAAAAATTGCTATAAAAATTCTGAATTGGTTATTGGGATTTATTGTCTAGACGCGAGAATTGGGAGAGTCGAGAAGTTTTGTAGTAACAATCGTAGGGGGAGAGGGATGGAAGGGGGATATCGGCTCCGTTGCACATCGTCGGTAGAAGGGGGTTGATTCATACTCGTCTGGGATTTGGCTCACTCGGTTCGACGCAGCCGTGCCGCGAGCCTCGTTCATCGTCGCGGTAGCACAAATACACGCAAGTCGAACGAGGGCCATCGTTGAATTTTTTTTCTTCGGGTGTCTCGTGTGCGAAAACGCGAGTAACAAAACCGAACGGCAACAAATCGGCACGCGACAAACGAGTGCTCGGTGGATTTATTCAGAATCGAGGAAAGGAAACTCTAAAGCGAGAATAAAAATCGGAGTGCATATTGTCAGACATGGTTGTGGTCGTTATGCTCTCGGACTACGAGCAGCAGCGAGACTTCGGTAGGTTCAAGAATTTTGTTTTAACGCGCTATTCTCGTATCGTCAACGTGAAAACGGTGCTTACGTTAATTGATAAACGGAAAAGACTCGTAGAGGCTTGTGAATTTATTCAGGATTTTTCTTCGTTTCCATCGCAAAATATTTTATTTCTCATACTATTTGAGCCAGAAAAAATAAGTAAATAATTTGCTAATCGCCGAATATTGGTGGATAAAAACTTTGTAATTATCAAGCGAGAAATTTAAGACATACGAAATTCTAATGAGAAGCCAGAAAAACGCCAACACACTGTTGGGGAAGTTGAGAACATTCAGTCGTTTCCCTTTCAATTTTATGTGCATTAATTTTATAGTTTTAGCAACAATTTTTTTTTTTTTTTGGCTTAATGCGTTTTCACTTGCGTGTCTAATCGAGTGTCCTAATAGAAGCGCTGAGAAATTCGCGGCTCGTCGGGTTTCGGAGCGTGAATTATAGGGGCTTAATGACGGAGGATCGCGACGAAAAAGTATAATATTCCCGGTGGCGGTGAGGTCTTTTCACCGAGAGTACCCACGGGTTCCGGGTGGTTCTTCGTTTTGCCCGGTGCGAGAGTGCCCGAAGGATTCGTGGAGAAGCACCGGGCCGGTCTGCTATATAGAATATATTCGCGAGCCGCGGCTCGGAGCCAGCAGAAGCAGCGGCAAGCCAACGGCATTCCTCTGGCCCCGATCAGGCTCTCCGCTCGGAACGATGCTGATGCCTCTCGTTCTGTTGCCTCGCTCGTTCGCCAACCTCACTCTCGGCCCTCCTCGCTGCCCGCCCGCGGAAGTGCCGAATTTACATTCATTTTTCATGCCTGCCCTCGGCATCATATATGTTTTTTTTCTCGAGCAATGCCGAAAAAGCGCCAGGAATTCTTGAGATCGGTCGGCTTCGTTCGTCAGTCTCGTTGCTTTTTTTTTCTCGTTCGCCTGTTAAAGCAATCCTCTGTGTCGAAGATGTAAACTAGGTTCTTCACTGTTGCAGCATTTTTTCGAACAGTGCTTCCGTACGGTTCGCTCCGGAGGGAGCGACGCCGAGCAATCGACTTCCAATTTCGCACGGAGCCTGTGTAGAAACAAGGCATAATTCCTCGCTCATTTTCGTCTCGACACCCTTCTCGTTTGATCGCCGTTGACGATTCACGAGCCTCCGTTGTTCCCACGAACTGCGGCTGAACTCTCCTTCACTCTCCCGTTCGTCGGCGACAACTGCTGACGGGCTTCTCTTGAATAGAACGAGGAAAATGAATGAGGGTAACCGCTTTGCAAGTCGAGGAACGTTATGGCTGTGCGAAAGTACAGTGAGCAGCCTGTACAACGTTGGAAATTATTCCAACACGGCGGCTGGCGTCATAAAGTCCAACGAGAATTTTTCTTTTTTAATTGTTCTATCCGTACAAGAAATGAAAGTTTTTTTTAAACAAATTAAATTGAAACTTTGTGGAAAAGTCTAAAAAAAATTTCAGAAATGTGGGGTTGCATGTAGAAATGGTCAAGTGATGGATTGATTCTTTCTTGTATTTTTTTAATTATTTTTTTTTTGCTTATTCCGGCTCAAGTCTTGACATGTTCGACGTATGATTCAAGATTTTTCAAAATTCAAAATTATGCTGATCAATCATAAATTATTCCAGACATTTTAAAAAATTATAATTAAATATCGGCGTGTTTTTGAGAGTTAGTTGAGTTAGACAAAAAATTGGGGTTTTAATCGAAGATGCAAGGGGAATTATAATTATGCGTCGTTTGAATTTCCTCGCGGTTGATTCCCTTCAACGCCTTTCCGTTCCTCGTTTATCCACTTTTTTTTCTTCCATCTTTATGCCTTACAAACTTATCTGGTTTGCGCAATCACTAATGCCATTTCAATCGATAATTATGCCGATCTAACGAGTATGTCATTTCTGTTTCAGGTGAGTCGAAAATTACACAGATTGATAACGAACCTCTGTTAATCGTTTCTAACAACTTGTCCAAGAGGGCCGGGAAAGCGCCTTCAAATAATAGTTGGTAAGTTCGCGTGACGAAAAAATGCCCACTGAATCGCTTCGGTGTTAATAACGATTTTTATTTTTTCGTCTACATATCGTTACGAGCAGCAGTGGTCTATGTCTCGGGTAGCGTGAAGTACAAATCCGTTAGCGGTACATTTTCATTAGAAATTAAATTGGATTATGCCAATTATGAGTAGCGAGCCACGCGATATCCACTCGTTCGGTCTACCGCGCTCTCTTCTTCTTGTTCGACAGGCACTTCCCGTTACGCAAACTGGAGAAAAAATTATTGATGATTATAATTAGACATGCGAGTTACCATAACTTCCACGATAAGTTTTGTTTTCCACTCGATCTTCACTCCGTAGAGGCAAGAAAAAGAGCGCCGAGTAGGTGGAACGTTTGCGGTAACCGTAACGCTACCGTCCTCCGTATCGGGACGCTGAGTTTTCGTGCCGGGCTCGGAGCGAGCCTCGTTTCTTGCCTCTTGCTCGCGTTCAGACCTCGTGAACTTGTTCCATCGCGTACATAAAATTGTACATTGTGTGAACGAGTGTACGTACAGTTTTTATAAAAGTAACGAACTAATATATGCAGAGCACATCCGTGAACGCTTAATTTACTAAATTACGACGGTGGCCCCACCACCGCGCCCCGTTCCATTAAACTCGGCTCTTCTTATTAGTTTAATTGCACGGGGTCGGCCACACTGGCATATGTTTAATTATAATAATTTGAATTAACGTCAAAGGAGCCGTGATTTAATATTCATGAGATGAGCCCGAGATAAGCGCAACGTTTTCTCCGGCTTTCCATCGATTTATTAACACACAAAACAGAGGCATAATTAAATTGTAAAAGGAGGTCTTTCAGTCACCATTTTTTCTCTTCATTACCTAAGGTAACTATACCAATGTTCGGATACCTTTCAGTCGTTGGCCATTTCGACTTGGCACGCGTTATCGCATCCGCAAACATTATTTTTTATACAGAAAAAAATATGCAACGTTTAAGTCGGAATTATTTTTAGGCATTGAATTTTATTACAAGACCGACAATCTGCTAAAACTGGGCAGTTTTTACTGTAACGTGTGCATTGTTCACCGGGATAAATGTAAAAGAGCCACGTGTGCGATCAGACGTTTTCTCTCGGACAGTCTGCGAGAAACAGCGGTACTGCAAGTCCCACAAGTTACTCGACCCACGTGCACGGCGATACCCATTTCCTTCTCTTTGTCAGGCGGCAATTGTGCAATATTTCAAGAGACGCATATCTCACAGCTGTTAGAGTCGATGGAGAAGCTCGCCTTGCTTGGTACTCGATTGAATATTATCTCGCTTTTTCCCTCTTTCTTTTTTTTCGAAACCTCGTCGAGAGAGAAAGATACACTCACGGTTGCTGCCCGATCGTTTGCCGTGCAGCAACCAAGATTCTTCCTCGTTGATCGCCGGTCTGTCGACTGCGGTAATAAGAAGCACGCGTATAATGGAAGAGACCTCGCCTACGTTCCATTATGCCAGGGGATTACATAAGTGCTCGGTTCGCGCTGAGCGTACGAAGAGATAACTCCGGGACCCCGTTCTGTCCAATGCTCCGTGAGTGGTGTAGCTTCACTCTTCGCGGTACGGCCGAAGGGCGATTGCGGAAACCCTCGACGTCATGCAAATACAGAGCGAAGGAAAAAAAATGACTCAATTCGTTGCCGAAGAGAAATCGTCTCAACAAAAATTATTAAAAATTTTGGTCAATTCGGAACAGGCCCGAAAATTCGCACCATTAAAAAATTGTCAATCCAATTTTGGTTCGGATATGAACATACTAGTCAAAAAATATATTTATCGGAGTTCTTGAGTGCGGAAATAACAATTCAGAGTAAAGTCTCATTATTATTTGCACAGTTGGACTATAAAAAAAAGCGAACGAAAGAATTTAAAAAATGTTAACGACTTCAGTGACTCGCAATCCACGTTGATATCTGGTGAGATCGCGACACGTTCCGGGCACCTTCGCGGTCCCTGGGGCTCGAAATGTCGCACGAAAAAATGCAAAGAAAAATCCCGTGGCTTTATTTATACAAAATTTAGTATATTCGTACAGCGTCCTCCGAGTATTCCGGTCTAACCGGTAAACTCACCGCTATTAAAGCGAAGCGAATCGTCGCTATAAATATACATCCGTTAGCGAATGTTTTCTCGGCCGATGCGTTCGGCACTGCGAATAAAACGAAATATCGTTGCGCAGAGAAAGAGAGGAGGGAATCGGCGCGAAGATACTCGAGTTTCCATGGATGCCGGTTACGCAAGTCCGGAAACCACGAGTCCATTACGCTCGGCGGATTGCCGACGACAGAGAGAAGGAGAGCAGTGGGAATGCTCTCCGGAGTGAGCACAAGTAGTTATCGTTGCCACCGACGTTGCTGCATCCGTCGCAACCTTCCGTTCCTCTCTCTTTTATACGGCTCACCTTTGCCAGGACGCTGAGCTCACGGTGCTCTGCTCTTCTCAAGGTCAAGGCGAAGGCCTTGCCGCTCTGCTCAACCTCGAGCTCTTGGAGCCTCGTGGCCCGTCGTGCTGTCCGCCTCTTCCTCCATTCTCCTTCTCTTCCTCTCATTCCGAGCGAATCGACGCACGATTTTTCTCACAATACTTGCTACCTCTCGTTTTCCTGGTCATTAGCACCTTCGTACCGATCGTTCCGTGCATCGTCGATTATCGGCTCGGTATTTCGCGGTTTTGCGAGTGAACTCCCTCGAAAGTACGGTTATTACGGGCGTGTGCCTCGAAAGTCATTGAGACATTATCTCGAACGACTCGGCGAAATCGGTTCGAAAGACACGAACAATTTTCGTCCGATTTCTGGAACTAAAGAAGCGTAAAAGTAGAGTTATTTAGTTTGCATATGGAAGCTTTTTTTGAATCTTTGTTATAAAGTTAGTGAGAAAAAAATGTTGAATCTTTATTAACGAGTAAAGTTTTGTTACATGGTCAATCTTTTTTCAATATCTGTGGACACAGATGTTCAATTTTTAGGAGTGGTTGATAGGAAAAAATTTCGTATAGGATCGCCTTTAAAACTATTTGTTTTTTTATACCGTCACAGATTTGGACAGTTTCCATCGAAAACCAAAAAAGAGTAAAGAATCGGAAATTCGTTTTTATCTCTGGACTGCCTTCCTTCGTGTTTAATCGACTTCCAACCACGTTCGCGGCAGCTACAACGAGCGGTACGGCAAACTTTTTATCTGCTGCTACGATATATATATATATACGTAACGCTCGTTTAAAATTGGCGAATGGCGTGATCGAATGTCGGATAACAGTCTATACACTTTCCTTAAGTGTAACAAATATCGGTCTTCCTGCTCGTGTAATTCGGTATCTCGGAGAGCGCGCACGCTCTTCTGATTCTCCAGTTAATTAACTGGTCGAATATAGAAAAAGAACGAAAGAAGAAACAAAACTTTTGTTTTTTTTTGGCTATCCGGTATCGTCTCGCAGTTCTTTCCTTCGCGAGGCTCGCGAACGAAACTCCTCGCGTGTTTCTTCGCGTTACAACACTATACACGGCCACTAATTATGTGCGCTCTCCGAACGATGGGACGCCATCAGCAAGGTCGTTCCGTAGGTATGCGGGATTAGAAAGTTAGGTGCCTTTTATACCTTTACCTGTGAGATCCCGAGGTGTGTGCGACACGACTATCCCACTCGTCCAGTCACGAAACCCACCCAAGTCTCTCGCGGAAGAACGAGTCATCAGCCTCCTCGCGAACCCTTACAAAATCGCAAAGCTTTTTTTCCATGTTAATTTCCAGAGGTTTTTTATGTCATTTTTTCGGTCCAAATTCGCGTTACACAGTAAAGAAATTACTGTTTACACAAAGTTATTGCCCACAACTCTTTATTTGTCATTTTTTCCAATCGCACAATTTCACTTCAGTTTTATAAAAAAAAGTACAAACTGATTTTGTTAATGATGCGAGGAAAAAGGGCAGGTTTGTATATTCAACTTTGATGATACGAGTTCGTCAGTTATTTAAAGAATTATTTTTACGAAATGTCGTAGGTCCTTTTTTGTGAAATCATTTTCTGCTGTGTATATTTCAGTCCCGAGTACAGAACGATCTTCCACGATGAAGAAAATTGCCAGTGCAGGACTGCGAGTGAGACGCTCGGAAAGTTTCGATATGGAAAGAATAAATTTGTCTGTCCGTTAGCCTGGGAACAAGAGGACTGCAAGGCCGAAGATATAAATCGATCGATCGTCTTTGCCGTAGGCTTGGCAATCAGAGAAGACTTCGTCCCGCGTTCGGAATCGATGTGAAGAATCACGCGAGGATCGCCTTCGCGTCGAAAGCGATTAACTCCAAGCGGATAAACGATATAGAGAGCGGAGCTCTGTCCTCTTTATACGCTTTGGGAATCCCTGCTTTATCTCGAGGCTACGACGAGACGAATAACAGAAGAGAATATATTTCTCTCTATCTCAGTCGACTCCTCCGTCGTCGCATCGTTCCGTCCGGAATCGCTTATTCGCCAGAAAACGTGCACATTGAACAACAAAAGCACGAACTTAAGAAGATGCTGAATTCGATTTTAATTCCTTACATATCTTTTTTACCGGTGGAACTTAGCGATTTCTGTTTCAAATTCAAATTGATAATCTACCATGCATATACTTCAAATTCTGCAGGACTGTCCAGTGTAAACAAAATAGCAAATAATTTTTTTTTTATGTCGAAGTACTTGTGGCTTATTTTACAGTCCTGGAAAATTTGAATTATATGTATATCAAATTAATGGGAAGTAAAACAGCTGGGCGTGCGATGGATATAGTTGCAATGTTAAAACGAGCGTCATTCAATGGTGATGATTTTGTTGAAAAAAAAAATTCATTGTAGCTTTCATCACCGCCTGCGATATTTCACTTCCTCTTAATGATATAAAGTCGATTCTACGAAATAGCCTCGTTCCGGCGGTAAAACACGAAGATCCGGCTCTTTAAGTGGCTAGCGATTATGCGTTGTGGAAATATATGGATGTGTCTATGTGACCACCGTAAGCAAAGGACGCACGTAAGCTGTTGAGAAACGGACGGAGCGATCCCACATCGTTTCACGAATCGATTCGTGCCGAGTAAGGCCTTCCGGTTCTCAGCCAGCCGATACGCAGGAGAGTCGAAAGAGAGTTCCTTTAGCGGTTGCTATCTAAGTGGCTCACAGGCGGTGAGAGATACACCTCCTCGAGGCAAAAACGAAGAATTTTCACCTCTGCGATGTTGGCACGGTACGCGTGAGACCGAAAGGAGAGTCTCGTCTTCCACGCTCCCCTCGTTCGCTCCGCGTAACCAAATAAATTCCACTTCTCGGTCCATTTATTAGATCTCGCTGTGAAGACGCACGATGCAACGGCTTCACTACCGGCGCCTGGGTTTTATTCTCGTGGGAGTGCACGTTTCTTCCTTTCCTTCTCCTACCTCTTCGTCTTCCTCTGCTTCCTTTTTTTTTTTCTTGTGTACAAACACATCCATCGGCGCGTTGCGAACGCCGAGTTTTATCATCTCGGGCACACCTAATGTCTGCACGCTTATCTCTGGGCCAGCGGTGCCCGCTCTACGCACAGACGCGTTTAACTGACCCGGGACAATAACTTTCTCTGATGGCTCTCGGCGCAGATTTAACGGCCTGTATCTACGAGCGATGTAGCTAATGCCTTTACACGGCACGTTCCCGATCCGAAACATCGATAAAGTCGCATTCGTTGGACAGATGTTATTTATGGGGGTTACGATATTGGATATTTTCACGAAGAAATATTATTTGTTTTCCTCTCGTTGTTTCCCTCTTTTTTCTTCGCCTCTGAGAAGTACGAGAATTTATAGGATTTTTGTTATCAGAACAGTTTTTCCCTGAGCAGTCTGAATATTTTTATTTGCTCTTTATCGGTTTACTGATAGTAAATCTCAAGATCAATAAGTGTCACAGCTGACTCGACAACGATAGATGAATTGGACAGAATAAATGTAAATGAGATTCGGGCAAATGATTATTTATGTCGCATCGACGTTAATTTACGCTATTCGCGGAAGTCTCCTCCAAGTCTGGTCACGTTTCACCCAAACGGGAACTGATCTTCAAATTTCGATTCGGGACGATTTTTGCCTAGCAAACTGGAATTTGATTTTTTTCTCATAATTCGGAGAGTCGTTTCGACGTTTTCGAAAAGAAAGTTTACAGACGGGGAGCGTCGAGAACTCGTCGGCAGAGACGGTGTCGTCGGAGAAATCGAAATCGAATTTGCCGGGAGGGTTTTCGCATCGGCGTAAAGGACTTACTCACGGACCACGGTCGGAAACCTCCTACCTTCCTCCCTCGCGTGTATCGACCGGTCGAAGAGAGGGTTGGTCGGTAGTCGCCATTTGCCGGCGCCGGCGACGTCGTTCCCAGGTTCACTGCGCCCTCTCAGCTCTCCGAAGACGTACACGCCGTGTCAGGATCTCTCACCGGAACACGATTGTCGCAGTTTTTTCTCGGTCTTCTTCGTTCATTTTTTTTTCTCCTCCGTTACTCATCTTCGTCGAAATCATCAAAATTTCCTGCGAAAAACAAATTAAAATTCCGTTACTCGCCTGTAAATAATGTGGTGTTGCAAACGCGTCGATGATTCCGACTGGCCAATCACCACCATTCTTCGAGGTAAAAAAAAAGAAAAAGAATCAAAGTCTTAATAACTTTCTGCTTGTCTCGACGAAGACTCTGGCGCTTGTTCTTCTCGGCTTACGGTGAATCGACCAGCACCAAAAAAAAAACTTCTATGTCTCGTCTTTGAATTATAAAAAAAACTGCTTGAGCTTTGTCGCGGTCAATTTATTTTTTTTGCATTCGTTCGCCTCCACGCAGCTTGATTTTTTCTGAAATCTAAGAGTTGGCACCTCCGTTCAGTTATACGAATTCGCATCGGGTCTGGTCGAAAGTGCTCGTGCATCGAGGAGAGTGGAGAGAGCTTCGCGGCCGATCGAGAGAAACACTTTCGTTCGACACGATTCTCGAAGCCCCGACGAGGCCACATTGTAAACTCCATCGTTCGTTTAATCGCATTTCTTATTGTTACGCATTACTTATTCGATTTGATACCACTTATCGTGATGCAACCGACCGCACCCACTCGCTCGGACATCAGCGACATTGGAATATAAGCAGCGAGAGCTTTATACCGGATAAACCGCAGTCACCCACGTGTCGGACACATTCATTGATTTTGTTTTCTTCTCTGCATCGTACACGACCGGGTGGATTTCTATCTTTCTCGCACGACTCTCCGCGTCGAGTAACCGCAACGACGATCTATCGTGTCGCCCCGCGGCCTCGTCCACTTGTTTCTCGCTAGACAACTGCACGAACATAGTTTCTCAGTCGACTCTTCCATGCGGCTACCTGGAACGTGGGATTTTCCAGACGCTTCGGACACAGTGGAATTAAAGCTCGAAGCTTCCAGACAAGAATCGAGCATTGAACCTTTGAAGCACGAAGCTGTGCCTCGGAGGTTTTTCTCGATCCAATGAGAACCCTGTAACAGAATCCGTAATCCATTTCATTATTATCCAAAATTCTAAACTTTCGTAATTTATTTTGAGGCAAAAATGTTGACTCTCGAGTATTGGAGAAAAAAAATGGATTACATATTGCGTTACCGATAAACTTTTTTTCTCATATTTTCTACAACTCGATTTCAACTTTGTCTCTACTCTTACATTAAAAGCTTTCTTCGGAAAACAATTTTTTTTTTCCTCCGCATAATTAACATCGCCAACAGATGGAAGTCGATCTGCATAATCGCTACCTACTTGATCGCACCAAGTTTGAGCTGATTTTTTTTTTTTTTTTTTCGTGAATGCGTCGTTTATCGCACATATGAAGGTGTCTCGATTCTCGTGATCGATGCGGACGGGCACGAGAATCAACGAGATACTCGCCGTATCTCCGATCCCTCGCGGCCAATTAAACCGGACGTTTCTTGGCGGCGTCATATCACCCCGTAATTGGATGAAGACGTTACGAAGCGAAAGAGTGACAAGTCCCCGAAGCTCGAGGGGAGTTCCGAGACGCGTTGTATATTCCTCTTTCCACTCTTTCCATCGCTCAATCATATTCCGCTAACTCGACTCGCGGGTACACACATCATATTCACCATCCGGATCATCGAGTTTTCTTTTTTTTTTTTTCTTTCAACTCTTTTTTCGACTCCGCTAAAATTCCGGACGGAGAAACATTCACTACCGTGACGTCACGTCCGACTGCTCGCGACGTTAGCGCGTTGCAGCCGAGCATCCTCGATGTATGGAACGCGTCGCGTGGGTCAGCTATTTTCGTACTCGTCAAGCCCCAACGCTCTTTCTCTTCGCGACTTTTTTTTTTCATCTTTGCCACAGCTTCTTCGCGCTCCTTTTTGCAATCTTCCCGCACACTCTCGACGCCATTGACCGAGCGACTCCGATTCAGTACGTCATTTGACCCTTGCAGAGTCACAGGAAAATTATCTTGATATTTGCCATAGAAATAATTTATTTCGCGACAATCAATCCAATTAAATTAACCGGATTAATGTCATTTTTGTGTCTGGTCGGCGGATCTTAATTTGTCTCCTTTGAATTTTAACAATTGAAAAAATGTATTCATTAATTTTATTAAATCTCCCCATGCAATGAAATGGATAAATTTTGCTCACCAACTGCAGGAATACAAATGATGCAGTCGACCGAATATATTCAATATTTTTTTTTTTACCGTATATCCTGCGTTTGAAGAGTCCGCAGAAAGTCGTTCGAGAATGGCAAAAATACTAAAGAGGTCGCGGACGGCGGTCGCCGATCGCTGCCTCGAGATATTAACTCCGTGCCTCGAGCCTTGACATGATATCCGCATAAACGATCGATATAAACGCTCTCTCGTGTCGGTATGTTATTGTACAGCTGTGACGCAGCCGTTTAGCGAAACTCTCGAGTCTCTCGGTTTTGCTCCCTCTCTCTTTGCTGATCGTCGTCGCCGGAGCCCTTTTAGGCCCCTGGAACTTTCACATCGGCCGATAGATATATCACGTAACACGTACACTTGTCATAATTGCTGCCGCAACCTTGTCAGTCACTCTGACCTCGACATTGACCCTTCACCATTGATTTATTATAGCTTTTTTTCCTCACATCTGATTTAAAAAAATCATAATAAAGAACCGCGATTAAAAAAAAACGAATATGTTTTTTCGTTTTTTTTTTATCAACGTTAATTATAATTTTTTTAGGCACGAACCACGTGTCAAAGAAGCGAAATTCAAATTCCGTAGGCTCAAATTAAGGAGAATGTCGAAAAAGTACCTGTCGGTGCGTTTGATTCAAATAAAAAGAATATTAAAAAAAAAGCTGAATAGAAAAAAACTTGCGTGTTGACTTTTTGATCAAGGTTTATTATTGTGTTTTTTAGGCACGAAATGCGTGGAAGCGAAAGTTAATTTCTGGAGTCTAATATTCCGAAGTTGAAGTCGTAGCTGTAGGAGGGGGAGTAACGATTTCCACTCGAAAAATCGAGAGTGTCCGATGATCACTCTTATCGTTACGTCGCCCAAAGTGAAGAGAAGACTTCTCACGGCGAAACGGATAATCGAGCAAAGCCTCCGAGATACGAAGTCCATGACGATCGAGGCTCGTTAATCAATACATTTTTATTTCCTCTCGCTCATCCATCACGGCTCGAGGCGATTTTAAAACCAACACGCTGTCTCGTCGTTTCAGTCGGGCCGGTCGAATGAAAATTCTCGTTCGTAAAATCTATTCACCGATAATTGCACGCAGCTACTTTCTCTCATCAAAGACTTTAACATTTGCACTTTAGATTGCCAGCCCGACGTGCGAATAACTCAAACTAATCGGTGTGCATGCGTGTGTTTGTGTTTTTAGCTCGTAAGATTAAATGCCGCATAATTAACTCGAAGCAATATTATTAAATTTATCTTTGATTTTCCCTCAGTCAGGCGTCTCTCACCCGGCGAGGCGAGGCACGTATCGATTCCGGGTCGAAGGACACCCGCGCCCACTGTGCGAACCGCACTTTACAACCCGAAGATAATCTAATCGCTCTTAGATTATTCCAACTGATCTCTCTCGTTCTCCGGCCGAACACTCTTAATTGCTCCGAGCTGCTGTTGAACGACTCAGCAACCAGTGGTATACTTTCCCTGGTTGGACTATCGCTCTCGATTACGAGCGATTCGCTAGAGAATGCGGCAACTACGAACGGGAGATACCAGAATTCTCGATTGATTAATCGATTGACCCCTCCTCGTGTATAACACCAGAGGAGCGCGATCTCTGTTACGACAGAAGTTCGACGACTTTCTCGGTAGCTCTTTAAACGATTCCTTCGTCTACCGACGAGTTATGCAGTCGATCGGTATCTCGATTCTCTTTTTCCCTCCATTTTTTCTTCTCTTGTCCTCGTTGCAAATGTGCAGCCGAGTGCATCGCAACGAAATCGAGAAAATTGAGAAACATCGACGAGTAAAAAAAAACCATTTCTTTGTCCCGTAGAAAAATTGTTTCGTTTGACTTTGTTCGATTATAGAGAATTTTTTACACTTTGTTGGGTGCGTGTGAAGCATTTTTTATAAATTCGATGACTCGAGTCTGGTGATCGCACGAAATGTTTGAAACTGAGACACTTTGAATACGAAATAGAAAAACTAATTTTTCTTTTAAATCAAAATCTGGTCTGTAGAGGAGTTCTGTTTGTTCGTTGAGAGCGTGCGAAGCATTTAAATTGAAAAAAAAATTAGAGGATGTCTGTCGAAAGCGTGTTATTCGCACTGCACATACAGCGTGAAATTAGAACTCGGTTATCAAGGACGGCCGTCTAATAGCGCAGCGAGAATTATCAGCCGGCCGAGAAGGCGGCACACGCCTCTGCTAATCTTGAGGATTAAAAGAGTGTCGTGCTGCAACGTCGTGTTTTTCGCTAGCCGCAGTCGCCGATCGTTGGAAGATCGGTTATCGTTGACCAGCGGTTGCTCTCTCGACGTTACTGCGTCAGTGAGTTCATTCATTCGTTCGTTCCGGGTACAATAAACGTCGGATCGTATCGTTGAATTTTACAATCTGATAATCGAGTGTAACGAGCCATCGAGTAAAACGAGTGGCGTATGAAAGTCGAGAGGGGAAAATCGTGTGAAAGCGTTAACCGGGTGGTCCACTCACTCACCATGCATCGGTCACGATAGAAATGCTTTGAATTACTTTTTCCTTAAAAAAAAAAAAGAAAAATAACCTACATGTAGAGTAATTCTTCATGGCTTCAATAGTGAAATAGTACGAGGCGAAATGTTCTAAGACAAAAAAAAATATTTCGTTCGCTTGGAAATAAGTGGTTCAACCTTTTCGTATTTCAAATACAACGTGATGGTTGTAAAAAAGGGTTAACTGGGTGTTCTACTAACTTGTCATGCATTGCTTACGATAGTAATACTTTTAATTATTTTTTTTCACTTGACAAAAAAATCGAACAAAATTAATAAACCGATTTGATATGCTCTCTGTTCTACCGGCAAAATTCCATCGATAATATGTCGTTCGTTTGAAAGTAGGTAGTTGAAAATAACGCGATAGTTATTATAGTCATTTTAGGAAGTAGTTTGATTAATAAAAATAATTATATTTTCCTGTTAGAACTAATCACGAGGATATTTCATTTCAAGGAGGAAAGGAAATCATCGCCCAAAGAGGTGTTGAATATTTCGCTCGGTGCCAAATGCAGAGTACATACTTCTTAAAATGTGGGCTAAACCGAACGCCTCGCCGGTTATGCGAATCTCGCGAGGAATCTCCAGACGGGGACGTGAGGAGAGAAATTCTAAATTTACCCACGGTGCAGAACAAATCGATTTTCTCGATTCGCACCAACCCTCTCACGGAGCTCGACGAAGTCGTCCAGAGAGGTTCGGGAGGATACTCTTCCCAGCCGTTGAGTCGCCGGCTGAACCGACCGCCAATAAAATCGCCGTGGAGGCAACGTCTCGTGTGATTCTCGAGGTTCCCAGGAGCGCGCGGCACTCGACGAGCGGAGCTCGAAGCGAAACCAACAGTAGCTCGGTCGTTCGCCACGGAAGGCAAGGCAGAAATCTGCCTGCCAAACTTCATCGGAATAACGAGAGAGGACTTTTTCATCGAAATCCTCGAACGAACTCTGATTGAGTGAAGATCCAATTTTTTTTCATCCCTCACGCTATCAAGAACTACCGCATTGGAGGATTTACAGCCAGCGGTTATCGGACTGGAACATTCCTTTCAATAGACCAGGAGAAAAACTTTTCAATTAAAATCTTTTTCTTTTTTTTTTTTTTTACGGATTTAATGAGTCTCGGGTGCATCCGTGACTGGAAGAATAGACTCCAAGTGATCGAGTGACTCGTTGCTATTGGAAGATATCCGAGAGATAGTGAGAGGCGAACCGGACAACTTCACTTTAACCTCTCGACCCTTCAACCCTCTTCTCGCCCTGGCACTTTGCCAATCGGTCGGAGAATTATTCATCGCTCTCTCCTGAGACTGGTACACCCACGTATCCACAGACCCGTAAGGTTTTGCGCCGGAGAGACATCACAGGCCACACTCGGAATTATCGATCAACTTCGCTTGGTCTCAGAATTCACCATCGAGTTTCTAAAATTTATTTTCTACGCTGGGATTGCGAATTAATCGAGTCGAATCCGTGAATTAAAAGAATCTATCTCGGTTGAAAATTAACAGTGACTTTGACAAATCGGTTCAACTCAGGAGAATTTTCACTGTCGTTTTTTCGACCAATGCCTTAACGATGATCGATCGAGAACAAGCGTCGAGCGCGCGAGTTTCTCACGCCGTGGCTATTCGCAATTTCACAAATCATCCGCTGGGCGAAAATGAATCATCCAATTAATTTCCGCGCGCATCGACGAAACGTAATTATCACACGTGAAGTGCATTATCATCAAAATGCTTTTACACGAACTATCAAACAAAGCAGAAGCTTCCCCGATTTTGATAAATCATTTAAATTGAGCGTATAATCAATATACTGCCACCATTTACGTCATCCACGATAAATCGACTCTGGGTCAGTGTTTGACCTCGATATTGGTTTCATAAAACCCTACTCTCAAAATCGAGACAAAGAAAATTAATAAAGTTTTAACTCGTACTCGAGATTTTGCCTTCTAGTACGACCTAATTGGTGTCCCACGATTAATTAATGAGGTGTAAAAAATGATTCCATTCGTTTCGGAGCATACAGAAAAATAGCCGGGATGCTCGTCGTCATTATTATTATCATCATCGAAGGTATCGAGTAATCGGAGCACTGGTGGGTTTTCTGGGATGCTGCAGCTATCCGGCAGCCCGTTAATTATCCCTGTCTCACGGAATTAGGAGTAATTAAGGTCAGCATCGTATGACGCTGCGGCGTTTAATACACTGAGTTGTATCTCTTCTCTGTAGCAGCTTCTTCGCTACGTCCATTCATCTCTGTCTCTCATTCCAACACTACCCAGGCTCGAGCGGTTCGCAGATCCAATTTCTCTAAATTACTCCCCACTGGTCGTTACTGCCGCTGTACCGTATTGTTCTCACCTTCTCTAGCGTTTCGCCGGCTATAACGCTGACCGAGATATATAAACGTATTCGCGGAAGTAAAGACCTTGCAATAATCTCACCGTATCAATTATACAATTCCCTTCAGCAAAAGTCTTCTCTCCTCCATGCTAAGTTGTTAAAGCCTTTCCAGTCGATTTATACTCTGCGAGGATAGAAAGAAAATAAACACGATTTTTGTGGTACGTAACGGTGGGTTTAATTTGTGGTATTTCGTACCTACCTCGGAACGCAGTGAAAGACCGGAGAACGTTCCGAGGGAGAAAAAAATTACCAGCAAATAAAACAAAAAAGTTTGAGAAAAAAAGCGTGTAAAAATTGAGGGAAGCTGGAGAAACTATTGCTGGAACGCGGTTGCACAGGTTCCTAAAGAGACGCTCTTGTAAGTCGCCGGACAGTCGACTCGACCGGTGAACTAGGCCAGAAATTCAGCTCGAACCGGCAAAGCGACTACTTCTCTGGTACCAAAAAGGTTGCATAATCAACGCTCCAATTGACATTGTTCGAAGTCGATTAGTTTTTTTTTTTTTTTTTTAGCCTCTCACGAATAAATTTTTACTGCTGCGGGTCGATCGATCTGTTCCGGAAAAAAGGAGATAGATGAAGTGGTATAAAAAAAAGAAGTAAAAAACAAAACTACAGCGGCGTTGGTGAAAAGTAGCTGCGCGATCGTTCGCGGCCTACGGGCTCGCGCGTTCGCGTTCTGAGCAATCGTCGAAGCGTGGAACAAATTGACCCACATCATTCCTCCTTATTCTCTTCATTATTCGTTTTATTTTCTTCTGTTCTCACCGACGAAGCATTGAATAATCGATCATCGATATCGAGTCGCCTCTTTCTCCGTTCCTCTCGTCGCGGCCCACCGCGCCAGAGGCAGAGAATCGGCTCAGCGGCTCTGCCGATTGGAACCGGTGAATAATGTGTTTTCGTTTGCTGATGATACTTCGTAATTCGTACAACAAGCAACGACGGCTCCTTCAACCGTTCTCGCGGAGGTTCTACGCGAAATCTCGTGTATTTGATTATACCGCTCGTTCGCAAGATTACAGGCTAATCGCGGCTGGCCACTCTCTCGAATCCATTATCTCGATCGATACCGATCAATCGGTTTCGACAGCGACGATAGTTGTTTCCACACGAACTCTCGCTCTCTCCCTCCCGGTTTTTTTTCCCTCGGCACACGTAGATCGGCGTTTCGATTACTATCGGGAATTTGCCGGTGAATTTCATTGGTTGTTCCTGTTCGCTAACAAATACGAAGGAATAACTCGACATTTTAGAGATTGAATATTTGTCAGGCTCCCAGAGAAATATTTGAAAAGCGCCAGCCATATAAATCACGGTTTTGTTAAAATTAATATTTATTTACAGGTCGGCCGTCAAATAAATTATTTATTTTTTTTCGAATCGCAAATCCAAAGCTTAAGAGAGTGTCAGAAGACGGCAGTTATTGTGATGCTGAAGGTGCATATTCATGGGGTTCCAATTAATTTTTTTACCGAACTATTTAGTAGCTTTCTTACCGATTTATCGTGCACGAAGTTGTCGTTGTCGGGCTCGCAGGAGATTGCCTAGGTCATGGCTCGTGCGTGACCTTTTCACCCTTCGTATCCTGACGCACCCCTCCGCCTATAAGTTCTCTACAGCGGACACGCGCGTCCGTATCCGCGGTTCAGCGAACCCTTTCGTGACGTAATAAACCTACCAACGACACATAAATCGGGCGATAAAATTTTCTTGCACCCTTGCAGCGACGATTAGCATATCGTTGCATAGGGTGCGAGATAACGGCACTTGAAGAAAAAAAAAAGGAACCATTGTTACGCATCCCCCTCGAAGGGTGCGAGGGTGTAGAAAGGGATGAGACGGAGACCCACTGCTCGAGGGAGCTTCGAGGGTAGGTCAGCATTCGCGCGTGCCTCGTGTTTTCTCGTTTTCTGTCCTGCCATGTGGTGCAACAATCTCCATCGTCAGTGAATTGAAATTATTTTTTTTTTCCTAGTATTTCTTCAACTACAATATTGCTAAAAATTTGTCTCTATTATTGTGCTATCAGTTATAAGATATTGCAAGCGTGCGCAAAAATAAGCGACACTCTTTTTTCCAAAGAGCAAAAAATTTCTCAAATTATTCTGTTGGAGAAAAAACTCGAATATCTTTCACTAATTTTTTTCCGTATCCAGATTAGATTCTGGAGACTGAGCCGCGACAGGGCAAAAATCTCCGAGTTTCTAGGGTAAACGAAAAAAATCCCAGGAGTAAAACAAACGAGAGATCCACGTGGCGTTATCGCGACCGTGGCGATCACTTTCTATTGGCCTTAATAGCGATTAATCGCGTCTTCAGTCTTTTATTTGTTTCTCGGTCTCTCTCCGCGCGTCGAATCATCGCAGCTAATTGTTCCGAGCTCGCCTACGCGTAGTTTAATCTACAACAGACTTTAAGCCTGACAATATATTATTATTGGAAAGTGCGTCACGATTTTCTGATGGCACGGAACGGAGCGCGGACGAGGTGGGCGAGGAGACAAGAACGAGAAGAAATAAGAGAGGCAGAAAAATAGAAGAAAAAAAAAATGGAATTTTATAAAGGGCGCAGCATATCGCGGACCGCCGCGTGCGTACAAGTCCGTGTCTGACGTCCAGCGTTAGCAAACCGCAATTTCTCTCTTGGCCGGTATCACCGGCCAAAGGGGGTCGTCACGATGATCAAACCCGAGAATAAACACGGAAATTTCATGTTCCGACGTTATGCACGAATGATTGCTCGCTTCTAGAGCTCGGACTCGTTTCCTCACGCGCCGCCTAGACTCTCGCGACTTCTTATCCTTATTCCTCCTCCTCTTCAACGTCGTAATCTATTTCTTCGAGAAAACAAAAAAATCCGCGAATTCTTTCCCGTTCGATCTTTCCCCGCTACATCTAGAACTATAAAGACGAGGCGCTTTTGTGGAAACGGACGACTGTCGAACACCGTTGCATTCACCACGATCCTTGCCTCTTACCCGCAGAACGATTTTCACTCAAAGTCGAAAGATATATATATATATATATATATGTCTTGTTGACTCTTTCGCTCGGGAATTTCTTTACTTACTCCTTAGAACCTTATCTCCGATTCTGCGTTAAATAATACTCAACCTGTTTTCCATCTGTCTAATGAAAAAATAAATACGATCGCTTTAGTCGAAATTAAAATTAATATTCCAAAGTAGGTCCGACAATTTCCCGTGACGATGAGAACGATTAAAATTGTGCGAAAAAAAAAATCGGTCGACAGTAAATTTGCATTAAAAAATAATAAATATTTCAGGAAGTTAGAAGTATAAATAAAGAGAGAGTTTTAGAGAGGAAAGAGGGTGAGGGTGTGAAAACGAAGCAAAAATTCTACCTGCCATCTATTTTCCCGAGAAAAAAAATTGTTTTCTGTGAAATAAAAATTGATGTACAAAAGTAGGTCCGACAATCGTCCGTGACGAGGAGAACGTTCTAACCGTGTGAAAAAATGTGTGAAAAAAGGTTGTCGTTAAGTTTTTATTAAAAAAAAGAGCGAATATTGTAGTAGAAAAGAGGGAGATTTAGAGAGCCATGGAGAAGGAAAGAGCGCGGAGGGCGTCGTCGTAGTTATCGACCCTCAACCTCGACGGCGCCGGAGCCGCCGTGGCCGGTGCCGCGTCACCCTGGCAACCTCGCCCATTTCCTTCTCTTCGCTCGTGTGTTCCACGCGCAAGCATGCGAAGGTGGAGAGACACTAGACGTAGAGGAGTCGCTGGCCGGCGGCTTTGAATCGTCCGGGCTAGACACGATGGTCCGCGACGAGCGAGAAACGAAGAAGCTGTTGGCGCTCCGGCAGCTTCGACTAAGCAAACAAAAACAAAAGAAAAAGAGGAGAAGTGAGATTGTTGAACGAGGAAGAGAACGGCTGGTGCGTGTTTACTAGAGCCTTATACACGCTACTGTGTACTAAAAAAAAAAGGAAGCGTTCATTCGCTTCTGTATGCAGAGGCTACTTCCATAATATCGGCCTGTGTCGATTGACTCGGCTATTTTATTTTTTAATGCATTTTTCTACGAAACGTTTCTATAAAATGATGAATAAAGGCGAGACGCACTGCGGTAAGCAAATGCGCAATGCGTCCCGATTCCTTATTTTCGTAGTTTCGAAGAAAAATGGATTGGAAATTTTGGCTGTCTCCTTCGCATGTATAAATTGTTAGCGTCTCAAGATATCAACTGCGAGCAAAGCTAGTCAAACGAGTCCTAAACTTTCACGATCGCTTATCCATAAAGTCTATCATTCATCGACCGTGACGGAAGTCGATTCGCATTGGTGGATGAGTCGCTAATCAAGAAAACTATTGACTATGTTTTTGCAAATGCATGAACCGATGATCCAGTATTTATTGCGAGAAAAAAAAAATCGCTGGTTAAACCATCGCCTGTATTTTTCTAACGGCCTGTAAAAAAATCTTGGTAAATTCGCAGAGCAAAGTTAAAATTAGCCGGATTAGAAAAAATCCAAATTCGTTTACTGTAAAGAATTATCGTGAGAAGTCGTCGTTCTTAGAAAATCATATTGATTCACAGTCGATTAATGCATAGAATTTTAAATAAAAAATTGTCAAAATATATCACTCTATCGACAAGTCTGCCGCTCAGTAGCTTTCTTAATATCGAATCACGTGTCTCGCCGTCTGTGTGCTTAAAAAAAATGAACAGTTTCACCTGTCTGATGTGCGATTCGCCGTCTCGAGGACATACACCGGTGGACAAGGAGGCGGGAGACAAAAGTCAACCGAACGAAACGAGAATCGGTGCGGCCTATTACGTCGTTACGGACTCGCGGAGACGCGCGCACAGGTGCAGCAGGAAGTCGTGTTGCAGTCTTACTCGGCGAACTATGTACGCCTCACTTTGCCCTCCCCTCCTATTCTGTTTACTACTTATAACGACCATAACACAGAGCTCACCACGAATGTAGGGCTTTGCCATAGACGTCGTTTAAAATTGCATAGCCGCTCGTCGTGTACGAGCGATCTCGTTTTAATCGAGCTATCAATCGACCCGGAAGATCTTGCTTCGTGCAACGATTTCTAAGCTACCGCTCGCTAAACTGCAGGTATCGTTTATCGATGATCTTGCACCTTTTATTTCCCAACGCGTTTAATTGCAAATATCAAGCATCGATACGTTTCTCGATACGTACCACGAGATTAAGTCGGATAGTTGAAACAAGACTCGACATAGTCGCCACTATGTCCGTCCGATTAACTCGCGAACCGTTGGTTCCACGAGAAATATGCTAAGGACCTTTCTTGCAGATAATTCAACGCCCTACAAAAAAGGTCGTATGGTAAAATGGCCCCAATCGAACGGTTAGCAAGATAAACCCTGCAGACTAGCCGGTCTCGTCCGAATCTTCTCGTCGACCCGCCAGACGTGTCCAGTTCAGGTCTAAGTTGTTCATTTGCCTGACACGCTTCTCAGGATTATCGACGCGAATCTTTCTTGTTTCACGGTCATTTACCCGTCTGGTCGTGTGCAAAAATCAAAAGGGCAAAACACGCGCCGTTGATCGACCCGGAAGTTCTTGTGTTCGATTCCACCGCATCGCGCATGCGCCAACTCGCACCGACTCTCCGGAATTACGCGCGAGAATAACCAGCGGCCGATTCTCATTCCCCCCTTCGTGCACCTTTCCCGACTCGTCCGCAGTCCGTTGGAAGTCCGTGCCTACGTTCCACTTTCCCCGTGGCTAAGCCTCGTTCAATTGTCAGCGGGGTAACAACGATGACTTCGTGGAAGTTGCGTTTCTCCCGTTGCGCGAGACGAACGATAACGACGAAATTGGTAGTGGGAGATATTGCGGGAAAACGAAGGAACGAAGGACGGACGCAGGCCTCGATGCGGCGATGAAAAAGGCCAGAGAAGCTCTTCCACAGTCAGCGAAAGGCTCGAGCTATATTTCGCGCGCTCCTCGACTACTTTAACTTAGAAACAGTAATCTTTCCTACGAAATTTATTACCGTCCGAGCAATAAATCCGCGCTCCGTACAACGCTGCTGGATTATTAGAACGATATTATTATTTATAAGACGCGCCAGAGCGATTATCCTATGGAAAATTTCTCGCGGAGAATTCTTACTTTTCTTTCTTCGGTTTGTTTCATTTTATTTGTCTGTCGAGGATCGAGATGCAGAATAGTTTGGTTTCCGCCTCTGGCACGCCGGGAAAATAATTTATATGACCGAAACCCCCGAAGTAGCATGTGGTTGGATTAAATAAATATCTACTTAAATCGAATGAATATTCGCTTAGATTTGATGAATATTTATCCGTGCGACATCAAGCAAATTAATTAATTTTATAGATGCTGCGTGTTATCGCCCGAATCTCGGACTCCCGTTCCACGGTGCACTTGCACTTTCCTCAACGTGAAAAATAATTGGGAACTCACCGGTCTGATCTTTCCTTCCGGCGGTTCCTCCGGAAGTTTTCGCGCACGTATCGGGGTCGTATTAAAAATTCAATTCTCACTCATTCTAACGTAATCGCCGAGCGAGACAGTGTTGCGAGATGGTTCGTTAGGCCTCGCAGCTTTGCGCGTGCATCACAGACGAATAATTTCTACGACCTTGTGCTGTGAAATGTGAGCTGAATTCAATGTTATTTTTTTTCAACACTAATTGTAATTATACTTTGAATCGAGCAGCGCCTCGTAATTAAAGCCCGTTAATATCAATCAGGGATGTAAAAGAAAGATTAGCAAAAAAAAAAAAACAACCATTATTAAACCATCAAACGTTGGCCGGCTCGAGCCGAAACTCGAGCTCGTCCTTTCTTACAGTTTCTCTTCGTTTCTTGTTCGGCGATCCGCCGCGGGGGACTCGGAATAACGGTCAAAGCGTCTACCGGCCGAAGCTCCTTCGCGTCGCCTGAGTCTCCTCCGGGCTCGACGATGACTCACGCCGTTCGCGCACAAACGCACCCAACTTCGTCGCCGGCGACGACCAGAGATACACGGACGAGAGAATCCGCTCCGAGAGACTCGAAAAATCCATTCCATCCGATATTTCAACGCTCATCATCTCACGATACAGTTGTTTCGGATAATCAATCAACCGGTTTGATTTACAGTGGGAAACGAACGAGAGCGAGAAATACACCCGTTACGGCTCCGCTCAAGGTGTGCGTACATATAAATATATATATATATATATATATATATATATATATATATATATATATATATATATAGGTCGACACCGGAATCGAGGGACGTGCTTGCCGAGCAATGTCCACATAAGTGAAGCAGCGGCGTGTCGCTTTTTTTATTTGACAATTCTCAAACGGTATCCGAAGAGGTAGAAGGTTGAGATATGTGTTCGCGGTTTAAGATCAACTAAGAGCATTCTCATTTTCCATCGTTTTTATATTTATTTTTTCCTACGCCGCTGGATCGTCGGATCTCTCGTTCATAGAGCGTGTCTTCCAGTGAAGCTGAGACGGTCGTCACAGCTGCAGCGATCTTGACATTACCGGCCATGTAAGTCGCTGCGAACGAGCGCTATGGGAGAAGAACGGAGATAAATAAGTCGCGTCTCGCTCCTAGTAGTTACGCACGCATTTGCTCTGAGCGTGATGATTTTTTTTTTTTTTGACTCCTCACAAGGTAGAGAACTTTTTTGAGATGAGAAAAAGGAAAAGATCGTGCGCCTAGCGGGAGTTATTTTCCGGAGAAAGAAACTGGGAAAAATACTTCTAGGTTTAGGGAGTTTATATTCAAAACGTGTTAGAAGCGGACAGGTAGAACGGCGAGGTAACAAGTCGCTCGTAATCCGTGAGTTACGATATCCAGAAACTCCTGACCGCATCGCCTCACATCGAAGCCCGGATTAGCTTTACGAGCCACAACGCTCAGCAAGACGGAAATACCCTGGGAATGGACATTTTTTTAATGTCATTCGGACCATTTTTTTCACCCATTTTTCTATACCTCTGATAGGGTTTATAGAAAAAATTGTATACAATTTTTCTTACTGGACTGGCTATGTGAATCTTTAGATAATTTAATCCTAACTCAATTTCAATTTATTGAGCACATTGGAATTTATGTAGAGGAGACCTTGGAACATTGTGAAATTTCATTACGAAGAATGGAATTGGCTATGGGTGTGGATATTTTTTTTACACTCGGCTAAAGATCATCTCGCGATGTCTGCCAAAGGGCAAATTTATTCGTCTCGCAGTAGTGGAAATAAAAATAGGAATGTGGGTCAAGATGCGCCGCAATCTTTCACGCATATGCATAGAAGCATGATCCTTTGTTTTATTTAAATGATTCTCGATTTTCCATTGCAACATGGATCGATCCAAAAATGAAATAAAATTCTCATGAAAAAAAAGTATCAGTCTTGTGTATTTGAGCGAATCGATTGCACAACCGTCATTTTTTGCCAATAAATTAAAGCAGCTTTATTTTTCTCAACCTCGTGACACGAACATCGAGCCAAGAGGCACAAAGTAAAATGGAGGGAACACAAAAGAGGCTAAAGTTGAGTGGTTGAATGAATATACGTCTATACATATATATATATCTCCTGTTCGTCAGTGAATACAAAGTATAATAATGCTTTATTTAATTCAAAAACAAACTCTTGATATTACGTTGCCACGTGGATTGACAAAAAAAAATGAAGTATCAGTTCTATATATTTTAGACCAATCGATTGTCTTCGCAACTCGATAGAAAATTGACCCTAAAACAGGTTTATTTTTCGTAGCCTTGTGTTACGAAGAACGAGCAAAAAGGCACGAAGAAAGATGGAGAGAACACAAAAGAGTCGAAAGATGAGTCGTTGCATGAATATACATGTATATATATATATATATTTGCATATATATATATACATATACATTTTCATTTTCATATACATATCCCTCTTGTCGGAGAATACCACTGAAAATCTCAATCTCTTTCATTCCTTCGGCACATCTCGGTCGCTTCTCCCGTTTGTTAACGCACACAAATACCAAGCCGCACACAAATACCAAGCCGCACCGGCTCATTCTCTCTCAGTCGCGGTCTGCGCAAAGCCCGTTGCTACTACGCCGTCTCGACTCTCGACTGTCGAGCTTTCAGTCTCGCGTCGACCGTCGTCGCAGCGTGAGCGCGAACAGCTGCGTCGTTCAGACTCCTTTCTACCACGTTGCCACGAGGCTTTTCGCCCCGCACCCGGTTTTCCCCCTCCCCGTGTGTCAAACTGACAGCCATCAATATTCTCTAAAATTTCACCGTGATAACTAAAAAAATGTTCTCATACGCAAAATATTTTTTATAATTTGATTCAACTATTATTAATTCTGTTTCCTTCAGTTACGTTAAAACGACCGAAAAACTTTTTTAAAAAAATCGCAGCCACGTGCAAACCGCCGGATTAAAAGAAATTCGTTAATAAGACATTAAAAATCTGAGATCCAATGACATATAATTATTATGTGAAAATTTAGCACAGTCGCATCGACTTCTTGAATTAATATCTTTGCCTTAAATATTATATATATATATATATATATATATATATATATATATATATATATATTCTCGCACATCAGTGAACGATGTAAATATGACGGTAAAGTCGTAAATACACACCGATTAATTGGCGCGTGAGCTATAAATCTCAATACATATGTATCGCTCTCGCGTTGAGGTCGAGCGTGAATCGAGAGTGAGCACAGTTGTACATAACAGCTGACGCGGTGCTCTTATAGCTGCACACGTCGCCGGTGCCAACGGCGAGCTCGAAACTAAACTGTTTCTCTACCGAACGGATTTTATCCTTCGACACACACAAGCGACTTATTCATATATATATATTTTTTTCATTTTCAAGTTTCAATCCCGATGCGACGACACCCATGAAATCCGATAAGTGTCTCAGAGTGTCTTCGACCATCGCTCTTTTCGGTACAGAAAGATTATCGAGGAAGCGAGAAAGGTTCGTTCGTCGAGTCGCTTATCTTGCCGGCTTCGCGACTCGACTCGACTGAACGACTGTTCTCGTGTTTGTGATTCATTTCTCGAACTCTCGGAGAATCGAGAGCCTCGTTCGCACGTCGAATATTTGTTTATTTTATTCTACGCCTCTCCACTTCCGGTCGGGTGAATTCCACCGTGCCGAAGACTCATTCGGAGCGACGTCGATCGGATAATGAATCGTCGCCCACGGCAGACGCAGCGGAGAACCGTAAAGACGACCGTAACGACGAACAATCGAGGATCGAATGTCGTATCGATAGGACGATAATGTTGACCGCTCGATCGGGCCCACTCGGGGTCGGACGAGTACCCAGAACTCTCGGGCCAGCCGAGGGCAGCGATCACCTATTTCTACTGCCCGAGCGCGCACTCGTCATGGACAGCACCCACCTGCGACAGGACCTTGCTGGTCTTGATTTCAACCTTCACCTTAATCTGCTCCACACGGCGCCCCGTGGCAACGTTTGGCTATGTAAGTTCACGAAGAACTTTCCACCGCTTTGCTTCCTCGCAGAGAAATCCTTTCGATCACCAAAACACGATTACGTGATTTTAATGCAAAATTTCGGACCTTAAATTTCCGAGGCGTAGACATTTTTTTTTTTACGTGCTGAGCTGAAACTCAGGAACTCAATGAGGAAAATTGAAATAAAGGAGGAATGTTAAATTTAAATTAATTGATTTTTTTTTTTTTTTTTCGTAAATAAGTAATAGTCTGATAAATATTGCGTTAATACGCATTGATAAAATAGATTCAAATATTGGATTGTGGTTTGAGGTTCTGTTATTGGTGAGATTTTCTTTTTTGGAATCCTTGCAGAGGATGCGATTCTTTTTTCTTTGGAATCGGTAAATTCAGATAAAAGGGTTATTACAGGAATATGTAGAGAATATTTACCATATTTAACGTGGATTAAAGAGAGGTTATCGTTATTGATATTGTGGAATTTACATCGGTCCTTAGAGATTGAATCGTTGAGTTGTTCAATTCACCGGATTGCGTCATCGGCAACCCCCGTCGTTCGTTAAGTAACGGATCCTTGATGTTTGTGAATTCCCGATGAAGAATAACGCGAGGCGTGTTATGAATAAGCGATTGATGTTGCGACAATCCGAAGACTGTAGGACAGGCTTCCGTGCAATTAATCGTGTCCATCGGCTGTTCGGTATTTTTGATCCCACGAGAAATAACATTGTCGAATAATATCAATATCATTCTAAATTACCCAAAATCCCGCCAACATTTAAATATCGGTAACACTATTTTTCAATCACCGAAGATTACTAAAAAAAAAAATCAAATAAAAACCGATCACGAAAGAAGCGACAAATGCGACCACCACATAAGAAAAAAAATAAAAAACGGGCCTCCAGTTTTCGCGGAAATCCCGGACTCCTTCGACAGGTCCTTCTCCTCCCGTCCTCCCAATTAAAGAAGAATTTACCGTCCTCTCGCACACACGATCTCCCTTGAAACCCGCACCCAATGTATCGTTTAACTCCGCAGAAAACTAGTCTTCGCGATTTTTCTCTTTTGCTTTTTTTTTTTTGAGTCTCACGAAACTCGCTTTAATTGTTGATTGGGTACAAAAATTGTCGGAGCGAAAACTAAGAGGGGAAAGCAAATAGCGTCTGTCGTTGACCGTGTGGCGAGTTTGCACTCGCCATCGGCGCGATACCGAGGACCACAAAGGTTTAAATGCCATTAACATTCTTGGAGACTCGAACGGCTGGCTCGGCATTCGTCGTGTCACACGTTCACTCTCGACTCACACGAACACACCCGTGCATGCACGCTCACCTACATTTGGTGCTTTATTATGAAACAGCTCGACCCTCGCGCCCGGAAGTAGCTCGGACCGGCTTTACCGTTCATTCAAAAGTCGTACGAGAGCCAAAGTTCTTCCCTCGTCGGCGTTTGCGCTCCTCTCGGTACGGTGGGTTAGCGGTAGCCGATAAATTTTCGCGATAACCCACGCACGAACCGCGATTCGGCACCGCACGGACGGACGGACAGACACGACGAAAGCAACCTCGGCCTTTTGTGCAGCTCACTTCAGCGTGCCAGGACTCGAGGGGCTTTCCTGCCAAAGCAATAAACCGAGAACTTTGCACTGTTCGAGCCATCGGTCAAACTCTCGAAAATTCCGCGGCGAGTTTGTTCCCATCGAGGCGAACTGAACAGCCAATAGAGTAATCACGAAAGTCATGAAGTTATTGTCGATTTTTCAAAAGAATTTATTCAGAATTTTTTTTTTTGAACGTCGAAGATTGGCCACCGTCACTACAATATGACATTCTGATAAGTTTCTGCGATATCGATAAATCGATGGCTTTTCCGCCTACTCTCCAGTGTCAAAGTAGGATTTTCGATTATCAAGAGGAGGATTTGATGCGTCTCTTTGACATTATACGTATACATCCTGCATGCTTTATACGACTTATTCCAGTCGATCGAGCGTTCTATACCTTCTCCGAGTACCGGGTTAACCTGAGCGTGCATAATCTAATCATTTATAGTCCAATTAATATCGTGTCCCCAGCCTTCTCGAGACTCTGGCGAATTTCGCCGATAACAAATACTCTTGTGTTTTCTTTCCTCTCCAACATAAAAAAAAATGTTTATACTAAAACACTTGTTTTTCTTTTTATGTTGCAGGTGAGTACCTTTCGACCATCTCGACTCAGCGAATCTTCATTTCAGAGCAGATTCGTCGCTGGTGGATAAGTAGTCGATGAATAATCTTTTTTTTTATTTTTATTTTTTCGACTTTTATTTCATGAAAATTGGATCGATGCAGAAACACTCGATCGATATAATTTTACGAAGCGGGGTATAATATTATATGTTAGCGCAGCGGATCTGAAGTTCCGTCTGTAATGCCAACTGACCCTGAATAGCTACGCCAGCGGGCATCATCATAGAGGAAGTTAACAATTTACTCGCTAGAGAAAATAACTTACGCGTCGTGTGTGTAACGCGCACCCGAGCTTCCCAATTCCCTATCGCTCAGCTGCAACTTTAATCGGATTTAATTCCACCGTGATGCATGACCGCGCCTAGAATCGATGCGTTCGCTCTGTTCGGACGATCGAATCTCAGCGCCCCGCTATACGCTCACGGCGATCAATTCTCTAAACCATTAAAATCCAACTCTACAGGCTTCGGGCAAAAAACGCTACGAAAATAAAGAAATTAATTCCGATCGTTTTCAAACGCGGCACTCCTCGATTTATGTACGTTTCACTTTATTACTATTCAATTTTTTTCGCAATTAAAAAAAGACTTACTCTCCTTGGCGTAATTTTCCCCACGAGCAAGAGCGAACCACATTCTCGTTGTCGCGTCGATCACCCACCGAAACTTCACGAAAATTAAACTGAAGAAAATTTGCTTTGGATCTTTTTAGAATACAGCGATCCTCATCTTCATTTCTCCTTAATTTTACCATCGAAGAAATATAAATTTACCTTGCTGTAATATCTTGACCGATCTGGAGCGGTTCGCGAGGTCGTTCGCAATATTTCTCACCACGAGCAAGGGAGAAGCACATTATTGCTGTTGCGTGGAGTCGCTGACCGGAACTTTACGGCTTTTCACCGAACTGCTCGTAGCTTTGACGCAATATCGATTGCTATTCTCTTGCTGCTTGTCTTTTTCTCTCATGTTTTTTTTTTCGCTTTACATAGAGCGAAAATAAAATTCTCGCGAGCTCCCGTGGGGCGCGCGACTCACTCGCATTGTCCGGCAATGAGCCTCGCATTTTTCCATCCTTAACACGCACGTTTCCTCCCAGTTATTTCGTTATTCAAAAATATTCTTTCGAAATATCCCCGCGAGAATCTCCAGGGGAACCTCGACGAAAATATGTGTCAGGTGGAAATCGCACCTCGTGCGGATGAGAGAAGCCTCCTTATCGCTCCCGTGTCGGGGATTGAGTTTCTATGCTGGGTTATTCCAGTTAACTCAAGTGCGACGACACGCGATACTTTTGCATCCAGCCCCGCCTCTCTGCTGGCTCTTTAACACTCGAGAGCCTAGAATCGGAGTTCTCGGGTTTAAGAGACCACTGCACTCTGGGGATTTTGGGAATATTGTCACACAACGTTTAAGTCCCCCATGAGAAGAGCCGAAAAAATTGCCTGCGAAATTGCACGATGGAACAGACGCATTTCCAGACCACACTGGGAGAAAAAATATAGTCGTTTCTACTATACGGAGTAATTTCCTTAGGGAACGTCTGCACACACAGTTCGGGTCGAAATATATTCAATTGGCTATCGTCATTGGCAGTTATTGTTCTAACTATAAAAAGTATTTCGAAGCAGCTTAAATTTTCCGAACAGAAATGAATTTATCCGGCGTTTTCTTTCCATTGGAATTTTCGCAGTAGACTGACCGCTTTTGCTAATTTCTTTTCACATCTAGCGTTTGGTTTGAAGAGATTGTTGTTATTGACATTTATGCAGGGTGAAAAAAAAAATGTCAGCTCTATATATAACAATTATGCGTTTTTTAACGCTCGAGAAGGGTCAATTTACAGTAACAACCGAGGCTTGCTCAATGTTGCGAAACTTCAGACATTTCCCAAGACCAGTTGTTAGTCACCGCTAGAGAAATATGCTGGGATATGAATTTGCAATCATTTTACACCTTTATCCAATATTCTCGCACTCATGAAACACCGGCGTCGACGGACGACGGTTCGATTAAAAATATCTATTTTTTACGAATGATAAAAAAAAACTGAGCCATGGATTTGTTCCAGTCATAATTAATTTGCGATTATTTTTGCACCTGCGTTCGAATCCTCTCGCTGGAAACCTCAAATTCGAAGTTGGCAGAGCCATATCGTCATCCTCGGGCCACTGTTTGGATGGCAATAAGTAACCAGGTCTATCTTCGCGCACAGCCCGGCTCTCATGCACTTTTGCGGTTGCCGAGAGCACGGAAACGCTGCTTCGTTCGAAGACAATCGCACGGGGGCTTGTGACACTGAAGAGACGACCGTCGGAACGAACGATTCACTCTCGTTTCCATGCAGTGACTAATTCGATTACAAGAAATAAGTCAGCTTCGCTCTTCAGCGATTGGATATATTTTTTCCTCGTGCCACGACCAACTCCCACTGGCTGACATTGAAGTAAAACAAATATATTCGAGTTTACAATATATATATATATATTTATCGGAAAAGAAGACTGGGTATGTGCTACGAGACTGTCCTCGGAGCACATTAGGACGATCGATCGAGCCCTTGCAGTTGCGCACGTGCGTCGTCCCAGCTTCTCAGTCTATTTACTACAAGTGCTATTAATACAAGCAGATTTTTTTCCTTTTTTGTTTATACACATTGGTAAGATTTTATGAAATTTGATTGATAATAATAAAATTCATGTGTATTGTATGCTCACACAGACACTCACAAATATGCTGCGAGGGTTTAAGGCAACATAATCGTTAATATATTATACAAATAATATATATAAAAAATAGCCTCAGAAAAACAATAGAAGATTTTTTAATGGAATTTTTTAGAACAGTCTGCAAATGTGTCCATTAAAATCCTGGAATTTTTATTAGCAGAATAAAGTATCCCCTACGAGGAAGCAAAAAAAGAAAATAAAAAAAATCCAAGTCGTCAGAATTGCACCTGCTAGTCTCTTTAACATTTATAGTTATATATATATGGCAGGGAGCTGTGTCTTTTTCCCCTCGGGTCAAGCCTCGAGTGGAGACACGTTAGCGAGTATTTTTTTCGTGGGCTGAACACGAGTAGCTCACGTCACCGAAATTATTATGTCGTAAAGGGTAATTGACAAAGAGCGCGTGTAACGGCAGCCAAAGTACCCGAACGCCTCCCTGCCGATCGATAGAACCCAGGGTTGACGTCCCGACGATGGCCTGACTGACAGAACTCCCTCTCTTTTTCCCCTCTCACTTTCATCTTTTTCTCATGTTCTAACTTTGAACCGTTCGTTCTGTACGCTATTTGCGTTGTACATTATCAATCACCCATTGATCGAGGCTCAAAATAGAAATTTTTGAACCGCTAATGGACACGGAAGTAGGTCACTTCTTGTCGCTCCGAAAGCTCCCTTTGACGTTCGAAACGTGTCGTATGACGAATTCTAAAAAAAAAAAAGAAAAAAAAATGGTTATAATTATATCTCTGAGCGACAATGAAAATGGTCGTGTATTTCGCTTCAGTTGCTCTATTTGTACTCCGGAAAATAGGTTCCGAAGAGGCGATGGATCTTCGGGCAGGCGTGGGTGCTCCATTCGCATGTGCGGAAAGCAACGAAACTCCCTTCGGTTCCGTCTCCGCCCAAAATTAACTTCCGACGACTTCGATTCCGGAGGGAACGCTTCGACCTCACATTCGTCCTTTATCGAACTCGGCCCGATTTTTGTCCCCCGTCTCTCGTCCACCAATGCCTATTGTGAACTCGACGTCGCAGTGATTTCGCAGGAACTTATCCAACGAAATTGCGTTGCGCAGAACCAAACTGGTTCCTTCTATTCTGTCGGAAATATTTATTAAATATCTAGTCATAACTTAAAAGTGCTCTGATCATCTGCCAAACAAATATCCGATCGGCAACTAATCACGCTTCCAAAAAAAAAAAAAACAATCAAGATAATCGAATCTTCATTCTTACCCCTCGTCCCCGTTTTCGAAATTGCGTCCCACAAACTCAGAGCTATTCGTTCCATTCTACCAGCAACAATTTTCGATCGCCATTCAGCTCCCGATAAAACAATATCTATCGAATACCGTGTCGCAACTTTGAATGGCTCCGATTCATGGACCAGTACCGTATTCACTCAACAAAAAAAAAACTAAAAATAATTACTGAAAATTTATTTTTTTAGGCATAAAAATTATCTCCACTCGAGGCTGACAACGTGCTACTGTAGGAAACAATCCCAGTCATTGTCCGCGCCACCGTGAAGTGTTATATCCGTTGCCGCTGATGAACGAGTGGCAATGATGTTCGTAATCTGCAGCTGTTGGCGGATTACTCCGTCAGCGTGAGCCGGAGGAGGCGATAGAGCACAGAATCTTCATTCGAGTCTTTTCGCGGGGGCACGTACGAGCGTTTCTTCTTCATCTTCGTCTTCGACTAATGAACCCCCGGCCTCTTTTGTGTCTACTCGGTGTGCTCTACGGTCGACTCCCCGTTGATGCTGATGTTGTGTTCATCCGCTTAATTCCACCGCAGAAGTGTCTCCTCATTTCCCCCCCCTCCTTCTCACCGCCCCTCAATCCTCCACCGCCTCTTCCTCATTTTTTTTCTGCACTCGCTCGCCGCGCCAGACATCGTCTGCGCTCGCTTCATACTGCCAGATTCGCCAGACTGCGAGCATCGCCTACACGTGGACGACTCCGACTGTTCGGTCCGCAGCTCTCGAGGGACTTCCTTTCTCACTCCTTCTCTCTCCCGAGCCATCAGACTCGTTTCACGAGCAAGGTGGATTATTTTCGAGGGGGAGTGCCTCGTCGCGCGGAGACACGGGACGACCGAGAGCGTGTTACCTGTACACGATAGACTCGCAGCGCGTACAAACCACCGCTGGGCGAGGGTCTAAAACTCGGTATATCTGGTCGTTTACGGGCGGGGGCGAGACGCCAACGCCCACGACCCAACTCTGGGACGAATGGGTCGCAGGCCAATGAACAACCGAGGATCTTTCGCTCTCGCGATACCCGAGCTTCGGCATTTAGCTCGCTCGTTTTCCGACATTTATTCTCGAATTTGAGACAGAGAGTCGAAGGGCTTCTTGCATCTTCGAGTCGTCTCGAAGGTGCGAAGGGTGTTGGACAAAACGAATTAGGGGTCTGTTTTCTTATTACTTATTTCAAACTTCCGAATATCTTGTGGGTTTGAACGCATTTACATATTATTTGGAGGAATTGATACAGAGTAAAAATTTGTAGAGTCAACGAACATTTGTTGTAGAGGAGGGTTCACAATTTTTTTTCTTTTTACTTTGTAAGCACTATTTTTCGTTTTTAGTCTCGAGTGGAAACATTATAAAACGAAGGGGAGGAAAAAGATTGTGGATATGTGTCGACAAGTAATGTTTCTTGAATGTAGAAGGATGTCGCTCCGGGAAGGTTCAGTGGATGGTTTTCTGAATTACGGATGTACTCACAATCGGTCTAGAATTCCCTATCCGGGAAAAGCCTAGTTTGCCGTATTCGCTCGTCGATAAAGCAGGTTTTTGCTATTCGCGACCTCGGTCGGCGCGAGTTATCCGACGTAGGGATCTGCAGTGGGAAGACACTTACCGGTCGCCGAGAAAAGAGATTAAATCCTGTACAGTACGAGCAGTTGTGACTACATCCGGTAATACTTTACGCATTTATCACGAATCTCGGCTCTATCGCCGGTTTACCGGCCAGCAATCAAAAAGATACCAAAACTACCTCACGGAACACTTCGGAAATAATTACCGGGAGTCGATTATTTTTAACACTTGCAAATCGAACTCGACGATTAAAAATAAAAATAAAAAACTATCTTTTCCTTATAAATTCACTCGTCACCAGTCATCGAGTTACACAAATAAAAATAAAAAAGCAAAGCCTACTCAGTCGATATAATTCTTAGCGGTTTGAACCTTCGAATATCGACCGACTGGCCTAATTAATTCAGAATCAACCAAAAAAATATATTATAATTTTTAATATTATACAGCATCGAAAGTGTCGGAAACTCGTTACACTCACTGCAGGTCCAGTGCCGCATAGCAGTTGCGCAATCACGTGACTTACTCTTAAATATATGTCTATATATATATAGATATATGTATATATTTATTTTGTATGATCCACAGCGCGCATGCAGTGCACTCGGTATAACGCCTGCTTGAAATTAACGAGCTAATTAACAGCAATTAGCGTCGACATTGTGCGAAGAGGAGTTTATTTTTTGTGCATGCGAGCAAGCATCGTCCCTATCCTTCGACTGCGTGGCCGAGGACTCTCCCGCGGAAACATAAACGCTCCTCGACGTACTCGTCGTTTTCATACTACTGCAATTCTGCGTCTATAATTTCACTGGTACTGTAGAATTATAATACTATACACAGCCGCTTATGCTTTCAGATCTATCCTTCCGCGGTGTCGTGACTGTCGGTCTCGTGCATAAACGTGCAAGGCACGAGGTGGAAGAAAAAAGAAGAAGGAAAAAAAAACAGGACATAAAAAATCCAGTCAAGAATCGAGGCAAAGAAACTTGGCCATGCTCGCGGCACGGGATTCGCACGATTCGCCACGGAGTTTATAAATCCCCACCGCGGTCCTGCCTCACTCTATATCGTGATGCAAGCCGCACGCACAGGAGGGTGACCCACATTTGCCACTGGGTGGGCCTTCTCGTTCCTCCGCGGTTCCAACGAGACGAGCACCGGTCCGCGTTTTACGGACGAAATTTCCCGAGGTGCAGAGCTCTCCGATTCTAAACCACTGCACCTGCAGCGCTTTTATGCAGCGAGAGCCTGCTCGTCACGCCACTCCATCGCGCGGGCAGCTCTCTGCCGCAGGCCGCTCACCGACGATGTCAAAACTCGACGAATAACATCCGCATTGATACCGAAACCTCCCAGAAAGCCGAAAAAATGTTCACGTTCAATTTCAACCTGTTTTGTGCGTTCGCGTGATCGATTTTACCGCGAGGAAAAAAAAAAAATACGCTCCGACTCTACGGTGAGGATGAGATGCAAGGCGATTTGCGACTATGCATACATGTTTTATACGGTTCCACGACGCCAAACGAGAACCGTAATTCTCGCAACATTCACTGACCCGAAAACGCCGTTTTCCAATTAAGAAGCCGTGCCGGGGTTTTTAAACTTTTTATTATCGCTAACGAGCCCGCGAAACCGTTGGACTTTCGGGGTTTATCCGAGTCCTTAGTTTACCAGAGAGAATCAATTATCGCGCATCGGTATTCGATACTTTGTCGCTTTCGCTTTGAATGGCCGAGAGGGTGTTAACGATTTTATGGCACCAGAAACCGCAAAATCGTATCGTAATGATTGAAAACTTTGGCGACTTTCACTTTGGAGAAATATTGCTCTGCGCCATATTTTTCGATTCACAGAAGTACGAAAATATTTCAGCCAATGAAGCCTGCTCGGACAACCGTGACGACATCTTTCGGGTCATTGCTCATTGGCTGAAATTTCAAACTCCTAGCACTCTAGAACTGCGCGCTGTGGACGTTTTGTTTTCATGAAAAAGTTTCCTCGTTTTTTAACCCGCTGCACAATTCTCGTATTTTCCATCCTAACTCTTGTTTTTACTTTGTTCCTCCGTAAAATAATTTCTTTCAAATCAACATGAGATTCATCCGGAAACCTACGTTTTTTAATTACAACTTCAAAGGCTGCAAAGTGGTCAAACGTCCGTTCAGAACAGAAGCAAATTCCGTTTTTTCTTAATGTTCGGGTGGCGTTGAATTTAGAGGGAATTCTTGAATAACGGCTGAGTAGCCGAAACAACATAAAACAAGCCGGCGCGTCAGCGGTGTTTGTTTCCGGTTTTAAATTCCGTTTCTCCCACTTCGCCTTGAGCCGCGCAAGAGCTTGAACTTTTCGCAGGCAAAAGCCGTTAGCGGGCAGTGCAGCGTGTACTTTTAAATTAATACGGTAGTCGTGTGCGATGCCGGCGACTGCGACGATAAGGAGGGGGAAAGATCTCTGTGGGACGGCGGAGAGTTCGCGAGCATGAAGGCAGTAAATTCGCGCGTGCGAGAGTTCCACTCTCGACCCAGCAGGCATAGGCATCGAGCGGGACTCGAGGAGTGGCTCGAGGCACTGCTCGGTCACACAGAAAAACCCGCACCGACACACAAACACACGGACTGGATTCTCCAGGATCGCGTACGCTTCCACGCCCCATATAATTTCTGTGATTTGCGAGACCAGCGAAAGACCGCGACTTAATTCCTCGAAGCTTTTGCCAACTTGGGTCGCCGGTGGACTTCTCCGCGCGGAGGTCCTGGACGATCTTTAACCACTGTTGAACGCCGTACACAAAGCGATGCCCCATTAACGATGAAGATGCACGATTTATTTTTCATTTTTTTTTACACCTGGAACGCGACTAGCTTGACGAGGCAAATAAGTGAAACATTTTTAAAGGCACAAACTTTCACATGTCCGTTCATCATAGAGGATGATTATGAGCATTACTGCGGATATCCTTAAGCTAGAAAAATACTAATTGCAATGCACTTTCTGTTTGTCGTTTTCATGCATAAAAATTGATGAAAAATTGCTGATAATTCTTTCAAAGCACCATTCGAAAACTGACATAAACCAATTGATATTATTTTGCGAAATCGTTGCAATTACTATTTTTCCAAGTCAAGGAGATCCACTGTAATGCAAATAAACATTTATCATGATCAATAGATGCGTACAAGTTTATTTAAACGACTTAAAGAGTTTATCACGCAATTGGCTCGTTAAAAAATACAGAAAATGTTCCTCGTTTCCGGTGCGATTAAAATTTCTTCGGACCAGCATGAAATCTCACAGAAAGGTCGTTTCATCTATTTATCAATAGAGAAAAGAGAAACTTCGACATTCCTCGATGATGTCCTTCATGAATCTGCCCACGCTCTCAAATATTGAAAAAAAATGTCCGGCGGCCTCTTTGCGTAACGATCGCTAGGAAAAATTGTCTCGGAGGGTCACAGCATCGACCTCGCCATATTGGTTACAGTCCGACTACGCGCTTTGACGAACAGACAACGTTACATTGTGTCTCCGATGCTGTCATCGTTACGCTACGTCGTATCTAACGTAACGATATTCATCGATAAATAATTCATCTCATCATCGAGCGGAATTCTTTTATCTCCGTCGGCGTTGGACTTCTCGAATTCCCAATACGCACGACGCGTGAATGAAAAATAAAATCGAAAAAGTCCGGGCTCGTCGATAAAACACTAACACTCTTGGACCAGTTACAAAAATCTCATCTCGTCAAGGTCCGAGCCGTGAGAACCGCGAGCAACGCCAGCCACAGCAGCAATCCCGAGGCTGTTCGAACGACTCTGAGAGCTACTCGATATCCTCGCCTAGTATCGATTCTTGCATCGCTTGGGTATCAACTCGTTGTGTTCCTTTCCCATGCACTCGTACTTGACAACAATTATTTTTATCATTTCTTCTCTAATATATTTTTATTCTCTCGTAAATCGTCATGTTCGTGACGAGGGAAATTTAGCAGAGTCGAAAATCGTGGCCGACAAATCGGCAAAGTAAATTCGGAATTTAAAAAATATGACCAGGCTGAGAAAAAATTGAACTGAGGAATGTTGGGCGTATACACAAGCACTGCGTTACGTCCGCAAACTGCCGATGACGTTGTCGTCGCACCGCACACGGCGTGACTCTCTGCTATCGTTCTCTCGTTACGTAACTGACCGGGCGCCGAGCCGCGCAACGAGCGTTCCCACTGGCCTTAAATAACGCTCGGGACCAACAAAGTCACATGACGCCGCGCGTGTGTTACGCACTGATTGGCATTCTTCGGCGAAACCTTCTCCCGCAGATCCGATGGCATTACTGTGCGTCGTGGAATTAGGACGATATTTAATTTTACGATTACCTGAAAATCTCCGAAGAAACCCGATGAGCGGTCTTTATTTGGCATTAAAAAAAAACTGGTTTATTAAATCAAATGTTTCGGCCGATTTTCACGGTTTAATAATTTTTTCGTCTACTTAGCAGACGATAAAAAATTATGTTTACATTTTTTGTAACGAGGCGACAACGAAATGTCAACTGTTTCCCTCATGGTGATCATTTTATGTTAACATTGTCAAACGGAAAGACACAAAAAATTCTGACATTACTTAGAACAATTTTTGTAGGTAATATCAGAAGTTTTTAATTATTTTTCTACTTAATAATGTTAACATACATGATCATCATAAGGAAAACTGATTACATTTTGTGGTGATTACATCGTGCCTTGTAACACACAATCTAGAGACTGCTTTTTCGATCGAGCGAATTTCTCTGGTTCCCTCAATGAGTGTAAAAAAAATTAACCTTTTCCGTGATTTAACCCCGATTTTTTTTTAATAGATCGCCTTGCCTTCCTTTGGCGGTAAGCAGGAAATCGATGTTGGCATTTTTTTCTCAGTTTTTTCTCTGGCTTTTCTTGCCACTCCAACTGCACAAAGGTTCCTGTCGAATCCCTACATATCCATTCCTCCATTCTCCCAAGGAATTTATTTATCCCTTATTGCTCGAGAACTTTAACGAAACTGCACTTCCGTTGAACGATGGTCGTTCTTGCAATGACTAGTGATGGATTAAGGGAATTTGTAAGCGGACTTGGAAACGCCGTAAGTCCAACGGCAGAGACTGGAATCGCGTGCGGAAACGACTCCTCATGGAATTGATACGTCTAGCCTGAGTCAGCCTCTTTCTCATCTACTTTCTCGATCGTTAGGTACACAAGACTGAGATTTCAAATTTAAATCGCTCCTCCTATATATACGTTCGACGGTAGTCCGTAGGATCGTTCGCAGCGCGGGAAAAAGGGGGCGGATTATAATTTACCGATGAAAGTTGCCAGTCTCTCTCTTCCCTCGTTCCCCTCGGTGGTCCCGATACTCACGAGATGCAGGAGATCTAGCTCAAAAGTTTTCCGAAGCGAAAGACGTCGTCGCCCATAGACCATCTCCCCTTCTCCCACGAAGCGAATAGATTTCTCAAACTTTTGTTCTACGCCCCAAACTCCATTTTAGTTCTTAGCATTTTTTTTTTCTTATTTTACCAACGATCGTTGCCCACGTACTTTTTTCATAGGCGAGCCTGTTAATAGATTTTTTACACTATTCTCATGGTCGTGAGAAAAATATCGCAATATACGATAGTTTCTAATTTTCATATTTCGTTTCACTTTATCAAAATTTTAATTCATGCCTGTAGGAAAAAATTCCAATATCGTAGGAAACATTTTTTTTGGTCGTTGTTATTAATTTGTCATCCTGAATTCTCTATTCGCAGACGAAGGACGAGCGAGAGTGGCGGAGAGGCGCGAGTTTCTCCGATCGACGATGGCATTGCAAGGTCGACCGGCCTGGGCTCTCGCCATTATATCGGACGCGAGAGTTCCCGAGCGCGCAATACTAATATCAAACGCAAATAAGAGACGACCCGCGGATAGTCGTGATCGTTCTCTATCCGAGCTCTCGGAATGATGTCAGCGTCGAACAGCCGAGTCCCGACTGTTGCGCAATCGTCGAGGATCGTCACCGGGAGGGGCGAGCCGAGAAACAACATCGACGTCTCTCGATCGAAACCTGCTCTGGTCTTCTCAGGTTTCGGCCGAAGAAAAAAGAAGAAAGAAAAGAAGAAAAAAAGAAGAACGAATGGAGAAAAAAAATTATCACGAGACAAATTTATTTTCCAAACGAAAGTTTCATTCTTTCGACCGACGAAGTTCAAACATCGTACGAGCTCGCGTGTCTGAGCGCACCTTTCCCTCGTCGGTTGTCTGCACTTAGGAACAATGGCCTCTTGTATTGTAATATCTATAATGCAACCTCCATAATACTCGCATGAGATCGGGGCTTCTCCCTCTAATTTCTTCGGGAAAATATTATTTCGAGCTCTCTAACATCTCGTACTTATATATATATATATATATATCGTGGAAAAATATTCTTGACCTTATCGTCTGTGAAATCGCGATTGTTCTTCTCGTTTTTTTCCCTATAAATCGGTGCGTTTAGAAAGTCTCTCTCGAGATGCGACGGAACGTTTTTTCGACGTTCTGTCGTAGAGTTATTTTGAAGAGAATGACGATTATCCGTACGTGAGTGTATTCTCGGAAGGATGCGGGCACGCGCTCGAGGACGACAGGACCGGAAGTCGAAGGAGAGTCGTAAATGTACACAGACATCCTCTCCGCACGAGCGCACTCGACTTTGTTCCACCTCCTCTTATTCTTCTTCTTCTTCTTCTTTCCTGAGACTGCACGGGATATTTCTCTCGTCGAGTGGCCCACGGCTGCTGACTCTACTCGTGCCCACTTGGCTTACATTCTCAACTCGACGGCATCTCCACGAAATCTCAAACGTGTTACTCCAAAAACTTTTTATTTTCCCTCGGTTTTCTCTTCGACAAATCTTTGGTGCTGTGTGTGTTTGTGTGACGGTTTGCGGTTGCGATTCTCGCGCGAATTTACGGATGAATCGAAACTGTCGGGTTCCAGCTTCCCTTCCAAGATTTAGTAAGTCCATCAGCGGAAGTTTTTTCTAACGACGGTAACGAAACTACGACGATTTCTCTTGGAAGTTTTGCTCGAAAAAGGTCGCCGGCCCGTGGAGCTTCGACTCGGTGGCGTTGCGAGACTACACGTTCCAGTCATGGAACACGGACGAATCCTTTCGAAGACCTTCCTCTCGCCTCGATAAAGGCGATACAACAAACTGCTCGATGAAAAACTGAATAGCGTGAATTCACGAATCGCCGTTTAGTCAGCAAAAAAAAAAAAAATTTAATCCCTTCGTCAACAGCAAACTACATGGAAAATCGAGTCGTACAGAGTTCAAGAAAAAATGATAAATTTCATTAATATTTGCAAATTACCAATTCAATGAAGAAACTCAACTCTAACTCGAAGCAATTTTTTTCTGCATCTACGAACTCGTCGGTGAAAAATTTAAGTCGAATACCAAACTCCAAAGCTAAAAAAAAAACCCGAGCCGAGCACTAGTATCGGTGACGAGAATAGCTCCGTAAATGTTCACTGCAGTAAAACAGTGCAAGATTCGCAGTCGATTCTCGTATCCGCAATTCCCCTCTCCGTCGTTCTTTTTTATTTCGTCGCTCGTACGTCGGAACTCTTCGCGGAGGAGGGGACGACGACGGAGCTCCTTGAAATCCAGCTCGGCACGAAGAGTGTAGTACGAGTGTGTACGAACGATGAGCGACGACAAACGGGAGTGCGAAAGTAACGTTGCCGAAGGTGCAGCCCGTGACTCGGATATCGTCGAGGTTTGCCCACCGCTGCTTCTACTCTCGCTGCTCGCCAGCGGAGAGAAGTACCCTGAGCAGCCTTCGCCTCTCTACACGAGTTACCAGTCACAGACTTCTCCATGCACGCTCGAGACGTGTATCTCCACTTTGCTCGCCGTCGTTTGTCCCACGTTCCACTGACGATTAATCGATTCTCCTTGCATTATCGTACAAACGAGCCTCGATTCGACCCGGAAGTGACCAGTTCATATACGCTCAAAGATATCGTGCAATTTCTTGGATTAAGTGCGAGTGCAACCACAGTGCAAAGTTCATTGAGTTACATTATTTAAAAAATTACTCTTTAAACCTCAATATTTTTTCTGGGTATTTTTTAAAAAATTTAATTTTTTCCTTTTTTTTTTTATCTCTGTGAAACTCGTTATCGTTATCGCGCTCGGTTGCGAGCGGAATCGATGACAAAGTGTGCGCGTGCCGATATGCCGTCGAGCATGCAGAGATACGGAGAGGATTGTATTGCCCGATCAGCATAAAATTTTAACGGTGTCTGCCGCTGCTGTTCGTACGATGAAATGGGAACCGGCGAGATGGATCGAGGAATACCGAGCAGCACACTCGCGACCTTGCGCGGTATTCTCGTGAGCTCCCTGTCCAGGGAAAACCTCGGACCTCACGATCTGCCGATACACGAGAACACGTCGAGCAACAGGCAAACTCGGAAGCCGCGAAAGGTCCACTTTCACGAAGGTATATCTCTCGATTCGACTCACCGGTGCAACTAGACGCGCCAACGCGCGCGAGCGCGCCTTCTCTCCTCGCCTCGAATACTAAGCACAGCTGTTTGTTCGTTTAGAAATCGCTCGCGTACCACTTTTACAAATATTTGACGCTGCGACATCGATAGCGCGGATAACCCGAAGAATTTTTATATCGTCTAGATCGTAGCTTGGAATTGCAAATATTTCGAGATTTTTCGTAGCATTAGCGTACGGAACAAAATTCGTATCAAGTCCGATGTAATAAAAAATTGTCTTCCGTTATGAAAAATATCTAAAAACGACTTGACATATTATATTTATTAATTTTCTTCGATAACAGAAGACTGCCACATGAAAGTTAATATTTCGAATAGTTTTCTGAAATTCCCTGACACTTTATTGCATCGCAAAAAAATGAGTGCCGAGCATTCTGTAACGAGACTTAAGAAAATGTGTTGAATGCCGCGAGGAGCGCCGGTAATATCGTTCGTTTATTGCTCGTAGGAGACGCGGTCACCGACCAGTGCGTCATTACGACTTCCCGCTGGCAAAGAAAACTCGAGGACTAGTCGCGACCGCACCTGCGTTAAAAATGCTTTTATCCCTGCGATGCCCATGGGCGTCGTAAGAGTATAAACGCTCATGCAGGATTTACGGTACCGTAACGCGGTTGCGAGTCGCCACGGTTTACGTATAGAGAGCGAGGGGGAGAGAGAGAATTGCATTCTCGGCTGTCGGGGACATTGGGAGCAATTCGCGTTTCATCCAAAACGGAAACTCTTTGTCGAATACGCCCTTCGGACTGTACTCACTTTTAAAGGTGAAACAACGTTCAAGGGAGTTGTGCCGAGGTGACACAGAGAGCAAACAGAAATTCACGGGGAGGAATGCGCTCCGACGTTGTGGCCATTACTGCCTATCCACTGTTTCTCGGCGAATTCTTCACCGACTCGCAAAGACACACACGACCTTTGGAGTACTCTCATGCTCGGATTCTTATTACTCTCACACTACACCGCGACAGTCACTGACAACTCGGGTTCGACCATCTCTCCACCCCTCGTGTGGTTTGCAGTTTGAAGTTCGAGACGGCTCTCTCATGCAAATCAACTGGGTATACTCGGCAAGCAACTTTTTTTTCGGTTTTTTTTATACATCAACGAAAACTGCTGTCGTATTCAATTCCACTGTTCCCTCCAGTGACGAACTAGATGCGAGGTTTTTATTTTTGATGGTCGGGTCACCAGAGACGGTCTGATAAAAAAAAATTCTCAAGCGAGAAGCTATTATGACTTCGAAGTTATATTCTCCAATTTCACGTCGATATTAAATAATTTAATACATTTTATTAGTTCAAAATACCAGAAGTGGAATGTTTGAAACGATGGTATTTGAAAACGGAACATCGATCCGGAATTTCGAGGACACTCGTTATATAATTCGGCCGCGAGCATTTCGACGTGTCCACCTATGATCGTAACTGTTCGTGACACGCTGCGAATGGACATCGTGCACCGAAGAACGTCTGAAATTTATCATAAAAGTGTCGTGCAAATTTCCGGTCTGTAAAGGTCGTTGGAGTGCGCACAATTTTTGCCTGCCAGCGTCAGTCGAGTTTATATCTGCATTACCTGTAGGCTAATTCGTACGAGCTATCGTGCTATTTTCATTATTCATATTTATTCGTATTTATTCACAAAATATAGCATAGGCATGGAAGTTATAAACTGTAGAGACGTCGGCGATTGTTTCTCATTTGCTGATTGGAAAGACCGCGACTTCCTCGAAAAAAAAATTGTATGCAAAGGATGCTTTGCGGTTTTCTTGAGACGGTCGTCTGATTTTTTTACAACGGTTCACTGAAACTTGGTCCCGGTTCAAGGACGATTCGGAGCCAACGAGAATATTTTTAGATTTTTTTTCCTCTAACGAGGAGCCGTGAGTTTGCCAATTCCCAAACCACCGGAGATCCGGATAAGACCAAAATATGAATAAAAGTCTGTATGAATTTATGAGCGATGCCTCGAAGTCTACTCTCCTTCGACGGCACGGAGGAAGATTGATCGCGGAATATCCGCACAGCGGTTTAGGGGAGAAAGCCGGGGAAAACAGCCAATTTTTATCCATTTTGTCTCGGAGGATCATTTTGCCCCCTCTCTCAATATCCAAGAGAGGACAGGTTGGTTTTCTCTCGACCGTTAATAAAAACGAGAAAACGTTGCCACAGCAGGGAAAAAAAATTGCCATCTTAAACTTCTTCGTCGTTCACCCAACAATTTACTTTGACTCGGGGAACAAGTTTCTCGGCAGGCGAACTCCCGCGGGTGTTATATCTACGCGAAACTTTGCTTCCTCCCCGTTTAACCTTTCGCGACAATTAACAGTGCTAATCTCGCAGGATAATTCAGTTGATAATCGTCGTCGCGCGGACGTCGCACGGTCCCTCGTTAATCTACAAATTTCGTCGAAATCCTGGGGGTCCTCGTTTCACGAGGACGATGGGCTGACCACGAACTCCGCTGGCTCCGTTGCGCGAGAACGGGCTTTGGGACAAACCGGGAGGAACACGAGGATCGGCTCATAATTAGAGCAGGGATTGATTTATCGCGTAATACACAATTAACGGGAAACTGCGGTTCGTCCACTCCTATTACCGTATCTATATTCCATCTCGCTCGAGCCTCCTCAACCCCTCGTCCCTATCGTTCGCGGTTCTACGAACGTGACGCGAATATATTTCTAACTCAATTTGGGTATTAATTGTGTTGACCAATCTCTCATTGAATTTCATCGTTCGAGATGCGATGCGACAAAAATTTTATCGTTAAATGTGATTATAAATATGGTAGATGTATATTCCACCTATACAGTGATGAAGCGTTAAAAAAATTTTAATGGCTATCGATAGAAGCGTTTGTTGAGCGTAAAAAAAAAAAAATTAATTGAACCCTGATCGCAGCAGAGGCAACTTTTTTTTTCAGTTAAGAACTGTTAGAAATAATACGCGGTTTGACGAACGTGACACGAATATATTTCCAACCCAATTTCGGTATAAATTGTGTTGACCGAATTCTCATCGAGTTTCACAATTCTAGATGCGATGAAACTTTATTCAACGATAAACATTTTGCCGTTGAATGACATTATAACTATGATCCATGTATATTCTATCTATAACAATGATTCGGAGTTGGAAATTCTTTAAAGGCATTGAAAAAAAAGAGGCTTTTCAGCAACGGGAAAGCATTTGTTAAATTCCAATCTCATCCGTGGCAGCTTATTTTTTTAACGCTGATAATTGTCGGAAACTCCGACTAAATGAGATTTCTGTACCTTTTTACTAACAAGTGTTCATTTTATTGTTTTTCCAGGTAAGTACAATGCCGAGCGACTAGAACTGCAGGTGTCGGAATGCCATTGAGGAAAGAGAAATATAGAGAGACAAAAAACTTCGTCAGCGGTATGTAGACTTAAGTGAAGGAATGGCTGATCGCTGTTATATATATCCAGTGAATCACAAGACTTCTGTGAGCACAGGTGAGCCCCTGGTACACAGTCGAGCGACGCGAATACACACGCATAGTTATACACACCTGCAAAACGATAGCCTATTCGAGGCTTATTTTTTCTCGACTTCGAAACAACGTATATGATTTCTCAACAGCGCAGTATCCAAAGTATCTTATCGGAAAGACGATTTTCTTTTTATAATTTTTCGCGAGCTTGTTTCAAGCGCGGAATCACCGTAGGCTCGAAGACACGTTAAATAATAATATTAGTCGGAAAAAAACTATCCTGATACGATAACGATAGCCAGCTCAGGATTCGACAAGGTTTGCTTGCTCGGCTCGAGCGCACCGGAACAAGACACATGGCCCGTTCACTCGCACGTTCGTCGATTCTGCACGCCTGTCGACATCAAAAGCGAAAATTATCCAAACGGGACAGCAAACTGTCAAGCGTCGAACGCGAATATTCCGAAGGTTTTTTTTTCGTACCTCATTCAATTTTCTAATGATGGGGTTATCGTGCGAGCGAAAGTATGTGCGAGGAGGTAAAAAACGACTAACCCGTTGAGCGCGTTGAACGCGGAGGGAAAATACCGGTCGCATGTAAATTCCACATGTCGTTTCCTCTTCTCAAGTTTATTATTATTATCTCGATTATTTTTTATTGATAATGACGGGACGGGATTCCTCGAGAGCGAACTCTAGATACAGATGCGATAAAATAAAAGAGGCAACACCAGAACTACAACTGATGATCTCTCTATATGGGATTTCGTACCAGCCCGACCTGGGCTCAACCCTTCACATCTTCGATTGGGTTAGAATTTTTATCACTGAACGAACTCTCAAAACTACGAAGATTTGTTTAAAATGTTTCTAAATCATTTATAATTACCGAAGCTTTAGAAAATGAAATTAATAATCGCCACAATCTGAAATTCCAATAACTCTTGTGTCATACATTGAAAAAACCTAAGATGAAGCAGAACCATTGGGCTCGAATCTTTAATATTGTATATATGCGAAACAAGAAACATTTTAGTATATTTTCGCAATTTTTAATTGTGGCGATCACTAAATTCATTTTTTAATCTTGAGTAATTATCAATCACTGTAAAACATACAATTGAAAATTTCACTGCTTCTGAGAATTAGTTTACTCATATCAAATATCCAAGATGTAAACGGTTAGAATCCGAGTCGAAATGATAAAAAATGCTCTATACACAGCATATTTAACGTTACTAGCAAAACGTCGAGGGAGTAGAGTGCAAAAGGAAAAGACCGGTCACATCCAGTCTATAACATGTCCCTTGCCTCTCCGCGACTTTACACATACATCTCCAAATCGCTTCTGACGTCGTCGATGCCGTTGACCACGAGACCTCTCACGTTCACATTCGATACATATGTCGAGCGCCGATTGGCTGACTCTTCCGTCGATCGTCCCCAACTTCTTTCGAAGAGTCGCACAAGCTATATTAGGAGCGAGCGCTCACGCACCATAACCGGACTTATATTCTCCTCGTCGTCAACTTCGTGAAAAAAATTACCGCCTCGTACGATCCAAGATAATCTTCATAATGCGGTAAATTTTTATTGAAAATTTTTTACGCGAAATCCAGTATATTTAAGATTAGAAATATTGGAGAAGCAACAAAGAAAAAAACACAAGATAATCATAGACACTTTTAGATTGGTGAAAAGATAGGGCACCGCTAAGTCCCGAGGCGCAAATTTACTTCTCAGGCTGTTTTAATGACGTCTAATTGAAAGTCCTCGTTACGCACGTCGACGGAGATGTTCCGTCAGGTGTGAACGATATTGAGTTTCATAGTCGTCGTCGACATCGAGGTTGTATACTTGCCGACTACTATCGCACTCTGGTGGAATATTTGTCTCTGCACAGTAAACTCTCGAAGCGAACGGTCTTAAGGTAGCAGTTAGTAATTAGGTGATTCCTCTGGCGGGAGGAGTAGATGGAAGAACTCGAGCTCGCGAATCCTCGCTGATGTGAAGATATAGAGAAATGAGCGTCAGGCCCCTACTAAGTAAACTTCGGCCGATCTTCAATTAATTTTCATGCCGGTAGAAATTGAATACAATTCGTCTTCGTTTTTGATTTCTCCTCGGGAATCTCAGCTAATAAATGTGGAAAAAAGAAAGGTTTTACGAGTGATCGATGGTAACACAGCGAGTGAAATTGGACGAATCATGATGGAATTGGAAAATCCCAAGGGACGCTGCTCTTCGACGATAACGTTAGCCGATCGTTGCAATTCGCGATGTGTCGTCGATAGTAAAACCAGGACGATTTTATTCGTTTATGCGTTCGCGAATATCGGTTATCCTTCCTGTCGTTTAGCGGTATTTCAGAAAAGCAGAAATGAGCTTCGGACAGCTATTAAATAATCTCCGGCCGATCTTCAATTAATTTTTCATGCTGGTAGAAATTGAACACATTTCTCTTATATTCCCGCTTTCTCCTCCGTAATCTCAATTAATAAATGTAAAAAAATGGGAATAACATATAAGACAAAAAAAAATGATCGATCGTGACTGTGTGAATGGAGTTGGACGAGTGACGATGAAATTGGGATATCCCAGAGGATGCTGGTTTTCGACGATAACGTTAACCGATCGTTGCAATTCTCGATGCCTCGTCGGTCGTAAAGCCAGGATGATTATATTCAGCTATGCGGGTGCGAAAATCGGTTATCCTTCACGTCTCTCTACTGGGATTATCAGACGGACTAAAGGGAGAGTATACAACACGATAGGCCAAGCTTTCCTCCCCCCTCCCTTCTCTCTCTGTATCTCATTCTCTCTCTGGGATGGAAGAGAGTACCAAAGTCTGGATTTTGGAGTGTCACGTTCGGCGAGGATAAATTCCAACCGCAAGTGTATATACAGTACGGTGAGAGAATAGCGATCTAAGCCCTACCCATTGTGGATACCTCAAACCTACATTACTCTGCATTCGTAGGCGGGAGTGCACAATTCTGGAACGATTCGAGCCGGGATTATCATTGCTTGGAATATCGCGTACCCAGACTCCTTTATTATTCACTCAAAATCCTGCAGCATTAAAGCGTTTGCTGCACGTGCGGCCATGGAGAATAAAAATGAGAACGCGAGCAGTTGCGATCGACTCATGGGATTCAAGGTGTAAAAATCTAATATACTGCAAGTGGAATTAAAAAAAAAAAAATACGTTCTACAGTTTCATCCATGGACTGGGTTAATGCGCGGATTTTCAATATAATCAGTCGCAGCTCGATATAAACTCACTTCAAAAAATTGTTATTGTTCTGCACAGTCAGAGAGGTAGAAAAATTAAAACACAATTCAGTCGAAACTAAGAAAAGGTGAATGAGCAATTGTGATCGGTTTGGAGATTCAATCCGACCAAGCTATGAATATACATGCGTACGAAACAATAATTGTTTTTATTCTATGCTTGTGAATTATGATAACAGCGGATATGAACTCTGGGTGAGATTATTTTTAATTGCTCCGTCCGCCGTACGGCGTCCTTTATAGATCCCCCTACCCTTTGTCTCCCTCGATCTCGGTAGGAAGATTCTTGCCGCTCGCAGATACGAAATCTCCCACGCTTGCAAATAATTTTTCCCTTGCGCCGCCAATTAAGTCGGCAGGCATTGCGCAGCCTAGCCTAGTCTTTATCGCCACATCGTCGCTCGCGAAGGAAATTCACAATTTTTCTTAATGCCATTCCGGCGTTTGATGAAGCGTCCATCATACGAAACGCGAGCCCAATTTTTTAAAATTAATTTATTCTTTTTTTCCACCATCCGGACACGTTCTGGTGGTACTGTGGCGAAGTCACCGACATCGACCCAGCAGAGTGGGTATGGGAGTGAAAAATGAAACGCAACCCACCCCTAGGATTTTCTTCGGCACGCGTCCACCTCCGTTCCCTCGTGACAAATTATCCTTGGACGTTGGCTCGGCGCTCCACGCGAGCTCGAGATACGAGAGTAAAAAAAAAACATTGAATAAACAACCGTCCGCTTCTGGCCAGCATCTTCCGCCCCATTTTTTTGCTTTTGTTTCGCTCGAAGAACCCTCGGATAAGAAGTTTGGTTCGATTCCAGTGAGAGCGCAAGGAAAGTGCAAAAAAAACAAGAGGGAAAAGCGGCATCGTCTGTAGCAAAGTATCGGGAGAGAACATTCTATATTCTCCCAAGTATAAATTGCAACTGTGAGAGTGAGACGAAGGGGCCGAGAGGACCGCAAGTATTACTTACCGGTAGAGCTCACACGTACGCGCCGAGGCCTAAAGAAAAAAAAAACACCGCTGCTGCTCGCCCGAACGTAATCGCGATCTCCCGGCGCGATACTGCTTGCTCGAGGGATCTTCCATACATTCGCTAAACTCTTGACACGAATATTCGAGCGAGGATAAAAGCTCCTTCGTTATATCTCGACGATATCGGCCATTCTCGCATCTACATCTACATCCTCGTGTCGGCTATACCGTTGATGATAATTTCCGACATGAGAAATCTAGTTCGGTCCAGGCATTTCCTAATCTAATATTATAACAAGCGGTTATTCTGTGTCTGTTAGGACGTAAATATCTGCGAGTATCGTGAGTCTTCAGTAGATATGAAATTTGATATATTTTTATTTGATATATACGACGGTTTAATCCATATTTTATTTCTTAATTTTTTCTTTTTAGGATTCGAGGATTCAATCAAAAGATTATGTATCTATCTCTTGATCTCCGTGATCTTCGGTCCCGCCATGGGTAAAATGAGAGCGCGCGACGTTCTCGCCTGCGCCTCTAAAACTCGTTTACGATCAACCTCGGGGAGTTGGCCATAAATTCCTTCGACGTCTCTGTGAAAGCTCAAACTTTGATGACGTCGCTCTCCCAGAGTGGATCTCTCCGGATCCCCGTTAATACGGAAACTCTCGACGAACGAGCTTATGCGGATAATTATAACATTCTACCTTCCTCTAGAAATTATATTGGAAAGGTGACAGAAAAAAAAAACACAGATCGCCTCACCTGTTAGTCAGCATCGGGGAAAAAGTCCGCTCGAACCCTTCGCAAAACTTTCCGATCGAATCAAACGTCACGTTGCAACTCCAAGTTCCCGTGCAAGCCAAACCTTATCTAGCGGATGGTGTAAATCACGAATGTTCAATTTCGTATTTTTCTGGACGACGGAGAGACAGGAAGCGAGGAAGATTACGACTCGCAGACAGGTATGAAGGACAGACGCGTTTGGTATGCTGAATTCCCAAATAGCGATGCTTCCTCCACATAGCATGAAGCATATGAACATATATATATATATATATATATATATATATACATACATAATAATAGTACACAGGCTTAGTTGTACGAATAAGGGCAAGAGAAATACTTGGCTCGTGTCTGGCGCCTGTCCAAAGGGTCGAAGGGTCGCTCGCGTTTTCCCTCTTCGCCCCGAGAGAAACGAGAAGACAAATAAAAGATTCATGTACAGAAAAAAGGTGGTGCAACGTGGTTTATGAAATTTCCAACATGCGCTTGGGTTTACCGAAGGTGAGAAAATATTTGCCACGGAGAAGTCGAAGCTTCGTTCGTTAGTTGGAAACGGTTGATCGACGCCGTTTAGAAGCGAGCGAGGTAGAAGCTTCGAATGTGGGCCTCGACTGATGGATAAAGCACCCGTTCGCAAACGAAACTCAAATTGAAGCGAATTCGAAATCCATTAATGTGGGCTTCGCTCGAACGAAAATAGAGGCTTCCGTGAATGTGCGCGAGTCGGAAGACACGGAGAAACCGTGAAAATGCGGACGAGAGAGAAGCGGCGGAGTCAGAGTCGATATTTACCGACAAGTATAAGCTTCAGACAAAATCAACGCTCATCTCTTCATTCTCTCTCTATCGGCGTGTTGGTTCAACACTCGTGAACGATCGTCAGTAGAAGTCCTGGCCGTGTCTCGCGAAACAGGTCGAGCCTTTCTCACCGTTAACGAAAATTCCTTGTGCTGCAAATGCGCAGACGTGTTTTCAGCTTCTCTGTTGATGCATTCCCGAGCGAGTTTCTCCCCCGCGCGCCACGTCAACCTTTTGAAAAGTCGCGACGGGTCGTCACGGAGGAGCCGGTCGATGCGACGAGCGGATATAACGAACGATGTTCCGGAGCCGAGAAAAATAAGCGTGGCTCCTGGCATGGGAAATAATTTTTTTTTTTTCCCAATGTGCCGCATCTAGGGTGCAAAATGTCCCGGTGAGGTGCAGGTTGAAAAACAAAAAAGACGTGTGCTCGGTTGACGCGTATACCGACGCGGTCTTGGCGGGATCGCGAGCAGCTACAACTGCAACTCGCAGGATTAATTCCGGTTGGCGAGTTCGTGTATAACGCGCGAAGAGAATACATTATGGACGGCGGGGAGAGAAAGCATGCGGAACGGCCGACGGCTCTGGCGGTGAGGATGGTTAACCGAGACCACGGCCTCTACGTACAGTCCTCATAAACGGAAGATAAATTTCCGACGATTTTCTTAATATATGTGCGATATTAGCCCTTTAATGCGGGCGAGTCTCCGCGAAGCTTTACTACGAGGAGCCCCTGGATTCGCTCCCGTGGGGATTTTATCCGACTCAGGGCCCGTCAACGAGCTTTAAGTTAATTTATATCCGTTGAAAAATCAAACTTGAGTGTTATGAAAATTTCGGAGCTGTACAAGTTGGACAAAGTTTTAATGAACGAGGTACTACCTCTTTAATTATTATTCACGGCATTTACGGATTCAAGACCCGTCAAGGAGCGTTAATGTTCGTCTCTTGAAAAATCAAATTTTTTCGAATGCTAAGAAAATTTCAATCGAGGAAATTGGATTGCGGTCGAGGTTATTCTTTTTTTGGTGCATGCACGGAGAAAAAAACATTAGTTGTCCGAATGAGATACGTAATTAAAAGCTACTCTGAGCGATTAATTGGCTACGCCAATGAATTGGTTGGTCGCCAACGAACTGATTGGTCAGGCGAATCAATTAATTTTTCCGAGCGAACAATTAATCGATTGACAAATGAAACATTTTTCAATCCAACTTATTAATTGGTTGGAGCGTAATAATTGAGTGAATAAAACATCGCCCGGTGTATATTTGTTGACGTAGTTTGATTTGAGGCGACAAATAATTTCCGGTGAATTTCCTCACGGACCATCCCTTTGATTATTATTCAGCGCATTTCCTGCCCTCCGAGTCCATTTCAACCCCACGTTTCCGTTCTCCGTTATCCCGGACGGATTTGACCATAAGGTTTCGAAGAGAATAAGCGAGAATAAGCTAGATTGCTCGGGGCTTGGAATTAATACCGTCACTCTGTATCTCCAGTCCCAGAGCTGCGTGTCTGCTAGGATTCGGATTGAGAGTTTCTCTCATTCTCTCTCTGCCTTCCCGAGAATATCTCTTGGAATAGAGCTATAGGCTTTCGCGGGAAGCGAGTAGGAAGCGATCCGCCGGAGGGTCAGTCCCTGAAAATCCTGAGGGAAACCCTAAGGAAACTCCTTACTCGGTTCGCTGTGCAAAATAGAGACTGATGGAAGAACGGATCGTGAGGCGAGTAAAGAGGCGAAAACTCGTTTTCCTCATCTCTCGGCCAATCTCTGCCTCTCGTCTGCCACATCGTCACTGCTATCGGCAACCTCGTTTAGTTTCGGGAAAACTAGCTACTACGCTCTTTCCCCTCCGGATTATTCCGTGCAGTCTCTTCGAATATCGAAACTTCCGTTGTGCAGCAAACAACTTCAATTTCTTCGGCCCCTTCGTGCCGGCCTAGGCTCTGACGAAGTTTTCACCGAGTAAAGTTTCTTGCTTGCACTCGACAATAAGCTTCAGGGAAACGCGGACTAACGGTCTGGAGAATTTCGTACACGGGGAAGTGTCGAACAGACAGAAAGAAAGACGTTTCTGTTCATTAATGGCAAATGGATGCAGCGAGGCTGCAAAGTGTCCTCGTTCGGTAGGGCGCAGGGCAAGTTGTTCAAATAAGATGAGTTTGTCACGGCAAAACTTTTGCGTTGCAATCATTCGGATTCTTCAAATTCGGTGGAAAAATGACATTCTTGCAATAGTCTTCGGTCATAGAGAATTTTATAAATAACTGTCTCGAAGCTGTGTCCTCGTGATGCGGCATGGATTAAACGAGGTCGATAAAAAAAGAGTCGTACCTTCGTAGATAAAAGAAGTTTTTCAATACACGCGCGAGCTTTCACTATCAGGTCAAAAAGTGCGAAGTACTCGTTGAGAGGAACTCAACGTCCACGGTATTTAGTGCGCCGGGAATAGTTGAATAGCTAAAAGAAGAAAGAACCTTCTCATCTCTTCAACCGGAAATGGCTGCAGCGGAGCATAAAAATATAGCCATCGACTGGTTCAAAGGGTAGCTTTTCCCTGGAAATAAAATCCTCTACTGGTCTCTCCCTCTCTATAATACGATTATTCAAATCCTCGAAATTTAATTAATCGCTTCGATAATTAACTTAATCCACGTCAAAGTCGTTAAACGCTTCACGACGTAAAAGCCTCTTAAAAGCCGTAAAAAAAAACGACGGTATATAAAAAAACCGAACAAGCATGAAATAAAAATCACGAAAAAAAAATCGACTCCACGAGGAAACACAATTGGTGGGAAAAATCGATCCTCCTAAAAACTCTTCCACAACTCATCCTCCCGCGAAGGTCAAGTCTCCGAGAGGCTGCTTCGGCCACGCTCCCTCGCGATAAGAAACTTTTTCTCCTCTCTCTCTCATTCGCCATTTCTACGATACGTCTCACCCCTTGGCACTTACGTGCAGCAAACATTGTTAAACTTCGAAGGATCTTCTCCGTAGAACAAAGCCTCGCTGGGACATTGAGCCTTCCGTTCTCCATCACCATCCCCGACAAGACTGCAAGGTACCTCCGTAGAAACCCTTCTGCCCCCCCCCCCACACACACACACACACACACACACACACACACACACACACACACACACACACACACAAAATCTCACATACAGCCATCGGCAGTAGCAGCATCAAGCAGAGGTTGAGTGTTTCGTGGGTTGGCAAGGAAGGAAGGAGGTGGCGACGCAACTGATCGATGCAACAGAGCCAACAGCGTCGACGGAGGTGGCAGGGTGTAATGCCGCTGGCTGGTAGTGGTTACTGTGCGCGCACCACCCTCCCTCACGGTGCGTACCTCGCGAGCCTTACTCCCTCTTGGGCATCGAGCGGATGGAGCAGGAGGGATGAAAGACCACGGAGGAGCGAGAAGAAGAGCGGGAGAAGAAATTCTCCAGCGTACCGCGTTACATCGGTGACTGGTCGTTATCTTTCACGCCGTTACGGCTTCGACCCTCCGAGGAAAAATTCGACTCCTTGGTCCCAACTCCGTCGATAAAGAGGCAACCTTCAACGAGTAACCAACCGGACCGTCTTACGTATCGGCATTTGGGGTCGTCGTCATAACTGTATCGGTCCGACTATCGGGCCCGGTTTCGTGGATCAACGAATCTCCATCCCCACCACTGCCGGCGATTAGACGAGCACTCCTATCACTACTACCAGCGTAAACTACCCCTTTGCCGAACGTCCATCCCTCCCGAAGCCAACCCCCGGCGGTCGCGTCGGAAGGCCAACCAGCGGGTGGCTCCGCCGCTCGAGACTACGGCCGCGACGAGCATTCCGCCTCTCGGCTCTCACTTCGTGCTTCAGTTCTCGCCCGGAGACCGTGCGCGCCCCCCGACGATCCCGAGACGATCCGATCGCGAGACGACGCTCTCGCACTCTGCTCGTCACACGCACCAAACACTCACACACGCGTCCGCCACGAGGAACGCGACCGGAAACGACGTCGCGATCTCCCGGTCGAAGGCTTAATATATTATCCGGACATCGAGGTGCGACATTCGTTTCTCGGAAAGGGTTGCATTTTTTTTCTTTTTTTCTTTCACCTGCTCGTTCACTCTTGAGGTTTGCCCTTCTCCGGTTCTCTGTTCTCGACACGAATTCAGGCGGACTTAGGTTTCGTGGATGGAATAAATAGCAATTTATCGCGACGGTTTTTTTTCATCTTTCCACCGAAACTCTTGAAAATGTTATTGATGTTGGTACACTGTTTGTCTTGTTCAGCGATGATTTTAAGTTATTTCTCTCCTCTGTTTCTCTATTTCCGAAACAATTTTGGAGTCGGATCTGGGTTTCGTGTATAGAATAATTTTTATTTATCGTGACAATATTTTTTATCTTTCGATTGAAGAAACATTAAAAGCTCAAACGGAAATTCGTTACGCTGATCGTGTCTTCTGCTAGGTCGATCTATATTTTACAATTACAAATTATCTTTTCTTCGTTTATTCATTTTTGAGGAAACCGGTCAAATATTAAAAGTCCCCTCGGTATTTTATTTAAAAATCGTTCTTCGCTTCACTGCTGAAAATTCATGGAAGTTTTTGGCTCGTAACCTTTCTCGTTGCCGGGGGTAATCCATCGATGTTCGGGTGGTCGATGGACGAAGGAAGAGAGCGCGGGCTCGGTTAAACTCCCAAAATTCCGCGACGTCTCGGACGGCAGAGAAATTCTCTCTGCCGTTCTGTTCGGCGCGCCAAGCTTGCCTCTTGTACTCCAGCGTGTTCCACACGGCAGCTTCGCTATTACGACGAGCCAAAGGCTTCCGTTGATACAGTTCATCCGAAGCGTAACATCAAAAATTCTGCATACTCGTGTTACTTCCCCGCAGGGTAGAACGAAGCTTCGCGCATCCCTGAGCCGAATTCTCCCGCTCCAAAATCCAACCAACCAGATCCATTAATCGCAAGCGCGTGCACACGCGAACCTCTCTACAGTTCCGTCAGCGTTTTTCGATAATTAGCTATATAGCCGATCAGGGCAATGTATAATCTCCTATCGCGATTCATTAGCCCGTGAGCGAACTGGTTTAAAGGGCAAACGAGCTAACCAGAGGAAATTTGGAAGCCGGAGAAGAAAAGACTCTCATGATTTATTACTAACGATTAAAACCTGCCGATATCCTTCGCAGATTTTTGAACGCATGATAGAGAACGAAACAGAGTAATGGAAATGCGGAGCAGTATCTCTGATCTCTCGTTGTTGTTGGTTCGTTTTTTTATCGCGATAGGATCGGATCGGTCATCGGGGAGAAAAATGTGAGACGAGGATGAGCGCCTCGCGAGCCGCGGTCTCGTGAGAGATCACCGGTGAAGACTCCGCGGGTGTTTGTTGTACGTGAAGTGAAAGCGAGGGGCGATATCGGTCCGCGAGGGCCGGCCATGGGGGAGGCGACATGTTCTCCGAGCTGTGCAGGGAGACTCTCCGGAAGGCCGCTGTATGCTACACTTCTGGTCGTGCAGGAAGTCCCTCTACATCGCCACCAACGTCACCGCCATCATCACCAGCCAAAGAAGCAAAGACTACTGCCAACGTTGAACTGGCAAATGTCCATCGTTCATCGACAGGAGGCGGATCGACGTGCGGAGGATACACGGGAACAGCGTCGAACAATCAACAGCAACAACAGCACCAGCAGCATGACGAAGGAAGGTCCGTGCAAGAGAATGTCGGTTGCTCGACCGAACGGGGAACAAGACCTCTTTATTACCACCACCAGCACTCACCGACAACCTCGAACAACAACAATACCACCGGCAACAACGTTAACAACAACAACATCAACAACTATACCGCCGTTACGGAATTTCGAGAATCACCAAGCGGAAGATCGCATTCTCCGGAGCACAGGGAGTACGTTTGAGGGATGATACAGAGGGGGATGCAAAGTAGTCGAAGCGGAAAATCAAGTTGAGACAATCGCTCGGATTTTTGGGAGGGCAAAGCGCATACATTCGGGTAACTTCGACTCTTTCGGCTCCGGATTTCATGACAAACTTTCGTAAAACGTTTACATTTATTAATTTAAAAACCTAGGTCGAGTATAACGATACCGGTCGAAAGTTAAATTCCCCGAGAATTCTTCAACACTTCGCAGTACGATGACGATCTGAAAAAATATCACATCCAAAGTTTTAAACACATTGATGTTGCGACTTTCTTTTCGTCTATTTGTTAACTTTCCGACGTTATTGTTGTTGCATGATCAATGTTCTTCAATTTTTTTATTTTTATTTTTGGATGGTTGAGTCAGTAAGTAACGATATTCCGGTTGAATGGAACTGAAATGGAATTGAAACCGGATTTTGATTGGCAGAGTTCAATGAATTTTTTCTTTTCTGCAACCACAAAAGTACAATTATTGTCACTTTTATTAAATTTATCCCAACTTTTATTAAAACTGTTTCACTCATTCAACGGATGCGGAGCGTTTCAACCTTCCAAACCTCGAGAAAACAGTGGAGTCCTACTGGACGTCCCTGAAAAGAATGTAGTTACCTCATCCGATTCGACTACTTGGCACGGCAAAACGTTTCGTTCGGAAGATTTTTCTCTCGCGCAGCTGGCACGATTGAAATGGCCCGTCTGAGAAAGATAGTTACGATCGTCCCGTCGAGCGTACCGCCCGTCTGTTTTTCTGGCTAATTGAATAGTAACTTTCGTCCGTCGTTGCGCTGGCGATCGTCATCCGCGCTGCCCAGAAGGCGAACGGCAATGCCAACGTATTTTGGCAGACGATCGCCTGAGCCTCACAGATACGAGAAGCGCCGAGAGAGATCATCGCACTCCATGTCAGATGATTATCGGGATCGATGGAGCGTCGGCACGAGATCATCGTCAGCACCTTCGTCGTACTGGGAACGTGATTGGTACGGAGGATACGAGAGTTCCGGAAGTCTATATCGATCAAGAGATCAAAGTAGATCCAGAAGCGAATCCTCGGAATCATCGCCGGAGCCCGACGAGTCCTCCACTTCCGGAGACGAAGGTAAAACAACATGCGATATTTCGTAGCTGCAAAGGGAGCTTGAGGGGAATAATAGTTCGAACAAAATAACTGTTACTTCCCGACCGGCATTTACTCGAGCGAGATAACACATATACATGCATAAACGGTAGATAGATAAAACTTGCACGCAACGAGCTGCAAATAGAGAGTCAAGAACTGCATTCAAAGGGGTTTAAACAAACAGAGGTATAGAGCTAAAAAGAATGAAGAGATTTGGCTCACATCCGAACGGGAAATTGCACGAATGGTGGAGCAAGGTGAATGGTTAGCCGCGCTCGCGAGCGCGAGCCTTCGCGTTATCAATCGGAGTGGAAGGGAGAAAGCTCCGGCAAGACTTTCTTTACCTTTGCTCGGGTCTCTTGTGCCCCCGATGCTTTGTTCCCTCCAGGCAACGGACGTTTTTTTCTTCTTACTCTACTCCTCATTTTATTTTCTCTTTTTCGTTTTTTTTGTTTTATCATTATTTTTTAATCTCGAAGCTCGCTAACTGTGGCATTGGCCGAATTAATTCTGAAGGATTAGAGAGGGAACTCTGTGTGGTTCCGTTCTCAAATCATCTTGGTGCAGGCTGGAGTTGGTCAGAAGCAGCAGGTTCTCGAACGCTTTGTACCCCCTCAAACTATTGACGAAAGACCTCGTCCAGAGCCCCGGTGCACATGGAGCGAACCGCAACGCTCGACTATATCGGAGAATCCATTATCGGGAAGCGTTCTGTCTCCCTGACTCGAGCTCTCTCTCTCTCTCAGGCTCTCGATGGGTTAGTTGAGTTACTTGGGAGGTTACACGCGAGCCACACCGCTGAACCTGAACCCTGATGCTGAGAAATTATTCCCCGCAACGAAATACAACCGTGTCATTATTTTTCTCGACCAACTCCGACGCAAAACAGATTAAAAAAGCATTTTTGTTTTTTTTTAAGGAGAAAAATTTGCAACGATAGTCCGATTAACGAACATGGTAAAACAATATTTTGGTACTTGGTACAAAAAGTATTAATCTGCTGTGTGACCAAAAATCTGACTGCTTTGTCAGTTCGATGAGATCCAAGAAATGTATTAATAATTCGTCGATGCTCTTGTACACTTTTTTTTTTCAGCAGAGAGAAGGTTTCTATCTCGACCCTCGTGATTCCAGTTGATACGTGCGAATAGCTGACTCGCCGTCTGGTTCGACTTTCTGCTAGTGGCACGTCTCTGCGATCCTCGAACGGCACTTGTAACGCGAGAGACATTTGGAGTTACCGACCTTGCCAAAAGTCGGGGCAACCATATACATAGTCATATATATGTATATAGAGAGATGGCACTTAATATATGCATCTTTGTAAGACGCGAGAGTGTATTTCATGCAACGTTCTCTTATTTTCTTGTCATAGATCAGCTCGACGTCAAATGGTACTCCATTGTTCGTCACTGCTCTTCTTCGCCCCTACTTTCCTTCCGCCCCGAAGAAGAGGATATTGTCTCACGACTTGGCTTTTCTCTTACTCTTCTTTTCAATGCCTCGGAGCATCTCGACCTCTTTCACCGTTCTATACTCATCGCAATTAACTAGAAGGACGGTGAGAAGACGAGCGTCTTCTTCCGTTTCCAATTCGGCGTTCGGGTCTTTCCTCCCCCCCATAACGTTTCCCGAGGGCAGAGACTTCTTTCTATTAACTCGACGTAAGTAACTAGCCAAGTTCATTCCCTCTGTCTACCCCGTCGCGCAGCCCAGTTGTTCGATGCCGAGTCCTATTTGTGTGTTCTTCCTACCTCGTTCCCACTACAGGACAGTAACGGACCGAACTCTTTATTTTTCTCTGTTCGCTAATTACTTTCTCGCTTCGACGCGCCGAATGCGAGTAAGCTTCGTAGAGGCGGTGAGCTTACTGCCTCTTCCCTCGAACGATTTTGCGATAGTCGTCTCGTTAAACTTGTCAAGGAACCTGGTGCTTCGGGCTCTTCACCAATTAACTCCATAGCGCACGATATCATTCCACGGACGTTAAGAATCACTGTAAAAGAGTTGAGGTGCAGCATGGAATTGGAGTTCGATGCTCGGTTTTTTTATTGGTAAACTCAAGATACCGGTACACTTTTCGGCTCCACATTGTTTCAGAATAATGTTGACTAAGTTTCCAGTGTAGTTCCTCAAATTGAAACCTCATTATTATTGAATTACCCTCATTATAGTAACGTAACTTCAAGTTCAAAAGACTCGGTGTATGCTTGGTAACATTTTTTAACTAAGTAAACTAGACCGTCCACTTGTCAGCTCCATATTGTTTCCGAAGATGTAGACCAAGTTTCTAATTTAGTGTCCAATATGGAAAGCTCGTTATCGTTAAACAATAGTTATTGTACTAATGTCAATTGAATTTATAATGCCTGCAGTGCACGCGGTAGTGCAGTCGGTTTAACAATAGTTATTGTGGTTCAAGTTCAAAATGCTTAGCGTGTACTTTGTGACCTTGTTTTGAAAAAGTAACGAGTACAGTCCACTTGTCGGCGCCATATTGTTTCCGCAGATGTGGACCAAATCTCTAATTTAGTTTCCAACGTGGAAAGCTCGTTATCCTCGAACAAAAACTGTCGCCGGGTAAAATGAAAGCCTGATTGTCCCGGTGGATGGCTCGTCTCACAAATTGATTTTTTTTTCCCCGAGAAAATTAACGTTTTCCGGTCAATCACGTGTGTGTTTCCGGTGCCAGGGGACGAGTCCGATGGACTGCCTCTTCGGTATATCCATCAGGTGATCAGTAAAGCAAAGTGCAGGTCGAACGTTCCCGGATCGTAATATAACGGATTCCATCGTTACTCGCTCTCGCTTGTGTCTCCACCCCGTTAACTTTGAAGGGCAAGTCTCTGCAGCGGCGACCCTTCGCCAAATCTAATTTTCTCTCTGCTGGTCGATCGAAAGCAATCTCGGTAGCCGTTTGCACCCTCCCACACTCGTCGCCCTATCAAGGCTCGTCTTTTACTTTCTTACCCGTACATGTAGCGAGAGGCACTTTGTGCCTTATTTGTCAAGCGTTTAAGCTTCCTTTGCGACACGAAACCATTCAAAGGGTTAATCGAAAAAAGCTATTGAAAAAAATCGAAATGTTAAATTCAATCAGGACATTGAAAATTGCTGAAGACGTCTTTCTTATTCCAGTGCGCCTGAGAGATTCTTCGTTAAAACGATGCGGCACTGCTCAGTCGGTAATAATAACTGCAGTCCAAAATTTTTTTCCTGATCGATCTATCCCATGGATCGACCGTGGCAAAGCAATTCGGATTACAATTTTTGTTACCGACCGAGCGCGATTTAAGTAGGGTGAACGATGTTGCCTTAAAAACTTTCTGCCTCGTATTCCATCAAAACTAATGAGCTAAATTTTGCAAGTCTGTGCCGACGGTTAATAATGCTTCATAAAACATATAGTTAATGTTCGAGGAAAGTGCCAAACACTTCCGAGACAAAAGACGGGTGTTTACTTGTCCAAAAGTTAGCGAGGAATGCGGTGAAAACTCGACGCGGAAATTAACAACCGAAGAGTTGGGGAGTTCGCGTCTGGTTAAGTGCCGGCTATCTGTTTAACCATTAGAACGCTATTTGCTCAATCTCTCTTCAACCTCTCTCTTTGTACGAAGAAACAGCGCGATAAAAAAAAAAAAAAAGCGAAGTTGATGGACGCCCATGCGCGTCGCTTCGATAAATATCGCGGATAGCGCAAACTCGTCCAGTGAGCCACGGTGATAATTCTACTCGTCGGAATGCGCGCAAGTTAAATTAATTACGTGTATCCTTAGGTGAAAAGGAGAGTCGATAGAGCGCAGACACGCGATCGTGAATAAAAGTTAACGATCCGGTAGTTAATTTGCAACTTTCGTCTCGCACATCCTAGTCAGCGACTATTCACAAAGAAACTAATGAAAAAAAGAAAAATCAACTTCCGGACTACAAAAAAAGAAGGATAATCATGCCTGGATGAAGATAAATGCGGGACGGGAGACACCGATATGTCGATAGAGCGAATGATATTTTCCGCGAGGAGTCGGAGGTATTATTTGTAAAAGATTTTTCTTTTATTCCCGACCTCCGCTCCGATACTCTTGTATGAACGGGGCGGATATGCTTCAGCGTATGCATTGACGTTCAGTGAGAGGATTTTACGGAGAGTCCCGATATGAAAAAAACGGGAAAAAAAATGCGAAAAAAAACTGAGCATTGAAGAGGCGAATAATATCGATTCGAACTTCTCCCGTGCAATTCCGTGGATATACGGAAGAGGAAAAAAACCAACATCTCGTTGGAGCCCTTGGGGAAGTTTGACTCTACGAGTGATGGAATGAAAACAAAAAAAACCAAGTAAAAAAATAATATTCGATGAGTATCGGAATGACCGTTCTTTAGGCGCTCCCTTAATGGACTCAATTATACTCAATTGGTCGTTCGAGCACTTTTAATCATTTTTAATCGTAGAAAAAAAAACCATATACAAAAATGGCACACAGCGAATATTAAAGTGATTATTCCGCCAGTTAATTGCAAAAAATTTTCAACCGCTCCGTTGGTACTCGAAGTACTTCTCGGTCAACTATTTGAAAATATTAAAAAATAAAAATACATGGACAGAAAAAATGATTCTCGACGAGTATCGAAATGATCGTTCTGTCGGGCAATCGTCGAATAATTTCGAGCGCTCCGTTCACGGACGCAGTTGTGGTCGGTCGGTTATCGAAACATTTTTAATAATTACAACAAAAAAAAAAAAAGAAAACGTTTGTTCGAAATGGCCGCGTTTATTATTCGATGAAATATGTCGAAACTCCCACGATCCATTTGTCCCGACACTTTGGTGCGGTGCGCCCCGGGGCTGCGTTCTATATAATCCGATTATCGCACGGCAGTCGATCCCGTAACCAGAGGTACACCTTCGTATATTCCGCTGGCTACTGCCGTGGCCCAAACCGTCGCTCGCTGTGTTCTCGCACCCCTCAATGCCCGCCAGCTATTTGCTCGAACAATTTCGCCAATGTGACGAATCGCCGCTCCGCGTAGGCCTCACTCTCCCTCTCGGACTCCTACGCACACACTCTCGAATCTCCTCTTCATCGAACCCGCTTAACCGATCGTTAAATCCTCACGCCAATCGGAATTCCCGCTCCCAGCGCGCATCGAACGTGCCAATTTCGAATCGATGCACTTGAAGATTCGTATAAAATAGACGAGCACGTCACAGTGTGAAAAACAAAAGTGACCAACACCCATCGAAAATATTGGAATTTTTATCCACGTATCTATCGGGATTGCTCACTTTTGTTCGTCGGGACACAGCAGGATTGCATTCCGTTGATTTGTTTCCATCGCGGAGATTCGGCAAGCCGAAACTTCATGATTGAAAAATAATCGAATCAGATTGTTAAAAATTGGTTTCCGTGAATTTTTGTTCATTTATTTATTTAGTTATTGATTTATCGGTTTGCCTATTTATTTACCTAATTGGCTATTTTCCCGGTAAAAAATCGTGAATTTTTGTTTTTTTGGCAATTTTTTCTATTGCAGTTTTTCTTACTAAAAGAATCGATTAAATTCGACAGATCAATCCGGCGCACATCCCGCCCGACGATCAATGTTACGGCGTTAAAACTCGGAGGATCGACTCGCACATGAGTTGTCGCGCGATAATTATCTGTCACACAGTGATTATTAACAGAGGAAGACTGGCACACTGGTATTATCAATTATAACTCGTGTACTGCACAGAAGCATTAGGCACGGCTCGCTAATCTCATTAACGCGAGGATTCTCACCATTCCAAACGCGACATGCTTACAAACATAAAACCAGAGATTTCCATTTTGCCAGTGAATAGAAAATATTTCGAGAGAATTGACAATTCTTTTGCTTCCGCCTATAATCAGTCCAGAGTTCCAAACACTTTGTTCCATTTTTTTGTTTAATCCTTCATGTGGAAATGTTGACCTCGTTCAACGAATAAAACAGATGATGGAAAAAATCGACCAAACCCAAAAATTTATATACATACATTTATATATATAAGTACGTCTTCAAAGGAAAAATACCGACTGCTCCGAAACCCCTGTGGGGCAGTGTTGCAAGCGTTGCTCGGTGTTTGGCTTTCCGATATTTCCCTCGAAAAACTATTTCGTCCGCGTCGAATCGCTGATCCGGAAATCCCGCATCGTAGTAGCCGGACCGAGGGACGAGGACGGGGAGAAGCGTCACGGATATCAGACATCGATAGATACAACGAGTGAAATTGAAAATTTAAAAGTGAGAGAACGGAAAAACAATATTCTGGCACCACGGTGATAACGGTGAGGGACGTGTGACGATTCATGATTTTTTAATTAAAGAAAATTTTTTTTTACATACATATCTGCCAACTGAGCCATCACGATCTCGATGCCTGTCGGTAGAGAGATAAATCTACGGCGAATGTATCGCGAGAGTGCGAACTTTATCCATCGGGGGTTCGTATGGTCCGTTATCATCGATACTACCGACGTATTTCACGGAGAAGTACACATCGGAAATTTCTTCGTGTCGCACACGTGGATTTATTGAAATTTACTTCCGGAAAACTTAGAAAAAATTCGAGAAAATATATCTCTTCAGTATTACGTCGAAGAATTTTGAGTTATAATCCGGATAAATCAGCAGAACAATTTCATAAAAGAACTTGTATTTTTCCATCGATCTTAAAGTTTTTCTTTTCTTTTTACTGTCACGTACTCCGATACGAATTTTCAATCGAATACACTCAACCTTCCGCATGGAATTTTTTTCACAAACGTGCGTAGCTTTAAAAAAAATTGGAGCAGTAAAAAAATACATGGTTAACATAGCGTCGAATAATTTTGAGTTATAATCCGAAGAAACCATCGCAATAACTCGATACAAACAACTTATCTTTCCCATCTATTTCAAAGAAATATTTTTTCCTTCCGTCACGTAATCCGATAGAAAACTTCAATCGAACGTACGCAATCTCGCGCACGGTCTTTTCCCTCAAGCGTTTGTGGTGCGCAAATAAATATGGATAAAGGTATCCGGCGAGTCTCTTGAAGGTTCAGTTTTATAAGGTGGTTCTCCTACCACCGCAAAACGCTTCTTTCTCATATACTCCTCTGTATTTTATTTTTTTTATTTCCCAGCCTGAACCGACGAGGATGCGAGGACTCTCAGAGAGGATCTCGCAGCCCGGCCGTTTTATTCACTGTCACTTTTCCTCCGAAAGCTTCCATTCTTCCTCTTCCTCCTTTTCTTCCTCTCGCCACTTATACCGGATGTATTGCACAGAGCGAGAGCGAGAGAGTATATAATGCAGTATGCGGAGCAGTTGGAAGCTTTGCCGCGAAGGTAGCTGCTGCGGTTGCTGCCTCGACGAAGAGCCGAAGCCAAAGCTTCCGTACCTGCACTCCGAGATTCGAAATTGGATCGCCCGCACCCTAGCTTCGCTTCCAGCATGACGTATTGTCCCGGGAAGAGAGGCCCGTTTCTGCGGGAATCAAACGAATTCACCTCCACGAGAAACTCTCAATCGTACATGCAGATATCCCTTTGCTCTATACTCGCATTAAACCCGTATACATTTTACCGATACGGAGCACGCCCTCTTATTCTTCCGCCTCCCGAGTTATACTTTATGTTACCTATCAATATAAATTATGGATACCCAACCGTCGAATCAATTTCACTCTGTCGCTGCTACGTGTCCCGCGGAAGTATAACCGAGTGAATTCATCGGCGTGAAACCACTTGGACGAGACTCTCGTGCATCTTCGTGCTTCATATTTACTCTTGCGTAAATCATTTTTCATTTAATTTTCCCATCGCATTAAAGAAGCTTCCATTCGTCGGAAAGAAATTTGCTCCGATTTCTCGTACCCAGCAATTTGCAGAAAATAAATAATTCATTGGTTTATTTCATGACGATTTCTGATACAATGTTTGCCTCGTTTGCGAGGCATTAATTTTTTATGTGGACTTTTCACTTTTTGCATTGATTTCTTTTATTTTTGCAACTCGTTTTATTTTTCATGTTTTTTTTTTTTTTTACATTTTTACGAAGTGTTCAGTAATTGCAAAGAACTTCCAATTTTACGTACTTGGCGATTTCGAAAAAATAAATAATTGTTTCGGTCCACGATTGGATGATGAGCCTTCATTCAATATTTGCCGCGTCGGAGAGACGTTAATTTTTAATGTCGATGGCTGGCGACTTCGCGTTAAGCTTAATAAAATGCTAAATTTAGTCCCTTTTTTTTCTCTTTTTTGTTTCTCCTTTTAATTTTTACAACTTCTTGAGTGCCATGGAACTCTTCTTCCCTCTCTTTACCGGAAGAACGCGTACTTTCCTCTTTCCCATCTTATTACCGCTTCGTAGACGAGAGACTCTTCTCGACATTTTAATAGCTCGCCGTCTACCGTGACGGCGACGTCCATCCTCGAATATCTCAGCCGTGAAGAATATACTGTCCAACGTTTAGAGCAGTACTTCTGCTATTTTCGACGCGATTAAAGAAAACTACCGTCATGCCGTTGCTTTTAATACGCAACTACACTCGGTTGTGACAAAACGTCTAATTTCTCCCAGACGAAGTAAGGCATTTTTTTTCGATGTTTTCCCATCGCAGTGGCTACCGCTGTGAAAAAAAGGGGAAAGCGAAAATATCAACGGAATTTTCTTGATAAAATTCTGGAAGGATCGCGCGAAATAACATTGCTCTGAGGGTGAATCGCTACTTCTGGGACTAGGAGTGGAACATTCTCTCCATGGTTTACGAAACTCCCGGAGGACGTTCTCTCCCAACTTGGATTACACAACGTTCCAAGTTTCTTCGCCTTGGGTCTCGCCACAGGTCTAATGCTACGTCGAACGTTTCCTCGAAAAAAAAGCGTCGATAAATCGACTTTGGGCAGGCTTTTTCCCCTCAGATATTTGTAACAAACGTGGCGTCCTTTATAAGGTGGAAACAGAGCGGACAAAGAGAATACCGCATTTAGTCATTTCTTGCTAACCGTACGTAAGAGCATTTTTTTTACTAGAATCAAATTCTCTCTTCCATTAGCATTTTTTTCGCATTAGGTTTTCACACCATTTCATTTTCTGGAGAATATTTGAACACCGTAAAAAAAATGGATTACAGTTTGTGTTAAGGTCATCTTAAGGTCACCATGAATTAAAAAAAAATGTTAAAGGTGTTGGTTATTTTAGGACAAACGCTCTACCGAGAAGTCTCATTTGAAGAACCGTAGAAAAAAAATACATTACAGTTTGCTTCGCTGAGCGAGCACCGCCCGAACGGGGCAGATGGCTGATCGTTTTAAGGTCGCTTTACTAAAATAAAAAAATAATTTTTCTATAAAACGTTTCTATTTTTATCAACCGAAGGTTTCCATTTCGCTGTAGCGAGGACCGCCATCCGAAGGCTTCAAAGATGGTGAAGTTGGAGGAGCAACGGTAACCTTTAAGCTATTAATTCAACGCTCTTCTCGGCATGGCATCAAACGCGATCTTGCAGTACTTTGGGAATGCGATAGAGACGAGAGATGATGAATATACCTTTGGGCAATGCCGAGAGGGCTGCAGGCGCAACGCTTGTTGGCTGAAGGTGTTTCTCGCGCGCCCTCTCGACCACTTCAGGCTCAAATGTCGGGGTTCAACCACGACGAGGCTTACACCAACCCTGCAGTGAGTCCGATCCATACTTGAAGGGTCGAAACGTAGGCTTATGGCTCGTGGGAAAGAAAACTCTGATATCATGCCAGCCTCCCGGCCCGTCTCGGCTCGAAACCGTGCTCGTACACAAGAAGACCGTCAGGTGCGATCTCACACAGTGCGATTGCCTATAATCGCTGACCTCTGACATTGCGTTTAGTCGAATCACGTAGCACGGAAGCCTGAAGCTATTTTCGGGGTGCTAATCCTACAGAATGGGCAAACATGATGTCTCGGTCGGTTTGCACAAGCCGGCACACGCGCGACCTTACGATTCAGCTGCGACTAAGAGATATTAGCTTCAGTTTCTTCCTATAGATAAAAATTAATAAAATTGTCTAAACACTAATAATCATTTTTTTTTTTCGGGAATTTCTCAAGCCGATTTTCGGTTTTTTTCTCCATGGTGATGCTTTATTGTGGTTAATCGCGTAGAGGGTGATTGATTTAAGACCCTAGTTTCATTTAACATAAATCCTCGTTTTATTTATTTATTCTTTTTCGAATACATAAAATTTTAACAATTTACGAAAAGCAAGTTTGAATAATCTGATGTCGAGTATAGTTATTATTATTTCGATAATTTCTCGAATCTATATCTACCGAATTTTGTCCAATTGCAATGTTTTACTCACTCCCTTCCGGCCTTAATATTTTCTACCTCTTTGGTCGAGCTGCGTCCATTCGGTCCATCTCGAACGATCGATCGGGCCAGCTGCGGAAGAGAGAAATCCTGTTCGTCCTCGCCATAATGCTATAGCCGTGAACCTCGCGATATAGGGAACTCATCGGCGATTGTCCATCCCGTCGTGTTCCTCGTTCTCTGGGCTTTATGGGTAATACCGAGCGCACGGTGAGCGAGCGAGAGTTATAGGCGAGCACGAGTTCCGTTGCCGTAGAGAAGCATTGCCGTCGTGACATACCGGACGTATCGTCGATAAAGCCTGTGCCTCGTTACGTACATGCTTCTATCTCTCTTCCATATCGTCCAGTCGTCGCTTTCGCACTGAGGCGGTTTCGCCTTCGACATTCCGAGCCTCTCCGTCTGTCCGAACTATGCGCGAAATTTCATCGGGCTTCGTGCCTCGGTTATGATCATCCACACTCCCCCCCAAATCTCCCTTACATCCAAACTCCAAAACAATACAATTTACCGAGTCCTTTGTGTGTATCCTCGGTATTTCATTGGTCGCATCGAAATTTTACCTCTTCATGGTGAAGACCCACTGGACACGAATCTGCATACCCGTCTGCACGATCACGAAACAGATGAAACAGTCGTGCACATTTTTTTTACAACACAGAACTTTTCGGTCGGAAAATATTAATGAGTATCCGAGACATTTCCAACTATGCCGAACTTTCCTTTCTGCGGATTTTAATTCTGAGTTTTCACTGTGAAAATGAATTGTAAATTAAAAAAAAAAAAAACTTGAAATTTGGTGACTTTATATTTATTGTGTTCAATTGGTGACAAAAAAAAAAAAAAACGGAGCAACAAGCGATCGACCACCGAAATTATTTCGAACTCTGTTGATTTTATAGAATTATATGTAAGTTATCACAAAAAATGATGGCAATTATTAACGTCTGTAATTTTTTTTTGCCCACAGCTGGAGCAGCTCCCGAGGAATCCAACCAAAGGTCCAGCTCTGCACACCACCGCCACTCTCTCACTAAGGGTGAGTCGTACTCGAGTGCATTACTCGGGACACCGATCGAGCTCGGAACATTCTGCTGCCGCTGCTACGGCGAAGCTGCAGGGTTGGGACGGGAGGGATGATAGACGTTAGAGTTTCCATTCGACATGTTCCAGCATCGTCGGGTGGAGAGACTCTCCTTTCATCTGGTTTAACTCGATCTCGTGTCTCCGCTTCGCGAAGACATGCCCAGGACATTCATAAGCTCCGGATAGAACGCACAGTATATGCAAGCTTGTAGCGTCTAGCGGAACAAACGCTCGTCTAACGACTATATATATACGTAAAATGTATATAAATTTGTATATATATAGACACGTCCCTTGTAAGGTATAACTCGATGAGACGGACGACGCGGATGCTTAACAATTGGTCGAATCAAGTTCTCGTATTGAGAGATAGTCTGTTGGTCCGACGAGGAAACTATCAGAGCGGATCATCGACGATAGAGAAAACGATTGGTAGGAGAAGCCTCTCATGCTACATTACCGATGAACATAAAAAATATATATATGTATATATATATATATTTATGCGAGGGACAATCTTTTTAATGGGATCGCAGTTGCCTGCTCGGTTTCCTCTGCGGACTCGATACACGCGATATCTCGTCCCTGTAGTCGTCGTCGTCGTCTGTTATAATAGAATATCGAAGAGCGGAGAAAGAGAGAGTTGGAGGAGTAGCTCTTCTGGAGATCGTCTTGATGCGCCACGCGATCCGGCTGCACCGGAAATCCGGGTCGCGTGTGTCATCGATAAAGGGTAGGAAAGAGATCTCCACTCGTATAAACCTCTCTCGAAGCGTTGGATGGAAGAAACAGCGATTTTTCCGCGGCTCATCGAAGAAACGAGATAGATATATATTTTCGTATAAAATATCGGGTAGCGTGGAGTGGATAGAGAAGATTTTTGTTGCTTTATATCGCAGTATATAGCCAGAAAGTATCCGTCGACGATCTCGGCCGGGCTGTCAGCGAGAAGATTCTTCCTTCCGTCTACTCGGGCAACCCCGACGCCGATATGCCTCGGAACTCTCGTTGGTACATAATCTATATAGGGCAGAGAGCCTCGAGGTAATCGCTCGCGACAGATTTTGCCAATAACCGGAAGTCTTCGAGCAATTGGGTTAGGAACAAAAAAAAATCATCCGAGATATTCAATCGGTGTCTTAAACGGAGCACAAAATGCCGATATAAAATTGTTGGGACGTCACGATTATCCACGCATCGAAAGACATTAAGATCGCCAAAGAGTTCGTGTTACAATGAAATTTTCGTTTGTGACAAATTTTATTAGGATAATTCAGTCGACTCGATTTTAATTGTTTTTGTGCAGAACACTCCAAGGTTTTCAAGATAACACACCATTTATCTCTATTGTTCTTTCAATGAAATGTAATTTTAGCGGTGCGTTTATTTCCCTCTCTTCTTGAGTCTATTCAACTCTACTAACGAGCATCAGAAGATTATTCTCCCGAGATAAAAATTGCTCTGATCATTGAGACACGGATAGCGATTTCTCTCTTCAAGCGCGATTAAATCAGTGTACGATTGCTGAGTGGAAACATAAAAAATGAAAGACAGAGAAAGACGGACTCGTCGATTATCTAATTGGCTGAATTTCAGTTATTTATGCGCTAACCACTTTCCCTTCGTGTCTTCAGACAATAAACCATTTATCTCAATTATTCTCTCAGCTAAACGTAATTATCAAGATGTGTTGATTTTTCTCCTCGAGTCTGCATCTATTTACTTTGGCTAGAGAGCATCGGAGAATTCTTCCGAAATAAACATTTCATTGACACGAACCATCGTCGCAAAGAAAAAAAGCTCGAGGACGAAAGTGAGTCTTCTCGTATTTCCGCTCATTAAAGCCAGTCAGGCAGTCGATCAGAAATTATTAAGACACACAGATAGCAATTTTTCTCTTGAAGTGCGAACAAATGGCTGCATGATTGTCGGGTGGAAAGGTAAAAAAAAACGGAAGAAAGAAGGAGAAAGAAAGGACCTGCTGCCACGAGATTGCAAAGTAGACACGAGCGCGCCGCAGCATCACGGCAGACCGCACGACCGACGCGAGAATCTCCATTGTCTCATCCGACCCACTTCCAAACGCGCTGGAAAATTAACCGACACCGAGAAACCACGAAATACGTACGCACACGCTCGCACACATCCGCACCATTATAGCCTGAAACGTCGTAACTACGATGAATGAGAATTTTCCAGCGTTTGAAGACTCAGTCAAGATGTTTGTTTAGCCGTTCGCGCTCTCGCCACTCCTGCTGTTCTCCCATACAGGCCGGTTAGCTTTTCTACTTTTCCTCTCGTTTCTTCCACACTCGTTTCCAACACACGAGATCTCTCGCTCTCGGCCCCACCATTCCAGCACACGTTTCGCAGTAAAAATGTCGCTCGAACAATGACCATCTTTCTTCGTTGGTCGTTTTTTTTTTTTTTTTTACTTTTTATCTCGATATCTTTTATTTTTATTTTTTTTTATCTCACCTCTCGCGTCGTTTCTTTATTTTTCTACTCGATGTAGCACAAGGTTTTCCGTCCGAACTATTTATCCCGAGCTAACGCCCCGAGAGAATCGTTCCCACCGACGGTATATAAGTAACTCTTCCGGTTATATATCACGCACTGTTCGAGGATATAAATTGGAAAGAGCGAAGTGGAAAATTCGCGGCTGTTCGTACGAACGTCGAGGGCGCGTCCATCAACACCGCGGCTGGGTGGTTAAAAAAAAAAGAGCCTCGCTCGTCGATATGCGAACGACGAAATTGAATCCCAGAGCGCTTTCGAGCACTGTCGAGACGCAGAGAGTCTGGTTAACTCCCGTGCGAATTTTCTACGCTTCTGTGTGTTTCTACTCTCGGTTCGGAGACAGCAAAGAGCACTCTAAAGCTGAGTTCCGTCTCTGCGAGGCAACGTGTTTCTAGTATAAACGTTACGAGCTTCGTGAAATCAAATTTCTTGTGTACCATTAATTTATTTGGGACACGTTAGGGAAAATTTGCATTTTTACCGGTTTGATAAGACTGGCTCGCAGTCCGCTTCGGCCGATGGGGAATCGCACGTTTGTCGAAACTCGAACGAGCCGAACAGACGGTCGCGAGATAGTCTCGAATTATCGATTCGCACAGGCGATCCGACACTCGGGGATGTACTGCATGTAATATACGCAACACAGTATGTACGTTCCGTACGTATGTACAGCTGATCCGCACGAGTGCTCAACGTATTAGCGAACCGAGAGATAATATCGGGAGGTATAATTCGACGTCGATGGAATTGGCACAAGAAGCAAATCACATTTTTTTTTTTGGTCAGATAATGACGCTGCTCAAAGAGCCAATTTTACTAAAATGTTCGTTCTCGATTACACATTTTTGTAACTGTGACAAAAAAAAATTTAAGTTCTATCGCTAGCGAGCGAAAATTAGATTATATGGAAGGTGGTCGCGTGAGATTTCAGTACATTCTATGCGTACGTACAGTCGATTAGGTCGTAAAAAATTATCGTCCCTCATAAATTCTTGTTAAAAAAAAATATATAAAAATTGGTAGAAAAACGCTTGGAGAAGTTCTTAGAGACAAATGATCGTCCTAGAATTTTTATCCAGACTCCGAGTACGAAAAGTAAGGCTCAACTTTTGTGTAATTTGAATCGTCACGTTGATGGTGAATCGATCGATAATTCAATGAAATCCGAATGATTGATCGTTTGGACATTTCGTGATTTAATTTGGAATTGTGACGAAGCGTTGCATCGTCGTGGCGATCGATATATTTGAAAATTTATCTCGTATCCATAACGGTGCAGTCCACCTGTTCGATTCACATATCCGCACTGCTAACGAGACGTCCAATTACCGCGATCGCGGAGGGCCGTTGTCGACGACGGTGCTTCGCGCCCTTTATCGCGTTCTCGTCTCGGTTCGTTCAACCGTTCGACGTCCACGTCGACGCCCCCACCTGGCTGACGTAGTCTCGGTTATGCGTCTGACATTCGCAATCAACAAGCGGAAACAACGTTCCACGAGTTTCTCTCGCCTAAAGCTCCGCAACATCCAAAGCTCAATCCCCTCATATATACACAAACTTCTGCATTCGTTTGCGCCCGGCTACGACGAATCGCTATTCGCAATTCGCTGCAACGCTCGGCCAGCCTCACCTTTCCTCGCGACTGTCGAGAAATCCAAGAGACGGATGAAAAGAAAAAAAAACTTCGTGTCGGGGTCGACTCGAATGAGATTCAGTGGAGTACATGTGACGCGACCCTCATTACGTACCTAGAGTCATTTCTTCGTTTCTTCAGTTTCTTTTTTATCGCATTTTCCAACTTCCACGCGAGGCTATTCCGAAACTCCAGTGGCATGAAAATATCTCCATGGCTTGAATCCGACCAGACTCCCGCTGTTTCTTTCGTCGGGGGTTTTGATTGAAAGAACGAGTCGAGTGCTCTGTAAAGACAGCCTTTTTGTCTCGAGCGATCCATTTTTTTAATTTTTTTTTAATAGTTTTTTTTCATATATTTATGCATTTATTTTCTTTCCGCGCGTACATTTTCATATATATTTATGCATATACATATTTCATTTTACTCCAGAACAAACGATTCACTGGTTCGCTCATATCGGTGGCGATGATGAGCCGCTTCAACGTTCAGGTAAAACCCAGCGACGTGTGATACACCCCGTGCCAATGTGTGTTTTTATACACTCCAATCTGGGTCATCGCGAAAGCGATTCGAGCATTTTTATTTGCCCTCGATTGTCCTGGTGTTTATTTTTTCTATTTTTTTTTTTTTTTTCCATAACGTTCACTAATAAAATCTCGATCCCGTGGCATCCGACAGATGCCTCTCGGATTCTCGGGAAAAATATTCCAAATCATATTTCACAGATATCAAAACTGAAAAAAAAAAATTGTCTCTGATTTTTTTTTAAAGGTTCATGAAAAAATGCTCAACCCGTTCCGCAAAATTTGCTATCTGAGAAAAAAAATACAATAAAAGATTACCCGAACACGTCACCGATCGTTTCGTCCCCAATTTAACAAGTTTAGCCAATAATAATTTTAATCGAATTAATTTGCAAACATTGCAATCTAATCGTTTTCCCAGAACAATCCGTCTGCGTTAATTTCCGTAACCATTGAAATTACAGTGTATCGTTGAAATCGTTTGACGAATGTGCGGGCGCGGTTTGGAGTTTATAAATCTTTGTCGATGCGACATAATCGAGTTTAGTTTTGGCTGAGTGAGCTTTACGGTCGCTGTCTCGATGTTGATGCATGACGCACACATACGTGCACATAGAAATCCGGGATACCGGCTGGTTTGATTGAATTTCCCTCGAGCGACACGTGGAACGTGCGTGAACTTGTACCGAGCGTATGTTGTCTCTCGTGCATCGAATTCCGTCGGTCCACATCCACGCGAGCGTTTGATCAGCATGTTGGAAAAGCTCGCTGGCGCTCGTCCCGCGGTCGACAGAAGTGATGGAAGACAAATAAAGCTGGAAACACGTGTGAAATAGAATTCCCCGACTGACCCTCTCTCGCTCGCTCGGACAACGTTGTTTCGCCTCGTGCGCTTCATTTTTAATCACGAGCCTTCGCAAACTGTGCACCGAGGAACAGAAGTAAAAGGCGAGAGAGCGAGAGACAGCGGGACTGAAGTGTGTTAGAGTGTGGACTAACAAAAGATCTATGCTGTCGTCTGGGTTATAATCGATAAATTTATTTCTCTCGGTGGAATCGCATGTCGGCACGGCGCTCGCTTTAAGTTTCGCCTCGCATGTTAGCATTTACCTATTGAGGCTTGGAGCAAAGTGAATTTCTAATCTCACTTAAGATCCATTATTTTTCTCTGCGAGATGTCGAAACTGTAAACACGATTCTTCGGATAGACGTCGAAGCTGAATGAAATCGCTTGATCGACATTTTTTTGCCATTCGAATTGCGATTGTAAAGACCTACCGGTTAGGTTTTGTTTTATCGAGGGGTCGATCGAGGTTCATTCAATTTCGTAGACTATTCTCAGAGAATTGGACTCTCAAGTGAGCGGCATGAGGTAACAATGGCAATGCTCGAGCAGGTCTCAGTCATTGGACACTCCTATACAGTTTCGCTTTATTCGGACTTCGAGTATCAAAAATCCAATTCGGCACTTGTAATCGCCGGATCGAATCTGCTAACATTATTTGATGAACTGGAAAAAGTTACACGAGGTTTGACCGTAAACTATTTTATATTCTTGTATTTTGTTAAAAGACTTGACGATACAGTGTCCGAAAATTATTACGAGCATTACTACAAAAAAATTATTCCTGACCAATTGATAACTGTTAGAATCTGGGAAAGCTTATAACGATCCGAGCATTGTTACCTTTGTCTCAGCCTCAAGAAAAAACTAATTGGAAAAATGTGTGTTTGAGGAAGGAATTTATCGATGAAGAAACGAGATTCCTCGCACGTTCTGCAGATGCGGAATTATGCCTTCATGATATGTTAAAAATTTACCGAGAAAATGAAGAGCATTCCTTATGACAATTTCATTTTGTATTTTTTTTATCACCGCTAAGGACACATTGCAATTTTATTTATTCTCGGCAGATGTGAAGCGTCGCAGTCTCTACGACGAAGACTCCCTAGACGGCGATCATCCTAATGACAATCAAGGTATCATTTTGTTTTAATCAATCACGAAAAAAATACATCACGTCACTTGAACGTCATATTCGTAAGCGATTTCAGTTCGTTATGCGCTCACGTTGATTTGTGGCCTAACGCGCTTTTTGAGCTTTGTGCGCCAGGATTAATTCTATACTAGATATATTTATATAACGAACGATCTGGGTCAGACGATTTGGATTTATGTGTGAATAATGCTTGCAGGTCGCGACTCGACAGGAAGCGCGAAAGATGTCGACAGGGCGAAGCTCGTGCGCGAGCGACAGAACGAGGAGAGACAGCGAAAGCTCGAAGAGCTGAGACAGCAAGCACTCGCGGCTCAACGCTTTCGTGAGCAACGCGAGGAGGAACGAAGAAGACGCATCGACGAGCTAAGGTCTCGTGACAGCGACAGGTAAGATAATTATCTCAATGAATTGTTTTCTACTAATTACTCCAAAAAGTGAAAAACATATACTTTGTTCAATGAGTTTGAAGTTACATGACCTTAATAAGAAAGCAGAGAAAACAAAATTTTAAACAGCTATTTGTTTATTTATTTCGAAATTTTTCTTATCGACCTCTCTTTTATCAGAAAATATTGCCTCAGTCAATGTATTTTGAATACTTAGAAATAATTTAATTTTTACTACATCTACAACCATTTTTGTTTGAAAATTAATGGACAGTACTGGAACGGCATTTTTTACATACATTGGTTTTGAAATTTTAAACACATGGGCGTTGCAATATAACATTCAAATTTCTATGTGAAAAAATACATTAATTTAATTCATGTGTACACACTTAAAGTCCTGTACATTAAATTTACAATTTACTTGTATTTTACTTAATTTGGGTTATTTTTCTTTCAGGCGAAACCAAGTGGAGGAGAGAAAACGTCTGATATGGGAGGCGGAAAGAGAGAGACGAGAGGCAATATTGCGGAAGAATCAGGAGCGCGAGGCTCGTATCGAGGCCCGTAAGAAGAATGAGAGATCGCACATAGTTTTTGCATTCGGTAGCTCGACACCGCGTATGCTGGAACCTGCGGACACCGGCGGTTCGTCGTTCTGGGGCACTCGCAGGGCTACCTCGACGACGAACGTCATGATGTTCCCGGCGGCGCAGCCCTTGACGAGGAGATCATCCGAACGCGAGCTCGACGGCAGCAAGAAACGAGCAACCTCGGCAGGTGGCCTGGATCGAAAGCCCGGCGAAGGTATATTAACAATTGTTTTTTTTTTCTATTCTCCTTTTTTCTCTCGTCACCTCAAAGATATCAAAAATCCCCCCTTGCACAATCTTGCGACCCTCCGAGTACTGGGCCGAATTTAGGATGTCCAGTCTTAATACGGCAGACACTTCTCACGATCGGGTTCCGAGTAAGTTTTATCGCAACAATTGTTGTGCTCTGTACAAATTACAAATATAAATATCAGGGGTCTCGTTTGACTTGAAGAGCCTCAAATATGCGGCGCTGTGATACAAACTGAAGATGAGGTACGAATACGTATCTTTGTTTTAATTTTCAACTTTTTTTTGTTCCCATAGCGCACTGTTCTAACGTTGTAGAATACAAGCCTAGCGTCATTTACATCACTGAAAAGTCGTTAGCGTCATAAATTGTTATTTACCTGATCCGATGGAAAGTATTTCCTTCGAGTAATTTGCATCTCAAACGTTCTATTTGGAGTATCGAGAATCCAAAATCCAAGAGTTCTACACCTGTTGCAAATATTTTGCATATAAAAAAGAAAAACAACGGAAAAACAAACAATTTTTTTGGGTGGGTAACGCGATTATACATCGGCTTGTTATCACGAAATAGACACGACGACGAGAGTGCGAGGATAATCAAATCGCATCGAAGGTCTCGTTATCGTCACTGTCATCGCACCGAGAGCTCGAACAATATTTTCCTTGCGAACTTGTTTTAGCGCCAGAATAAGCTCGCTTTCAGTTCCACGCTTCGTGACATAGCATATAAATTGTAAATTCGGCTCAGGATTATTATTCGTTACCACGATTTAAAAAATTACAACGATGCGACACTAGTTTACTTTATAGAATGCACACACGTACATGTGTGCATAAAAAAAATTATTTATTCTTCCCATTTGCATGAACGAGAGTTTAATTGTGCACAGCATCGTTAGAACATGTTCGATAAGCGTAAAAGTAATCTATGTGTCGATTGGCCCTATTTTTTAATGTTTCCAGTTGTTACTTCTTTAATTTTTTTCGTCGGTTTCAGTTAATTATCAATTTATTATCATCGTAATAGCATTGTCAGCTCGATGGATCTTCAGTTTTACAAAATCTTTCACTTTCAATTTCTTTTTTTTTTTTTAATAATCTTAGCCGAAAACGCTTCATCATTTTTATTTCCAGCAGAAAATCAGATTGCACACACGAGTCCACTTGTCACATTAGCACCCTCATTTACCTCGACCGTTGGCATTGCGCAATCAATGGAACAATTATAAACCTACTCGAGGGTTCTATCTTTAAACTAAATTCTCCCCTCCCGAGTTATTTTGCCTCGTCTGCCTGACGGCGAAACAGATCCATTCGATTTCGAGCCCACCCCCAATGTGGTATTATTGTTGGTGTATCCAACTTAAATTTTTGCCGATTAATGTATTCGCTGTTGGACTTGTTTTATGGATCGAGCGGGGGTTTCGAAGAGAAGAACAAGATTTCACAATGGATTCGATGAATTTGTTTGCAGATATGAGAATGTCCTCGTCTATGTACGAGGTGTTCAATTGGAATTCTAGCCCCGATCCTTCTTTAACCCATGCCAAAAATAAGAGAGCCAGCCTCTCGCTGCCTCCCACCACTGACATCTTTGCCATCGACGATAAGTCAGATAACGACACTACTAGGCGTCCAACGATGCAGCGGGCGGTCACCGGTGAGTTCCGAAGCCCAAGAAGCCTGCATCGGGGAGAAAATAAACAGACACTATTTTGCAGACAAAAAACGTCAAAAAACTCAATTTTTTTACGAAGTTGATCGTCTTTCTATACTCGTTTGTCTAGCTTTCGACACTAATCTTCTTTTTTCTCTATAACACATTCAACTACACAAAAAAGATAACTGTAGAAGACATTTGTACAAAAACTGCACTATGTGCAGGAAAAAAATTCTATCTACCCACAAAGCCGATCGTCTCAGTCTTTCTATACTCGTATGTTTAGCTTTCGACACGATCGTCTCTTATGTCTTTATTTTTCTTGTAACATATTTAAATACACAAAAAAAGAGTTAACTGTAGAAAATATTCGTACGAAAACTACACGAGGAGCGCATGTACATCCCTTTATTCACAATATATCAAGCACATACACCACATTCTCACAGTCATCCCCTGGGTCGCCCTCGATATCCTTTATCGTGGGATACATCTGTGTCTACATCCATCAAGATTCAATACCCTTCGCTTTTGTCGCATTTTTATTGCAGCGGGACATTTTTAATTCGTTTATTTACGGGATATATTCAATGTCGTTCTGTTGTTGCGATTGAATCTTTGTCACGTCGGTCCTGCCTGCGAAGCATGTTTGGGTTTCGTTGTGTACGTTTTCTTTTTCATTATTTGTTTCTATATTTTTTTATCATCTTCCAACTTTTTTCAAACAAATTCACTGCTGCAGAGTGTCAATTAAAAATTCTTTATCAAAAACATTATTGCCGCTTGAAGTTTGGTGTAAAGCCGAGTACAGAAATTCGTATCACAAAACCAACATCTGCGGCACTGACTTTGTTAATATACGAGTGTACTCCTCCGGGCTCGCTGTACAGGCCCTAAAAGCTCTATTGCGTCAGCAGATCTATTTCGTCATCGCACGATATTCGGCACGTGTATTTCCCCCCCCCCCCCCCCCCCCCCTAGTTAAATGGAATCTAACATAAATGTGTGTGCGTTTTATCGTCGAGCAAACTTAAAGAAAATAAAAGAGAGCATATCCTGTGGTACAAACACGCAAAAATAAAACATGCACGTGTCCTGTAAACAATCTTACAAAGTTTATTTGTTGTTGTATATTTGGAGTGCTCGGTGTTCTGGCTTTCTAAGCGTAAAACTTTCCAGGTGATGATAGCGACGGAGCAGCAGGAACCCCGAGCTCGGTATATCTGCGGGTGAATCGAAGGCGTACGGATCTAATGCCGACAATACCATCGCCAAGGGACGGAGGATCGTCGACGGGTAGAAGTTCGAGCGCCAAGGCCTTCACACGTTCACCAGGTAGGACTTACTCCATGTCGAGACTGGACCAGCTTGCCCAGCCTAGGAAGCGTCCCACCGAGCTTGGAACACTCAACGAACAGCAGGACCAGCCTCTGGGCGCTTCCAGCATGAGTCGCAGCATGTCGCACTTGGCTGCGCCCGGGGCCAAGAGTCTCAAGCGTACCGATAATTCACGTAGCATGGGAACACTGCCGGGTGCTTTACACGTATCCAGACCCACCAGGGCTGAAAGACTACGTCGCAAAGCACGCGAGCATCAGACTCAACAGCAACAAGGTAAGGCTCGTCCCATTACACGTACCTTCAACTCGAACATACATTGAATAATTGAATCTCAATTTTTTCATCGACTCGCTAAGAATTTTTATTCTATCGGATTAAAAAAGGGCTCTTCAGCCTAGAACTCAAGTATCATTTTCTCTACCTTCTGACCATGACAAGTGGGTGGATAATCTACCTCGCGCGTTTCTTCTATGTACAAAAAACCTATTAGCGGTAGATAGAGTTTACCGCACATGAACCCCTTCGTTTTTCAGTAAAGATGAGAATGTGATGCGGCAAATTTAATTTTATCACTGTTTAGGTTGTGGTAATTGCACTTAAAGCCAAAAACGTACCGATAATGAAAAATGAAAATGCACGAGTAAAAAATGGATCTTGTATAGGTTTTAATACTTATTTTCCACTTACCCATAACACTAACTGCAAGTCCAGAATAGGGTGAATTTTCATCCTAAACGCGCTGTATTATCGTCCAGTGCCACAACCCGGAAGCAGTAGACAATGCTACAGGCCTTCTCACGTCATGGAATACTTTAACTAAATTATTGCTTCAGTCCCAAGACGATAAATTAAATTTCTAGTTTATGAGCGCAGTTCAGATATTGTCTGGGGAGGTTTTATACCCCGTACATGAGTTCTAGGGTATTGAATTATACTAGTCGATTTTGAAATAATAAAAAATATTAAACGTAACATCGATATTAAATCCATCCATAGAATGACGATTTTTTTCGATTTAAAAAAAGCGTGTATTACGCGTATTCCCTTTTCGCGATGAGTTGGAGGAACGCATGGGTACACTTCGTGCATGAGTAGAATCAAGTCTGAAAGGAGCCTTTGTAAATCAATAACAAATCCTAGAGCGCGACTGATACGTGAACGAGGAAGACATTCATTATTGTAATATGGCTTTTATCTGTTTATCTATCTCTTTCAACATTGACTGCGCTCGACAGTAGGAATTTATCTTCCTGCGCTTTCTTTTCTTTGCATTACTTTTTTCACATCATAACGTAATCTTATAAGCTAAAACTAACTCTCTCATGATATATTAACCACGTACAAATTTGGCTATTGATTAACGAAAAGCTCCTTTTGCCAAAACAAAGTAAAACCACCATTCCTTATGCCCGCTGTCCGATGAACATGGGTGAAGGTATAAAAACACTTCTGCTATTCTACTACTACTACGTTCCCGGTAAGCTGCACATTTCTTCTACTATAACACATGTTTTTCGTGTCTTGTCGAATTATATTCGTGTACGTGTATTTAATGTGCAATACATCTTTATTTCATTTTATATTCACTTTTTATTTTATATTTTACTTTCTTTTGTTAAAGTACATTAATTTCACGGTGACAATTTCTATAATTTCACAAACTACTTTATTGCATTTTTTATTATTACAATTATTATTTTTATTAATAAATTTAAAGCCTGGAAATTTAACGGTGATGGGGTTTCCGCATCTACAAGACACCCGAGAATTCTCCCTTACGAGAGTTCTTATCGCACAAAACTCTTGCAAATAACTCACCATACAACCGAACCGCAATTCACTCTATTGTTGTCGATGACGGTATTGTTAAACAAACAACATCCAAAGAAGATTAACATTGTCACGACGTCACATCATTCTATCCAAACTTGACGATGGTAGCAAATGAAGAAAATTAAACAATAAAGAAAAACTACTAAGCCTGAACGTTAGGATGCAAAAACAAAAAACAGGAAGAAAAAATGCTTATCGTGGGTGGGTTTAGGTGTCCGCAGCGGGGAAGTGACGCCGAACAGTCCATCGCGGCCGCACAGCTCCATGAGTCAACAGAGCGGCAGCAGTGTGGGCAGCAGTAACGTCAATCTTCGTCCTCGCACAACGACACCGCGACGTCCGCGACCTGCTTCTATTGCCGGAACTGGCGTTTCTGTCACAGAGCGACACAGTGAGCATGGCTTTTTAAATTCTACATAGTTTCGCCGGCGTTGCGATTTTTTTTTACATCGCCACAGAACAAAGAATCTAACAAATAAAAAGCAAACATTAGTTAATCGTTAACTCTTAAAGTTTTATTTTTATTCACATTTTTTTAAATATTTTTTTTCTGTACATTCGCTTTTCATTTACACAAAATTTTCATCGACATTGCACATGTAAATACATTTGTGAGAAGAGATAATCGATTGTGTTTTATTGGGGCCACATTCACGTTGTTTACTCAACACTCGTGCTGCATTACAGATCTGGTAGGAGACATTAAGGTAACAAAAGATTCGAAACCACCACTGCCAAAGGTTCACAGTACTCCAAAGAAGCCGACGACTCCAAAATCCGTGGATTCAGCTAAAAAGCTAACGGACAAATTGATCAAGAGCGCCAAGGCATCGCCTCGAGTCACTCCCAAGGCGACGCCACTACAAAGTCCCGGAGCCGAGCATCCACCGCTTATACGTGAAAATACTACGGAGATAATAAAGCATAATAATAGCAAAGACCCTAAAGACCCGAAGGCGGATGAGAAACAGGAGGAAAAGAAGGATCAAGGCACGGAGAAATCAGAGGTAAGCCGAGGGAAATTATAATACTTTTTCATCGCGTCCACTAGGCTTAGTCCCAATGGTTTCACAGAATCTCCCTCCAGAGGGCTTCATTTTATTTTTTCTTTCTTTTCAGATATTGCAAGAGCTCACAGAATCCAGTGATCCGCAGAGCAGGGCAGCTTCGAATCACGAGTTGAACGGCTCAGTATCCTCAACAAAAATGGCAAAGGAAGACGCCAACGGTGCGCGTGATGCGCCGAGCCCGGCAGCGTCACATGTGATTCCGAAAAGTGAGAAAAAGGAGGAGAACAATGCCGGCAAGAAATCACCGGAGCCCGAAGTTAAAGCTGAACTCGAAGTTGAAGAGATCGATATGTCCGGTGAGTGGTCGGATTTCCTTCAGCTATTTTGATAATTCTCGTTCAGATAATAACTAATCAACTTATCATCGCAATGTAGCTTCGATGATAGCCAGAACCAGAATTTCAACGGAAGAGGAAGCCAAGGCTGCACTCGCCGAGCGTAGGAAGTTCGCCCGTGAACAAGCTGAGCGCGAAGCCGAGATCGAGCGTCAGCGACTGGTACTTAAATTTCGTTAAACTTTTTGCAGGTATCGATTTCTAATGTAAAGTTCCTCAATTTTAATCTTCAATTTTTTATGCGCAGTTGGAGGAAGAGCGCCTGGAAGAGGAACGACTTCGCGCTGAAGAGGAAGAACAGCGTCGTCTGGAAGTTGAGACTCTGCGGCTGGCGAATGAGGCCCGCGAGGCTGAGGAACAGAGATTACAGGTTGCTATCGAGGAGGCAAAACGCCGAGAGGAGGAGGACAGAAAGAGGCGGGAAGAAGAGGCTCGACAGAAAATTGAGAAGGAAGAAGCTGATCGTAAAGCCCGAGAGGAAGCGGAGAAGTGAGTCCTTTTTTCAAAACTCGATCGCATGGATTATTGAAATTATTGCAAAGAAAAAAAGGCCAGTACTGATAATGAATTATCAATTGTAGACAACGCCTCGAGATGGTCGAGCGTTTGAAAAAGGAGGAAGAGGAAAGGCTCCAGCGACGCAAACGCGTCGAAGCGATAATGCTTAGAACTCGTGGAAAGAATCAGCCGAATACTCCAACGAAGGTAAATATGAAGCAAAATAAATAATTAAGATTTCATTTTTTTCCTTATTGCCTTGAGAATAGAGATTTTTGAATTGTATAACGTAACTCCTTAGGGAGAAGGTGGTGACGGTGATAAGATGAAAGAGGACAGTCCGAGCGATGAGAGCAAGTCAGTGCCCGGCAGTAACCAAGGCGACGACGTTATGACGGCAAGTCTAATATCCGAAGCTACACAACAATTCATAACTGTCGAGCAAGAACAAGTGCACAACGACGAAAACAACACACAGTCGGACATAGTGCATAACGGTACGCATCGTAATGGCGTCAACGAGAGTAAAATGTTGCTGGAGAACAATCAGGATAACGACGAGGGTGAGCTCAACGGTCACCATACGAATCACGGGAACGGCATCAACAGCCAATCCATAACGCTGGACAATGCTACTGTGTAAGTATGCCAAGTACAAATAGTCAATGATTCATTAAATCAGTGAAAAATATTAAAGAAAAATAAATAAAAGATAACAACAAGAAAACTCATCACACTAGAGCGAATTAATTAAGAGAAAAAACAAACATCCTCGACGATCGAATCAACTTGCTTTTGAGTCCAGTATCAATTATTTTTTTCTTTCAAGCTCAATAATCTCTAGATTTATCGTTGAAATCAGATCATAAAAAAACGAATGGTGCAAACTTTCGATTGACGATTCTCGAGAATAATCTTCGTATAACCTGAAACGTCACCTGTTCTCACTCCAGTGTCGAGAGGGTATATATATGACTGAGAATGCCTATATTTATGAATAATTGATGGTTCCTGTTCTTGCATTCGAGACAACGGTCTGAGAACGTAAGCAGCGATTATATATATATATATATATATAATCCGAAATGGGCTAAAAATGAAAAACAATGAATTCAGCCATTGTCGGACAGACTCGCGTTTAAAAAAAAATTGAAAAAAATTATAAACCAACAATGTCCTGTACCAATTCTACGGTTCGCAGCAACGATGACAAATGCCATGCTTCCCACTCGACGCCAAACGGATCTGTACTCTTTACACTGACTACGACGAACGGATGAGAAATATCATACAACACACATAATTTCGGTGCACATGCGGTCAATCAAAGTAATAAATTAGAATAAATCATTGGAAAGGGCGAAGAATGAGAGGAAAATAAAAAAGGAATCATGTAAACTGTTATATGCGACAATATCTCATCAGTCTCCTTTTATGAGCATAAAAAGAAAGCGATGATTAATGGATTCGTTAAAAAAAATGCATCGTCACAAAAAAATCCAGAGCGCACAGTCGTCGATTAATAAAAATCCGAGAAAAGTTAATCATCGCCGGAGCGTGGAATTTATGTCAACACTTACTAATATACTATATTGTGGACTCGGTTTGTCTGTTTAAAAAAAAAAGTTGCTTTGCTTAATTATCATAACGATTATAAAATATCTGTAAGAACAGAAACGAGAAAGAATGAAAGAGGTGAGGGAGAGATATCTGCCCGAAAGTCAGGCAGATGTGATACATACGTGTAGTTAATTAATTAGATATTTATCATGCTTCTGCGAGATTTGTTCTCGAAGCGACTGCCTATTAAAGTTGATTTTGAGCCAACGGAATCCGCACCCAATGATAAATTTTAAAAAGTGCATTGGCGCCACATTGATTGTATATTGCAGAAGATGAAAAAAAGATCCGGAACACGAGATCGAACAAGCATACTAACGACTCACTCGTGCTAATACACGATTGTCTTTCACTTAACCATAATCGACAAATGAAAAAAAAATTGCATTGCATTACGCACCTTCTCTAACCATGCTAATCGTATAACCGCTGGAAAAGAAAACAAACAATCTCTGCAATTGTATATTATATTCACAATTACAACTATACATATATATTTTATAATTACTATTTAACTTTGCATTAGCAAGTGTAATACCATGATAGAAAATAGGTAGGAAACGCTAATAATGATATGGAACTATTGTGCGCAATCAGCCTGTCCTTGTTACCATCGCATTAATGTCATACAGAGAAAAAAACGGAACAAATACAAAACATATTGAGTGAGAGCACTAAAAACATAAACACTAACCAAGTTTCACGTTGTTCAGTGTTAACTATCGTGACGATGGATTTTCAGTGTAAATAATGTAAAGAGAGATGAATAGCATAAACGAAGTTCAATCATCCGAACAATTGTATACAATTTCATGTCATGAGCTCAGTAAAGATTGATAGATGAGATCAGAATGATTTTATCGTCATGTTCGATCCTGCTTAGTCGAGCGAAAAGCGTTATTGAGATTCCAAAAAATATATATACATAAATAAATCTTTACTGAGATCCGATTAAATCGATCTTTTCCTTCCTCACCGCTGTTGATGGTCAATCATAAAGTGTTCTGTGTGCATCCCACCTTTGACACTCATCGGCTGCCATTAGTTTGTTTCTTCACATCAGTTGCATGCATTCCTATAGTTGAAGAAAAACGAAAAATATATTTCGCTGACTTACGTAGCTGATTATTCGCGGTGGCGCTTGTACCTTATATCTCTGCACATAAAACTATTAAACGAGCTTTGGCTTGGTTAATCACCGTGTGATTTACCTTGGCACAAATTTCTGTCGATTTCTATATCGACCACTTTTACTTATAACAATCCATAAACCCCAAATCTCTCTCATATACTATACGATATATATACAATTTACCTTGAAACAATAAAATATAAAACTCCGTGTCCGCTCCGACATTCGATACCGTTCATCGTCGTCGACAATAATTTAATAGATTTGTAATTTAAGAGAAATTAACATAAACGAATGACGCTGGAAAGAGAAAAACAATTGGTAAGATATTTTATGAGAGCGATAAATATTGTTCGTGCTTTCCGCTTTGGTTGAACCAAAAATCTTGCACCAATTAACAAACTTGTTTCCCGCTTAAAGAAATGGCCGTGTGCCCGATGATATATCGATGCAAGCATCAACTCAGTTAGAACGCTTTTCGAACAAATGATTGATAGATATCACTATCGAGTGCTGATTTATTCGTTAGACGTAAAGTTTTTAATTACACATGCCTCGAAGCAATTAGTCGATTAGTGTTATGCCCGTTTATGTTAGTGTGTTTTTTATGTTTTAATTTGGCTGATTTTATAGCAAACAAAACAACGTGACGAACAACCTGTTAGACCTGTCGGAGTTTGACACTCTGAGTAATAGCAGTAGAGGCCCGATACTCGAGCTGTCGTCAAATCTGTCTAACGAGGATTCCCTCAACTCGAACCTAAACCCAGCGGCAATGCCCTTTACTCCCATGGTCAACCCCTTTGTGCCTGCTGCCGCGAACGCCAACACTAATCCGTTCCAGGATGCTTTTACCAACAACAAGTCCCAAGACAACAATCAAGTACCAGGTATGTGCATGAACGTTTCTATTATTTTTTTCATATGTTGAAAGATTGCCAAATAATTTTTAATAATATGTATAGAGGCAAAAAAATAAATCCACGAGATTCCGTAAGGTATTTTTAATCCTGTCGAGTAGAAAGATCGTAGTACAAGCCCATTTATCTCTCTGTTACAGATCTTCTATCATAAAGTAAGTGTTAGATACTCTGATTGACGAAGAAATGAGGATTATAAACAAAGAGCAAAAAAAAGAACACGTGAATTGCCAGTTTGTCGTCGGCAAACGTTGGGTATAATCTTATAAATGGTGTCGTTGTGGAAAAAAAACAAAAAAAACTGTAAATAAGCTATAATAATAGACGATAGAAACAAGAAAGCGAAGGTCCAAATATATAATGGAAGAAGCCCCAGGGGTGGTTTACTCCTTGGTAGGAGCTGCCCGTGCCCCCCCCCCCCCCCCTCACTATGAAACCTCGAAACAATGCGTATGATGTTTGAACAAAAATTTTAATGGACAAAAAAAACAATGTAAAATAATATATGATAATAGTTAATAATAGCATACGATGGCAAGCCCATACATAAACAATTAAAAAGAAGAAAAAGAAAACCCGTCGTAGTATGCCTACTCATATAGAGACTAACTTTTTAGAGAACCTTTGAATGGAATATTGAGTATTTATAACACATTCTTTCGGTAACACACATGCATGCACACATCTGTATTTTATTGTATCGAGAAGAAGAAATGAAAAGTTGTCATAAAATTAGTTCGATATTACTTTATAATTATTTTGAACGATGTTATGGCAGCCATTAAGAAAATATTCACACAACCATTGCACAAGATAACAACACCAGATTTTTAGTGTTCCCACCTTAAGGGAACAAATGTCTAGAAAAAAAAAAGAAGAAAAAGGAACCATGAGATTCACGTGTAGATGGTACAAAAAATAATTGACGAGGATAAGATCATCTTCGTCGATAATCATTTATTATTATCAATTGTGCCCGTTTTTAATATTATACAGAGAAAGAAAAGAGAAAAAAATAATTTCTTCCGTACTACGTTTCGGGGCGTGCGCTCACTAGTCAAGTGATTTTACTGTTTTTTTTTACCAGGCTCTGTTTGGAAAAAGACAACTTTCTGCGCCTGTTACACACGGGTGTACATACAATTGTTTGGTAGTTATTAATCACACGAATCATGAATGATTCAGCACGTCGAGAGAATAAATAAATAAACAAGGTGGATTTATTAAACTGTGATGATGGATAAGTTTGCGAGGGAATGAGAAAAAAAATAGCCACTGAAAAAGTGTTAGTGTTTAAGCAACTCCAAGCTACGAACAAACAACCCGAATATATATAAGAAATAACTATATTAACAGTGTCGTTTAACCAATAATAAGTGGATTCAAACGAAATTGAATTCGATGATTTTGCTGGACGCGAAGAAAAAGCATCATCCGTACTGTTCATCGACGGCCTACATCTCTCGGCCTCATGCGCGATAAAACGATACCGTTCAAGTGAGAGATTATATAAAGGACATCCGGGGATATAATTAAAAAAATACAAATACGTCGATCGTTGTATGTTATCCAGTGGCTATTTATTACTAATGTTATATTGTGTAAACAGGAATAATCCGTCGCATTGTTAAGTAAAAACAAGATGAAAAAAAAATGATCAGAAAAAAACCGTGTAATCCGTCTCTGCGTTATGAGTTTAGATTTGTTACGTAATATTAAATTCTCTCGTTAACGTAGACCTCCTTACGCTTCATGTTAGCGCTTGGATGTCGTATGAATACGAATGATGACTATTATTGGCGGTACCGAACGAGGTATCTTCCACATACTTTCAACAAAGATTGCGAAGTGTGAAACCGAAATTTGTGAACTTGAATGTAAAACGCTGCGGGTGGGAGGTAGCGGTAGTTAAAAATATTTCGTTATCTTCTCTTTTTAACTAATTCGTATTGTAAATCTGTAATGCGCATCGGTTGTGTTACCGAACATACTACGGTCAGCTTGATTGCGCAGCAGATCACATTGCGCATTCGGCGCGCTGTATTGTTATAATAATTATACTAATTTAATGCATAAATTAAAAAAGTAAAAGAACAAGAGGAGGTCAATGGCTCTGACCCGAATGTTGGTGCGAATTAAACATTAACGAAGAAGATGAAAGCATAGAAAACATAGACGTCTGTGCCGAACTCTGTGTTACAGCTCTGATTGCGATCTTCGAAACTGTTTGTAGAACGTTTTGCGTGTGTTCTTCGTTCGTAAGGAAGGAAACAAAAAAAAACGAAAAAATGTGTAATTTATTCACTCGAGCCTCACCACCCCCGCATCGGTCACATGTCTTTTTCGGCTAAGGATATCCTTCCCGTTATTATCGCTTAACAAACTTGTCGATAACACGGCACAAGGATATATCATATATATTTTTCTGTTTCTTTGAAATATAAATAATTAGCGACGACACTAATCATCCATCATGGCTGAAATACTTCATATATTGTAAAAAAAAAAACTAAATTAAAACAATGCTTGTATGTAATAAATAATTAATACCGAAAACGACGATTTTCTACTGCGTTAAATACCAAACGAGATTGACGTGATTGAAAATTAAACACGTAACCACTGGACTCTTCGATGACCAACAACCCGGAAAAAATCGTAAGTATTATTTGTCTTAACTATGTATTGTAATTATCGTTGCCTCCCTTCCGAACGGCCATTTATGCTTCATCTATTTTTATGTTTAGTCATTTACACAACTTACAAAATAAAAAAACTTGAGTTGAAAATCATGTGAGTTCGTATAAAAAACATTTACTAATTACCATGTGATAAAATTATAGCGAGCATACTGTTTGACGATGTATCAACATTTTTTAAATTGAAGGCACGTTTCGACCTTGAATAATTGATTTATTAAGGTGAAAGGGTATATGCGCAATCCTACAAGGTACGCTATTTGACCTTTAATGCGCGAAGACATATCTTTGTAGACTGAAGTCGGAATTCTGCAATACCATCGAGGGTGTGGTCCTTAGTTATCGAACTGTCCGGCAGATGGTTCTGCGGGTACCTTTCGCTGCCAACGAATGATTGGAGACGCTCAGTCGGCTTAATTCGTGAGAACACGGATGACTAATCCTTGCTTGACAATATAAACACGTCGAGCGTAAATCATTGGCAGTAATACGTGTTTCGACGATTTGCTAACCAATTTTCCGGAACAACCGAACAATAGTTTGAAGTGTGACCAGTACAGCTAACAGACATACCGAGAAGCATCCAATGGTGTTGTCTTCAAAAACAAAGTAGTTCCTCAGAGTCGAAATACCCGTTATAAACTTGTTGTCTGTGGACGCAACGGAATTTCTCATGGAGGTGAGAATTAGATTTTCCAAACAAAATAGAATCGTTATTCTGACCATGAATATCTTCGTTACTTCATTCATTAAAAACTCACAATCGTCTTATTTCTCCGCGATACAAGATGCGATGATCATGAAAATATCTGCATCTGTAAAAATTCACTTTGGCAACTTATAGCGCCTAAATTATCGGTTTAAGAGAGAAAAGTGTAAGGACTTTTTCGTTCTTTTTTTGGATCTCGACCAGAGCATTTTCTCGGATTTTTTTTTTTTCAATTTTTGACCCAGTATTTGAGAATTTAATATTTTAACACACTACCACGGGTTTTAACCCGTATTTGTAATAAACAAAGGAAAAATCTGTATAAATTTTTTTCTACTTTCAATTCTACACCAACGCATTCTATCACAAAAATTTTTTAAATCATTTTGGACTAGTTTTCATGAATTTTGTATTCATGAAAATTAGCCAAAATAATGTTTCATTTTTTTGGGCTCGTTTCCATGAATTTAATAAATATTAAATTCATGAAAACTAGCCCGAAAAAATGTTTCAAATTTTTTTTGGGCTGGTTTTCATGAATTTAAAATTCATGAAAACGAACCCAAAAATCATTAAAAAAATGATGGGCTGCTTTTGTCCAAAAAACTATTGGGCAAAATTTTGCCCAATAATAATGAATTTGCAGGGCAATAATCAACACTGTTCGGTACCTGTTTTGCAATCAGTCACAGCTTGCTCATTTTATAGGGGGAAAATGGATAAGATCGAAGCTGAACAACTGCTTGCAAACAAACAGGAAGGAACATTCTTGCTCAGGGATTCGTGTCACGAGGGATCTCGATTTTCTGTGATCTTCCGGCAAAAAGCGTGTACTTTTCACACGAGAGTTGAAGAATTGGATTGCGAATTCACCTGCGACCCTCAAGATCCTGATACTCATGCTTCAGAAACTGTAATTATTGTCTATTCGTAACAATATCTTCCAAACTTGTTTTTTATCCAACAGGCAACGCCATCATTCGCTCAGAATAATTTGTGTACATCCATGATTCACTTGTACAGATCTGTGGACTGTTAAAAAACTACCAGGATCCATCAGTGCCCGGCCCATTCTCTACAATTCCGTTGCATCGTAACTTCGTTTTTCCTTTGCGACACTTGTGCCGTGCACATATGCCTCCTCCTAATTACAGAATCTCCAAATAATGCTCATAATGTTTCAAGGCATAAAAAGGAAACAAAAAAATTATGTAAAACAATAAACAATGACAATTTATAATGTGACTCAATGATTCAAGATGAATATGTACATACAGAATTTAAAAAAAAACGAAAAAAGGAAACCTGTGTAGTATGCTTACTTTGTCGATACATACATAAATGTTATACATACGAGTATTTTATTATTCCGGAATTAATTATATTTTAAATGACGTTACGGCGTTCATAGCGTGTGCGAGTGAATTCTGAGTTATTTTTCTTTACAATTCCGTTTGTTCCGACTGCAGAGTCGAATTTCTGCATTATTGACGATGGTGTAGGCGTTAGTTATCGATTGATCAGGTAGAGGGCTCTGCGGTTACTTTCAACTTTCGACGAATGATCGGGAAGTCTCAGCCATCTTGAATCATGACGAATCCTTGCTTTCCGAGAGAGACAGATTTAGCGAAAATGGCTGGCAAAGCAGTAATACGTGTTTTGACGATTTACTAAGTATGTATTTTCCGAAAAAATCGACGAGTGATTACGTGGATATAGACTGAAAGTTTACGGCACTTGTCGTTCGAGTGAACAATGACGAATTTAACGTTTTCGCCGAGACATTGGATAACGTGTTGAAAGAAGCTGATAAGCGGATGCACTCCTGTCAAGACTTGCATAGACAAGTTTCATCTGGCAGGCAAGAGGCTGCCATCAGGCAACACCAGTCACTACCGTCGACTCGTCCGTGTATATTTTTTTTATTTCCTCTCGATCTCGACCGTAGGCACAAACGCTTCTTGCGAATTAGGGGAACAGATAACAGGTAAATATAGACACGCCACAAACCATCTGGAATGTAATTTTGGTCTATGACGAATCGTCGATGCAACATCTATGGACTTTCACTTACCTCAATGAGACTCATCGTCACGCGAAAGATCATATTTTTTGTTTCTTTCCTTTTGCTTTTTTCCTACAAAAAATTTCATCTCTGTGCAATCAGACTTAACTCTTCCTCGTTTCTCACCATTCACTTTGCTTGCTCACCTTATTTGCCAATTTGTAAATCTCGTGGGAAAGTTATTGCTCAACTTCAGGCTTTTCTTATGAGATGCGAACGGTTTTCTTCATTCGACATTCGCATGGCAAGGGAAAGCGGGCAGAAAATTGATAATAAATAAATCAAAAAATAAATGTAGGGTACATACTTAAATGCAGTTTTGTTAAGTTCAGATAAATCTAAGAATATTGAAGATTCATCCACATGTACACGTAGCTGAAACATGCGTTTAATACTTTTACACAAATGTAAAGGAATAAACGTATTCTCTGTAATTATTGCGACATACTATTTTCAATTTTTTTCAATCGATTTGTGGCAAAAAGTCAGAAATGAAAGAACTTATAGCTTATAGCACCTATTATAATTTGGATTGTCAATGCAACAACTCTACACTGAATTTTTTTTGGAGCAGCTGTTTATTTTTTTTTCGTCTGATATTTACAAACGGTTTACTCGTTCTCTTAACATAGCAACAGTTTTCTTATTTTGGCCTGTTATCTTTTCACTCCCTACAGTTCTATATTAAATCTTTCAACGAAGCAAACGAGACTCGTTAAGTCAATTATTATCTTCAAACCAGGAACTTGCGAAACATGAAGCTTATCAATGATTTTTCAATCTCATTCAGTTATTCCAATGAAGTTTCATTCTGGATAGAACTTAAATTTCCAGTGGTCTGGGAAGAGTAAACAGGTTGAATAAGTTATTGCATTTCAAGGTCTGTCTGTCAGAATACGAAGTCAAAAAAAGGAACTTTGTTCTATAATTCACAAACTCGTTTATTCGAGTTTGATATAAAACCTGTCCTTTTATGTGTTATTAAGAATTTTAGTTTATTCTTTTGTTCATAAAACTAAGGCCGCATGGTGCCATCGGGAAATGTTGATGTTAAGTTGTTGTAAAATGTACACATTTTGTTATTGTATGCAATTAAACGATTTTTTTTTCACTTCCAGACAAACCTCGCCAAAGCATCGAAATCTTCGAGAGCGCGTTAAGCCAGGCGATCGTATAGTGAAGAACAGTCGACAAAAATTTCACACGAATCTCGTCGTGTCTGCAGCACGTTGAGATAAACACAAACGCGATAACTCCGTTCGGATTGAGAACATTTCGCGTCAATAAGATGCCTGCGGTATCGCTCAGTTATGGGACAGCATTTAGCTAGTTTCCGAGAATTCTTTAGAATGGATGGCGAAAAGCCCGACACCGATGTATGCACCGATGGGCCCCAGCAGATCCCTTTTAATATGTTGGGACGTGAAGAAAACGAGAATTTGCCCGATAACGAGAGCAACGGTAACGAGCCATCGTCGTTGAACGCCAACACTGTAACGAATAACGACAGAAAGGGCAATCGTAATTTGGAGAACGATCAATTGAATTTAGCGCTGGACAATCGTAATTCGAGATTCGAATCGATTTACAGTCAGCCGATCGACACCCAAGACGCGAAGCAAGTCTGCAACAACGGAAACTTCGTCGGACCGGCGGATGTTGAGTTCAAGCCGGAAGAGCCGTGCTGCAGTAGTTCCGGCAGCAGCAACAGTAGCAGCAGCTCAGAGGACAGTCCGATAAATCCGCCATTGAGGCGAACATCAAAAACCCTCTCGTTTGGCAAACAAAAGATCAAACAACGAAGCAAAGATCAGAGTCCCGTGTGCAATCATGTGCTGTCCTCGAAGAAGAAGCGCAGCAATTGGGTATTAAAATTCAATTGTGCCAAAAGCAAAGGTTCGAAGAACACTGACATACCGGAACAGCCAAACAACAGCTCGGAGTGCGTCTGCACCGGTTATAGACGTACCGAAGAGCACCCCATGGGTGCCGGTGTGGTCTTCAACAACAGATCAGCTCCGCAGAGTCCGATTCTCGGACCGTTGCCGCCGAGCCCTGTTATAGACTTGTCGCGTTTCAATCCTGCCGAATTTCCCATGGAGGTGAGAATTCATTTTTGTCGATCAAAATGCAATGGTTACTATGTCGACCGTCATTCTCGCTAGCTTAATCCGTCATCAATCGTAAATTGGTCAACGTTGAGAAATGCTATAAAGCTTCGAGCTTTGCAGGAACTAATGTGCAGATTTATTGACATTAATTTCTTTTCACGTCCGGCTTTTAATAGGATTGCGACGCAAGAGCGAGACTTCAACGAGCTCGGGAGATGGAGGAAGGCGTCGAACCACCGCCCGGATACAGGCCTAATTATCCCTCCGGAATCCAAGTTCATCCCAATGGCATTACTGTCGACAGTCTCGCGGCGCTTTTTCAAGCCCACGCCGGCATACAAGCGGCTGCTCTTACAGCGCTATCGCAAATCGACTTTACTTTGGTTCCGAACCTAGAACGGCCGGCTCATACACAGGTCAATATATTCTCTCTGTCCAACGTGCTTTGTTTAAGAGCTCGAAACGATTTTCGATTAACTCTTTACGCAAAGCTCTCTATTGCCTAGATTAAGGCATTAGCATAGTGGTTGTTAACCGGGTGTCCACAGATGCCCAATGTTAAGAAGCACTGCACTGGCATGTGTCATGTTTCACATCACCTCAACTCTAAGCGTCGAAAATTAATTCGCAGGTCGACTATCTGCACTGTCTGGTACCGGATTTACGATCAATCACGGCCTGCTCGTTTTATTGGGGAAAAATGGATCGTTACGAGGCCGAACGATTGCTCGAGGGCAAACAGGAGGGTACATTTTTGCTTAGAGACTCCGCGCAGGAGGAATTCCTTTTTTCCGTCAGCTTCCGAAAATACGAGCGTTCTCTTCACGCGAGGATCGAACAATGGAACCACAAATTCAGCTTCGACTCTCATGACCCCGGTGTCTATGCGTCGGAAACGGTAATTATTATCCACGTGTTGTCATTCTCTTTCGAGCCTTTGGTTCCGTCGATTGAATGCACAATAACAAAGCAAGGCAGTGCTTGAAGTGCTTGAAGTACTCACGTAGTTTTTAGTACTTCAAATACTTTTTTTACGATTCTAAGTGCCAAGCACTCGCAACTACTCGAGAAGTAACTTGACGTCCTGTTTCTATTAATGCATCATCTATCAAAACTTTTCAATAATTTCAACGAGTTCTTTTTTATTGCATAAGAGAAATAATATTGTTCGATTGGGACTTTTCTATAACGACTTTTCTATATAAATAATAAATCGTTACAGGTCTGCGGTCTGATAGAACACTACAAGGATCCATCATGCTGTATGTTCTTCGAGCCAATGCTCACAATTCCGTTGCATCGTAACTTTGTTTTTCCTTTACAACATTTGTGCCGCGCAGTTATAACAACTAGAACTACATATGACGGGATTAACAAGCTGCAATTGCCAAAGACACTTAAAAGTTATCTGAAAGAGTACCACTATAAACAGAGGGTACGAGTCAGAAGGTTAGATACCGAGAATGACGTAGTGTTGGACAACAGATCCATATCATATTTGCCGCTGATTTAACCTGATGATTATTCGTCGATTCAACGAGATTAGGGAAATCGGAGCGTCGAAGATCGTATTGAATAATCTATGCTGATTTGATTTGTCCGACGTAGAACAGTAAACATATTTACACAGATTTGCACACTCGTCAGCAATCAGGAGACCCCTTATTGCTTACCGGTCGTCGAGTCAAGTAAATTTTCATGTTATTTTGAATTGTCTTTATGGCGTACGCTAACGAAATTTTCCCAGTTCTTGCAAGATCTACGTACGGCTCCGGCGCCTCGATCACCTTCGTCGGCTATATTAATTTCATTGGAAAACAATAACCATTTATACCTAAGAGTCTGGTACAACAATGATTTCTTTCTCTGATTGTAGTCGCACATTAGAATCAGCCAACAGTGTGTTCCGCGCAACTTTTTCTTTCTGTTTATTCCTTTTAATAATTATTCTGTTATAGCTCATAACGTTGAAAATCGAAGAAGCGTAGCTTATATAACTTAGCGAATATTATATTGTAACATTATTATTATTATTATTATATTTATCAGACATACGAATTTAGAATCAGAGTACTACTGTTGTTTTAACAGCATAGCGAAGTGAAGATTTTTTTATTGATTTAATCGGTAATCGTTGAGCATAGAGATTAGCGTCTTACACTGTCAGACAGTATTGAAAATTTAACTAATGATTATTAATGAACACGGTGACCGTTAAAGATATTTTTATTTTCCTAATGAGAAGCAAAAAAAAGGAAATAATAAGAACGTTTTTAGCTATAAACGAGTGATTTTTTTTTTTGTATCTTCGGTTCGAACACGCAAACTAGGATCTTCCCAACGTTTTTGAAAGACGTTAAATTCTTATTATTAATCCTATTGTGCCTACTTCTATTATCAAATAATCAATGTACGAAGTGTCCGTGTCGGTGTTCATTCGTTAATTGAATACACGAAAGATTCAGCTAACGTTTAGGGAAAAAAAGTCCTGTTAAATAATGAAAAAAGTATGTAGACGATTGACTAGAAATACACAAGAGGGCAAAAATCCGGTGGGAATTTTCGTCCCCGTGACTTGGGCTTTCAGTGCGATTACGAATTTAATGAAAAAGTTAATCGCACATCTTTGTGTTTGCCCAATTGACGAGTTGATTTTTGAGGTGAAATGAAAGAAATTACGTTCGTTAACGGGCGAGAGAAATTGGCAGCTAACCCGATTGGAACGCGCGTAAATTTAAGGATCGAAATTGTTGATACTTTATTGATTTGTCGTTGATTTATTGACGCATATGCATATTATAAACAAAGATTTAATATTTATTTATCCCCCACCTACGTCCCCCCCGCATACAGTTATGAAAACTTCCAGAGCCGCTGAAGATTCTTTTCTTCGCAAGATTGATATTTGAATATCCGGAAGTCTTCATCCAAACTGTACAAAGGTTGAACATTATCTACAACAAAAGTAAAAGCCACACACACAGTTTTGCTTAGAGATAGAAAAAGACTGTAAAGCTTTATATATCCGCAGAATACTGTATTTAGCATATTTGTAATATAATAATACAATCAAAAGGCTTTTGATCCTGGAATGTGGAAAAATAAAAAAAACCTAAAATCGTCGAAAACCTTTTTTCGCGCAAGCATTATTGAAATCGCTTGGACTCTTCTATACAAGCCGAGCCCCGTCGGTGAAATCGATAACAGGCAAGGTCACTGAAGAGCAAAAAAATTCGTCGTTGCAGGCATCAGTACATTGTAGTTGAAGATAAACAGCAGCGCGAATACCGTAAGTGTAAATCCATCTAAACTCGGTATAGGAATTATTACAACTGAGAGAAAAAAATTGTTAATAAGGTAAAGGTACCAATGTCCAATTAGTTAAGAGCACCCCCAGATTTTAGCAGTTATTAATTGGATAGACATTTTTTTAGAAAATAACCAAAACCAACATCAAGCTGATAGTTTCAAGAACACCAACGTATTGCACCAGATACATTTTGGAAAATTATAAACGAAAATAACTACTCCAAATGTACTAGTTTCCGGACATGGATTTTCATCCCTGGATTCGTACACCATGTCCCGATATTTTCGACAATAAATTTCGAAAATTTCTATTAACGAACTAAGTGTTCATATTAAGTAAATTTTTTTGCCTACTATTGATTAAATCAATGGAAAAATTATATGTTAAATTTTAACTGGTCAGTCCAACTTCCTTAGAGTGTCCGATTACCAGGTCATGTATTAAGAAACATTTGTACCAATTTCCGGACACGATTAATCGGTCTTGACAAACATATAACTTGGGCTTGAGCCCTGTGTAACTTTATTTCTATGCATGAAATAATGTTCGGAGATATGATTACAAGTATCAGACTCGATTTCTAGTACTTAAATGCGCAATGAATCAAATCTGCTTGAGAGTGCCCGACGTATCTGAATCGGAACCGTTGACTTACTAACCCGTTTATCGATAATGAAAGGATACGAATGAAGTTTCTTTCCCATTTTTCAACCATGTACAGCTCAGTTACCAGAGTATATCGGAAATACCAGTGTTTCACGAACGTCGATATGCCTCGTACCAAATCCATGATTGCCTCTTTCGTGAACCTTTATTTTTTTCTATAAGGTTACTGTTGAGGGAACCTCGCCGAGTTTATTGTTAAAGTACTGTAGCGTTGAGGTTATGTTTGGTTTGCCGCCTTATCAGGTGTGCAGCTGTACTGTGACGTTACGTCAGAGCGCCTCTGAGACCGGATGCAATAGGTAGGAGGTACGCGGGCACCATCCGATATCTGAACGCAAAGACAGTTCGTTCTCGGAGTTCCGCATTGCACGATGAGTTCGAAACGCACGGTTTTGGTCACGGGCTTTGGACCATTCGGGGACTACACGGTTAATTCCAGCTGGGAAGCTGTTAAAGAGCTCTACAAGCACAGGGACGAATTGCTGGAGCGGCACGACATTAATTTGATCATCGATAACATTCCCGTCGCCTACGATCATGTAATGGCCAAAGTACCGCAGCTCTGGAAAGAACACAACCCTATGGCAAGATGAATCATTACATTATTCACTAAAATTATGATACATTTTTTTGTTATATTTTTATGTTATTCATTTGACCGTTTTAGATTATATTGCATGTAGGTGTGAGACAATACGCTACGTGCCTCATGATCGAAAGTAGAGCTCACGCTACCGGTTACCACCGTCGAGATATAAACGATAGATGTCCGCCGGAGAAATGCACGAATTCATCGCCCCCCGTTATCGAGACTGGAATAGACGTCGAACAATTGTGTCGTAAGATCAACGATAAGAATATCGCAGCCAGCTATAAAGCCTGCGTGTCCCATGACGCCGGCCGTTATCTTTGCGAATACATATTTTATCAATCTCTCTGCATACAACCTGACCGTACGTTGTTCGTTCACGTGCCAGACTTGCACGTCTATACAAGCCAAGTCACCGCCGACGGGCTGTACGATATAATAGAGTATCTTGTCAAAATTTTGGGAAAATAAAAATGAAAACACATATTTTTTTGCGATTCCCCAGGAACCCGGCATTTTTTATTTATTCCGATATAAAAAATATTTCGTTGAGTTGGTAACTGGATTTAACACGAGACTTATCCATCAAAACACTAAACAGTAACAGCATGATTCAACATTTACAAATGGACTGTGTAATGTCTAAGTTATTTATAAAATCTTTTGCTTTACTTATGTTATAAAGAATGATGAACTACGCCAGTGGCACTTTGATTTAATACTAAAAATTCGTAGATTAAATACTATTTATAGAATGATGGTAGATTTTTATAAATATCGTCTACAGAGAGCATTGTGTAAAGAATACTGACTTTTTGACTTGCAAAAGGCTTAACAAAATAACGACCAACAGAGTTATTTCAATGAGATTCCACAGTAATACCGAAATTTGTTTAGTTTAAAAAAGTTTCTATAAAAAAAAATATTCATTCAAGTTGGCAACACAGTGTAACTCGTGACTTATCGATCATAACACTAATTAGTAATATAACAATTTATCTTTTACAAATGGGGCCTGAGAAGTTTAAGTTATTTCTGGAAATTGTTTTTTTTACAATTCATGTTTACGAAATTCCACAGTAATGTAACAACTGTTTGTCAAAGAACAACTAGGAATGGTGTATGGCACTTCGATTCAACACTTTGATCTCGTCAATTAATACTATTTGTAAAAAAGGTGGTAGATTTTTATAAATATTGTCCACGGTGAGGGGAATGTGTAAAAATACTGAGTTTGTAACTTGCATAAGCACCGAATGAATCAATCCTCCGCGGCTTCCTCCACGGCGTCCTCCGCCTCTTCTTCCACTTCTTCCTCATCGCCACTCGCCGCCCGCAAGTAATCCATCACAGAGTCGAAACCCTCCTCCTGAGCGACCGGTGCTAATATGCCGGTGGGCCTTTGGCCGTTTCTCGTTCTGCATATGCTGCAGTTGCACAAGCCTCGGCAAGGCGGACATGCCCAATTCTGAAAATGTATGTTTACCATTAAATTAAGCTTATGACTTTCAACAATCGAAAAATCTTTTGTATTCCACCTTGGTTATCTAAAAGTATGCAAAAAAACCCATCATTCCCTCTACAAATTCAAGACCTCTTACCGGATCTTTTAGCACTGTGACTGCGTCTTCACCATATCTTCCACGCAAACAAGGTCCGCAAAATTGTCCTCGTACTCCAATGCATTCACCTGATCTACAGACGGTTTTTGTGTCCATAGTCTTCTGCCTGCACTGATGACAACTCGAACCTCTCAATTTGCAGTACGTCTTGCCCGAGCTCCTCTTAGCAACGTTTTTCAGCATCGAATCTGTTATCTCGTCGACTGAAGGTATGCTGTCAGGATCGTAGACAGATTTTGTGGCTCTGTTTACGATTCTTCTTCTTTTCCCTCCGTACTCCGAACTATCCTCGTCAATATCGTCATTGCTCGAGTCATAGTCTTCGGCGAGATCTTTGTCGACATCCCACTTGTCCATTCTCATCATCTCAATTTCCCGCTCAAACGGCTTTGCCCATGGAAACATCACTTTGAGACATTTCCCCTTACTCACCAATCTTTCCTTCGGCTCATCGTCGGCTTCAAGCGAATCATCCTCCCTCATTCTTCTCGCTCTACTTCGGGTATTATATTTTCTCTTAAACCCAAGATTTACATTGTATACTTTGAACTGGGAATTGTCCTTAGATCCACCGGGTCGACGTCTCTTTTTTGGTGGTTGATTTTCTTCGTCCTCGCCGCCATAATAGCCAGTGCTCTCTGTAACCACTCGATCTTGCTTGACCGAGCTCTTTTTTTCGGCCTCTAGCTCTTTGAAAAATTCGGCAAACTGTATTCAGGATCACACAAATGCATCAATCGTTGGGAATACGCAAAAAAATCCGCAGATGAGGTTAAGTGTAAATACCAAAAATCTCATATGAAAGATCTTACCACAGCATTTCTTTCGGCGATATTTTTTCTTCGCAACTCGTCGTAGTCTGTCTCGGACATTATCGAACCAACTTATATTGTAGAACTTAGAGAGCTTTGTGTTACTTTGTTTTCTATGAAGGAGGTAAACTTAACCGTCCGCTGCCGGTTTGGCGCCCGTTTCGCTATTTGAAGTTGACACTAAGGTGCGTTTGAATGTAGCTGCAATAGCTTGCAGCCACTTGTAGCTTTTGCGGGTAAGACAGCCAGTCTGTCGGAGCAGACTGTCTGTGTAACAACATCGTTTGGGCAGAAAAACAACTTCATGTTGGAACAAATGCGATCTACAAGTCAGGAGTTAAAGTTACGCCTGTAGCAACTCAATGGCACGTTTTATGTTTTAGAACTTTCCCTCGTAAAGGTTTACAGATGTAAAAAATGCTATAAAAATATTAATTTTAATATCCATAATAGAGGTTTAATAGAGCCAAGGAGGTTTTGCATACATATGAATTTATTAATTTTCTGGCGTTGATCGAGAAAGTTTTTACGAAAACACTTTTTCGAATTCATAGGAATGAGAGTCTGGTGAAAGCACCTCAAGACTTTCAGCTGCGAGAGACAATGAAGTAAGCTTTGTATAAATTATCCGTGATCGCCTTAAGAATCCTCAAGCTCTCCCATTGGAAAGGGTTTTGGTGGTGGTCTCTGGTAGTTTAAATGTTCAACTTCTTTCATTATTTCCGCCGATTTACGATTGTCAAGCGACTCGATGGTACGAATTTTTTGCGCGATCTCCTGATGTATTATCGGACGATACTTCTTGCCTTGTCCGAGATTCTCCATGTCGTTGAGAAACTCTATTCTCTCCCGGATTCCTTGGACAACTGTTTAAGCAAGGAGAAAAAAGATTATCAAATTATCACAATTTCGTTTCATTACAATAGCAGTGCATTTTATAAATAATTAAAGCTACATACGATCTCGAAGTGGATCGACGTCATCCGGAAGGCAAGCCTCGACTCTTGCATTGTGAAGCATTTTAGGGCCATGAGGAGTAGGCGGCATATCTTTACCATAGGCCATCATGCACGCGAGATGCCGCTTCTGCATTTCCTTGTTAGCTGCAATTGAACACCAGTTATTATATCCTTTATTAAACATTTTTTTTATATAATAGAAAATATTAGGTCAAAGAAATAGGTGCTGATTCGTTCCGCTAATAATTCTATCTTTAATTTTATCATAGATTTAATAATATTTTTTTGCTTCGCACATTGCAAAAGGAATTTGAACTTACGCAACGGTGCGGTTCTCCTATACTGTTCTCTCTCGTAAGCTCCGCTGCTGGCAATTGAATTCTGCGACCTCTTCTTCCAGTAACAAGGAAAAGTCACCTGGGAGCCTGGCGACTTGTCCGTGGAAGTTGTCGTAGGCCTGGACGGAGGTGGAAGCGGCTCACCACGATCTACAGCGTTCTGAATCGATTTCCTCTGCATCATGGACAACTTTGATTCTTCCATGAGCACTAGAAAAAAATAATATTTCGACTATTATGTTACAGAGTAATTTCATAAAAAAAGAAATACGAACGACTCACTTTTTATCAGATCTCGAGTCTCGGGACTATACTTGGCTCTCGGCGGGTTGTGAAACGCGCCAACTCCCACGCCGACCCTTTGAATGTTACGATCCATCCTCGAAAAAAAAATTATTTTGACATTAATTAATTATAGTGCAAATATGAAATAAATGTAGCGAGAAGAGTAATGGTTGTTTTTTTTTTTTATGAATCGGGTACCGCCTCAATGTCAGTTCACGAACCGACTGAATTCCGACTCGAGTGCAAGGGCGACAGGTTTCTATGACTACGTTATCAATCAGGACTCAATTCTTTCCCGACGATCGAACCAACTTTTGAGGATATGTTTTATAGCTTTAAGAATTACATTACACAATCTTATTAGTAATGTGGGACATTTATAAATATATGTCATTTAGACAACTGATTGATGATTTACATAATTAGTTACTCACTGAATAAGTAGAAAAGCTAAGTATGGAAAATTTTGCGAGAAATAATAATCATGTTCAAAGTATCAATCCATTAGTGATTTGAACAATTATGAGAATAATTAATAGAGCTTCGATAATAAACATCACGAAGGTTTAATAGGAATAACTAAATACAACCAATTATTGGGGCATTGTTAGTGACATTAGCAATATTTTTTACCCCTCATTTAGATTAGAAGATTGTCATAAATTGGCCCGAGAAACTTTGAGCCGTATTTCTTTTGGAAAGGGCTGTAGTGGGTCGTGGATTGAACGCGCATGTCACCGATAGTTCACGGGGCTCTTCGGGGGGGTTCAGCAACGTCTGTCCTCCGTGTCGTTGATTCGACGAAGCTCCGCATTAATAAAAATAACGGACTCGTAGGTCTCGTTTTCTCCCTCACTCTCTTCGCTCGTGCTCCACTCGACGCTTTACTTATTCACCAGTCAATAATATAATTGTCCGGGTATTTAATATTCGCCGAACTCGTCGGAGGAGTGACAATCATCGGGGTGGGCGTTGTTGCTTGTGGTAGTGTCAACCCCTTGCAGCACTGACCTAACTTTCCGCCACACTTTCCAACCGTGTGCGAAACGGTGAACCTTATTGATTACTGCCACGTTAGCTGCGAGTAAAACTCAATCAAAGTGAACTGTACTTCATTATATGTTTGCTCTTCGAATAATATAAAATTTGATGGATCTTTAATTGAAAAATCAGAGGATCAAAGATAAGGTCAACAACACAACATCAAAAATGAGGATGGGTGTGTTGAAGAATTTTCTGCACTGCTTCACATTGAAGCAGGGCACTGTTCTCATTGCAATCGTACAGTTGGTGAGCTATTTTTACAATGTCTACTTATGCTTCAAAAATGTATCTTGTTTATGGAATACATTTGTTCGAATATACCTTCTCTTTTATCAAGTCGAATATAAGGAAACAACAAAGACCCTGATTGGAGATGTCTTCGATCATTTTTTCCTTCTACTCTTAGTTTGCTTCGGGCATCGTGATAACTTTTTGCCTCCTGGCGTTGGCCCATGCGATGGACATCCAGGAGATGGTGGCCAGGGACTCGGAGGATGCTCTGGAGCGAGAAGCCTTCGAGGACGAAAATTCCATGCACCTGAACACAAGAAGAATGGAAATAGCTCATCATAATGCTACAGGTTTAAATTCGTCCTCTTAAGAACGTATATAAAAAACTAGTACCTTCGTTGAAAATGAGTTAAATTCCATCAGTGACTTGTTGCTTGCAGAGAAAGTCTATACAATATACTCTGGGCTGGTCTTCGTAGTCATCCACATGGCGTCCATAATATTACTACTCTACGGACTTTTGATAGTGAGCTCAATACAAAGAAACAAAAATTACATGGCCTTGATGGTTTAATCCATTTTTCAATGCTTAAGGCTTTTTAATGCTTTCAGAACAATCGTAACTTTATGACACCGTGGCTGATGGTGAATCTCATAGAATTCGGCGCTCTGATAATCTCCTTCTTCCTGGTTGACCACAGCATCAAAGCGGGAACTATTGAGAGTGAGTATTGATGAAAATTTCAACATAGACAAATTTCGGCATTTTTACAAAATTTAACTTTATCGTGATCCAGACATCAATTTTTTACGTATCGGAACCAGGTGAAAAGAGTTACATGTTGGGAACCTTTGAGTTAAATATTGTATCAACGTCGGTCGAGTGAGAAAATAATTTACTGACAAATTTTTAAAAATTTCAGGACTGATAGTTGTAACCGCGGCAGTCATCAATCTCTACTGCTGTTTCGTTGTCTACAGTACCTTCCGAGGTCTCGAAAACAAGAAAGGTTTGACACACGAGATTCACGGTGTGAAGAAAAAGTATATCCAGCCAACAGCCGAGTGCTCTAAATCACGATCGCGACCCGCCACTGAGCCGTATGAAGTTTAATAATCGCGTTTGGTTTGCGAAAAACATGTAACGATAAATACAGAGCGGGAGGCACTTCCTCGAGTTCCTTTTCGCGGGAGAATTCCGAATTCGCTGAATAGCACGCGCGCACTGGCTGTGATAAATAAGCATTTTTTCGGCAACAGCAACGTCCAAATTATAAGCGAAGAGAAAAGAAAACTCTTCGGCCGAAAGCTAAACACGATAATTATCTCTACGAGAGACAGATAAATTTACGTCATTAAAAGATAAAAATAAATTTGCATGCGGCTCAGATCTGGTGGTTACGAGACCTAGTCTTTTATTCTATTTCGTGCTGGCAAAATAACGGTTTTCCCTCCCAGGAAAATTACAACCTTTCTGTGTATGTGTGTGTTCATTTTTTCTTTCCATTTTGCGTTTTGCATTTTCACCCGTTTCACGGCAATATACGCAATTAATATATATACATATATATATGTATATATATATATATGATAATTATTTCTTCTCGTGTGTATGATTTATAATAAATGTACGATAAAACTATTGAATAAAGCTTACGATGATCTATCGCGCAACAACATCTCCGTTAACTAGATATTTTTTTTATTTTCGTTTTTCATGTCCGTTGGTAAGGTTGTTTCGATCGTCTGCAGAGATTGCTCTGTTAGAAGTCTTGTCTCTTCTTTTTCGCAGAGTCAGGGAAATAGGCTCGTTCGATTCACTGGATAATAATGAGAATACACACTCCACTTTGCGACGTGCAAAAGTTTTTAAACATCGCGCAACTCTTTCAAATGAAATTTCTGTACCCTATATTCATTGTTGAAACAATAGAATAATTTTTATTCGGAGAGCCCTCGGTTACTCGCAATCCGAACGATTACGTTGTTCGTTTGAAGAAGGCGTCGTGCTCGTCGCTTTCCGCGGAATTCGTGGCCCAACGTACTCGAAAGACACAAGGCAAATCTCGCAAAGCACGACGGTAGTTATGATGATTCTTGCGTGTACATTCGGCTACTTATCCTCATCGTGTCGCTCGACAGCCCTGATCGTTCACATTTTATCGTCCGTCATCTCGAGAAATTGGCCATAAAAGTCCTTCGTACACTCGCCCTTGTTGTTAAACACAAACTTGTAGTAGCTACCGTCTGCACATATCACTGTAAATTTAAAAAAAACTAAATAAATCAAAAACATTTATTAATTGCAGTATGCATTGAAAACAAGGAGGAAAAATGTCGATTTACCTATAATACTATTGTTGTCCGTGCCAAATGCACACATGCATTGCGGCCCGCTCGGGACCTGAAACTTGCAAAAGCTCCAGCTCGAACTAAAGTACTTTGGCAGGAAAGTGGCTGAGGCCAAACTCGATTGGCGATTCAATTTTTGATCCTCGACGGCAAATACGTGAACGGTGCCGTGATCGCTGGCCACACACAGCCAGGTCGAGTCATGATTGAAATTTATACTAGTAGACAGAGAAAAAAAAGAACATCATAGAGATCGGTCTTCTGTTCGAAATGTGCGTCGATTAGTCATTGGTGTTTCCCTAGTTACCAATAAATGTTCGCGTGATTAGCGCCTCTCCTTAATTCGTTGATCATCATTCCGCTCTGTGTGTCAAAAACTCGTATGAGCGTGCCCTTCTCCGAGGTTGTAGCCAATCTCGTGCCTTGAAGATTCAGCGCTATGCAGGAGAGTGGCGTTTCGTGAGCCTCGATGTTCAGTGGTTGTTTCTCTGTATTTGCTAGATCTATAACTGTGAAAAAGGAGATAAACAAGAACATAAGTATCAACCTTCTTTCAATTTTACGATAACAATTAGTAAAAATTTGATATGAAGAAAAGAACCTATATTTAAAAAAATTGGGATCGCAGAAAAAAACTCTGATTGGGGTGCATTTAATAAAAATTCAATTAGTTACCTTGTACATGTCCATTCCGACGCCCAGGAAAAGCCAGCAATGAGTTATTGCTGTTGGGACACAAAACGCACAAACCCCTTGGATTTGGATTGGTCTCGAAGACATGCAACTGTTGCGGATTTTGTGTAAACGTATAGACTTTTATAACACCTTCAAGGATAGCGACTATCCTGTCCCTTCTTAATTTGACTCCCTTCACAGGAGCATTGAATTCTAAAGTAATGGCCGGCAATTTCTTCAGATCGTCCCATATTATAACTGCAAAACACAGATTTATTGACAGTCATTCCACAATTAATTATCCCTAATGTTGCTTTTGTTTTATTCACCTCTATTAGTGGGATATATGGGTTTAACTCCTCCACCGACAAGAGCCAAATAGTTGCATCTGAAAAGCATCTCCACATATCCGAGGCCGCCATTGTTAAAGTCGTGACGCTCCTTTTCCTTCAACGGATCGCAGTTGTAAACTCTGTATCCATTTTCCATTCCACAGGCAAAGCATCCTGATAAAATTTAGACAAAATGAAAGGTTTGGGTACAGAATGACGGCAATATGATGATGACTTTTGCCGCCTTAGCTGAAGATAAAAATTGAGGGCTTGAACATCGAATACCCTGATTGGTGAAATTGTATGGATGAACAATCAACGTTTAATACATGGAAACACATGAATTTAAAGGAACTATTTATATTAAAAAAAAGGTTATCAACCTCCATAAAAATAATTGTTCACCAATAGATCAGATAAAATCGGATAAAAAAGACCCTATCACCCCTACGCCTTCAACAGATCGCGGTTGTAAACTCTGTATCAATATTCCATTCTGTAGACAACGCATGCCAATAGAAAACAAAAAGAAATACTTGGGTAAGAGTGTCAGCGATACAATAGTGACCTTTGGCCTGCCAGTTCGAGATGACATTAAAGAGATTAAACTCTAAATACTGCGGATAGTAGAATCCTATGGTCGAACAATCAATGTCAAATACATAAAACAAATAAATTCAATGGGCGTATGTATATGAAAAAGTGATATCTATCGTTGACGGAAATAAGTATTGATCTATAAATGCGTTAGAATGCAAGCTAATCGGTGGTCAATGAAAAATTATCTCAGAAATAGGTTAGCGTAAGAACAACACATAACGTAATATTGCGCCGCCGACAGGCTTATCAGAATCGCGACAGTTTTCCGAACCCAAACAATAGTACCGCAAGGGTTAACCTGCTCTCGACGTCTCCGACGACGGTGTCGACGTCTTGCGTCGTCACGCTGTCAAAATGTAACGAAAATATTTGGTTCCCGTATTGGCTCAGGTTGTCGTCGTCGCGGAGAGAGAGCCAAGTACGTACCTTGATCCTGATTGAAGCCGGCGTAAAGCAGGCCATTACCGTGCGGATTTCCCGCTGTCAGGTTCATTTTAAATTATCCTTCGGGCACACATTCGTGAGCAATTTCAGCAACTTCCCGAAACTTTTTTATTGCGAAAAATTAACGTTCACAGGATGTAACTACGCCGGGTCGAGGCAAATCGCGTGGAGCACCAGTTTCTTCGTGGCGAACCGTCACCATTTTCGCGCATGTCGGTCAGGACTGAAAAAAAAAAGTGGGAGGGCGCGACTACATCGAATCAGCTGATAGGTCGTTGACCCAGTTAGCGACCAGCCCTGTTGCTGAGCCTTTGTTTTTTCGAATATCGTATACAATTAACTTGTTGTCGACCCCTTTCGCGGAGTAAAAAAGAACACCTTCGATGTGCGCGTTATGTAAAGAGACTCGTTGTATTCGTTGGATGCGGGTGTACGGGTAATAAAAATAATCTGTTGCGGTCATTTATTACAGCTAACGGGTCAGCAATTGGTACTACTCCTACGAAGCGCGCAACGCAACCCAGTCGCACCAATCACCGCTCTCGATACACTCGAGAGATTCAACATGGCTGCGCCCATGTTTTATCAATAAACGAGGGTACTGTGAATGTTGTTTCGCTACAATTTACAACAATTGCATTTATTATTGTTGCTTGTCGAAAGCAATTAATGAATGTTTGGGGATGCTCTGGAATAGATAGAACTTAAAAGGGAGGTTAGACACTTCGGAGTTCGTGATTTGCCATAACCTAAAAGCCTAACTGTATAATTCCATTCCACAGCAAAGTTACTTTTCTACCTTCTAATTAACAATAGTCGACAAGGTTGGTGGATTCCACGCGTGAGGTGATAAAAAAATAATAGAAACCTGAGTCCTCATATTAAATTTCTTAATTTCTCATGATTCTAACGATAGCTGAAAAAAAAAATGGTAAATTTAATGCATAAGATTGTGCAAATAACTGGTACCCACTTAACGCAATGAATAATAATATATTTATGGAAATTGAAGTAAATGATAGGCATAAAAGTACTGCCAGGGTTTATCACACACTGAACTTGAATTTTTCATTGATATTGAGGACCAGTTTCTTCACGATTGCTTCTAGTCTGGTACATTGGATTTACAATTCTTTTCCGTAATAACTGCAATAAATTAAACTTCACCATCAATTGCCCTGTCAATATACTGCTCTAGAAAGTAAAAAAAAATGGTTTGCCTATAAAAATTTAACCACCCAAATTAAAATTTTTGGGTCAAAGGTTTTGCTTTGCAAAACAAGGTCGTAACTTGATCAAATTTAATCTCGTGCTGATATGATCAGGATAATTTTTCTACCTATAGCGTGTTGATTTTATTTTCATTTCAGAGTCAGAGAGGAAGCTATGGGAGTCTGCAAAAATTTCATGCGTGTCCAGAATTTCCACACGTGTAGTGTTCTACTAAAAGAGACGGCAAAGAATTTAAAAGGAAAAAAGCACAGTTCACAGCAGTGGCTGATAAGACAGTTGAGAGACCCTTATGTGGAGAAAGCAAAGCAGGAGCAGTACAGGTGCAGAAGCGCTTTCAAGCTCTTGGAGATTAATGAGAGGTTTGACATTCTTAAACCGGGAATGAGAGTAGTCGACTGTGGAGCTGCTCCGGGCAGTTGGACACAGGTAGCTGTCAAACTAACGAATTCTCATGGAAAAAACTGGGACGAGAAGAAACGCGGAAGCGTCGTCGCAATCGACAGACTTCCTATCCATCCTATCGAGGGAGCTATAATGCTGGGAAACTTGGACTTCACAACCGATGAGGCTCAGAAAATACTTCTCGAAACTCTGGACGGCAAACTCGTCGACTTGGTTCTTTCGGACATGGCTCCGAACGCCACGGGCACCAGGAGTTTGGATCACGAAAAAATCATGGATCTCGCTTACGCCGCAATGAAGTTTGCCCTGACGATCTCTCGGGTGAACGGAACTTTTATTGGCAAAGTATGGGACGGTGCCCTAGCGCAACAGTTAGAAGACGATGTCGGTCGTTTCTACAATACTGTGAAGATTGTTAGACCCGGCGCGACAAGGGACGAATCGTCGGAAAAATTTATTCTCGCTCGAGGGTTCAAAGGCTTAAAAAAATAATTTTTTATATTAAAAAAAATTATGATTATTTCCAATAAATTGCAAAATACCGTCTGGTCAATTGTTTTCGGTGGATCTTTCAATGTTCCTGCGCCTTTGCCTTGCACTTAAGTAAAAAAAAACAATCACTCGCTTATCGACGCTCAATCGGTTCAGTTTTAAAATCAAAGGAGGAAGGTTGAATAAATGACTACACATCGTTTGGTATAGTGACATATCATTGGTTTATCTTTTCATTGATTTTGCCTTCGATTTTACGTACAACACTCACACACACGGGATGTACAAGTACACGACGAGATATACATAAATTGTATTGTTTGTTTCACATTATTTTTTAAATATTTTTTTTATCCGTTAGCTATAAATAATATATATATGTATATAATTGTGTATATATAGAATATAATAAATTTTGACACAGTTATATCTTTATACTGTTTACGTAATATACTTCTCATAGAGTTAACACTTTTGCGCCCTGTGTGTGTATTTTTTTAGTCACGCCACGTATATACAATTCTTCTATTCAACTTAATTTAAACGTTATACAATATTTACACGGATTCGACATTTAATAGCTACATTTAAGTATGACGCGAAGCATACTAACTTACGACATGTAAATTGAAGATGAGACAGAAAGATACACAGTTTCAGGAAATTTTACGACTCTTCGTTTTTATATTTTCTTCATTTTTTTCGGTTTTTTGTGACGAGTAATTAGTTAGCTAAGAGAGTTATGGGGCTAGCGGTAACAGTTACTGGCCGCAATGTCAAAGTGCTAAATAATTCGTTATACATTTTTTCCTTCCCTTATTCGATACGTGACGTCACGTAAATGCTTTACTTTATATTTATTTTGTTTTCGTGTTTTTTTTTCTTTTCAATACCGTAAAAATCAAGAGATCGTCGTGTTCTTCCGCGATAGGAATAATTTTCTCGCTGCACCGTAAAACTTCATCGGCTCCATCTACGATATCCTCGTTATAAATAGTATTTTTTTCCTTCTTCTTTTAATAATACGCTATTTATCAGTCTCTGTACCCGCGATCCGAAGCCTTGACGCGCATCTTTGTCGATGCAACACCGCGCACATCCGCATGAGCGGGTGTTTTTTGCAAGCTTTACGCACAATGAGACGAGACGTCGATCGACGGAATTCGCGTAATATCATTATCTCGCTTGATTATTTTATTATACTAATGAACGTATCGACACGCATGGATATTAATAGTATAATTATGCATTTATCGAAGCATTTTTGTTTTCTTTCGATGCGAGAATAAATATCCTCCGAGTCATACAATCGCTAATGCTCGAAGAGATCGCAGTTTAGGGGCTATTCTAATAATCGAATAAGTTTTCAACGAAATCCCATTGTCTTTTCGTCGCTGTAAAAGACAATCGTTCCGAACTTGACGACATTTTTCGGCAACCGGTATCGTTCATCGTTGGCTCGTAGTTTGAACTAAAGAGACGAACCGGCTCCTGCCGTGTCCCTCCGCGCTCTCCTACACCGAATAATCCATCAGTTTCTTCCTCGCGTAGTCGAAACTCTATAGAAGCTCAATTGTTTTTACTTCGAAATTTTTTTTCTAGTCGAAAGTTATCGAGCCTCTTATCGCTCCCGGCGATCGTCGCCGACAGTCGGTAGTGCTTCCTTAGGCCTTGAACTCTCGTTCACCAAACCAGCGCTCGTTCCATCGTTTTCCTACGACTTTCGCCGAGCTCACCGGGGCCTTTCGCGCGATTTACACGCAACTTTTTTTGTTCTTCAAAATACTTTCGTCAAGTACTCGTGGGAATCTCTTGCTCGATTCGTTTTTTTTTTAAATTTCTAAATCCTCGATTTCATCGCATTAACCACCGATCGCCGATGGAAGAGACTGCCTCGAAAAGGCTCTGCTCAGATCCTGCGTCGACATCTCCTTGTAGTAATTTACCCTCCTCGATGGACCGTGCGCGGACGAAGATGTTGACGAAGATCGCGAGTCGCTCCGGGATTGGGCTCCGTAGGTCGGATAAGTCGGATGCTGGTAGTTCAAGCTCGGATCTCGAACGAGAGGCATCCGAGTCCAAAATCTTAATAGCATTGGGGCGCGGTCTCGGGGTCGTTGATCGACGATGCCGGACCTCGATCTCTGAGGAGTGATTTGTTGCTGCGGTTGTTGCTGCTGTCGGTCCGTTCTCCAGTCCGGCGGGACCCACCAGTAGGATTGTTTCTGCCGGATCTCCTGGCCGGGAAGGGTCTTGGTCGTTTGCGACCCCCTCGAATAATTCGGAGCTTGGTACTGCTGGCTGTACGGCCGGCGATTTCTGTCCTTGTAGTCGTTCGGGCTGTGAATGCTGTTTGCCTCCTCCGAGGGAAACCTCACGTAGTTCGGTCGTCCGTGTCTGTCGTAACTCGGAAACCTCACGTAATCCTGCTGGGTTTGAAAGAAATTTTCCTTGTCCTCCGGCTCGGGACGATATCGCTGCTCGTCTATCGTCCGGATAACCGGAAGACTCAAGTCCTCGGGAAAGCTGTTCGAGGGACGACGCGGATAATCTCGCTGCACCGGCTCGTAGTCGTAAAGACCTTCGACGTTCGAGAACGTCGATGGAATTTTCGTAGTGGTCGAACCCTGCTCGGAGAATCTAAAGGGCTGGCCTCGCTTCTTCTCGGCCGAGGATGAACCGATTTCAAACTTTGGTGGCTCCCGAGATATCACACGACCAGCGTCGTTCGTCGAGGCGGCAATCATCGTCTCGCCGCTCGTCGACCTCTCCGTCGAGGAGGCTTCGCTCTTCATCTCCTGCTCGAAAAGATCCTCGATCGAACTTACAGAATAGACGATCTCGGGTTGAACCTCAATTTTTTCTTCTATTTCTGTCTCGAGCATTTTCTCGTCAGCTTTGGGAGTCGAGCCTTCCTCCTCGGTCTTCGAGGTCTGACCGTTGTGTTTCTCGTCGCTGCGGTCGACGGTGTCCTCCGGAGTAGTCTCGACGAACTCGAATCTGCTCGGGTCAACCGGGACGCTCGTGCTCGTCTCTTCGATCCTCGAGCTCGTCGTACCCGTCGTCGAATTCGATGCCCCACTGACGTTGAAGTCAACGAGCGTCGTCTCCCTCACGAAGTCGCCGTTGATGCTGACCTCGCTGGATATCTCGCTGCTTTCGGTCGTCTCGTTGTCCTCGTCCTCCGAGGGCGTCTCCGCAGTCACCGGTTTCACGGAGCCTGCCATAGTCACGGTCATTCCGGCCTCGCTGTGCGCCAGTATTTCGTCCTCGATCTCGGTCGACTCCTCGTAAGCCTCCTCCGTGTAAGCCTCGGTCGTCGTTTCTTCCTCTTCGCTGCCGTTCTCCTTGTCCTCGCCGGAAACGAGATCGCCGTCTATTCTCGAGTCCGTGGTCGATTCCTCGTCCTCGTCCTCGGGGCTAATCTTGGCCGGACTCGAGGACGACAAATCGTCCGGCACGCTCACGCGAATTATCTCCTTTCCCGTTAAGTTGCCCGTGACGTTTTCCATCTTTATTATCACTTGACCGAGGCTCGAGTTGTGAGCAACGACGTGGTCACCCGGCAGCGAGATCGACGGTACTTTCGTCGGCGAGAGCAGAAGAACGAGAGTCGGCGAGACTTCGCTTTCCTTGACGGCCTCGCCGTCGCGAATCCCATTAGGCGCCTCCTTCTCACCGACACTCGAACTCGTGGTGTTCAGAATTGTCTCGACGGCGACCGGTATTCTGTAGTCAACGACGCCAGGCAATTTTTCATTCGGCTCATCGACGAAATCGCCTACAGGTAGAACCAGACCAGGCCTCTTCTCAGGGCGCATATCATTTTTATCAATAGGCTCGGTACTCTTATTCCCAAGAAAAAACGAACTCTCGTCCTCCTTCGTGTTCTCGTTGAGCTCGTAGACGGTTACTATCGCCTCCCGATGACGATCGCTCGAGCTCGGATCCGGCGAGTCCTCGCCGGCAATTATTTTCAAGGGCTCGACGGTTGGCGGTGCTTTTTGAGCTTCTTGGACTTGCGGTTTATCGGGCTCGATCGGAGGTTTCGTTGGTGCAGTCAGTAACAACGGTATGTTCAGCTGCAGAGGTCCTGTGGGAACAGAAGATGATGATAAAGAAGTCGAGGATGAAGCTTGGGGTTTTCCGACGTTCGAGTAAATTGCTTTGAGACGCTCGACCAGAAAACCCATGTGGGCTTGATGATCTATATTAACGTCCTTCACGCAGCGATTCATCGTATCGTCCTGATAACCCTCCGGGCAGTCGGTCAAAGCCGGAGCGATGAATATGCTCTTGGGAGTTATTCGACGAAGAAGACTGGCGGAGTCCATGACGCCGGAGCCTTGAGAGTCCGGATGTCCGTCGACCAAGAGCCAGGCTTGCCAAGCCAGCTCGCTCGGATTTCCGACCTCTTCCTCTTGGCCCTTTTTCGATGGCAGACGCGACGTCAGTGTGCCCGTCGACTCGCGCCTCGTGGAATCGCTACTGCTGTCCAGTGGAGCGCTATCGATCGTTCGCACGAAGCACAGGATGCCGAGGAATCCGTAGAGCAACATCCTTCGAGAATTCAGTGTAGGACTTCTCTTCATCGTTCCGACCAACGAGTCGCGCATCTTTTTGAACCTGGAGACTTTCCTTCTTGGGCTATGACCGGAAACTCGAGAGCCCCGGACGTGACATCGATGGGGATTCTGAAAGCAAAGAAAATTTGTTCTTTCGTTAGGGAAGACTGCGATGAGATTTCAGGGAAATCGCAATTTTAATAGCATGGATCTGGATTTAGAAATATCGTTCAGATCTTTCTTATGGAGAATTCCTTACTCTACAAAATCTTATTCATTCGTATTGCCACAATTTTCCCTTTCGCTACAAAAAGTATGAAAATTTTTCAGAATTTGCTGACGAAATGAAAAATATAATAATCATTTTACTGAAGAATTTGACCATCTACAAAAAAGTTCCGATGCGTTTGTAGCATCCGACGAAGGATTACCAAATTTTGTTCATTGGAATAGTTATCAAGAATGTCCCGATTGTGCGTCACTCGAATCGCTGGCTCACACTCGTGACGTATCGCCTCTCGTATAAAAGCTCTCGTGCGCCTGCACCGGGTGGTCCGGAGGCGTAGGAATACTTCACACGTGAACAAGCACCGATAATTCCCTTATCTTTTCTCGTTTCTCTATGGTGTCTCCCCCCTCTCCCTAATGTATTCACTACTCGATATTATTATATAGCGTATACTATACTAGAACAAACAAGACCCTGGCTTGACCCCTGACTATGGAGGCTTGCTTCGCTCGTGCTCGCCGGCGCTGTTACGTTCGAGAAACGTGATTTATTGCTCGCTACAGGATGTATGGCGAGGCGGCGAGACCGCACGAGCTCCCGAAGAACTCGCGAGGAGCTCACGTTGCCGAACCGGAACTAACGTATTCGTTATCGCCCGCATAAGCTTTTAAATAAGCGATCGAAAACAACGTAACAGCATGTTTTCTGATTATATAATTCGGCTTTATTTTACGTACCAAAGCTGATAACATATCAGCAATGATTTACTATAATTAAACGACTAAGCAGAAAAAATGATCTTCATGAATGACAATGACGATTTAAAATAAGTTATATGGAATAGAAGAAATTCTAGAAGATTGAGGACTTCGCTGATTACTTTACAAAGGCACAAGTGCATACGGTAATGCAACAAATGTTGCCGAGACCGACGGATCGGCTGGTTCGTAATGGCCTCGAGACGCCAAGTCGCGTCTTCCGACTCGGGGCGAGCAACTTTCTCCGTTCGCTATAAAGGTCCTAATTACTTTCGTTCGGGCCGTCCGATCGTGCGTGACTAAGAGGAGAATACGCGGACACCGAGGAGGGACTCTTCGCCGACAAGCATCGTAATAAAGTTGCGATATACGCGGAGTTTCGCGTATATCGCACACCGCCACACACCGTGGTGGACGTGTGTGGCAACGGAGCTTGCATACGCGACTCTACGCTACCAGCAGGTTGTGTTAGCTTCCTAGTTCCGGTTCCCCAGTTCCTTCATAATTCTCGCAGTGCATGGTCGAACTTTGTATCCTAGAAATACAATGTATTAATCCTATTAATTCCACGCATGTATCTAGTTAAAGAATGCGATAATTACCCATCCTTGACCTTTCGCATTCGTAGCTATGCGTGACTCGAAGAATTTGGAATAACCGGAACTTAAAATATCAAGTTCTTAAAAGTCTCCTACAATTAAAAAAAAATTAGGACAAAAATACGAGGTCTTCCAAAAAGTATATAAGATGTATATGTAACTGTACAACCGTTCATATATATGTATATAAAGCATTTCCTATAATTTATATCTGGGTCAAAATTCGTTATAAGAATTTTTTTTTATCTAAAAAAAAATCAGACGGCTTTTAAAAATTATTCGAGTATAAAAAATCGCGACCCCAATTCCAGCTGCGAAAATTTAGACTCAGGTCGAAATGACATGGAATGCCCCATATACACGTAGTATAGCTATAGAACAATCAACACGCGGCCCGAGTGCGATTGGACTCACGAATGAGGAAGCGACGAACGAGAACGAGTTAGGCACGAGATCTCCCGGAGTTAAAGAGATTAGCGGACTCTCGAGTGCGTGCCAAGATTTCGTCTCTTCTGCGGAAGCGACGGGGGGAGAGAACACACGCCGGTGTGACATAATAAACACGGTGTACGAGCTCGAGGTTCGCGCACCAAAGTTTCTCTGTAAAGTTTGAAAAATAATCATAGAACGAACTGAATTTTTAAGGTTAAAAAAATAATATTTTTTCCCTACATTATCACAGATCGAACGAGACTCGATTTATCTTGAGGTTCGTTCCGAAGAGCTGTTGAAAACAACTTTCCGAGTGGATTCTTCTTTGTTGTAACTACGATGACGCGTTGCGGGAGACAAGAGCGAGCGCTGCGTCTCTCCCGTTCGTTCGTTTGTCTCGTCGAATCCATCCTCTCGCTCGTTATTATCGTCGTTCTGTCGTCGTTAGGGACCGAACGTTGGTCGAAGGTCCCTTTCGTTCACCGTGGCGTCCACACGAGACTTCTTCTATCGTCCGTCGTTCGCTCTGCCTTAACGAGGCATCGAGCTCGAACGTCTCTTTCCTCGTGTTGTGTTCTAACCGTCTCTCGGACGTACTTCTCCGTGGGAGCATCAGCACCGAGTCTAGATAACCGTCGCGGCAGCACCGGCGCTGCTTTCCATGATGAACGTGTGCGCGCGCCTCCGTGTACCTTCCGTCTGCTTCGCAGTCGCGTTCCGATGTATCGAGTCGGATATATCAGAGCCCCACGCTCGGTGAATTTATCGCGAAAGCTCTGACGAGATTCTACGGAGTTGACACGTTCTCGTTTCAGTAATAATCGATTTAAAAATATATTCAGGCGGTATTCGGAATTTCCCGATCCGTTTGTCGATTTTATTCACACAAGCCATGACGCCATTATTCATAATACCGTACTTATCATTTTTTGTTGGTCGTAATAACAGTGTCATAATGACTAAAAGTGTTCAAAAACTGTCTAACGCGTTATCGACTGAGCTGTCGTAATTATCTCTGAAATACCACATTTAGACCCAACGCGATACATTTTTCTCTAAAAAGAATTTTCTCTCTCTAGACGAATGGCATAAAGCACGAGAGATTGCCAGTTATCGGAGATTCCCGAGTGATTTAACGCTCCACCCCAAGAAAGCTTTCGTCGGGTCTCGAGAAACTATGATAATACAATGTATTTTCTATGTCTTTCCTCGTGTGTTCCAACGATCCCTCGGACTTATTTCTCCGTGAGAGCAGAGCCACGAGTGCGGATAGCCGTCGCGGCAGCACCGGCGCTGTTTTCCATCAGAAGCACGTGCGTGCGCCTCTTCGTGTGTCTTTCGTCTCCTGCGCAGTCGTATTGCGATATATCGAATCGGACAAATCAGAGCTCTCTACGCTCCGTGAATTTATCGCTGGAGCTCTCAAGAGAGTCCAACGAGAGAGAGACGACACTTTCTCGTTCGAATAATAATAGTAAAAAAATAATAACAACAAAGATTTCGAGAGAGATATGAGTTGGCGTGGAGAGAAAACTACGCGAGAGATTACGAGTTATCGGAAATTTCCGAGTGATTTAACGGGCCCCGAACACAAATGCTTTCATCTCGGCTTGGGCAACTATGATAATCCAGCGTGTGCATGTCAGTGTGCGTTTATACGTGTGTTTGTTTGTACGTACGAGTGAACGCGACGACGAAACGCCGCTGCGATTACAATCCCGAGGAATGCGCTTAGGAGCCGCAGCAGCAGCAGCAGCAGCAGCAGCATAAGGAGAAGGAACAGTCCCGGGTTTTCGAAAGGCAGGCTTAATTCTCGTTCGCTGTAAAGAGCGCGTTAAATACCGTGCGGACGTTGTACAACTCGCCGGTACAAGCGCTGCCGATGTAATAGTACCTGCCGCTTTAATCCGCCTCGTGTGCTTCACAGATTCAACAACCTGCCGCTGCAGCAGTTCGAACTTGGATTAGCCCCTTCGCTGCGGACTAGCATTGATGTCAGGGACGGATGAAAATTCGTAGATGAAATAAAAAAATATATCTAACTATGTAAGTATCTGACTGTTGAATTGACAGTCGTTATTCGAATACAACTCAAACGAATAAAATTTCATCTCCTTATATCAACTATTCTCATCGTCTTATATGAATTATTGTAAAGCAAATTTCATCTCCTTATATCAACTATTTTCATCGTCTTATATGAATTATTGCAGAGCAATGATTCCTGCCGCTGGGGACTCGCAATATATCAAGAAGAACCGGACAATGTCAACAAATTGGAATCTAAATCCGATAATAAATAACAAAAGTCTGAACAAAGAAAAATTAATTCCTCGGTCTACACGACCCTTCGAAATGATAATTGCAGTTTCGGGCAGCGCGGTCGCGCCGTACGACAGTATTTTAAAAAAAAGGCGAACAGTAAAAGAGGGAGTCAACGACTTTTATATAGCACCAGGAGGACTCGTGAAAGAGCCGAGGAACCAGTAGGGAATCTCGAGAGATAAAGAGGCTTCCGAGGGATGATGAACCGGACGACGGGTTTTCGGGTGCGGTTCGTTGATACACTAAAGTTAAATTCACCAGGAGAGGGGCGCGGGAAAGGACGTATAAGATCTTTAACCTACGAAAGAAGCGAAAAGGCGACAAAACGAGAATGAAGAGAGAATCGTATACATTAAAAATACATATAAAAGAGAGATGAGAAAATAAACTCGAAAAGGTTTAACGATGTAGACAGTATAACAAACCAGTGCGGTGAGAGCGCGCGGGGCGAGTTGGATTTTCTAAATGCGCTCGGCGCTCTTCTATATTTAGAAGCAAATGTATTTTTCTCTCTTGTTCTCGGTCGGTTCCCTATAACTCCGCCTGCTCGTCTGTGAGTGTGTGTACAAATATATATATATACATATATATATATATACACACACACATATTATAACTTCAGAAGCGAGTAAGGGAATGAGTGAACGAGCGAGTCTCGAGCGTTTGTTCTCTTCGATTTTATATTCCTCCAGCGAGTTATTATTTCTTGCAACTTTCCTGTAGCGAGAAACTTTATATTTCATGGACACGAAGGGAGAGAGGAGGAGAAAGACGAAGCCCCTTGGTATTTCAGGAACTAGACTTTGGAGGGTTCTCCTGCGTACTTTGATATTTTCCACGTTCTTATTTATGTTTATATTTTTATTGAATTTTTTATTTTTATTTATCCTCTGTTTAGTTTTGTTATTATTATTCTTTTTATTATGATAATTATTATTGAGATGAATACTGGCGAAGCAGGCGTACACGTGCGCTCACCAGGTACCGAGATTGCAACGGGAGAAGGCGAGGGACCTTCGGCCTCCGTGCAACCAAGTGCACCGCGAACAGATCGCGTTTTACCATTTCCCCATGGCCACTCTCACTTGTCTCTCTCTTACTCTCTCGGTCGGTCATCCGTTTACACGACTTTTTTTTTATTGACGCAGATATTTTTTTTTTGTGAAAATTTAGTTTTTGGTTGTATAGGAAAAAAATCGGTATTGCCATTCACTCTTTTTTTTTAAATCGGCCGATCATCCGGCATTTCTTTGAGCTTCACAATTGAGGTAAAAATGGTTGGCGTGTCTGTGGAGGTTGGTGAATTAATTGAGGAGAATTGATGAGCCATGGAATGTGCTCTTACGGCTCCTTATCGGCGAGTACGTACGCAGCAGTGGTTCCCGGGTTGACTCTCGCTTTTCCAGTTTCTGGTGATTGTATCGAGGGATCCACGGGTCCCCCGCATCGAGACCGGCTTTAAAACGAGGAACGAGGGTGAGTCCGTTGTGCCAGGGCGCGGAGAAGGACATCAAGGCAAATGAAACGAAGGTGAGTGGAGAGTAAGAGGCGGTCAAGTTCTCTACGTGTTCTGTGGCGGATCGGAGACCTCTCAACAAAAACATTCTTGCCTGCTGAGCTGTAAAGGACTTAAACCCCGGTGGCTCCGACGTCGTTCGCCTCTCCACGATATATCTATCCAGTGGCAAAAGATATCAAGCTCTCTTCCATACTTCAGCAAAATAAAAAATATATATATATGGATTTTTCCAACCATTCAAATATATACAGCTAATTTTATGATGAAAAAACAATACAAAAAATGCATACGAGCCAATTATAGGTACGAAATTCCTTTTTGTATCTCTCAGGCAGGAAATAATATCATGCTCTCTTGCATCCTCCAGCAAAATCCCTTTAATGTACTCATTTAACTTAAAAAATGTAAATGTATTTAAAAAAAATAAATATATGTATTCATTTATATATCTCTGTCCATGGTCGAAAATAATTAAAACCTCTCACGCGAACGAATTATAAATATGAAAAAAGAGTACTTATTTTATGTAGCTCTCAAGCAGCAAACGATATCATGCTCTATTGTACCCTCCGGCAAAATCCTTCTAATTTTCTCACTCGAGTAAAAAAAAGCGTATATATAAATATACAAATTTTCCAATACCTCTATTCATATGTATTTAAATACACGATCGAAAATAATTTCAAAGACTCACACGAGCGAATTATGATGTAAGCATGTACATTAATAAATCTCGCGATTTAATGTTGGTTATTAAAGCCGACAATATCTCACGATTGTATCCGTCCGCGTATCAACAATAAATTTTATTAATATATATCTCTTGAGGTGAGCAAGTAAAACATCAGTTTTGCTGTTCCAGGTGAGCCGACCTAATGCGTAAAGACTGGCGCCTTTCACCAACGCGATCGAGCCGGAGAGCTCCGCGCGTAGGCCCGAGGCGTTCTCGCCTTCAGGACGAGATGAATCGAATTCTGTCGCTTCCTCTCTCGCCTCGCTATAACGACATCCGTGAAATTCTCGATGAGTTACAGGGAGATAAAAAAAAAAAAAATTATTATTAAATTTCATTTAGCTTCGAGACCGCTCGCCGATTAACCCTTTGAGTCGCGACGGTATCGCAACTCGGGTCTTTCGTCGAAGTGCTTTATCTTCCAAACGGCTCGACGAGAGATTACGAGAATTGCGTGATTTATTCACCGAACCCACACTCGGGAATGAGAATTTTTTCAACAATTTTTTTGCCACTCGCTATTCAATGTTTCCGCGGCGCATGCGCGGAATCGTTCTCGCAAAGGGTTAAGAAACGGTAATCGAACGAAGTTTCAATAATATTTGTCTGTTATTTTTGCGTTGCGCTGAAACAAACCGGTGAAGAATTACATGCTTCAACGAGAGTCAGAGATCGAGATCAAGTGAAAAGAAAAATCTCTCGAGTCCGAGCAGCAGCAGCGTGAACATGCAACTCCCTCGGACACGCTCTGATAGAGCTAGATCGTGTCTCGCAACGAGCTATCGCGCCTTCTTGCCTTTTTTTTCCCCACTTCCTCTCTTCTCTCGTGGAGTAGGCAGTTACATACAGTGTTGCAGGACTCGTTCCAACTATTTTCCATTTATTCAATTACACATACATGCTGGGATATACATAAATATATTTACAATAAGTATTATGCGAGCGCTGCACTCTGCTCGAGAAGGGACTTTGCCTCGTGAGAAATCCTTTATGATTCCACCTGACAAACGCCGCGCATCGAGGGAACAAGATTCGCAAGAATTCTGGTAACCATATAACTGAACTTATTCGACCCAAATAACTTTTTATACGAAATCTTAAATTGGGTTTAGAGTGGGAGAAGTCGTGACTGTCTGAAAAAAGGCATCGTATATAGATTCGAAAAGTCGAGTGAAATTAATAGAGCGATTCTCTTCACAACTTAATTTTTTCCTATATATTTTTAAAAATTATAAATGGCCTCAAGAAAAATGTCCGGTTGAAGCTTTTCGAATCTCGTCGACACGCTATTCGTCAAATATAATTTCGTAAATCCCAACCTGAAGATGCGGTGAATATTAGATTTTCAAACATCGAGAAGATTCAAGCTTTGAAACTCCGCTCTTCGAAAAGTCGAGTAAAAATTTATAGCTGCCATTTTTTCCCCGTTACCATGTTTTTTTTTTTTTTTTTTTTCATAAAATCCACTGACGAACAGCTTCCGGTCTGATCTCCCGCAACAGCCGGTTCACGGACAAAGTTTAGCAGTAACCTTCGTCTATTTCGTAATATGTTTTATTACAGAAAAAAAAAAAAAATGTTTTAATCAAATTTCTTAGACACAATACCCGTCAAATATATTTCGTAAAGTCCGAGCCCGAAGATACTTAGAATATCAGGTTATCGAACAGCTGGAAAATTCAAGGTTTAATCTCCCATCTCGCTCTCGGTAAAATTTATAACACGGTATCAGTTATCTCAGCTCCGGAGTAAAACAACGCGGCCCCCACTGTGGGTTCGTCACGAGCGCTGCGGCCACTGCTGGTCGTAAGAGACCTCCCGACGGGCCGCGGAGAAATCGCGCATACACCGCCTGGCGTATAAATGTTTTGGTTCATTGCCAAAACTTAACGCGCAGACAGTTGGTCGGATAACTCTTCTTCCTCTCCCGTTGTGGCCAGCAGGCGCTCTCCCCGGACGTGATATGACGCTCGAAGAGTGTATTATTGAATCGAAGAAAAAAATAAAAAAGGAAAAAGCCCCGATCGTTACTTACGCCAGACGAATAATATTTACGCATCGAAGTACGTTCTACGCTCCACATGCATCGACCAGCGCTTGAAACGAAGCAGAGCTCGAATTGCCGTTGTTCTCTTTCGGCGATGTTAAGTCGTGCGAAAAAAATCGTTCGTTTCGCAACTTCCGCTTGTAACTTTCGCCACGCCGCGGAGACGCAATAACAAATATCTCACGGGAGATTGATAATCGGTCGGTGAACGCGTTACGTTATTTTTATGCTTCGCGACTGCGGCAATGTTTTTTCGGCGATCCGAACGGCGATCCGAACGGCGATCCTATGGGGTCGACCTTGGGGAAATGTCGGAAGCGTCTCTCGACTTCTAGGGTCAAACTACGACGAACTTATTCGTCTCGGGCTTCAACCATCTTACTCTCAGTATATACAGAATAATGCGGGAACTTTCCATGAAATCCGGTGAACTCGACTACTCATCTATTTTTTATGCTTGGACGAAGAGTTGTCTTCGTTTTTTTTCGTGTTCTCAATTTTTTTCTAGTTTTTATTCTCTTAATCTTTAACATTTTTTAAATCTTTTCAAACTTAAAAAAAAATTTCTTTCCGTCTCTGCCGTTTCTTTCTTTTTCACCGTCTTCGTCATTTTCTTCGGTGCTTCGTCGTGACGACGCCGACAACGATTCTGACGACTAGATTATACGTATTTTCCGACGTATTTTCGTTCCTCCTTCTCACAATTCCGTATCTCGAGGAGACGATCGTTCAGCCGTCTCGGGCACGACGCAGAAACGATTCCGAAAACCTATTTTCAACACTCGCCAAGAGTTGATACGTTGTTCATCTCGCGGCATGCCTCGGCCGTCTCGTTAACGCTTTCCTCGGAATATTATTTTATACATAACGCGTCAATGGAGATTCAACGAGACCGGAAGTTGCTCGTCTATCGCCCCGGAGATGCGATTATTCCGCCATCTCCGCGCACTGACCGATTGAACTTCCGGTCCTCGCTCGTTGTTGTTTTCCGAATATGAGGACAAAATTTACACGATCATGAAAAAAAATATCTTATCAAAGTTATGTTTACTAGGACAATTACCGAATAATATTTATTATTAGTCCTTACATCACGTAATTGTAATAACATTTTTATGTGATAAAATCTCATTTTAAAGTCTTCGAAGAATTAAAAAATTACCAACAAAGTTGCCACAAAGTTTTTATCCGAAGTGTATTTTAAAAAAATGAAAATAAAAGAAAAAATGGTACAGTCGATGAAACTTCCTTAACAGCAGAGCTATAAGTGACGATGGGCAGTAGCACGCGTCTACGACTATTGACACATCGTTCGAGCGCTCCTAACAGGTTTAACTCGAATTGACCCGATTGTTAACCCTCCCGAGAGGGGCCTTTAGAGCAGCTGGAAAATACGATATATTTCACCGCTACGAACGAGCGCAGCGCTTCCCAGCTCCGCCCCGTCCGTTCTCGCTGTTTCAATTAACCAATTCTATCAAGTGTACTGCACGCTCGATTTTTATTCGCCTCCCGAGAATTTACGAGATTAAATACCCAGTTGCGATCGCGAATTTTATCGCCCGCGTTGCGAACTCTCGAAACACTGAACCACGGTTAAAAAACGAATATTGCAAAAAAAAAAAGTCAGCTTTCGATCGATTATCGAAGAAGGAAACGAAAGTTCCAGTATGGCGTATGGATCGGGTGGGGAGGGAAGGATCGATCGCTTCGACGAAATCGTTAATAATCATCGATTTCTTGGAAGTGGAAATTAAAAGAGCGATCGTTAATCGACACTCGCTATTAGACCTTCCTCTCTGCTTCTTCACTCAGACGATGATTTTTTTTTCTGCTCGTATATATATATATATATATATATATATATATATATATATATAGGTCTGTATTCTGTGCGGTCTTGGAGAAGCGGTCAAGAGTGATATGGTCACGTGTGAGAGGCTCAGCAGGCTCGCGCGGGGTTCCTCCCGGGAGCGAGCGAGTCGTCTCGCACGGGTTGTGAAACAGTGTCAGTGACCGACAGCCTAAGGCCACCATCATCGTCATCATCATCATCATCGTCGAGCGAGGTAGAGCAATAGCATGAGGTAGCCGCGCCAGACTGCCTTGCACGAAAACCCGTCGATCGTCTCGAGTCCGCTGTTCTCGAAGCAGCCTCGAGACGATCGAGTTTAGTGAGATGCTTATGGTGAAGCAAAGTAAAGGGCACAGCGAATCCTCAATGTCCTGCGAGAGAATTTAAGATCTCCGGAAGCGAAAAAAATTCTACGACGATCTCTTCCTGCTTTATAATTTTGCGTATCGTTTTTAACGAGATCTTTTTTTTTGTATTTTTTTTTTTTTTTTTTTTAGAGAAGGAAAGAGTCGAAGATTTTGCAATCTGTCGTGATCGTGAATGTACGGTTGGGTGTTTTGACAATTGATGTTTGTTTGTTTTTTTTTTTTTTTTTTCGCGTGCTGTTTGCATTTTGCTCGACTGCAATGCCGTATTCTATTGGCTACACGATAATACACAATAGCATGTGACTGTTCGTTCGCCCAAGGTTTGGCACTGACCCACAACACACGCTGCACGATGTCCCACTTATCGTTGCGCACTGGAAAAGACGATCGAGTGTCTCGTGTTCTTCCTCTCCCGTATGCGAGTACCGACGAAACACGGATAGATTCATGCGACGAATCGAAACGCTTCATTTTTTATTCATTTCTTATTCAATCATTCGGTACTCCTGGTTCGGCATATAAACATGCGTTTCGTAACGATGGATTCGCTATAATCGGAAACATTGTCGGAGCTTCGCGCTATATTCGGTCGTACAGAGTGCCACGACAATTTTTTTTACGCCTCCAATTTATTCACAAAGATGGGTGGACAATCGAGAATTTTTCAAAATGTTTGTGTCAATTTTTATTCCTAAAATAAAAAGGTAAAAGTGAAATATCGTCGAAAATTGGTGTCGCTGAAAATCAAGCTCGTTAATTTCTAATCGCGAAAAACGTTAACCAAATATGCGACGCGAATAAGAAGAAACCGGATGACCTTTAAACATTTCCTACGCGCAATCCTGTTACTTCACGCGACTAAGATTCTACGAACCTTTCTCAGGTTCTTTTTCCACATATTATTAGGAAAAGAAAAAATTACGTGTATGCATATAGACATAAAAAATACCCGTACAAGAATCCACGGTAACCCACTTCGAAACAGGGCACTCGTCCTAACGGATCACCTGCACCTATTCGTATAAATGTTCTCCACAAAAAATAAAATAAAAATTAAACAACTCATCAATCCCCAAAAATGAAAAAAAAATATAAAAATTCACCTCATCGATTCCTGATCCTGAAAAAAGCGTGTGCGAATATGCGACTGAGAAGGAACCGGGTGACCTCCGAATACTTCCTGTGCGCCATCCGCTCCACGCTCCGAGAGGTCTATGAGCCTTTCTTGAACTTTTTTTTTTTGCACCGGAGACATGTAATTAAGAGGAAAAAAATCACATGTATATGTATAGATGTATACAATAAGTATACAACATCCCATTATGGTAACCCACTTCGAAACGGGGTACACGTCCTAACGGATTACCTGCACCCAGGTAACCCGGCAACGGCGGTCAGCAGCCCGGTAGTTCTGCGGCGGGTTTGCTCTCGTGACTCACTACGCTACAGCCGAGGTAAACCCAAAGGTGGTGGAAGACGTTGTGTATTGTCGAGGTAACAGACGTGGCGTGACAGATCGACATAATTCCTCTGCACACGTTACGCGTTACATAGTCAGGAGAGAGAAATAAATAAAAAGCGAGATAGGTAAATCTTAACTCGTGAACTTTCTTCGTTACGCCAATAACGATTAATCAATTCGGGCCTCGCGATGATAGGAAAAGCCGGGGCTTTTTATCTCTCGCTTTAGTATTTCCGTTTCTTTATTATTAATCTTCCTATTCGTCCTCTTATTGTTATGATTTTTTTTTTCTTATTCTTTATCGTTTTATTATCGAGCGACTGTAAATCGAGGGTGTGCTGGGCTTTGCTACTGTAAATGGGGCGCGGGGAAAGGGTGAAGCGAGCATTACCCTGCGCTCTCGGGATCAACGACTTCGCCGTGCCCTCTGCCTCTCACTCTTCCATCTTTTTCTGCAATTCACTTGTTACTGTATACCTCGTGCGGGACCGAAGGGGGACGAATTATATTCCGCTCGCGTTTTTTTTTCGTCAAACGTGGCATCCGAACAAATCTCGTTTTGAATTCACGGGAACTTCGACCCTGTCTTGGCGCGAGAGATATTCGAGGCCCGACGTTGAACCGATTTAAAAGTCTATCGAGTGCGCAACGAAATAAACATTTTTTTTAAATAAAATAAATTAACGTTACATTTTTTTTTAACTACAATCTAATTTCATGCGATGTATAAAAAAATGGTTCATCAATCATATTTTCATAAATCTACTCCTACTTCCAATAAAATAGAATAAAATTAAATTAATTTAAAAAATAATAGGGACAGTTACGAAGACTCTGGTGTCGGAATAAAAATTTCGTGATGTTTCGTGTCGATTCTTTTTGTAGGTGTAGCACTTAAGCGAGGTTGTCAGAGAAATATCTCCTCAATCATTTGAGCAGATTAACTGAGTGGTATTAAAAAAAATACTGCTGGGAAAATAAAGCGTTCGAATGACTGAATGAAACCGCTTGTCTCATAGATACGCGAGCTGACCCATAGAGAATATACAATAGCTGTAGTAATGACGTAAGGAAACCGGGTAAATAATTCCACGTGGCTATATCTCGGAACGACGACCCTTTGCATACGTTATGAATAGCTTTCCCGCTCGTTCGTTGATGTCTCGTCGGACTTACATTACAGTACATAAGTGCGTCAACAACACAGACGCATCAACGGTCGAGACACACTCGATCGGTCGACCGGAAATCCTGGTGTGATGAGCGTTACGCAACTATATAGACTTTGGCTTGTGTGCGTTTATATAGATATACATATATATATATAAACTAATATATATATATATATATATATATATCAGCAGCGACGCTAGGTGCACGTGGACGGAAAATATACTTTTTTTAAATCGATCTCGTTTTATTTGGCAAAATTTTTATTGACGCAGGTGTAACGACAAAGTTGTCTTTCCACATGCCTGAACTAAATATACGACGCCAACTTCGTTTTACTAGTTTCCCAAGGTTTTTTTTTTTACTGTGGAACATGTAATTGTAAAATTTATTTGAAATAAGCTCGAAATAAAAAAATTTCTCTCATGATTTTTCTGTTAATTCCTCCTTTCATAAATTATTCCGGTCGTATGAAAGACAGTCGCTTTGATAAACGAATATAAAATTCTAAAGAATCTGAGTACATCAAGGTAAAAAAAAAACACATGAACTCAAATGTTTCGAATAACAAAAAAAATGTAATTAATGAAAATACGGAAATGAATCCTGAAAGTAGAATTCTCATTTCAACGTTTACCGGTGTGACAATTGCCCTCTTGTGGTACCGCGGACAGAGAATATTATGATATTCCCCGTCGCCGACTCTTTTCCTCGTCTTTGCCAAGAGTACCGGTGAGTTTCCCATTGTCCGTTGGTTAAAACCGCGTCCAATTAACGCAGTATACCGTAATCCCTCGCCGGGACAGTGAAATATTACCCGTTAATAGCGGAGACACAGTTTGAATGTCACAGTGTCTCTCCGTGTCCGTTTATTTTTTCATCCCCCCTCGTACCCCTTTCCACAGATTTTATACGCAATTTTACGTCACCCGAGAGCCCAAAGAATCTTTGAAAATATTTTTACACATGCACATAATTTTTTTCCGCAAACTATGAAGCGACTTTTTTTGAAATTTTCATTGTCTGGTAACGATTTTTTTTTTTTTTTTTTTTTTTTCCAGAAGCTTGCATTTTAGTCCGTCCACTTCGTTGTCCGACTGTTCTTCCTTCCATAAAATTTGCCCCCGCTGCGGAACTCGATGAACCTCTGTCTTTCTCCCTCCAAAGCTCATCTCTCCGCTGTAAAAAGTACTTGTGCGAGCGATGAGCTTTGCAATTGCCTCGGAGCTCACACAAGGGTGCGTGGGAGGAAATTCGAACCGAGAAACGGGAGTAGGGCTTGATTGAATCGGTCAACAGCGCCGTCCGCATTCGGATTGCTGCGCTCATATACGTGCTTGGATAACGTGACAAGCGGTCGGCGTCGTGCTTCAGTGTTCAAAGGATTGAACTACTGATGCAATTATCCACCCTTCCTATCCTATTCGCTGCCACTGCTGCTGCCGGCAACAGTCGCGTAGAAAATAACATGCATATATGTATATCCCTCTGTAATAAGAAAATATTTCGTCACGGCCTCCTCGTTCGTCGGGGTCAAATGAAACACTTTGTCCGGGGTCAAATAAAACATTTCATCCGGCGTAAAAAAAACACTCCGTCCGGGGTCAAATAAAACAGGGGTGTAAAAGTCCCTCATGCGGAGGGGCTGAAATATTCCGAGTTACTTATGGGGGTGCTTGAAATATTTTGAGTTCTTTATACGGGGTGGATTGAAATATTCCAAGAAATATTTTAAGGTCTCTTGGAGAGCTTTTTTATCTGAAATATTATAAATTTATTTAGCGAGGGGAAGTCGATAGCAGAAGGGTTGGTTCAAGAGAGGTATTATGGATCAGTGTACCATCGTTTGTCACTTGATTTACGGAAAGTTCCATGCCTGTTGGGACCAGGGCAAGATCTTGATTATTCCAGATCCCTATTTTTTTCTGAGTAATTTTGGGGACACTCGAAGGGAGTGCGCGACCCGCCACAAGCCCTAGAATTTATATGTATCATATACATGAATTTGCATGTGTTCTGGAAGGCCCTTTCGTTGTCTCGTCGATCTCGCTGCTTTCTACCGACTCCGTCCCGAAAACGAGGAGCTCGAGAGTCACCGCGGCAAAAGCATCAAGACTAAATAAAAAGAAGAGAGTTAAAAAAAAGAAAAAAAAAAAAAGAGTGTCACGGTCGACCCACTTGGGAGACTATCGAACGAGCACGTATAACTTTCGTCGAGGATCGGATCGAGTGTCACTCTGTCCTCCTCTGTCCTCTTTCTCTTTCTTTCAGACCTCCCTTTTTTTTTTTCTTACGCCGCGGCGACGCCTGGTCTTAAGTTTTAAGACTCGACACAAATATAATCGCTCCGAGCTGGCGGACACATCAAAGCGTTTTGTTATTTTGAACTCGGGTCCAAATTCACAAATATTGTGAAAAATTAAATTTCTTTTTTTTTTCGCCAATATCTATTGGAAACATTATATATACGTATTTTTTGTCATTATCATTTCGATGCCGGTATTGAAAGTTTGAATATCGAACGTGAGATTGAGCTCGCCGATTCGAGGTGACGATAGTCTCACCCTGGATTGTCGTGTCGATGGTAGAACTGTCCGACTGCAGATAAAACTTGTAATAATAATAAAAAGAATCGTGCGATACGTTGTCGGACGCGCGTGTTCGGAGTCGTGAGTAATCCGAGCAACGCGCGTTGCACCTGCGTGCACTCTCAACGTATCAAACTAAAACTCGTCGATCTATCTTCGCCTCGTTCTGCGTCTCGATCTCGTCCGCGATTCTGAGAGCGAGAGAGCGAAAAAAGGAGAGTCGGAACGCTAGCGCGGATCACAAAGTCCTCGGCGTTGAGCTATGCCGTTGGTTGAATCGGTGCTACGGATATCTCGGCACCGAGAGACGAGAAAGAGTCATCATCACCTATAAAATCCACTTTGATCTTCATCCGCCGCTAGAATGAACTATACCAAAAAAAAAAAAATAAAAAAAATTGATACACATTTGCCGAGCTGGAATCTTACATCACCAGAAGCAGTCATTGTTTTCATCGGCTAGCAATTGTTACAAAATCCGTGCTACCGTAAAAAAGTACGCTGACGTATTAAGGTCACATATCTTGTTTCCGGAAATCCACGTTGTACGCAGTTTGTTAATCATATATATTTTTTTATCATTAACGATAATAACGATTAGCGAGGCAACTAACGATTCAAAGAAAAAATAAGTAAAGTGTTGTTTATCTAATTATTAAGGATTTGGAGCGAATTACAAGACAACGTTCGAAACTATCATCCAATCCCATAATCAAAAATTTCAACTGGTGTCTTTTCAAGCGGGCGGTTGAGACTGAGAAAATTTTTAAGCCCGTCGCGAAAGAATTACCGAGTCTTCTTGTGTGAAGAGACCAGTTCGTTTTTGATATCGAAAAAATCGCGTGGACTAGCAATAAAAAAAAAACGAAATGAAAATTTGTGCTTCGGGGTGCGAGAAACTACTTCGGATGATTGCTTCGCTCTTTCCCGATTTATTATGTTTTGCTTCCCCTCCGGTAACATCAAGATGAAGCTTTAGGGTTTCTGTCGATAAAATAAGGCTTACGGATGGCTCAACGTTCTCGGCGAGATTGAGGAATAGAAAGTTATGTTCATCGCTGATCGTCTTTCCCGATTCCACGAGAGTTGGTCAGAAGCATGTCAAATTACATTTCACCCATAATAAGGCAATCGACGATATTGGATGACAATCAAGATGGCGAGTCGATTGCAATATCCATGATTATTCGATGGGGGCTTTTGGGATGACCGCTGCGTTCCGGTCGAATCCAATCGAACATACGTATCGAGCTCTCCATGGGAGGGCGTTAATAGTTTATGATGGAACATTGCGAATGGCAATCGGAGGGTCGATCGGTTTCGCCGAGGGCCAAAAGAAGAGCAGAGAAACATGCACCGATAGTCCAAACACTTGGCCGGTGGTTCGCAAATTACTAAGATTTAATAATATTGCTCGGTCAGTAACAAAAATCGTCATGAAAATTTTCATAAAAATTTCCTCCCACGATTATTTTTACTAATCAAGAACGACATCACGCGATTATTTGGCTGTTTTTTTTTACCGACCGAGTAATTAAACTTCATCTGAATAAATCATCTCTCTATCGTTTAATCTGGAAATTCTACGGTTCGGGACAAGAGTGATATCATGGTGGACCACTGGTCGTTCCGCAACTCGATTAAGCCGAGTCATTGGACCCAAAAAGTCATTGAAAGACTGGTTGACTGTCAACGACCGAAGGGCAACTTCGAAAATAAGAAACTATTTTTTATATCACGACAATCATTATTATTAATGTAGTACGAATTATGCATATCTGATACACGTGGAAGTTCGATTCGTGCCTCGGCTCCTTTGCCGACGGCGATTAGTCGATCGCCCGGATCAATTAATCGCCTCAAAGCAGCGTGGGACATTTACCGATGGCTCTCGGACACCGGTATTAATATCTCACGTGCGAAGCCCCAATATATGTGGCACACACGTTAACGATACAAATGTATCGAATTTTTTCTCCGAGGCCAATTTAATTTGCTCGAATACGTAGGCGGATCTTTCATCAAATTTGCTTCAAGGCTCGTCAATTAATTTTTTATCTCTCAAAGATAATTATAATATTACAGTGACTCGATAAAATGGTAGTACGAGAAAATTCAATCCGACAGTTGTGAATACATTTTTAATCTTTCACTACCTCGATAAAGTTCTACCACAAAAAATGTAATCGGAGAATCGTAAATTCATTTTCGATATTGCGATTATTTTTCTAACATTCGGTTGGTTTGTTTTTCGACTTAGTTTCATTTTCTCGTCATTGAAAAAAATGCAGATTATCGATCTTTTTTTCATTATTAAAAATAAAGAGGAAGATGATACTTGAGTGGCATCGAGACAAATTCTCGGTAAATGTGGCTCGGTCCGATCTAACGGTGCTTTATAACCTCCAGGGACAAGTCCGACTCATAGTCTTATTCTTTTGCTCTCTCTCTTTGTTTCTCTCGTTCTTTATATATCTGCTTCTCCCTATCTCGTTTATGGTGCCCGAGCCCACGAAAGGGTATCGAATCGCGCAGAACTTCCCGCAATTACTGACCGGGCCTACTACGAAGACTGTGCCACAATACTATTCGCTATAGTTACCTCTTCCTAAGCTATACTTTACGTTACATTTAAACTCCCATGAGGCCTGCCAGTGGCGTGTTAGTTTGCCGGTCAACGAGTCAACTCTCGGCTCCCGGAAACCCAGCAAGCGTGCGCACCGCTCTATAACCAACTACACAACGACGATGTCTATACCCGATCGCCCCGAAATTTCGACCGGTGCTCCACCATTTAAATGGCCGAAGGGCGAGGAAAAAAAAATACCTAAATTTTCACGCAAATCAGCTGCGCAGATAAAAAACAAAACCATAACAGTCACGGTTAATGGCGGACGAAATGAACCGTAACTATTGCATATGTCACGTAATTTTTCTATCCATCGTTATGGTACCGAATTTATAATAGTAAAATATTTGAGTATTTCGTTGATTTTTTCTTCAATCATGCATTGAGCAGAAATTCGTGACTAATTAATTTGTGGTGGAATGAATGATAGATTTCTATTCAAAGACAGATTATGAGATATGAGATAAAAAAATTTTAAGTAATAAAGATTTACAAAAGTGCTTACCAATTAAATGTTCGATGCTGATACGTACTTCGACCAATCCTCTCAAGGAAGATGAAACTCGACGATAAGTTTCTCCTCCCCTCGATATTCACTTCGACTATTTTGTATAATATTTTTATGTACCTGTACGTGATTAACACACGTACGAAATATGACGCCAACAAAAAAAACCCTCCACGCGACACTTGTCAACTCGCTGTTTGTATAGTAATCGTTTTTTTTTCTCGTCGCCTCCTCAAAAAGCGCCACCTTCGCCCGATTCCTTGCACGTCGCCTCGTCACACCGTTCGCGCCGTCCGACGGTCGAGTTGCAAAATTGCTTCCCGCATTCGTCACAAACTTTTATTTACAAACTCCCGATCGACCGTTCGGCCCGTCACTGAATCGTCTCTCGATCTCGCAGTTCGATCATATTAATTTTCGAATTTTTTTCCAAACAAGCTCAGCCAGAAAAAAAAAACGAAAAATTAGCACGAGAAAAATTAGCCTCGGGCGGTCGAGATGCGCGACGCTATCGACACGCTGCTGAGTCTCGATCAAACGTTCCGAATCGCTTCTTCCTCCCTCATAATCGTTGCCACGACGCTCTCTCGCTATTCTTCCCTCTCGACGTGTTGTTATTACGACGATACACTCGCACTTCTCCCCTTCATCTCGGACACTGTTACAGGCCAATCCGATCGCTCACCACCTCTACACCGGCTAGCGCGAACACACCGGAGAGAACGAAACCGCTCTGGGGAGAACAGATGCTTTCGATCACACGAGCGTGCGAATCGTCATTATTATCGCTCGACTGATTTCCGCTTCTGCTTCGTCAAAAATCAAAACAGCTTCGACAAAGAATTTTTCATGATACATATGTGAATTCTTTGCCGGGTTTTTGTTAGTCCCGTCTGTATAAATTTACTGCACGGAGACTTACTTTCTTGTGACTGTCCTTTTTATTTCATCGGTTATTATTATTATTGGTATTTTTTTTTATTCTACAATTCTTTCTCAGTCCCGTGTGGACAAACCGACTGCACGGAGACTCTGATTATTTTCTTTCGATTTCTCGTACTCGACTGTTTTTTTTGATTATTATTATTTCTTTCCGCTGCTCGTTTCCTCGCAGTGTTCTCGGTTCCGTGAACTTTCCGAGCAGCTTGTGTGCCGGCCGCGCGGCAATTCGTTCCGGCAGGATTCTTTTCTACCCGCTCACACCTTTGTGTCTGTATGTTTGTATCTTTCTGTACGGTCTTTCGAAGAATAAATACAGTATATGTTGAGTATATGTTGTACACGGGAATGTGTACCGTGTATGCGCGCACGCGAGAACTTCCGGTATCGCTGTGGCGGCGCAGGGCGATCGTCGTCTTTGCCCGGCGCGAAAAAGAAGCCGCGTCGACGGATCAAAATTTTTGGTTTATTGTTGTTGGTTTTTTTTTTTTTTTTAATTTTATTATTCTTTTATAGATCAAGGAAACGAGATCGACCAGCGATTCCGCGGTCGCGTTGTCGTTATCCTCGATTCTAGCCGTGCACTCTACGGCACACGAAATCACCGGACACAAAACAAACTTTGCGTCGATCGTTTGTCTCGCTTTCGAAATATCAATATTCAAAGTCAACTCGAGCTGTCTCTCGTGACAAAAATATTTCTTTTCTCCTCGATTATCGAAACGAATTTCGTCCGCTCAAATTCGTGGCGTGATGTTTGAAAAGGCAAAGGACACGAGTTTATCTCGAAGAGTCTCGAATGAAAAATTCACGTCTGCGCACGAGCTCGCTTTCCGTTCGATGCGGGCGTCGAGTGGCTACTGACGAAGTCTCTCGTTTCGTTTCGTACCAGTCCGCCGAGTCGAGCTCGCTGCTGCTGCGGCTCTCCGAGCTGTGCGGTTGCCTCGTTTCTCGTGGCTCGAACCACAGAGCTCTCTTTGCTCGTGTACGACGCGCTGGACGGCCCGTGGATTTTCCCCCCTCTTTACCGACCGTCCCTCGACACCCCGAGGCACGAACACGACGCTCTCTCTCTCTCTCGCTTCCACTCTCCCCTTTCCCTCACCTTCGGTACTCCTACGCCTACGGCTGTCCCACGGACGGTACATCACCGATATACAACCGTTCCCTCTCTTCCCTACTCTCACCCTGGGACAACTTCGGCACGGCGCTACGTCGAGAATTCGTGCTATAAACCCCACCTTACTTCCTCCTCTTCGCCGCAGCAAGGAGACCTATTACCACACCAAAGTCGCTGCGTGCGTGCTCTTCCCTTTGTTGCTCTCTTCGGACGACATTCGGTATTTTTTTTTCACGGGTCAACCCTGGCCGTGTCGACCCACTGCCCGTGACAAAACACCCCCCCCCCCCCCCCAACGAACCCTCAATGCCCTTTGAGGATGACAAATAGGGACTTTAATTTGATCGCTCAATTTCGTGAGAAATTGATATGGAGTTTTTGGAATTAATGGAGGGGTGGTGGATTGACAGGTGGATCGATGATCTATAAACGATTGTCAGGAGTTTTTTGTGCTAAGGCTCCATGTGTAATCCTTGAATATAATTTTTTTTTATGAATTTTTTTTTTATTAGTGGAATTTATCGGGCCAAATTGATTTTAAAGTATTTGAAATGGAATTTATTCTTAACCTTTTTTTTTTAGCAACGATACTCTAATGTTCGGGTATCTATAAGTGTAGTGGGGAGTAAAACTTTGCATTGACGAACAGGAAAAAAATTGTCTCAGTGCCTAGCGCGAGGCGAGGAAATGGAATAAAAAAAATTCTGTATCGAGTCCGACCAGTTCGCGGACTCGATCGAAAAATGAGTGGATTTTCCGACGATGACCCGCTTTATCAGTTTGCACCCTGGCATAGTGCTCGACACGCGAGATCGACGGGAGACGATCGGGGGAAAACGCTAATGCCTAACACCTCTCGTTGCTCTCTGTGTGTACGACAAACACAATTAGTCTGTCACGTCATGCGCGACCTGCGATAAGGGAACCTGCGGAGCTTCGGGGATGGCTCGTGCTGCGTCGCTGCGTCCATGCAGATAATAGTGGAGCAGCAGTGACATCAGCCGAGGCAGAATCCGAGTCGTATCAGAATTCAGAGCAAAATCGAGCACTGCAAGCTCGACAGCCACGACTGCGTAAGCTCGTCAGTGCAAATCCGCAGACGGAAGATCCCCTGGAGACAAACTAATACCCCGTGTATTCTGTGCCGAAGTGCAATAGGGGATCGCCCGAGCGATACAATCATTGGCACTCCACGGTGAGTTTCCTATCGGACGGCCTGAAGCGCCGAGTAAGCCAAAAACTGCCTCGTCGTTCTCCGTAATAAAATAATCATTACATATGGAAAATGTATTAAAAAATGTAAAGAAAAAAATCGAGTATACTGAATTTTAATCCGTATGAAATCCGACTGTTAAATAATGGTCGAGTAGTCTTATGCATAAAATAGTAAATTAAATTTTATGTACCATTGCGATGCAAATCAAGGCACAGTATATAAAAAATTTAGAAATACACTTCTTCGGATTTTAGTGATATATGAAAATTACTAGTAAAAAAATTTGCTTTAAATTTGCGTCCACGGGTCTCTGATTTTGGAAAAAAAACATTTCCCCATAACGTCCGTTACCAGTGAAACTTTGAATATTGAGTAACTAATTACTTTTCACGGTTGCTCGAACTGCAGTTTGCTGGGAGTGCCAACGATTGGTATGTACTTTGCGCTCCGTCGGGATGTTTCGAGGAGTGAGAAGTTTCGTGAGATAAGGGTCGCGCCGCCTCAACCCCCGTCGAGGAACCCGCTGGGTTTTAACCCTCTCTCGAATCTACGCGCTCTCCCGTCGAGGCGGATATATTCGCCACCCCAAACTCCCGGAGAGGGTTCAGGAAAAGCAACAGCCGTGCATTACACCGCACGAGCGTGACGAGAACTCTCGAGTGAGGAACCAAAGTCCTCGTCGTTGGTGAATTTCAACACACGGACCTAATTTTCATGAATGTGTTGCGCTGTGCACGTGCACAAAATCGCCTCCACCTATCTCGCTGGAGTGCACTTTTCGCCGGATTTCATCTCTATACGTGCACGTCCGATACACGCGTTCTTCATTGCTGCGCGCATGCGCGAGAGATCCGTAAGGGTTGCTCGCTGATGGGACAACGCGCGTACTTCTGGCGACCCCAACAGCGAGGATGCGCGACGTGTAACGCCGTAGTTTATAATACCTTCGGGCAGCGTTTCTTCACTTGATTTATTCGCTACGCGATAGGGGACCAAATCACCCCTGCTGAGTCCGAGCGCTGCGCACTCTGCGTCAGGTGCGAAAACGACCGGTTCGTTACTCGGCGAGCCATTACGGCCGACTTTCGCCAAATGCGACAAAGATTTTTGCAACATTGCAATTTTGTTTTTCCAAAAAAATTTCTAGCGTATTTATAAAATAATATTTTTTGTACATTTGGGTCTGAAGTTCCCGACTAGTCGATGAGAACCGAGCTTTGGGTTTCTGTAACACCCGATTGAATTTATTAACGTCTGATGGTGATTAAAAAATCTCGGCAAGTCTTCGCTTTCCAAGGTAGAAACGGTAAAAAATATAAAACAACTTTGTAGAGTCTTCGGGTCTCGATGAGCAAAAATGTCTTACTGAGAAATCATTTCTCTCATAAAAATTTGTGATTTATCTTACTCGATTGTCGACACTTTATCTTTTGTAAAATTAAAATCCCGCTGATAATTATGGTCCATATTTACCCCTCTCGGCCTATCGTCCGATTTATCTCAGAATCCTGACGATTTCCATTAATTTTCAGTCCGCTGGACAGAGACCAGCTATGTGAATCGAAGATGAAGCTGAAGAAGAATGATGCGCCGCCTACACCGCGCTATATTATAGTTTAATAGATTTCATCGCATCGTTATAACTCAATCACGGGACGGACCGCGGCCACGGAGTCTCCCTCTCCCTCCATACGTATGCATAGTTCATGCATAATATATTCGTTCTCGTTCTTGCCACAGCGGAACAACGAACCGCAGACTCTGCTCCATTTATTATTCTATTAAATTTCTCGGTACGCACACGCGTACCGTTCGCGCATGCGCGTTTCTGTTTGCTCGGCGGACAAAGTTGTCCGGCTTAATGCTCTATTCATATGCAGAGTAAAAGGATTGTCCGCCTCCGTAGTTTCACGTCTCGCGTACAAACCGCGCGCTCGGCGCCTAATTTATGCGCACAGTTCAATCTCGTCGACGCGGCGACCCGCGCGCATGCGCGACGCGCACGTCCATATTCTTTATTTTACAATTTAACAAGCCTTTTACCACCGGCGCGTTTGCTTTGAGAATCCACCTCGGTGCATCGCCGTCCCCAGACGAAACAAAACATGCGCAGCTTCGCCCGCTCTTCGAGAGTCTCGCCACGTTGTTTAATGAAACTCGAGGGTTAAAGAGGAACCGGGAACGACCCGGACGGTTAATTACATCTCGTACAAATAGACGGCTACCGTGAGAGCTTCCCCCTCGAAGTACGTGACCCGCACAGGTGCTCTTCGCTGCCGACCTATCGATGTACAGGCTCCTTCAAGACATGCCGGATATTCGAAGATAAATATCTTTGAACATTTTTTCGCTACGAAGTACATCCGATCCGCGTTATTGTTTTGAAATACATTTTTTTTTTTAATACATTATTCAATTTTTTTAAATTGAAAATTGTACTGCGACTTGAATTTCGTTTACATCGATTGCGTTCAGTAAATATTCATGCATAAAAAAAAAGTACCAGGTATTAAAATTTTTAATCTTGTCCGGAATTTGAAAAAAATTGTCCGGGCAAGACAAAAATTTTCCGGGCAAATTGCACCGCTGATGTGCTTGAAATTTCGTAAATAGTTTATGTAAAAACTGTTTGAGTTAAAGTTGGTTGAGGGAATAATCATCGTCAGGAAATTTTTATTTTCTCGTCTCAATTGATAGTTGACTTTCCTAATTTTGTTTCGGCATAGCCACAGCGATGTCCTTTCCTCCAAAAAAATAGTCCGACCCCTCCGGAACTAAAGTTTCTCGAGACAAAAATTAAAAGGTTTCGTTTTCAATGATATTGTGTATTAATAAAAATTAAAGAATTTTTTTTTTTTTTTTTACGAAATTTTAGTGGTGAAACGCTCCGTACAGATTCCACCGTACTTCCGATAATGAATCCTGCGGTGGTTGCCGGTGGACATCCGGACGGGTTGCCATAGTTGGAGAACGGTACAAGTGCGTACGTGCGACGCGAACGAATATCTGCCTGTGTGTTAAACATCGCCTACCTATCGGAATGCACTATAGCGAAATTTGCACGGTAAAAGCGACTCTTGCCTTGTACCGAGACATATATCTATACTATTTGTTTCGTCACACTCACCCTCTTCATCTGCTCGTTGTTACGCGCTCGGGCCCGAGTTCGATGCATTACTTTGGCTAAAAGGTTTGCCCCATCAGTCTCCCAAAAATGTTATCTCCCCCTCGATACGCTGCCACCAACTATGTACCGCAGGAATAAGAGCAGTGCGCCGTAAAAGCCACGGGACTTGCAAGCCCTTCGAGCAATTGTTCCACATTAAAATTCGTTCCCAATAGATTCTAATTTTATGACCCATTTTGATTTATTTTTCTTGGGAACTCGTGGGTTATTTTTGTTCAATTTTTATGAAAAGAAAATGAGGCAAAATGGACCTCCGTTTAAGATGTTTCTCGAGAAAGTCCGTTTTACCCCGACGTTGCGCTTTGCCTCATTGCAGCTCGTATAAAAATACAAACAAAAAAAATGAAGATTGCTAAAAAATTTTAATCAAATTTTGTCTCGCTCCGGCTCGTATCTAAATCTTTAAGACATAAAGATTGATAAAATCTTAGTAGCAATTTTGCCCAGCGTATAAAAATAAAAAGTTTAAAACGAGATCGCCGAGAGCATCGTATCCAGGATCAAAGAATCCTCTCGAGACTTAAATTTACGGCGTTGCATCAGGGAGGCTCTCGAAGCTCCAAATGCTCCGCGTATCTCGACTGCACTCCGAGACGTTTATGCGCCGGCTAATATTTTCCCCCCTCCCGGTTATGAAACTTTAATTGGCGGTTAGTTGAATGGATGAAGAAAGTGAGCACTCGCCGGTAAAACGATATGGAGGAGCACTAGAGATGCTTTCAAAACGGAGATGGAAACTTGTTCGCCGCGAGTTCCCTCTGCCGCTATATCGACGTGCCCGGAGGAAGGAAGTTGCAAGATAAGAGGGAAAGGAGTATAAAAGTGCAAAGGCAGCTCTTTCATCGCAATCCCCGAAGATCCTTCCGAGCTGATATATATTGTACGGAATCTACCGCGAGAGAAAAGCCAAGATGAAACTCCGACGTCCGAGTCTAGTAGAAGATCGTTCGGTATGCAGCTATATAATAGCCTCGAACGTCCAAGAGACAGTGAAGGCTCTGTGCGCATCTGTGGGGAGAGTCAAGACTTCGCTTGGATTTCCATTATTCCCCCTATTTTAAAATAAACTTTCACCGTAGGATCGAATGTCGATAAATTCTTTGAGCTTTACAAAATAAATAGTAAAATCTTAACTCCACATTATATTTTCGTTCTAGGAAAACTGAATATGATGAATTTTTCATAAACGGAAAAAGCTTAAAAAAAATAAAAAAATTTTTAAGTGAGAATGTAATTAAAACAAAATTTGTGGCAACCCACTTTGTCCCAAGTCTCCAGTTGACTTTTTTTTTCTATTTTTTACTTATTATAAAAAATAATTGAGAAAACGCCGTTTTTCTTCGAGGTCGCTTTTCTTTTACGGGTTTGAATCGAGGAATGGAATTAATTGGTCGGAATTTGTTTGAGCGCGGACGCGTGCGGCCCGGATTTTTAATAGCTCGAAAAAAAAAGACGGGAGTAAGGAGGCGAGAATAAACACGAGCGATAAAGCGAGAATATGTCGGCATATACATACGCGAGAGGAGAATAGCGGCGGGGTAGGCGCGAAGAAGCTCTTCGCATTCATAAAGAGCTCCATTGAAAGGCGAAACTCTCTCGGGCGCGCGCGTCAGTCTGTCAGTCGAAGAGGAAGGCGAATCTTGCACATACAACGTTTCCTTGAGCTTATGTATGTTGTGACAACGATATATTAACCGGTGGGACACAGCTGTTCGCGCGACCGACAGTCGGAGTAATTACTGTGTATCGCGTTGATGCATGTGTGCGAGCGAGCTCGAGCCGTAATTGATAGGGGGGAAAACAACTCTTTTGATCATACTGGAAGAACTAATTTTAATCGTTCTTCGAAAACCGATCGTTTGGTATAGACACTTTTTTTTCCCTCGATTAATGATTGCGCATAAAAAACCATTTATGTCTAAGGGCTTTCATTGTCTTCATTAATATAACCGTACGGACGTTTGTAAAAATTATTTTTTACACCGTGAGGTCCTTTAATAATTTCCAAGGCTTTTATTTACCTTTAACGATAAAAATTCGTAGATTTATGATTTTTCATTTGAGAAACTAGCGTGGCTGTAAGACCAGTTAAGCTGTAACAAATTGATACGAGAAAAAACAATTGTTTCAAACTTTTCACCGTTCAATAATGTTTTATGTATTAAAAAAATATAATTTTGCTCCTTTCACAGTTTCAATTGTTTGAACGATATGAATATCGGTAATACATTTTTTTTTATAGCCAACCAAGCAATTACCATTGAAGACCCTTTTACAATTGTTTTCGAATTTTATTTCCCCTTATCTTTGATTTTTCGTTTTCGACTTGACGTGCAGGTAAAACCCGTTGGGACACCGTCGATTATTACACAATGTTACGAGATTTTTGGGTTACGATTTTACGATTGGGAAAAGCCCGGGTCTTGCAGGAAGCCGAGACCGCGAGAGCAACGGGCTCAAATTATTATTAGTTTACCCGTGCAGTTATCTCATCCCTCCAGCCTTCGCTGCATCTCGCTGATTAATTAATTACCTTAGGCAACGTTTCGCCCGACTGCACTTTCGCACAAGCGCAAACTCCCGCGAATTATAATTAATTGCGCAATACTCGTCGACGGGCTTTGCAGTCCCCGTCGATCCGCCTCGGGGAGTCTTTCGTCTCTACGAACTTGCAAAATTTCCCAATTAGCCGAACATTCCTTCCGCCACGTATTACCCTGAGCCCAAAAGTTTTTGTCCTTACGTGCTATAAATACACGTGGTTCGTGTACTCAAAAATAACGACGAAAAAAAATTAAATAAAAACATACCAGAAGCGTTACACACGCCTCAAGAATTCCATACATATAATCATATCTCCGCCCCCCCCCCCCCCCCCCCCTATATACACACAACTCTGACGAAGTCGAATTTTTATTTTTCTTTCCTGAAGATAAACAAAAAAAAAAGAGCAGAAGACGACGGAGATGGAGAGTCTGAGTGAATCATCAGGAATCTCCAGGCCTCAGCTCTTTCCTGTTCTCTTTTACTTTATTTTCTCGTATCCGTTTCTTCTCGGGTCGAGGCACCGGCTTTGCATCTTTAGCCTTGATTCGATCGTATAGGATGAAAAAAGAAACATGCTAATAAGTGTTTTTTTTTTTAGCTGATTGAACTAGAAGGCGTGTTTTTTTTTATTTTGTCCGGTCAGATCGTAAAGATGCGAGAACCGGAAGTTAACGAGTTCGAGCGATAAAACTCATCGCTTTCGTCGTAGGACTTTTCGGTTTTACCGTTTCTTTCGCCTTCGATCGGGTCGTAACGAATAAGGAAAATCGTGTCGATGACTCTGTTTTTTTTTTTTTTTTTAGACCAACAAGCTTATGTATATTTTTTCTTCCACGGAGCCTCGGCAGTTTGTAACGGACCGAGAACCAGAAAGGGGCGAGGTGGAACTATTAAACTTGTCGTCACTTTCGTGATTCTTCCTGACCAATCCCTCGCGTTCGATTAATCGTAACGAATAAAAACAAAACGTCCCAGTGACTGGACTTTTAAATTCATTAAACGAACAAGTTTATTTTTTTTGCCTGACCAGCTTATCACTAACCGAAAATCAAAAACGAGCGAGTTACAACTGTAAAACTTGTCGTCACTTTCGTGATTCTTCCTAGGCTTCCCGTTGTATCTTTCGCCTTCGATCGATCGCAACGCCTGAGGAAGAACATGCCGATGACTGTATTTAAATTTTTTTTTTTTTTTATAAAACTATCTACTTTATATATATGCATATTTATTTTCACGCAGCCTAGGCATCTTGTAACGGACCGAGAACCGGAAACGAGCGAGTTCGAACTATAAAACTAGTCATCACTTTCGTCACTTTCGTAACTCTTCTTCTAGATTTCCCGCCGCATGATTTCCACTATACGAGAGATCTCTTACTCGGCTTTTCGCTGTGCCACTTAATCGACTCATCGTCGAGCTAGAAGCTGGATATACACAGCCATAGAGCACATCTATCAATGTATTGGTTAATCCCAAGGCCGAAGTTGAGGGATCGGAGAGTTAATGCGACTTATTAAAGTCGATACCGTTCGAGAGTCGTTCCCGGTGAAGACAAACTAGCCGCGGAGTAAATACCGGCTTAAAACTCCGTAACTGTGTTTCCAAGAGGATGTTCCGTACACTCGTATACCTGCTGTAATTTTCTGTTTGCACGAGGCACGAAATAACGCTCAGGTAATTTTACCTACTGCTCAGAACGATGCGAATTCGGTAAAAATTTTTTTTATTTTTTTTAGTAGAATAAAAGAATTTAAGGGAAGAGATGATAAAGTCACCGCGAGGATTCCAGCTGGCTTTCGACGAGATTTAGAAATTTATTGTTCGGGTGGAGATATTGAGAAAAACAAGGGATTAAGAGCGGAATTGGATCGTCGGATCATCGCAGGTATTTTGGGGTTTACGAAGTAGTAGGGCGAACCATATAAACGCTATCTAGGGCGAAATTACGACAGGTAGAGAATCTTATGACCGCGCACAGGCAGCTCCTTAGCCCGTTCGTTCGCGTGATTAACTTCAGTGACGATAAATCTTTCGACTAATCCCCTGTCACTGCTTCAGTGAATAATAATTTTACGGTTATTATTCCGTGCATTTTTCTCGGCGATGATGCGACAGGTACTCGATATCATGTTTACGGAACGGTGGAATTAATGGTGGGGAGTTCGATGAACCGAGAGATTTACGTATCAGTTAAAACGGCAATGTTTTTAGGATCGACGAAGAGAAAATGCCAATCGTCGAAAAATGATTTTAATTAAAGTCGTCGGACTCGATCGGTTTCTAATTTCTTAAGGTGTGGAAATAGGTCGAAGAACCAAATCCGGCAGATTTTTTTCTCGACTATATTAAATATTATATATTCGAGACACGTGTCGATAAAATATTCATGGAAAATTGTGACACAATTCCTATCGAATATCGTTCAAATTACACGTCCGAAATCTTGAAGAATTTATGACACAATTTTTTTTTAATTCGGAAAATTATTATTATTATTTTTTAAATAAAATATAATTCTCGTATATTTTTGGTTCTATAATAATATTTGTATTTTTATATCGTGTCGATGTGTGTGTTTTCAGACTGAGAAACAGTTGTGAGAATTTCACCCCGATAAAACGCTCGCAATCGTTATTAACACTTTCAAGGCGACATTTGTAACATAATCGTTTCTATCGCGCGCGGAAATTCCTCCCGATGGTGAAATATCAATTACAGCATCGACAACGGTTGCCTCTGTGTCCGATTCATGATGTTTTCACTACCGACGATGATGACTACCAGCGGCTACCGCTGCGTTGTCACGATCCGAGCGAACACATCGAATATCTCTCGAGGCTTCTAATAACGCTGCCCATTATGCCGATCCCGACGGTTTCGTAACTGGGTTAACGGCTATTGGCGCCGCACCGTGCTAAAATATTGAAATCGATGCAATTTTATGCACTTCGTCGTTGCTCCATTCCTTTGAAAAAATCTCAAAAATTTACTTCGAAAAAAAAAAAAAATGCAATTTTCCAAAAAAAATTCTTTCGCTTCGAGTAAGGACGAATTATTATCGCACGCACGAATTTTCTCTCTGCCCGTTTTCCCGAGGCGATACGAATGCCTCGTCACGTTCCCTCTCGAAGCCGGAGAGTGGAAGATTTTTTTAACAAAAGAAAAAAAAAATCCTGGCTGTTGTGCGAACTCTCATATATCATGTTATTTTTGTTGCGTATTGCGCAACCTTCGGAACAATAAGGTGTACGAAGAAAAATCGGAGGACGGGTTTGGGACGAGGGGTTTGAGAAATACTTTCTTATGGTGGTGTGCGTGTCTGTTGGGCAAACATCCTTTCCCACCTCTCCTTCGATGTACATTCTCGGAGGATATAAATCCCTCGTTCTACTCGCACGAGTTCTCTCGCATTCCTTCGGGACGAAGCTCTGAGGCTTCGTCCGGCCACAAATCCACGGAGAGGCTTCGCATACGAAACTCCGAACTTGGGGGTTTCCCGATTTTCCAAACTCTCTAAATTGATGTTTCGAAACACCGTCGCTTGCACGTCGTTAATTTCGACAGTATTTTATTTTATTTTATTTTATTTTATTTTATTTTATTTTATTTTATTTTATTTTATTTTATTTTATTTTATTTTATTTTATTTTATTTTATTTTATTTTATTTTATTTTATTTTATTTTATTTTATTTTATTTTATTTTATTTTATTTCATTTTACTTTACTTTACTTTACTTTACTTTACTTTACTTTACTTTACTTTACTTTTATTTTATTTTATTCTTTTATTCCCCGTCAGGTTGAGGAAAAAGAATATTTATTTCTTTAGATTTGTATTTCATCGCTAAAAATTTCACACCTATCCGCTTATAAATGGCTCTGGGAGGCGGGGAATATTTTTTTAGTCGAAAAGGATACTAATTCGTAAAATCGAGGCCTCGAGGGATCTTTCGGAAAATTTCAAAAGACCGCATTGGACCGTCTTTTTTTCCAACGAAATTCCGGGTCGATCCGAGACGTTTATAATCTCGCGAGGAATTTTGCGAGCGTCTTTCGCCTTTTTTTTTGTTTGTTTTTTTTTTCCTTCTAGCTAAGAATACCGCGCGATGCCGCTAACTCGACCCATGTCAAACAGTCGCGGCTTTTCCAGACGAAAAGTCACGAATTATACCTACCCCAGAAGAAAAAAAGCCAAAGAACAAAAAATGTTAACGCGGCACGCCCCGGTCAGAACGTTAAGTCTTTTCGAGAATTTTCCCTCGAACCCGAAGACCGAGAGACGTAAAAAGAAAAATCGCTCCATCGCATTGTTAACGACGCGACAACCTTCCGGCAAAATAATGGAATCCCGCGCCGCTCGCAGATCACAACAGGACAATTATCCTCGATTGCAAACTCTCCTATATAATGAAAAATACGTGACATTAAATAGTTTTATTTTTACCCTCGGATTCTCGCTATGAAGCAAAAAATAAAATAAAATAAAATAAAATAAAATAAAATAAAATAAAATAAAATAAAATAAAATAAAATAAAATAAAATAAAATAAAATAAAATAAATAAAATAAGCAAATAAAAAAATAGTTTCTATTCTGCCCTGGAACAATGGGAGGAATAGAACAAGACAACAGCGGCGAATGGACTGTTATGTCACTTGGAGTCAGTTGTAAAAAAAAAATCGAGAGCGAGAAGACTTTTAAATCGTCGTCGGTGAAGAGAGACCGAAGAATTCTCTCTGTCGCGACCATTGGGAGGCGCGAAGGTCGACCAGCATCTCAGTCAACTGCAGCAGCGGCGTCGGCCAGCAGCTGATGGAGAAAGGCTCCATCAACCGCAGCGAGGAGTGGAGAGGCGAGGCGCCAGTGTACTGCCGTAATCCAACGACGAGAGAAAAGATGCCGACGCTACGAAACAAGAGAGAATCTTGGCGCCGAGACAGATATCCGTGCGATCTTCCTCAACTCTGCGAGCTATCGAGACCGAGAAAAAAAAGCCACTGAAATACTTTTTTAAACTTATTTTCGACGATACTCCTCGGTCAATTTACGTTCGTCCATTATTTATTGAAAATTATAAACAATATATATTAAAGAAAAATCTTGGTAAAAATTGTAGTTTTTCGACTGGGTAGACCGAAGACTATTTTACAAAAAAAAAAAGCACGTATTAACCCTCCGAAACGGAGGAGCAAAGGTGCAGGTAGCGACTGCCATATCTCGGAAAGGACTCGACGAATCTTTACGAAATTTTTACTACAGTCCGCGAGATATGTTCTGTAGGTTTGAGAATTTTTTCAGATTTTTTATGGTCTTTTTTCCAAAGGAAAAAAATTCAATAGAAATTTCTAAATTATCAGAATGACATGGAACGCCCCATATGCGTTACGTGAGTGTGAACTTGAATTTCTTGAACGGCGCGTACTACCGAAAATTTAATTGGGCTGAAAACGATGGCTCGCTTCTATCGTTCGCCCGGGGCTTTTTTGAGTCGGTGAAATCGATCGAGCGCGAGACACCCTCGGGGAATAGAAAATCTCGATCACGAACTTGAGCGCACTTTCCGTCTCACGATAGCGCAACCAGCACTCCTGTTTACACTCTCACTTTCGTTTATTCTACCCGAAATTACCGGTGACTTCGATACATTCCTGTATAAAAATATCGATAAGTCATGGAGAAAAAAGGGAACAAAAAAATTGCGGGCGACCCTTAAAGAAATATTTTTGCTGATTCATTTTTTCCGGCTGCCAGGAACGTGGCAAAAAAATAAAATCGTTCTCCAGAGATGAAGATCAACCATGTGGACCGTTGAGAGAATGGAAGAATGGAGGAAAAAAAATTCTTTTCTCGAGGTACCTGCAGTGCTGGCATTATCGACGGTGCAGGGAATGGGGCGAAACGGCACAGCGGGTAAAAAGGACTATCTTTAAAGAATTTCCGCGGGTTTTGGAAAAAACGAAAGTCTATTTCGAAAGGGTCCGTTTTGCTCCATTCTACTTCCGCCCACACGACTTAACTTTCACTGCGGGGTGTTCATCACTGGTTGTTTTGATATTTTTTTTTTCGTGTAAAAAATTAGATTTCGGATTATTAGAAATTAGAAATCGGAAAATTAGAAATCGGATAAAAAGTATAATATCTTTTTCTTCAAAATTCCTACTTTAAATAATTCCTCACCGAAAGAATTATAGATGGAAATTTGGAGGCTGTTTTGGTTAACGCACAGATTTTTGTGGAAAAAGTTTGAAAACCTTCCAATCGTCGAATTTTTCTGTTTCCCTCGGACCCTATTTTTTTTCACCCGCTGTCTAGACGCGAAGTGGTTGTTTTAGACTAAAAGGAATTTTTTGGCACGAAAGGAAAGACCGAAAGAAACCTTCCGCCTCGACCATCTCGATTGACAGACTTTCGCTTGTTTCTCTCTTCATCGTTTGTAATTTCAAACTCCGCCTAGTCAGGGTTATAATTGATTTAAAAATGAAAGACGACGGAGAGAAAGAAAGGGAGGAGCTCGAACTCAAGAGGCTTCAGGAAATCGCCAAGATCAGCAGAATCCACAATACGAACCTGAAAGCCTTCGAGCGAAACAAAAGTATCTCACACATCGTTCATGCGGTTATGAATTTTGCACAATTCGTAAGCTCATCGGTCGAACTAGAATCTAAATTTAACCTACCTATTGGAAATTTGTTACGAGTACCATAAAATATTTTGAAAACTATTTTAAAATACCGAAGTGGTCGATAAATGCGCCTTATTTTTATTTATTTTTAACCGGACGCTCTTTAAACCGAAAAATTCGCAGAACCATAATTTGACGAATTTTATAACGAGTATTTAATGAGAATGGAATCTGTAACTTCGAGGATGAGAATTATGAAAATTATGCTGTCTATAAGTGGGTCACCTGCCCGAGGAGGCTGCTGCTTCGCTAGGCAGTAATCGAACACCTCGGAGCACGGGTCGCACCGGCCAGAGTGGATCCGTTTTCTCTCACGGACCAAACTGATCTTTCGCATTGGCTTCAGACACGATAAAAAAAGAAAATAAAAAAAATTTTACTCCGATTACACAATAAAAATTAAAAACTGTGTCACGCAATCCGGAACGCTGCTATTAAAAATCGGAAGAATTCAACGTTTGCCCAGTTAGCACTATCAAGCTTGGACAAAAAAAATTAGGACGACTGATGCACGATTATTTTTTTTTCCAACTCCCTTCCTGTTCCCGTTTTCGCACTTGTATAACAGAACGCCACGTTATACCCGTGGATTCTCGCTTTCTCGTCAAGGCAAACGAGCTCACAACGTATCGTGTATCTTGCTCATGATATAAAGATAGTTCTCCGGTCGTTTCAGGTTCAATTATCGAAAATAAAGTAACTGAGATATTTTTTTGTTTTAAAATAAATTCAAAAAAGTTTATACTTTTTTTCCCTCATATCGAAGATAAAGATTGAACATCTTGGTCGACATTTTTTTTCTTCACACATTTGAAATATAAAATTGAAACTTTGCAACCACGTGATTTAAAGAGTCGGAAAAGCGAAATAAACTATTATGAATATTACTAACGATATTGATGAATTTTTTGTTTTTTCTGTACGAAACAGTTGTGCGTGTTGACGAACGAGGTCTTTCACCACGTCCATCACGCGATAAATCGTTCACTCCGCGAGAAGAATCCCGAAGTGGCGGCACTTCCGGAAGAGAGAAATCCAATTTTCTTCGTGTATCCGATATGCACAGTTATCAGTCTGGTTCTCTGCATTCTTTGGCTGAGATTTCACACTTTCTCGCGAACGATCGATGTGGTGAGAATCACCAAAATTTATCATAAAACTTAAAAAAAAAATATATATATATATATATATTCGCAATATATCTATGTTTGAATATCTATATTTAGTTACGTTAATTAATTGAATCAATTAAAGGCTCTCGTAGGTTGCGCTGTGTGTATTTCGCTGATGCTTCTGGCCAGCGTATCCTCGATGAGACACGCCGAGATTTACATTAATCTCGAAGAGGTCACGGATGACGAGCTGCTCGTGCATCCTATATTTATCCACAATTTTATCATGTGCATAATATCGATACTGTCGATGGTCATTTATCTCATACATTTCTGGGTCCTCTACGACTGCTGGCGTTGGGTAAAAATTCAAGTGCCGTTATATTTCATGAAAAAAAAAAAAAAAAATATACATCTACAAGATTTTTTAAAAAATATCAAACGTTCAGAAAAAAAATTCTTGTAGACATAATTTTTTTTTTCTTCGATTAAAATCGAATAAAAAAATCCATTGAAGCGAAAAAAGGAGAGAGCGGAAGCCGCGGAAGAGTCGACCTCAAGTTCGTCCTCAGAGGAGGAACCATCGACGTCGCGCATGCTCGACCCATCGATAATGGACGATCTCGATCCAATTCCAGAGTGGCAGACGATGAGGAAAATAATTCAGGAACCCGATCAAGTGGTAAGGAAGGCCACAGCGCGATTTTTACTCTACGTTCAGCCATCTGTGCGCTTGAAGCCGGGACCTAAAACTCGACTCCGTCGGTAATCGGCGATGAGTTTGCGCGTCGATGTCAATAATGCAGATTTCTGTCGTGACATTTTTTTCTACTCTTGCGCTATCTTCGAAGCTCCTCATTTTTAAGTCAACTTCAAATTAACGAGATTTGTTTCTTTAGATTGTTTTCTTTTTTTCGTTACTACAGGACGTGGAGGACGAGCCAGTAATTTTGTACTGCTGCTGCGTCGATATTTGGAAGTACATCAGTGAACGGGAGAGCCGAATATCGATGCACGAATTTCAGGTGGTTCACGTTAAATGAAAAAATTGCAATGGCCAAATAAATGAAATTTAATAAACTAGTCAATTAAATTAATTCAAGGTGGGACTCATTTTTGAGGGTAAGAGAGTGAGAGATTTTAATCATTTTTTTTTTCTTGGGAATGACAAGGAATTCTAGTCCGCGAACCGCTCACGCTCAATATTTATTTACAAGTGTGACGTAATATTCGCGACTGAACTCATACGACAGGCGTATATAAATTGGACGGTCGGATGGGTCAGTGTGGGCACATTCTTCAATTCACACATCAATATATATCTGTATGTGATACTGAGACCGGTTGGAGGTCGGTAGATTGTAGCGGAGTCAGATATTATCGAAGAAACACGTAATAAGTGGAGTGACGTCATTGATTCGAGGAGCCTGGGTCGATGATGTCAGCGCGCGTGTCCCTATGATGTATCAACGGTGAGGTCGAACGATGTCTAGGATCCTGCATCATTTCCGTGAGGTAGACTTTTTTTTTTTGACTTTAACGAGCCTTGGCCAAATAATTGCGAACGCGAAACGGTATGCCGTACAATAAGGCATGCAACTCGATAACGGGAGGTCTAGCGATAAATTTGCATCAGTAACTTTTTTTAGACCGTAAAATGACCTAGAAAAGAAGTCCTATGTACAATTATTGTAAAACGAAGCGTTGACATTTTACACGAGAAAATGTAATTCATATTTGTCGCATTAAGGATTTCCCAGGAGTTGAAGTCTTAAAGTCGTTTTTCTCGTTAACGAGTCATCCGAATGTGTACGTGTGTTCGACCTTTTTTATAGAGGACAGCGTCGTCTATAAAAAAGGTCCAGCGTCTCTTTATCATCAGACGCCTCGTTGACGAGATAAACGACAATTGATGTGAGCATTCATCACCATTAATCTTTAGGATGTTTGCGAGTTCCAGAAATAAGTTTCATTGTCGCTTCTACATCCCTTTTTTTAATAGGCCTTACCGGTATGCTTATGGCCCCTCCTCTACACATAGTATCCCGTAGTATAGCGTGCGATACAACACCAACAATCTTCCGACTCCCCGCAGTACAGCACGACCGAGCCGAATAAGCGTAGCGGGCAAGCTACGCAGCTAATTCCACCTGCGACGTATACAGTCGCCTCAGTCGCTTTTGTACGTTCATTCAGTGAGCATCAACACAACCCGACGCGTCCAACTCGGACAAAACAAGAGTCTTCTTGCAACTGTTCAATAAATCGCAAGTAAGTCCACCTAACCACAACTATCTCACGAAACGTTGTGTTTAACATCTATTGATAACGTTAATTTTTTTTTATTCGATCTAATAACTTATCTTAATGAAACAAGAAATCCGGTAAATTTTAGTGTCGTGGCGTCTCCACGACCGCGTCGCGGCGCTCCTCCGCGTCACTTTTTTATCGAATCTCTATTTCTCGCCTATTTTTTTTTAATCGTGAATTATATCGACAATTTTTTTAAATAAAATTAACCGAGTGAGGAGATATTTTTTTCCGGTTCAAATTCATCGATTAAATAACGATTCGATAATATCGAAGATTTAATTGACGCGCGGTGATTCATCGCTCGGCGTGCCGCTGCGAATCATGAGTTCATCACAGATATCGCCTGCAAATATCAAACGTATTATGAGTCCAGTAAAAATAAAATAAAGCTGACTTGTAATCCACAATTTCAAGGCCCCAAAAATAAAATCCATAAAACGAATAAATAAAATAAAATCTTCAAAACATTTACTTGCTGAAGGCTTGACTTAGGAAATGCATAATTTTTTTTTCTCAACCCAATAACTATCTAAATCATCGTCGATCCCATCGAATATATACCGAATATATAAAACCTCGTCGATTTTCAAAAATACTATACGGTAATCTTTTGCAGTCGCGAGTAGCTTCGATATCGGTTCATTCGACTCAAGAGCTCGTTCGCTCCCTCCGTCGAGTGTGCTCTCCAGACTTTTTCAAACGACTCTCAAGACCCCGATAAAATACAGATTAAAAAACAGCTTCGGAAAGCTTCATCTGGAATTAACTCCCATGGGATAACCTCGAGTTTCCAGCACGCCATGAGCGGTTCGGATTTTGCCTTTCGAGTATCTCGAAGACCCTCTTCAATGCTCGCTATTCATTCGCCCTGTAACCCTGCTGTGCTCGTTTCGTTTCGTTTACGAGTCCCCTCCTGGTTCCCTCCCATGAGATTCATCTTCCCGCTCTATTTTCGTTCCTCCGTCAAAACATTATCGAGTCAGGAGCACACGTGGGTTATTCGTACGGCGATATAGAGCGTTGCGGTATACCGAGAGTGAGCGGCCATGCCGAAAGAATAGCAGAACGGCTTCGTTCGTTCCAAGGAATAAGAGTGGGAATGAAAACAGGGCGCGTCGGGCGGGAACAGCGAGGATAAACGATACCGAGCGTACGGCTGTTTAGGTTTTTTTTTTTTTCCCCTTTCTCTTCTCGGCCGCTCGTCTTCTTTTTTTCTACTCTGTCTCAGCGTGTCAGCGTGTATTTTTAAGGAAATTTATACGTTCGACTAAATTTACGAACAGGGGCAAAAGTGGGTCGAGCATTTCCAAGACGCGAATTATTTTCGATTGTAAGGCGTGGCCGAATTTAACATTCGTGTCCCGCTCTATCTCGAGTCATTAGCTTTATGAAGAAAAAAAAAAAAAAATGAAACTAACTTATCCTCGATATCGCATTCTTTTGTCCTTGCGAGCATGCGATGAGAACTTGGTCGATCAGTCGTTTTCCCTATTTTTACCGTCAGAATTGATATTTCCTTCGATCCGAATTTTTTACCAACCGTCCGAAATGAAAATCAAAGTTGTGCACGCAATGACGATCGGGACATACTTCGATCTCAAGAGCGATCTTAAGTTATGACTAATGATATAAAATACGACCTTCAGTCTATATCGCATGTCCTTAAGGAATAAAGAACCGAGACAGGAATCTTGTGTCATAAAATCTGTAGGTCATTATTTTTCCATTGGTCACCTTATCTGCAAAATCTATTTTTCATTCACTTTATTCCGAGAAATAAAAAAAATAATGTGACCGTAATTACGAGAACTGAGATAATCCGTTGATGATAAGAGCGCCGATACCGATCGATTATTTCGTGGGGCAAAGCGACGACCCGGTATTTTGGCTTTTCGACGCGCAAACTTTGTTTTGGGGGTCGAAAAATTGGCTCGACGAGCTCGATTAATGTGTACGAATAAAATTACGACACAAGCGGTTTTCACAGAGGCAGCGAGCGCCTTAGAGGACTCCCAAAGATTCCCGTCGCGTTGACGTCCATCTTTGGAGTCTCATGGTCGGTCCCGATTAATCGCCGTTCCACTGACCCAGCTGTACACTCGGTGCAATGACGATCAACGGTTCCAACCCATTCTCTCGAGCTCGTCGCTCTTTCCTTAATTAAAAAAAAATTATGTAAACGAAACTAATTTATCTCTCGAAGTGACCAGACATTTTTTTTATTTTTTTTTTTTTCAAGATTTCTTTTTTTTGCAGTGATCGAATCGCAGTTTAATCCTAAGTGGCGATCAATCGGTTGTATTTAATGTATGATGAGATTCGTGAAGATTTCGTTTCTGTAGATTGATTTTCAAGAGGCTGATCCAATTTTTTTTCTACTAATTCCAGATACAATTTGTGAGCAAAATGGCGACCGTCAGTAGGCTGTCGATCATCAAGTTCTTGGAACTCGTGAGTATCATAACGTGACCTGCGGTGTGATTCATTCGGCTATTTATATTTGTCACTGCATCGGAGGGTAACAATCGAATGAAGTGCGACAACGAAACGGAAAACTTAGCTAATTGAATTATCGTGTAGGACTGGTCGAATCGAAACTCTTACGAACGGAAAAACTAGAGTTGATAATATGCAGAATGAAATAGATACGCTATCGCCCGGTATGGTCGGCGTTTCTCACTTCATCTCGAGTTTCAGCGCTGAACCGGCGGGACAAAATGTCGGATAAACTACTCCATCAAATAAAAATTATTGACGATAAACCGCAATCCGCTTTCATCTTGAGATAAACCCGTTCTTTTATTTTTTTTCTTGTCTCATCGCGGTTGAGTCTGTGATGGAACTTACGATATTCTCGTCCATTGACGAGTGAGTCATTTTTGTTTTCATTTAGATAGAATTAAAAGTTCGTGATTTTATCCGTCGATTCTGATCGACAATGTTTCCGTTGCAATGACATCAAAGAGATGCAAAAAAAAGTTTTTAGTATTAGAATAGTATTAGAAAAATGAAATTTGAAGGACAAAGTTCGAAGGATTAATTTTGAAGAATAAAAAAAAAGTTTTCTCTATGAGGCAGCAAAACTGAGTTTCTAAAACGAAACGTGACACAATGAAGGATCGCGTGAATGGTCACTCTCGCTCTGGAAAGCCGGAAGTGAAGTCATGCTTATCACGTACAGCGTGGCCGTTTCCGTTTCAAATTCTCGCATATTCTAATTTTGAAACTATTATTCTCGCGTGCTTTTTTTTTTTTCTTTACGCGCCATGACCACAATGGTTTGAGAGAATCTTCGCAAACTCGATTAATCGGGTAATCGTCCAATCTGTTCAGCGACACGAGTAAAGCTTCGGACGAAGTATAATAGCAGCAATAAGCTATGTGAACGGAGCGGGGGCCGCTTTAATAAAATCTCGTGAACGAGTCAAGCGCATTCGTAGTGGAAAACATCAGCCTTGCAAATTTTTATTTTTCTTCTTACTCTATCGAACATGCGCACACTGCTTTGTGGACTTGTATCGGGTATATTCATTCTTATTTCGATCGGGCGCGTCTCATCGGGAGCGTGGAAGGTCGTCGCGTAAGGCCACGATGAGCAGGGATGACTTACTCTCTCGGAGGTCCGTCGAGAATTACGTAATAGACCGCTCCTAGTGTGCACAGCTTTAAGATTGTTGCGATCGCGTCTTTGAGCCAGATAAAAAATTCGAACAAATCTCAACAATCTAACCTATCGATTAAGTGACGATAGCTTCGACTAATGTAAAAAAATAAACGTATCAGATTCGGAATATGTTGACGGAAAAATGTTTAAAAATTCCAAGAACACCCGTTTAGAGTACATTGTTCGCGTTTTTAAACGTCTTTAAGGTTCGAGATGAAAAGCTATAAAAAATTTGGACAAGATGCAATCTTGTAATTTTTTTTTTTTTTTTTTCATAGCACAATGGGCTTTTCGGATTTTGCCTAGCATTATAAAATCACAGAAATCGATGTTCTTCCGAAAGTGGCTAAAAAATTGAACAACCGTTGTTCAATCGATTCTCATCGTTTCGAGACTATGTTCGACAAAGTTCTATCTATCGTTGTTCACGAATACAATTACTCCCAACCCGATATTTTCAACTGAGATAAAAAAAAAATACGATTTTTTATGCTTAAAATCGAAATCTTCCTCACTTTCGACCACTGAACTAGAAATATACGTTCCATATTTAATTGAATTAATTGAAATGACTTTACACCAAAAGTACATGCAGTACTCATTACTTTAAGTTCTTGTCTTGACTTTGGCCAGCTGTGCGATAAACTGATAAAAGGAATCATCCGCACTTTGTACAAAACATGTGTGAAATTTTTTGTTTTTCTGACTGCATATTTCACACGGATTTTTTTTTCTTTCTCTTTTTTGTCAATCATCGTTCGAGCTACATGGTTTGTTTGGCCTCGTAAAAGAAAGCGTGTCTCCTATCGAGCGTATCGACGACAACGCTGAGAGCCCCCGTTTCGCACTCGTTAATATACCTGGAATAGACAGAGTTCGCAAGTGGAACAACGAAGTGCGACCCGTTCTCGTACGTCCCAACGTCTCTATCCGCGACTATGCTTTGTTTCGGTCGAGACTATAGAGTCTCAGTAGCAGCAGCGCCGCGTGGGGGCCAATGAGCCGTGTCACTGGGTCGACTTACGATCCTCTGAAATATTCACATCGTACGCTCCACCACGTACGCTCCTTTTTTTTACTGTAACTATTATTTCTTTTAGGTACTCGTCTGCATCATAATAGGTCTGCACTGGCATTCCTTCAACGCCGGTGAGCGTTACGCCGCCATGATTACCATGGGAACGATCGGAGGATATCTCATAATTCTCGTTGGTCTTTTCGCTGGCGCCATGATGGGAACCCCGGTTAACCGACGGGTGGTAAGAACGACTTTACCGACGAGAATTCAAAACGAAAAGTTCTTAAGAAAAATCTATCAGTGAGAGCTTCTAACGCTGACATTGTGTTTCTGTTTTAGGACCTTTTCTTCAGTCTGATCGGTTGCGCCCTCTTCGTTACGACCGGCGCACTCGTCATTGAGATGTTCGACAGCCTGACGTACAAGAACTCGTTCCGCGATACCGGCCTCGCCAAGGGATCACTGTGCATAATCGAGGGAGCTCTTTTCCTGCTCGACGCCATTTTGACTTTCAGAGGGGAAGCCTAAGGTCGAGTTTAAAAAAGCGATCATGAACGAAAGAAAAATAATCAAAAGCGAGCGTACGATAAGCATAACGCGGCCGAGAGGTTACGATATAACTACAGAGACTACGAGTCGCATCACCGTCGCACATTCCGTTAAGTGGAAAACGAAAAATAAACAAAACAGTACAAAGTCGACGAGAAGTTTGCAGTTGCCTCTCGCTAATAACGTTACTTTACTGAAGCAAATATATATATCTTTATTGTCTATATATATATATATATATATATATATGTTGAACGATCTATATTCGTTGGTAATGTGTGTTTTTCTTCGTGTTGAATTAATATAACTAGCACGCCATCCATCGTTTTCATTGTACCTGTAAGCCCGTCCATGCCGACTCACGCTGAGTTCGGTGTTGCAGTCGTTTTCGGAAATCAAAAGGAACGAATCCACATAGAACTAACATGTATTTTTGATCCGAATATTTTTGTACCAAGCACTATGAGATTCTTTTTTTTATATAATGTATGTTAACCGTAAGTGCCATCGTGACTCGTGAGCACACGTTCTCGTAGCTGTAGACTGTAGAAATATTGTCAACTGGTGGTAAAATTAAAGAGAAAAACGAGATAATTTTTTTGACGCCTATGTAACTCGATTCGAGGGTTTTCGTCGTAAAAATGAAAAGAACCGGAATAAAAATTACTTCCTAACGAAATTTTGTGCGCAAATTGATTCCCGTTGCATACGAGTGACAAAAAAAAAATGGACGCCTAAACATCGCCGACTCTCATATGAATTGGCGAACGACAATTTTCGCCGGAATAAAAATTTCGTGCTACGTGTATTATATTATAATTAGCAGCAGTTGGCGAACAACATTCGATTACACAGGCTTGTAACAATATACGTTATTGATGCGAAAATTTCGAATTTACTTACCCGATAGATCGTTCCTTTGTCCGCCATCCAATATAGCTGCTCCTGTGCGAACGCGTTATTCAGGCATCAAATCTTCTATGTACGTACGTCCACTTCGACAGATCTTCATCTTCCTCGAGCTCGGAATCACGATCTTCATGAACACGAAAACTTGGTTCAATAAGAACGTATATTAAGTATCGTTCTCTCACTTCGTTCTTTCCATCTTACAGTAAGCGTCGAAACGAAAGTAAAAACATCCGGAACGAGTATGAACACGAAGCGTTTCGGTTGCGATTCGAACGCAACTAACCCTGCAGATGGCGCTTGCGCTGTTGCCGCGCGCGCTCGTCGCGCTCGTTTGTTTCGATAGTCGATTGTCCGGCGCATCTCGATTGTTGCTCGAAACTCGAAGTTACCGAAATGTAACGCCAGTCGATCGTTTATCATCGAACGTGCGGTGTTGCGTGTGTGCGGGGGCCGCGGCTCCACACTACGGGTTTAGGAGCCACAAGAGAGTTTTATTTACCAATTAAAGTTGCCGATGTTCGGTGCAGGGCGTTAAATGTGCGTGGAATATGTCGAATCCCGGCGGTAGCAGGAGGAATGGGGCGACGAAGATCCGTTTGACGAGTGAGTTTTGTCGAGTTTACTTTGTTGAAATGTGCCGAAGTCTGTGCTGCTCGCGGGGGGACTCGGTTTTTTCTTTTTTTTAATTCTTGTTCTACCGTGTGCGAGCGTGAAAGTTCGTCGCCGTCGATGAAGAGACCGTCGCCAAGCGAATTCAACCGAAACTCTCCAAATCTTCCATCCACTTCCCGTTGTTTTACTCTTTTCTTTTGTAATTCCTAACATTAAATTCCAATATGGCCTTGATATATCGCTGCGATCGGCGCTGCGAGTGGGAGAAAATCGGTGCAAAACATGAAGACGACAGGCCGAGGAAAATAATGCCCTCGACGTTTGCCGAGCGTCGAGACGTCTCGGTTGGCTAGACTGGCGCTCTCGCTCTCTCTGTCTCTCGTCCTTTGGTTATGGCCAAGTCTCACTGTCACACGTAGAGAACCCGACGGACCCCACCGAGTGTATAAACTGCGGGAGGCCACGGACCTCTAACTCTGTCTCGTCACTCCAATGTCGTTAATTCCACTCAATTTTGTCTGTACTCGCTGTACTCCAATTAGCACTCCCTTCACTCTAATATCCTCTCTATGGCAACCCTTTTCTCTTGCCCCCCCCCCCCCCCCAGCCGCCTTTTGCCAACCATGACTTTTCTTCAATTGTACTTAATTCTCTACTCTAATTAAAAATACGTTATTTTTAAATATATTTTGCCTTCTTGATATTCAAAATACTCATAAGCTTAAGCTGCAATGATCATCGGCAGGTCCTGTGCTTCACTATTTTTGTCTCTAAAGTATGCATTTTTTTCTACAGAATGGTTGCAATTTTATGTATGATTTTAATTTGTTTATAATTTTTTAAAAATGTTTTGGGCTGCGATAGAGTTGCCTTTCACATCCCAGTTTTTTTTTTTTTTTTAATTTTGTAGCCATTACTTTTTATTGGCAACTAAGTAAATACACTCCTTTTGACTATCAATTCTTTACACAGCTCTCCGTACTTTCACTGCATTTGAAGCTACTCTTACGAGCACTTTCCTACTCTTCATTATCCATTCTTCAGTTTTCTCTTTAATGAACGACTTTTTCCATTTTTCCAGTTGTTTCTCCTGTCTGAAATTTACCTGCAATTTTACTCCAATCCGGATCTCCAATTGGCACTTTCGTTCATTAAATAATTCTCTGATTGATCCCCCTTCCTATGGTCAGGACTCTTATTGCAATTTTGCAGAGACTTGAATTAACTTGGCCTCGGTGCATAATCAATTTCAACGGTACAACAGTCGCGCGCGTATCTCACGCAACCGCTAACTGATACTAATGCACTTTGTTTCTTCACAGTCCTGTGCGCCCGAAATCTAGCAAGGAAGGATCTATTTCGTGAGTATATTCACAAAATTATGTAAAAAAAAATTACTTTGCTCAATAAGATTTTTTGTATATCATCGATTTTTTCAGGCCTTCCTGATCCGTTCGCCAAGATAACCGTGGATGGTTCTGGCCAGTGTCACAGCACAGACACCTGTAAAGCTACCCTGGATCCTAAATGGAATCAGCACTATGATTTGTAAGTTTATTATTTTTACGATCGACAAGCACCTGCGCGCCTTGGTCATCGTTCCTTTTGCAGAAGCTTCAAGGTCTTGAGCACAGCTAATTTTTTTTGTTTTTATTTTTCGTTCGTAGATACATCGGCAAGAATGATGGAATTACCATATCGGTCTGGAACTATAGGAAAATTCACAAAAAACAAGGAGGAGGATTTCTCGGCTGCGTACGGATACTGACAAACACGATACAGAGGCTCAAAGACACTGGATGTAATATTTCTATTTGAGATCTCGACACTACAGAAGAAACATGCTTCTTCAAAGATCTTTTTCATAAAGTTTTTGTATTAAACCGTTTTATTATTGCAGATCAACGTCTGGATCTGTGCAAAGCACACATGGACGATACCGACGTAGTCAAGGGTCAAATCATCGTGTCTCTATTGTCCCGCGATGGCCATAACGGAGCGGTGAGCAATACCGTTGGCCACAATGCCGTCGTCGATGTGCTCGGTGATCTCAGCTGCCCGACCGATCTCCCCGACGGATGGGAAGAGAGAAGAACGCACAGCGGCCGTCTCTATTACGTGAATCATTTCACCAAGAGCACACAATGGATCCGTCCGAATTCTCGGTACGACAAAAAAATTTACTTCATATTTCGACTTTATCGATACTTTGGGGTCGATTTTCGAGACAATAAGTTGAAATTAAAATTGCTTTTGAGACCGAACTTAAGATCAAACGTGAGCACGAAGTCAAGTTCAAAGCGCGGTTCAATCTCAAGTTCGGTCAAAATTTCGATCTCAACTCTGATCTCATGAGGGACCGTAAATTCAAACCAACATCTTTAAGCCCGAATCTTAGTCTCTTTGTTAATGAAAAAATAGTTATACGCAATTTTGTGCTTTTCAAGATTGTAATACTTTAATGATTTTGTATTTTAAAATATATTGGCATTCCTTTACCAGACCCAGCAACGCGATAATACCAACGACGCCGGAGCCAACCGTGCCTCCGGTTTCCGAGCCTACGTCGCCCAGCGGCAGTGGAACCCCTCCGACGATACAGAGCGACAGTCCTCCCTACAGGCGTCAGGATACTTGGAACGGCGAGGGTACGCCGAGCAGAACCCCTAGCAGAGAAAGCTCAACCCAGAATACTCCACGGAACACTCCGACCCAGCAGCAAAATCAGAATCAGCAAAACCAGCGTCAAACCCCACCGCCTCCTCCGGCGGCGCTTCGTGAGCGTCGTACACCCCGTAACAACGACGAGCAGAACGCGAATCAAACGCCGAACGGGCGCCCGGAGCGCGGATCGAACGCGAGCCAGCCCCGCAGGCCGAGTCGAACGAACAGAAATCGCAACGGGCCGATGTCCGGCGGCGAGAGAAGAAACGACACTCAACCGTCGGATTTGCCTCGGGGCTACGAGATGCGACAGACTCAGCAGGGCCAGGTCTACTTTTATCACGTACCGAGCGGCGCATCGACGTGGCACGATCCCAGAATCCCTCGTGATTTGCCGGCCAACGAAATAGCGAACGAGCTTGGCCCTCTTCCGAGCGGCTGGGAGATGCGACAAACGGCGAGCGGACGAGTCTACTTCGTCGATCACAACAACCGAACGACCCAATTCACTGACCCGAGATTGTCGAGCCAGATAATAAGTAGCCTATTGAAGAGACAGAGTAACGGAACGAACGCACAACAGACTCTAGGAAATACAAGCGGTGCTGCGCCAGCGAGAAACGAGACGACGGCTACCGAAAACTCACCGGCCGTTACCAACACGAATCAAACCCCAGCCCGAACCACAATGACGACAACGACGACGACAACGACGACGACAACAACGGGGAACATCACGAGCAACAATAATTCACCGACAACGAACAATAATTCGGTACCGGTGGTGCCTCAAACAGTTTCGGATTTACCGAAGGAGCTCATGGAGAGCGAATTACTGCCCAAGTATAAGAGAGATCTCGTAGCGAAACTGAAATGCTTGAGGGCAGAACTGAACGCTCTTCAACCGCAGAGCGGTCATTGCAGGCTCGAAGTAACGAGGAACGAGATATTCGAGGAATCTTATAGACTCATAATGAAGATGAGACCGAAGGATATGAGGAAGAGGTTGATGGTGAAATTTCGGGGCGAGGAAGGTCTCGATTACGGCGGGCCGGCAAGAGAATGGCTTTACCTTCTCTCTCACGAGATGCTGAATCCTCAGTACGGACTGTTTCAGTACTCTCGGGACGACAACTACACGCTGCAGATTAATCCGGACTCCGGCATAAATCCCGAGCATCTGTCGTACTTTCATTTTGCTGGAAGGATAATCGGCATAGCAGTCTTTCACGGTCATCACGTCGATGGTGGGTTCACGACGCCTTTTTACAAGATGTTGCTGAATAAGGCGATAACTCTGAGCGATATCGAGGGCGTCGATCCGGAGCTTCATCGGAGTCTCACGTGGATGCTGGAGAACAGCATAGACGGTGTGCTGGACGCGGCGTTCTCGGTCGAGCACAGTAGCTTCGGAGTGCTGAGGAATCACGAGTTGAAACCCGGTGGCAAAGACATCACGGTCACGGAGGAAAACAAGAGGGAATACGTCAAGCTCTACGTAAACTACAGATTCATGCGCGGTATCGAACAGCAATTCTTGGCGTTGCAAAAAGGCTTCCACGAGTTGATTCCGCCGCAGTTGTTGAGGCCCTTCGACGAGAGGGAGTTAGAGCTCGTCATAGGCGGCCTGGGACAAATCGATATAAGTGACTGGAAGCTGCACACAAGGCTCAAACACTGTACGCCCGAGACACCTGTTGTCAAATGGTTCTGGCAAATCGTCGAATCCTACGGGGAAGAGATGAGGGCGAGACTTCTGCAATTCGTTACTGGAAGTTCGAGAGTTCCTCTGCAAGGATTCAAGGCGCTGCAGGGTAATTTTGATTCCATTTTTAAATCCATACGGGTGGAAGACAACGTAGCAGCCTGGATCGAAAGAAATGATAACTTTAATAGTAATTCTGCTGAGATGATGATAGAGAGACACGAACTTGTCTGTTATATGGGACCGTTACACAGTGAGCAGAAAAATTTAATTTTCTTGAACGTGAATTTGATTTTGCAGGTTCGACGGGATCTGCCGGGCCGCGGCTCTTCACGATTCACGCCGTCGATGCACCGAGCGAAAATCTGCCCAAAGCTCACACGTGCTTCAACAGGATAGACATACCGCAGAGTTATCCGAACTATCAGAAGATGCTCGACAAGCTTACGCAAGCGGTCGAGGAAACTTGCGGCTTTGCCGTCGAATAATCGGGTAAGCTCTGTTAAAAGAGAGAAGCGAAAATTAAGCAAAACACACATATACACACGACTCACACAACAGAGCCAAAAAATGGTAACCAGATGAGATTCCGAATATCGAGATCGTTAAAAGTCACAAAGAGGAAAAAAACGAAATGCATATCCCAAACTGCCTTAATCGTTGAATTATCAAATTGTAAATCAAGAGGCAAATTTTTATCATTAGACCTAAAAAGAAAAGATTAACAAAAAAAAAAAGAAGCTATTGGAACTTTGCTTCACGACACACCGTCGATGAATCGAAAAACTCCTGGCCTACTTTCGTCGACGTGTGTTTCAGAGATGTATTTCGACAAAAGAAATGTACACTTTTTTTTTTGTCTTTTTTCATCTATTGACCGAAAGGGATCGTCGCAACGTTGTTGGACTGAAAGTCAATTAATATATTTCTTTCCCTCATATCATTAATATTTTGAATACGAATCTACAAGTTCGTCGTTTCAAAGCCAGCTGCTCTCGACAGCTGGATTCTGCGAGACGTACATAGAGAAACAAAAAATTACGTTTAAGCGTCGTTGGAACAAAATGAAAAAAAAATAACAAATTCGCTAAGAAGAAAATTATTTAATTTATTATCCGATAAAGTTATGTATTCGTATACGTAGCTCTGGAGCATATCAGAAACTCTTCTCGCGATGTCTTGTCGTGTATTGTAGAGAAAAAGATGAAGAAAAACGTTCGCAATCGTTGCTCTTTCGCACCTGAGCCGAATTAATAAATGGCTCACGTGTGCGACCTATATTTAGATGATTAGAAAGTTGTAAATAGTTTATCGAATCTTGGCAGTTGTTGAAACGTCAAAAAGGATAAAAGATGAGAAGCGGTCGAGTTATATATAATAATGACAGGAAGAAGACAGGGCAGACGATCTAGAGGCGAGACCCGAGAATACGCGCGTAAATGTGGTTCGCGTTGTTTCGATAATAGTTTAATCTGTTAAAACACGTGTACACTAGCTTTAATTTAAAGAATCACACACACAAAACAACAACAACAATAACTAAAACGTATTTAAGAAAAGCCTATTTAAATGAAAGAAACGACAAGGGGATTTGTATTAAAAATCCTCAGAACAAAAAAAGAACAAAATAAAATAAAACACAAAAATCAGAGTTCGAGTCGTCATCGAACGGCTCGAGCATCTTTCGCCTTAACACCCAGTACACAATAAAGATTAAATGAATCTTGATCTGTATATCAAATTTTTAGCCGTTGAAGTTACAAATTAACCCGATGGTCTCTAACAGTTTAGGAAAAGAAAAATCTATCAACATATCAAGAAAAAAAAATCTATTTTTTTCCCCTCCAGTGTCCCGTTGGGCACGTCTCACTCTTGGTAGTCTTTCTAATCCTTTTCTATTACACACTGTACTTTTGCTTTTCATATTGCCCGATCGAGGCGATACGAAAAATGATCATTGACTCAGAAATGTAAATTCGATAGCGCTAGTTCTTTTTTTTACTCGTTTACCTCCGTTCGCATGAGAAGGGCTCGCGAAAAGTGATCTTTTTGGAAGCGCCGCGGGATGATCTGAAAAATCGTCACACTTTTCAATCGCACATATCGTTGTCGAGCTCCGAACACAGGGCTTGAATTTATAGTTAACATTCGGCTACGTTGGTTTAAAGTGTTTACGAGCAGGTTGTTGCGACTCGGGCCCGTTGCGCCCTCGCTTATCGACTACGGAATTTAGAAAGCAGAAATTTACGTTTCCGTGCATTTACCGGAGATGCGTTGCTTCTACTTTGAAAATCTAATTTTTCCCAAAAATGACGTCACACCGGAAATATGCAATTTCCTATCGAAGGATGATATCTTTAAATCCGAAGTGACGTGTCTCTGTATTTGATATTTTATTAAGTAGATTATTCCAATAACGACAATTTAACTCAACGTCGTTTCATCATATCTGTAAATTTGAGCTCAGTGAACTTAACGAAAGTCAATTTGTACCGATTGAAGATCGTTTCTCGGCACTCTTGTCCATAGAACGCACACAATTACGCAGCTGCCCAAGTAATGTTGTTGGCACACACATTAGTTACATTATATGTATAAATAATTACAGCTGCGATTATTGTTACTACAATTACGTATATTATTATTATCGATATCGTCCCGTTTCCCCCGCTCTCATCATCATTACCATTAATTGAATATCTCCACTATTATTGTTGCTGAAAAAATGCAATTCTACCATAACGCGAAAACGTTCGAACAACAAAGAATATTGTAAATATTACCCCTTTTCCTTTTGTATTTTGGATGAAATGTATATTTTAATAAAAATATCCAAAGGTATCTCTCGAAAGGTTCAATCGTTGTCATTCTCACCATCATTAATTTTTTTTGTCAGCGATGCAGAAGAAATCGCTGAACGCACTGATGGAAAACAAAAATGTGTTTTTGGTCGATCGGATCTCGCGTATGAAAAGATTTTCCGTAAGACTTTCATCCGAGCTTCCTCCTCCAATGTTCCCGATGAAAATCTACCATGGTACGTATCACACATCAACACGTTGCCAGGAGAGATAAAAAATCGCAAGATATAAAATTAACACGACAAAATGTCACATTTAACATAACACCAGTGTATATTGTGTCACAACTGGGATACATAATATTACAATGGTGCATAATAAAATTCTATACATATTTTTTTTCTATCTAAAGATAAATCATAGGTTTCATTTATTTTTTTTTGTTTTTTTTTTTAAATCTTTAATTCCATCACCCTGTCTCCCTCCGAGCCGAAAGCGGCAGATTTTTATTTACTATTTTTTTCATGTCCATCCATCGATCTACAAAGACAGTTAACGTAATCATTTGTGTCGTCGTTGACGCCAATGGAACACGAGAAAAGGATCTACGAGGACGCTCATCGGCTCGCAGGAAATATTAAGTTTGGATTTGATTTTCGCTTGCCGCTTCTCTTCATCATTCCATTTCTTTTTTTTTTCTTCATTACCATATGATCGCCATCATCGTCCAAACAAGCAGGAAACTCAAACTTTTTTTTTCTAAAAAGCAATAAACCAACTCTTAATTTCTGTACGTTTTCACAAACGTATTCGTATCATTAATTATAATAATAATTCATATAAACATTATCTCTATTCGTTTTTTTCCTTGTTATGTCGTCTTATCGTTTAGGTATTTTTTTTCTCTTTTTTTTTTTTTTCTAGTCGATAGGGTGATATCGGACAAATTTTCATGTCTGGGAGTATCGTCACTAACGCTATGATGACTGGAGAGGAGAGTTACCGGGTCTGCTTTGTGGGGGATTTCGTTTCTTCACTTTTCTCTCGATCAACCGAAAAGTCGCATCTCAATACGCCTTCATTTACCCACTTAAATGCATCGTATATGCATCATATATATCTTATATATATATACATACATCAGAAGCCTGCGGTGTTGCACTTTTTAAATATATATATATCTGTTGCAGATTCGGTACTCACTTTGTTTATAATTCTTTACTTCTGGTCTTCCCACGATCGTTCAATGTCAAGCGTGTTTTTCTTCTTTCGTTTTGCTGTCCCATTAATCTCGGATAGTAAGTGTGATATATATATATATATTTCTCGAACACCCAATGTATTTATAATGTGTTATGTACGAATCTACATCTCTACTCAGCGCCGAAATCGACGTATTCGAGTCAACGGTGTTGTGTCGTTTTCTGTCCGTGTGTTTCCATGCGGTCTCGAATAATATTCGCTCCATCTGGGTTTTTCTTTTCGTATCCTTACAATGACGTCTATCCCATAATCATTATTATTATACATAAAGGCAGATTTACCGAAGCGGATCTGCCTCGATCACTCGTCTTATTTTCTTAACAGCTAAATACGAAATACATGGCCTTAACTTGCTCTTCTCTATAGGCGTAGGTGCAATTTTTTTTCCTTCTTCCATTTGCCAAAGCGATTTTCTTTATGATCTCTCCTCGATAAAGTAAGAGGCGGGGGGTCGGTGAGAAAATGAAGCTATTAAAAAAATGTAAATCGAACCATAATATGTTAAATTTAAAATGTGGATGAAAAGTCGACTGTTTGCATTTAAGATAAATCGGAGGAAAAAAAAACAATCTACTATGCTGTACACACACGTTTGGTTTTTTTGGGGGGTGAAGCCGTTGCGGTATTTGAATACAATAGCGCGGTTACACCTCGGCAAAAAACGGCTAAGCCCCGTATTGCACTCGGATGTTGTAACGGCCGGCGACTTGAGAAGACGCGCGCGCGTTTAGTTTCTTTTTTTTAGTCTATAAACTAAATTCCACCAATTGCTACCTATATAGTATATATATAATATAGTATCTACATCTCACAGCGATTCCCGAGTCGTGTATAAAACCATTACAACGAAAAAAATATATGTTTACCTAGTTATGTTCCTTTTTGTATGCAGTACACTTGTCAGAGCACGGGGGGGGGGATCTAATTATTTTTTTTTCACACGCCGTTTCCACCAAGTGAGTTTCAGCCCCCCGAAGTTTTGAATACGATTCGTATTTCACACGCCAATTAGAAAAAATGATTGAAATATAATTTTTCTTTATCCATCTGCGCGTTCCTTCAGTTATAACGAAAAATTATCGATGACTGTGTCATCGGATACAATTGTTATATCCCTTATAATTCCATCGCGACTCTATGCCGTGCGCGATACATATAGCGATTATAATCGATTCTATATATAATATATATAGACTGTTTTCATCGTCCGTTGGAGACGTTTACATACCTCGAGAGAATTTGCTTACCTGTATCGCCCGCATACACACAAAAACACTCGTAAACAGTGTCTCGCCAATCAAATCAATCTTCCTAGACATATATATTTATATGTATATATATATCGCGGTAACAGGATCGCTCGAGCGATGTAAAAATTCTTCAGTGACTTTTGTCGATGACTCCTTCTGTTATTCGAGTTTGTTCTTCGTTCTGTTAAATCTTCTTCGGTTTCTTGTCCCTTTTTTTATTTTGTTAATCCCTTATTCGTTTCCTATTTGCTGTGAGGCAGCATTAGCGCATGTCCGAAACGGAACGATGGGGAATCGTCTTGAAGGTTGACGAGGTTTCAGTAAGACGCGAGAACGCCCGGTGGAGTCGGCACGACGACGGTGTGCTGCGGCACGACCGGAGGCGCAGGCGGAGCCAGAGGGTGGCCGACGAGAACAGCCGCTGCCGGTATCGGTAACACTCCGGGCTGAGGAATAGCCGAGGCCGTGCTGACTTGTGTCGGCGGTCCCTCCGCAGCGTGTTTTCGCAAATGTCTCATCATGTTGCCCTTTTCGACGAAGGTCTTGCCGCAATCAGGACAACTGTGAGGCCGCTCGTCCGAGTGCGAACGTCGGTGAGATACCAAGTGACCCTTGCACATGAAGTCCTTCGGGCACAAGTCGCATCTGAATGGTCGCTCGGCGTTGCTGCCCTTGTTGTGTGATCGCATGTGGAAGAGAAGGTTACCCTTCAGCGGGAAGCTCTTGCCGCACTCGGTGCAGACGAATGGACGCTCGCCGGTGTGACAACGCATGTGATTCACGAGATGCTCCTACGAACAGGGTAATTATAAAGGTTTATGGAATAAAAAAAAAGTGTGCCCAATTTTTAACCCTTTGAATATATTTGAAAATATTTGCATGGAATAAAATTTCATCTCTGGTCTAGTCTATATCAATTTAATGTTTTAGGAAAAAACAAAAATGGTTGACTTGTGAAATTCTAGCCTTAAAATGAACTTCCCCGAACGAAGTTTGCGTGATGCAAAACTCAATCGCTACAACTTGATCCAATTTAGTCTCAGGCAGACATTATGTTCAGCGTCAACCATGAAGATCATCAGTTTCTTTTATGAATTCAGATTCAAAGGATTAATAACTGAAAAGGTGATTTAAGCCATGAACGGTCAATGGAACGCTTGTCACTGTATCGTAAGTTAAAAAAAAAATAGTATTAAAAAAAATGTCTAAATACCATTATGTTTTTTTTTTTAAATATGAATTGTCAAATTTTCCCCCTTCGTGACTTTATGAGAATGAAGAAGTTTTTTCCCTCCAATGACCGTTAAGGGGTTGAGGACAGAAATGAAACGACAAACGTACCTTTCTCGTGAATGGTTTGTTGCAAACATTGCAACAATGTGACGAATCACCGGTGTGCTGACGCAGATGATTATTGAGGTGTTCTTTCCTAGTGAACGTCCTCTGGCAAAATTCACACCTATGCGGCGATTCGCCGGTATGGATTCGCACATGATTCGTCAAGTGCTCCTTACGAGTAAATGACTTGGAGCAGAAGTGACATCGGTGTGGCGATTCGCCTGTGTGTTGACGCACGTGATTTGTCAAATGTTCCTTCCGCGTGAACGATTTGGTGCAATACTGGCACTTGTGCGGAGACTCACCCGTGTGCTGCCTGACGTGATTAACCAGGTGGTCCTTCCGCGTAAATGCTTTCGGACAGTATTGACAGCGGAAAGGTGTTTCACCTGTGTGATTCGATGAACAATATTGATTTTCTTCCAGATTCTCCAATCGAGCCATTCACACTTGGGAGGGATTAATTCAATGCCCGAAACGATTTTTTCCAGACTCCGGACACGAATCTTGCAACGTTGAAGTTTATCAACAAAAACCATCGCGAGATAGAAACATAAATAGTATCAAACTTTTTAAAACGAACCTATCGAAGAACATCCGTGTCGTTCGTCGGAAAAAATATCCCCTCAAGCTATATCAATTTTTTTGGAAGTGTACAAAAACATAAACGAATAAACCGATCAGTCTGATTCAATATTCAAATATAAGGATTTTTGTTTCTTTGTTTTTCATGGGATTAGTTGTATCCTGTGAACCTCGGGTTAAGTGTACCACAGTACATCGGAGTCTTGCCAAAGATTTTCTGATTAATGTCGTTTACGAGAAATTTGAGTCTCTCCCCTGCGTTGGCCATCCAGAGATTCATTTGCAAAAAAAAAAATCGCACCGGATTTCAGCAAAACTCCGCTGTTGTACATGTGCGTGTGAAAGATTTGGACAACGAATAATTTGTTTTTCTCGACAAAGGAAGAAGAAAGAGAGAATAGAGATCCCAGAAGCGTGTATGAGAGCGGTGTATTAGGCAGTGCGATGAGGTCGAGAAATGATGAAGCGACGAGAACGAAACGATGTGACGGAATAATGTTACGCGATGAACCTATTTTTTTTGTTCAAGACTTTGAGTAAAGAGGATAGTCGAAAAAGCATCGAGAAATCTGGTGGGTCGTGCCCGCAAGTCGTCGTCACGCGAGATGTGTGGTTGATGAGTTAAAGCATAATAACAAAAGGAAAAAAAAAATCGTTCGCAAGTGTCAGAATCGTTCGATAATGTCACGATAATAAACATGCGCGAGAAGAGACGACGAAGATAGAGAAGATCTGTCTTTTCCCTTGTTTTTTATGTTTTTTCGACCCCGTTCCCAAGACGCGATCTCGCACGGTTGACCGTGAGATCTCGTCACGTACGACATACAATAAATATCACCAACAGATTTTAACTAACGTTATTAAAAGAGACGGATAAAAAAATAGAAAAGAAAAATTAAAAGAAGAGTAATAACTGGCCCGTGAAGTGAACATCTGCCAACCGCTCTCACCTGTGTGTTGGCGGATGTGGTTAACAAGGTGTTCCTTTCTGGTGAACGATTTGTTGCAGAAGCCGCATCGGTGTGGAGACTCACCCGTGTGCTGGCGTACGTGGTTCAGTAGATGCTCCTTTCGCGTGAACGTCTTCGAGCAGAAGTCACAGCGATGCGGCGTCTCACCGGTGTGCCACATTATGTGGTTCGTGAAGTGTTCCTTCCTCGTAAACGACTTACCTGTATTGCCATAAGATAAAGAAAATAAAATTAAAATAAATGGAAAACAGCTACAGTTTCGATTAGAATTTGTATGGATTTGAAAATAGCTTATCAATTATATTTAATTCCATTTACTTATTTGGAAAAACTCCTCATTCATCATCTCGAAACAGAAGAAAATATATTATCGAAGTAACCGACGCCAAAAAAAAACGAGTTATCGAATCTCTAATAAAGCCGGAAGTGAGGAGTCTGTTAGACTTAACAGAGAGGAAAATATTCTTCCCGACTCTGTAATGCATCGTTGCATTGAATTCCGAATGTTCTAACAACACCGCACACGTGTAAGAAGTAAGTTACATCACACATGCGCAAGACGGACTTCTGATCGAGAGAGGCTCAGAGTCTGGAACAGCGGCAGACATGGAAGTGTATCACGCGATGCTCCCGGCGTTGCCTCGCGAGAGAGCCGAGGCCGCAGCGGACGCGAATCCCAGGGCAGGAAACAAATCCAGCACTGTTTATACCGACGCGTTATCGACGCGCTTTCGCTACAATAGCCCGCGCGGCTCCGCGAACCGTGCCGCGATTGTGAAATGCACCGAGGGAGAGTAACGCTCCACCCACCGAGCACCGCTGTAAAACGAAACGCGACAACGGCTAATGGAACAACAACAGAGAAAAAGAAAATCGATGAACCACAATTGACATGGCTCGTGAACAGTGTTATGGTGAACTCCCAGCTCGGAGGTCGTTTTTTTTATCGGGACGGCGAATGATATTTTAGAATGATTCACGAGTTCGTACGTTAAACCATACTCCGTTTTCACGAAACTATATTGGATGTATTTGTCAAAATAAAAAGTAAAAAGGATCGAGGCTACCACTTCGGGCTCCACCCATGAGCTGTATTGTCGGGATATTATCGTGTCCTCGGTTTACAATTTTTTGTTTGTTATTCTTTAAAAAGGAAAAAAGTTTTTTTTTTTGCTTTGTTCATGAAAGAAATGGTCGACGATACGAGAATAAAAAAAAATCCTCCCAAAAAAATAATCGGCCCGAAAATGGTAAATTTCGTCGAAGCATGCGTACGAATATTTTCTTATCATCAATATTCATTTAAATATTTTTCTTCATATACTGACCACTGAGATTTACGAAATAGCAAGTCATGCCATCACAATCAATCCCACGATCATGAGAATTAAAGGCAAACTACGTTTGACAATATATCGCCGGCGCGAAATTGCTTTATTAAATTGTGCACTTTGTTTTTGTGTTTGTGTTTTTTTTTCTGAACTTGGCAAACCGAGATAAACGTTTCGAGTGGGACGCCGTTGACGACGGTTATACGCGAACGTTGAGCGGAACGCAGAGCGTGTAACGTAGCCGGACAAAGGTAGAACGAATTCTAAGGTTATAGAGGGGCGCTTTTGCAAAGGAATGCGCGCGACCCGCGACCGCTGGGAGGGTTCGTTCGCCGCCCCGCGATGCGCGATCAATTCTCGCGAATTTTATTTCACCGCCACCGGTGGCTAAACCACCACAGCTTTCTACCTATCTGCACTCAACACAGCGTACTCTCGACGTCCTGCCCCACCACCCCGGCGGACGCACTTAGAGCGCATTCGTCGTAACTCTGTCGACGTACTGAGACACCTCCCTTCCCTCGACCACCCACCCGACCCGATCGGCTTATATGTAAACTCGTGGTCGAGAATAATACTAACGCGGAAGTTTGCAATTTCCGGCGACGACTGCTCGACGGAAAAATACCATTTACCTTGACGATACAAATTTTTTAGCGTGATATTTAATCGTCTAAATCGAATGCAAAGTAGATATCTAAGTTTCTGATTACATAGAAAAATATACTTTCTAGATAAGTGATCACGTGATAATTGGCTGACGAAACACGATACTGTCGCTTTTTTATATCGCGGCCAGATCGACCCAGAGTTTGTTATATTGCATGTACAAGTTTTCTCGTCGACAAAATAATAAAAACGAATATTTGGATAGATAATGACATCGCAATCTAGAAAAAGAAAACTATATGCTACCCACTCGTGTAACACATAGCCGATTGAATTTTTCTCGCCAATTGGGCTCTTGAATATTGCTTATTTTAAATCTCAAAGCTATAATCGACCGAAGATCTATCCTAAAATTGAACCTGCCGCACAAAAGATTGTACTCACCGCATATCTCACAGCGGAAAGGCGTGTCATTGGTATGCGAGCGCATATGATTAGCGAGATGTTCCTTGCGCGTGTACTTCTTGCCGCACACCTGACAATGATGCGGTGTTTCCCCGGTGTGCCACATAACGTGATTCATGAAGTGTTCCTTGCGGGTGAAGCTCTTCTTGCATATATCGCAACGATGCGGTGTCTCGCCCGTGTGTTTACGCACGTGATTTACCATGTGTTCTTTGCGTGTGAACGTTTTCGCGCAGTACTGACACCTTCAGTAACGAATAAAAAAGTCGTTAAAGAAAAAACCCCTTCCGACCGAGTATAAAGTTGGATAACCCGTTGGAAAAAAGTAAGATTCATCGCTCACCGGTACGGTGTCTCGCCGGTATGGCAGCGCGTGTGATTATCGAGATGTTCCTTGCGAGCGAAGCTCTTGCCGCAAACGGTGCAATTGTATGGTTTGTCAGTGGCGTGACGCTTCATGTGGCGCTCGAGCGAAGGAGCGTTGGCGAACACGTGAAAGCAAACGGCGCATGTGAACATCGAGCCGCCCAAGTGACATTTTCCATGACGGGTAAGATCGTTCGCGTTTGAAAACGCCTTGCCGCAAACCTGTTGGCAAAGGTAACCAAACCGATTAGCTCCATAGATTTTTGTTTTATTAACTTGAATAATCGTTCGCTTTACCTGACATGTGAATGGCTTTCGCTCGGTGTGATATCTGCGATGCACTATGAGCTGATAGCGATACTGAAAGATTTTTCCGCAAACTTCGCACGCGTGACTGCCGACGGAGACGGGCGACGCACTCGGTCCTGGTGTTGCCTCTCCGTCGCTAGACTTTACGTCGAATTTGTTTAATTGGACCTGCTGTACGATCGGCGTGCCGTTCTGTATCGTAGTTACGGTCTGCGTCGGCACCGTGCCACCGACCGTACCAGCTGCAATCTCGCTCTGCAGCTTTCCGAACACCTCATGATAAGCCAATAACTGATTTATATCCTCAACGTTGACCTTGTACATGTTTTGAACCATCTCGACTCCGAGTGTCTTAGCGAGATCTTGCTCGTTACCGGCGCTTATTTTCACCACCGACCCGTCCGCGGTTCTGACGTCCATCATGTGACCTCCGGGTTTCAAATCTGGTACTTGAAATCTGTTGACAATTACACGTAATAAATAGATATATTGCTATTGTATTTCCGTATAAGAATATTGTTAGTCAAATCGATGTTTATGACGATTTATGAAAACAAAAACCAAGTTACGATTGGCTCGCTAAAAACAAATAGAAAAATTTTGTGTATGAGCTATTTTCGTTTTCAAACTTTTTATAGTCACATCTGCATCTTTGGAAACCCAAAAAAAAGGTACCAACTTAAAGTTGGCTCAACATTAAAAGATTTAAAAAAATCTCGAAAATTCTTCTGATACTTCATTTTTGCTACTACTTGAATTTACTCACTGGCAGAACCAGTGGGTTAATTTATGTACATTATCAAGTAAACGTACTGTGCCATGTTCAGCTGGCGCATTTCCTTCTCCTTCTCCGGTTTCGAGGAATTATTCTGATTTCCCGCATCGTTACCGGTATTTCCGGTTATATTCACACCAATCTGTTGCTGCATCATACTCTGCTGAAGATCCTGCGGCTGTTGAAGCTGCAGATCGCACTGAACTTGACAGTGAACTTGATTGTCGCTGCATCTCTCGGTGGTGCAGCTGCCACCTTCATCCTTGACTTTATTGTCGTCACGCTGAGCGTTCTGAGTGTTTGGTCCACTGTTCTGAGGATTCTGATGATTTTGCATCTGATGATGTGCCTGTTGAGATTGTTGCTGTTGCTGTTGCTGTTGCTGTTGCTGTTGCTGTTGCTGTTGCTGTTGCTGCTGCTGCTGCTGCTGCTGCTGATGCAGCTGTTGCTGTTGCGACTGCATCTGCTGCTGCATTTGCGCGTGGGCTGCCTGCAAGTGGCTCGCGGGTATATGCGTCCCGTCCAGATTCAGGCCGGGCAGAGAGACTGGTATCTATTCGAGTAAATACAAAAAAAAAACAAAATTCGTCTGAGTATAGTTTAGACTCCGTCGATCGTCGATTCGCGATACGTTCACTGGAAAGCGTAAGCTTCTGGTAATACGACAAATGCTCTAGCTTTCGCAAATGTTCCATAGACATTGCCATATTTTTAGCAGTTTCTTTTTTTTTTGTTTGTCCTTTAACCCTTCACGGACTGGATCCTCGCTGAGCGCGAACCTATATTGCGCGGTAGAAAACTCGTATCTTAAAAAAAATGGTCTATATCGACGACATTTGGAAAAATACGCTCTGAAGCATAATATTAACGATATTATATTCGTCACAATATTTTTATCGTTAATATATCGTCTGCTATTAGTATTCGAAATTTGTGGTTTAATCTCAGGTCGCGGAGACTCTTCTACGTGAAGGGTTAATTTGTAGAAACTATGACTACAACACATAATAAATTTGAATGAAAGATCTATGTACAGAATCGTGTAGAGTGGAGATAGGTGAGCTACGGGGAAGCATTGTACAAGCGTAACGAGTTAAAAAAATGTATCAATACTGTGTCGTGCAATCTATCGCGAGACAAACCTGCGAGCTCGTCTGTAACGAGCCGTGATGATTGTTGCTGATGCTGTTGCTGTTTCCAGCGGTAACGGTAGTCTGGTGGTGATGATGCGAAGACGGTGTCTGATGATGCGCGCCGGAGGTCAGCGCCATCTCCTGGGACAACGAGCTCGCAGTTGAATCCTTGGCGATTGTATCGCCACTTCCGCCGCTCCTCTGGGAGGAGTGCGGATGGTGCGGATACACCTGAGGTATCGGTCCGGGAAATAGATTGGTGAGGACCCAATACTTAGCTACCGAGGAGGCTAACGCTACGGCTGTACCTACACGCAGGTCAGCGGACGTATGCGGGCTACTTCCTACTTGGCCGACACTAGACGAACTAGCCAAACTCCCCGGGTACGAAGGACGACAGCTCTGACCAGAGTTTACTTCCTACCAATACACATTCAGACATGGTTTTTTTGTCAATTTTTGTTTTTCGTCTATGCAGCATCGATTCTCGGCATGCTCGGTAAAAGCATGCATAACCCGGCTAAGCTCCAATCGACAAATGCGACGTTCTTTTCTTTATGCTATCGAATTTCACCAAACTAAAACGTTTGTACATCTAGTGATTTCTACTGGCAGGAGGATGGAGTTTTTTCTTGGGGGTATGACCATTCGGTGCAACAAGCACAAGCTGCTACCCTCCAAATTCGAGCAATTTTACAGCAGATATTAGATATCTAAAAATATTAGAGAATGCAGGGCAATATGGAACTCATAGATTTGATTTTTTTTTATGTCCAATTCATAATTGGTAAAATAGTCCAGGTTGCCCCGCAATTTTTCTATGTATTCAAGGATAGCCACGATGAAGGAAACATGATAACTTTCTAAATGTAAATCTAAATGAAAAACAAAATTCGATTGTGTGTTCAGATTAATTGATTGTGAAAAAAAATCTGTTCCTAAGCTTGCATACACGTGTGATGTATCGTAACATTGGAAGTTTTTAAATATAGTACACAATTAGAGTTACACAATTTGAAAAGTGAAATTGGAGATGATTTTAGAGAGTCTGCCGGCTGGATAAATACTACAAAGCTTCAACTTTTTAAATTTCACAGCAAATACTGGATTCGACAAATATATAAAAAAGCAGCGTACAATAGAACTCAAAGGCAACATAGGCTCTTCAAATCGAGGTGGAATTTTTGTCAACATTCTGAACTTGAATGTGGCCAAAGAAAACAGAGTAATTTTTCGGATTACATGTTACTAAAAAAAATGTTTACGCAGTTTGCTGAATCAAACCAGAAACGAATTTGGAGGGTTTGCGAGTTGGATAAATACAACAGATAGCGAGAAAGTTTTCTACACATCTATTAAAACACACACAAAAATGTAGAGCATTCTTTGCCGATGCAATACCGTCCGGCCATAGTAGGACCGGCTTTCGATAGCGCATTTGTAGTTTGGTGAATAGCCCAGTTTGTAAAATGAATCTCTCGCAACTCTCACCTCTTGCTGGGCCTGCGTCGTTGCTGGCAAAGCATGCTGTTCACTATTCATCTTCAATCGGAGGTATCCACCTCACATTAATCGCCTCTGGCGCTCCTCATTTTTCCTGAAAAATAAAGAACAATGCAAAATGATTGTCAACGATGAGTAGCACAAAGGGTAGAAAAATTTTATTCGCAAAAAGTATGGAGGACGAGAATTGATCTAAACTAAAAAAAATGATTTCAAAAACCTCTCTGGCGCAGCTCATGGAACTCCGAACGATACCGCAGTTTAACCTCAAAACCACAAATTACTGTTTCGCCGCTCACCGTTCGCGAGAACAAAACTGGAAACCACCGCAATAAAGCAAGCTTCATTCGTCTTCGCGATGCGAGCGTATGAGGTTGAACAGAAAAAAGGAGTACCGAAATCGATCAGGTGGATTGTTCTTCGCGTCCGCGAAATTTCATTCACGGCGAGTTTTTAGGTTCCGAGAGCGGGAAAGGGTGAGTCATCCGATAGCGCGATCCAACACGGCGACAAAGGCGAGGAGTAGGAGGCGCAGCAACGGCAACGGCGGTAGGTTCAGCGTTGACCGATAATTTTCTACCGAAAAAAAAATGTCATCTAATGCAACGCCGTAATCGTTTCGAATTTGAAAAAAAAAAAAAAAATAGACGTAAGATAAGTTGCAGCGATCTTTAGATTTCGTCAGGAAAAATCGAGGATAATCTCTTCATCGAGCATCGTGAAACGTTCGTTGCCACATATGACGCGTCAATTATTGGGACTCGTGTAACGAGGACAAGGGGCCACAAGATGGACGGTTCGTACGCGGGGAGGGAAGGGGGGGAGGGGAGATATAACGCAAAAATGGTATATAAGCGTTGAAACGAATACGTGCTCTCAGGCTTGTTCAGCCATGCAATATTATTTCCATAGGAAGGTTCGGATTAACGGGGGATGGGTATGGACTCACGTGGTGCTCGATGCCGTCGGGGGTTCTGGCATCGTCTCGTCTCTGTTCTCGTCGCCCGTCTTCCCCGCCGATTTTCCGTCTACGTGAAACCACACGGCGCGTCCCCGACGCACGGGGGGGACCAACACGGACGCCTCTCTCTGAGCACCGCCTCTCTCGACGTCTCACCTCGCCACTCGTGCCCACGAGCAAAACTTACGTTAATGGCCACTAACCCATACACCGAGCGTTTCGAACTTTAACACGGTTGCAATCGTCGCTCATTTCCGCATAGCTGAAGAGTATTTTTTATAATCCTGAGACACGATATTTAGCAAATTTTCGAGGTGAGGTGAGGAGGGCAAGTTGTCGCACACTCGCGGCTTACAGAAAATACGATGACTGTCATGGCGTCCCTCGACCCACCCCGCCGAGGACCTACGAGCAGTGGCAAAATATTGGTCACGTCGATTTTTGATATTGGCGATATCGACGTGGGCAAAAATCATTTGATCGATGAAAAAGGGTAGCGAAAAAATTGTCGCGGCATTAGGATGGTGAGATATTGCGGCATTGTTATTTTCCATTGTTGAGAAAATTGAGGCAGCCTCAAGTCGAGGAGAGATGGACGCTGCGCGCGCAGCATCCGGTGAGGCGCGCGCAGCAACCGAGGTTCCGGGCTCCGAGCGCGTAAATTTGAAATACGAAATTTGTAGGCGTCGCTATCAGAATCTTTTTACAGACTCGATATCATTTTTTTATTGTACTAAAATCGGTCTACTGGGCATTAGGTGAAGGGGATTTGATATACTTGTTGCCCAAAGAGTTGTAAACTTGGAACTGCATTGAAACGAATAACTATAAAACTCTCTCGAGAAAGTTTGGTAGGAAATATGCAAGAAAACTGGATATCGATCAGCGAAAGTTTCAAACGAGGCACATAAAATATGTCTCTTACAATCGTAGATATATTATTACGTATATTAATATATTATATCTCGTATCAATTAATAATTGATTTTTCGTATACCAGCCATTATTTACATAGATTTGTACAAATTTCGATCCAACGTAGATCGATAAACATTGTGTGGAACGAAAAAAAAGTAAAAAGTCGAAAGTATTACACAAAATCACGTTGCTTCACAGGAGAACGTTCATCCGCATTTAAACTTCCGTTGCGGGTGCCGCAACGCAATAATCGTCTTCCGAACGATTCGCACTCGTCAAACCGGAGGGAATGCTGACTAAGTGCATTCGAGTTACCATCCGGCGAATCGCAGTCACAAATTTTACTACGAAATTTTCTTTTCTCATCAACGAATATGTTCGACGAATACCACCGACACATTTTTTTTTCTTAGTCATTTGGCATGTATGCGTATTGGGGAAAGGGAATCGCGTAGTCTTTATTTTCGACGGTCATTCACAGTTCCGTCGTTATCTCGTCCTGCGGTCGAAATCCAAGGATTGTAAAGTCATCGATGAGACAGTCTCTTCCCGGTGTCCAATCCGAGAGTATAGTGTAGCTGGCTTCGTCGATCGAGCTTCGAAATTCCCACTGCGGGTTAAGCTCCCGATCGAGTCCGCTCGATCCGCCGTTGCCGGATCCGATATTGCTATCGGACATTGGTCCGCTGGTGTTGTAATTGTGATTAAATGCAGAGATTGCTAATTCTTGCAGATGCGTGCCAACCGGTTGATGATGATGTCGTTTTTGGCTTCCGTAAACCAGCGGCGTGGTTTGGCCGATCGTCGAACCGGCCGGGCTGAGTTTCTCGTTGTAGACGCTCGAGCTGTTCTGCCCGAGACTCGAACCGATCGGGCTGTCCTTCGTGTAACCGAGGCTCGAACTAGCCGGGCTTATGGATGATTTGTCGCTCGCTTGGAAGGTCGACAGCGGCGCGTTCGCCTGGAATGTCGTGAGATTCGTCGGTGTCGAGCGCATCTCGAACGGCTGGGGCGGCTGCGATATCGTGATCGGCTGCGGGGCTGGCACTAATTGCGGCGAGGCTGCTGGCTGCTGCAGAAACGTCACCAACTGGGCCACCTGCGGAATATTTAAACACACAAATTATAGATCTTCGATAAGAATTTTTTAATGCGGAAGCGCAACGCTCTACGGTTTCTCGTGTCCCGTTTACTGCCCAATACCGAACACCGACTGAACCCAGTGAACACGTTTTATTACGACATGGAAGTAATATGTAATGTTACGATTATTATACGTCGGTGTAACGTAATACATAAAAAATGTTTAACCGTTACTCAACATACTTGTAAAAATGTAATCTCAATTACCGTAATAGTCTGCTAGAATTAATGGTATAGAATTTCACAGCAATAATGTAACTGGATTCGAATTTATAAAAATGTAACTTACGAATCTGCAGGCAATTTTAATGTTACAATGGATGGCAACGTTTACCGTGTTTACTGGGTTATATCAATTTACGATGCATCTTTTTGTTTGGTAGACAATTTTCATCGAAAAATGTGTAACAAACGATTTAATTTAAAAATGACAGCTCCAATTTTTCAGTAAGTAGGACACGGAGTTTACTGGATGTTTGGGGTAATACATAAAGGCATCGCTGACGCATTAGTGTCGACTCACCAAATTGTCTTACGGACTAGCGTGTAGCGACGGGGGACAAAAGTTTATTCGTTATTAAGAAAAGCGATGAATCTATTAATCTCTCGACAGGATCGAGGATGAGGGCGAAACACACTCACCTCGGGAGAGCTGTGTTTCTTGTATCGCCTGAGCAGACGCTCGGCCCAGGCCAGAAGCCTCTGCCAGTCCTCGGGTGGTAAAAATATTTCCTCGTCTTTTCTATTGACGAGTACGAGAATTCTCGCGAGGTCTCGAAGCACCGGCCTGTAAGCCTGGATCCCAACTGCACCGTTGCCATTGTTGTCGGAATAGTATAATTCGCGTACTTGTCGCCTCGTGTCGTTCAGCATCGCGAGAAACGTGTGGCCCTCGCCGCGGAGGGTCGCCAGATGCTTCAGAAATTCTCTTCTCTCAGCACTGCGAAGGAAAAAAAGAGAACAGTCAGTATTCGTCGAAATAATTCTATAAATTTTCGAACTATCACATTCTTCATATTTCTCGCCAATTGAAGTCGATTAAATGTTTATATGAATTAGGTAAATCCTTGGTCATGCATTTTTTTGTTTTTTGTTTTAGTAGAACGATGGACCGAAAGGAATGTATTGAGTCACCTGTCTTCGAACTGCCGAACCATCTTCGCAGCCTTCTTCTTTTGCTGTTGAACGACTATTGCCCCGCACAGGATGATGAAGATGCATATTGTAGCGCCGGATACGACACCAACGAGAATCGCCACTTGACTTCCGGTCAGACCGAACATGTAGTCGGTCTCCTTGCATATTCGACCCATGTACTCGTTGCTCGTTGACCAATCGGCGGTGTGACCGGACGGACAGGTATCAACGCAGGTACCACGGTGAAGAAGGACCGCGCATCTCGCGCAATATTCACCTCTGCACCGCAGACATCCGCCCTTGCTCTCGACGCATTCTGCAATGTGAGAAGAAGAGAAATGATCAACGGGATGAATTGAAAGTCGCTGTGTAATGAAATTTTCATAGGAAGTTGAGAAACCATGGGAATTACCGAGCGTACTTTCTAAATTGCGCGGACGAATTTTTTTTTCTCGTTGGAACTTAATTATGAAGATAGGGTTTATTTTATCGAGGCGATACACCAAATGAATACTTTAAATCCCTAGATACATAATATTAATTGATCGAAACACTGAATCATCGATCATAATGTTTTACGTTCTTCTTTTAATTTCGAAATTACCTCAAAGCCCAAACGTCAGCTCTCAGAAGTAAATTGAAGGAAAATAAAATACATCAATGTTGGAAATTAAGGTTCTACTTAGTAATTCCACGGAGAAATTGTCTGTGTGCACTCTCACGCAGCCATAAGGCAAGCAGATGTACGCACATAAGTCGAACAGTTACCCGGAATTTTATGATACGGTGACATCTGGTCTTGCAGGTCTCGCAGGGTAGAACCGCTCGTGAAATCGTCGCGTTCGGGAGGGTTCTCGCCCCGTAGAAAATAAAATCCACTCGTCGCATGCCGCACGTTTTCCTCAAGCATTTATCGAACCTCGTGCTAAATAGTTTATCGACGAGTCTCCAAACACGTGTGCACAAATCATCGAACAGAGACATTTTTTTCTGCATTTTTTTTTCTCAATTTCAATTGCACAACGTTAAGTTAATTTGCGGACAAAGCCTTTCGCAGCACGTCGCAGATAAGTTTCCGACGGGCCAGAGTGCCGTGCCGATATTATACGACGGGTATCGAGAAACCGTGTACGTGCGAACGAAACAGAAATTAATGAATGATTCGAAATGGTGGCAGAAAAAAAAAAAGGGACGTGCAATAAAGTTGAGACTATTGTTCGTCGCGTCTCTCAGCTCGCTTCCAAGTGCACGAGGAATGCGGCTGTCGGTTTCTCGATTATCTGGGTCTCGCGTAAACTCGGCTGGCCGACTCGCTCGCTCGTTTCTCCGCCGCTCCTCGAGACGGTTCCAGCTCTTTTTCCTTTCCTAACGCTACGATATTACATTCTCCAAGTTGAGAACACGCACACTTAGTTTTTAATGCGATTGTGTGTTCGCGCGTTTGTATGTGTTCGACGTTTCTTTCTCTCCGAGAAGTCCGAACCCACGAGGTCGCTGATTTATAGTTCAACGCTTAAGTCGACACATCGACGATTCGTATAATGGTGTTATCATCGGAAAAGTTCGTTATTGAATCGATGCCCGTCCAGCCAGAACTCCGTCGTTGTGTATTCTCGACGACCGTTCGGGCCACGGGCAGTTCGCCGCTAAATTTTCCAGATAAACCGGCATAGAAAAACATTCGTGGCGAAAGGTCAAGGTCGCTTCATCATAACGTCTCGCGCGACTCGCGCGCTTACCAACATTTGATGCTTTCGACCTTTCCAGCGAAATTAATGGAAAACAATTCGCCCTTTGCGCAAATTGAATAATTATAATGATGAAGGATATTTTATATTTTTTTATTATATCATTGGTAATTACGCAATTGAAATAATGATGACAAAGTTATTAAGCTGAGTTTAGCAGACGTTTGTTATTGATTTTGTATTAACACCATTGTGAGAGTCAAGCGCGGAAATTTCAATGCACAGTTCAGATGGATAATGTGTATGAAAGAACTTTGAGAACGGGTCCTCGATCAAACTGGCTTTTCAGCGCATAGGGTCACGAGGAGAGTTTGTCGGTCACAATACAACCCAATTATGTCGGCCCGAGGGTCTCGGATAAGACAACGGCGATTCTCCACAGCCGGGACCTTTCTCTCAGCTACAGGCTACTACTAGCGAATGGCTAATAATGTCGTCATGCTTAATATTTTTTTTGTTTACCATCGACAACACATAAAGAACGGTAACAGTTCAGACGTCCGTATTTCTGACCGGACCTCCAGTCCGGACAATGGGATTGGCAATTTCTTACACATTTTTTTTTGGTTCGCCCCCTGCTTGACAAAAATTCATGAACGACTTCCGTTCTCAGTCTCGCCTGACAAACGAACGTGTTGATTGAAGTTGTTTTTTTTTTTCTTTCTGTGTCAATACCGTCGAGACCCGTTGGAGAGCCCGAGTTTGAAAAGACTTCCGAGAATAGCGTTCCCTTTGTTATTTCTCAGAGGCGTCCGTCGCGGAATCGAGAACAAGAGTGGACAAATAAAGATTCAATAAAAACGATGCTGCGAGTCTCACGAATAATAATTTACACGGACGAACTTAAGTAGAAATAATCGGTCAGTTTTTTGTTTGTTTCGTGCTTCGCGACAGTCGCGGTACGTAGTAACGTAGTAAAGCGCACTGTGCGATGCTTATGTTAAACCATATATGTTTGTACGTACGTCGACTAACATATACAAATAATAAAGAAGAACGTGATAGCGCGAGCGCATGAAACTCTCCCGGATTACAGTTATGTTTGACGCAATGCTGCCTCCTTGAGTCTCACGAGACGAACTCGGTTAGAGCTCTGCGTTGATGTTCGTGGCTGTTAGTGCTCGTTCGGCGAGCGTTATGCTCCGCAAGAGCATCGCCAGCACATATTTCTTACTATCTAGAAACTTCAATCTTTCCACGCCAAATACTCTCTCGTTGCAAATCTCAACCCGCGAGCAGTTTTATATCATTACAGCGACGTTCAAGGCGCTGACTCGAGTAATTTTTTTTTTTTTTTTTTTTTTTATATACTTTTTTCTTCCTGCACGTCAAATAATAGTCCATGAGCGCGGAAAATATAAGTAATTCAATGTTGCAACTGGCAAGGTTGCTCCGACTCGGGCATTTCGCGATCATCAGCCCCGACTACGAAATTAACAAATTTCTAACGTCGCACCAAAGATCCGTCTATTCCGGTTGAAAAATAATATTTAAAGAAAAAAACGCATTTTCCCAATGCGACACAATCTCCGCTCAAAGAAATGAGATTTTTCAACCGGAAGCGACTCGATTCCCATAATTCACATTAAACGTGCATCTCCGACTTCTAACAAACAATAATTATCTAAATTAAATCCAGTTTAATTTTCTTCCCCCCCCCCCCCCCCCAAGATATACATATATTTTTTTATTTCAATGAGTTCAACGAGTCGCTCTGATTCCGTGTGTGAATCGCCGTTATCGATCAAACCACCGGGCAACACTTCGAATAAGCTATATAAATTGATGACTGGCATTAGCCGCGGACGCAATTTATTCCCGCGCCTCTGCGCGCACACAGCCGAGCTGGTCTTGCGGGCAACACATCAAGGTGGTACACCGATCTTCAATTACGCTCGTGATGTCAGCGAGCCTCACGCGTAACAGGAGATCGACCGATCCACGATTACACAAACGACGGTGACTTAGCTATATACATATATATATAGTCAACTGAGAGCCGTATGGGCGTATCTCACGTGAGTTTACATGTTAAACCGTGTGAGATACGCCGTTACGTTTCTGCATAACCGATATGCCGACTCGCACCACAGATGGATGCATCGGGCAGAGAATGACAAAGTCCCGCATTTCGGGCACGACTCCTTCGTTCCTGCTGTGCGACGCGAGGAGAAGTCTGTCGCCTCTTCGTGTAAACCGTAAACGGTCGAGCAGCGCTCTTTCCCTCCTCGCCGCGCCGTCGCGAGGAAGTTCCCGTCTCATTTTACGACCGGGAGAAAGAGACGAATCGAGAACGCGAAGAAGGTGGAACGAGGCGAACGCGGCTACACAAGAGACATCGCACGGGCACCCTGAACTCGAGCATCTGTCTGCCACACGCTCCGCCTACCAATTGTTCCTTAATTTTTACTCGGCCTCAGCGAGGACCGCTTCTTTTACTTCGCATTTCCTCCTCGGAATTAATTCCTCCGGACTCGGCGCGCGCGAGCTAACGAACCTAGATTATAAACCTGATGCGACGATTAAAACCATGAACGTTTATTTCACGTATACTTTTGTTTTGTATGCGTGAAGCTGTTTTCATTTTTTTTTTTTTTTTTTTTTTATGTAACATTATTAATATCGACATATTTGATGAAAAATTCGGTTGATAATTGTTTATGTCGTCGATCGGGAATTTGTTAATTTGTCGTTGAAATCCAGCACTGATACGAAGCCTTCTTTATCACTACGTTCTTCGTGAATTTTAACTTTGCTATTTTAATCGTTTTTGTTGCGGAAAAAATGGAACAAATTTGTAGGAAAAAAAAAAACCGATTTTTTTTTTTCTTCTATTCAAAGACCCTCTTCGACGTGTTTCACTTCCGAGTCCGTGCGTTAGTTCTTAAGGCGCGTTGTCGCGATTGTCTATCGAGGACAACGCACGCACGCGTACCAGATTCAAAACTTTTTAGTCAAGCGGGCAAGGCACCGTCTCGTATTTTCCACCCGACCTCTTTCCTCGACTTCGCCCTTCGGCACGAACTTTCATCGAGCCTCGATTTATCTATTCACCATTTCTTAAAGCAAAATAATGCGACTGTCTCTAAAATCCATGAACCTCAACTCTTCTTCATCTCAGTCTCCCGTACCTTTTCGCGGAAGCTGAGATCGCATCACGCCACGCATTTGTATTCTCATTACGTATACTATTCCTGGATGAACATAAGACCGTCCGTGGAGCGTGGAATCGTGTCGATGTGTCTGTCGACGCGTGCGCTATTGACGAGCAACAGCAGGTCATTGCGGTAAATTGTTACTTCGTCATTTTCCCGTCAGTCCATGGTCGGGCAACGATAACAGTACAGAGTTTTATTCTTTTATTTTTAATATATATGCAATATTTACACACACTTTATCTTTTATATATATATATATATATATATATATATAAGTGTGTTCAAGACCACTTTGAGAGAAACGGTTTTCTTTACTCATATACGTTTGACCGTGCTATACAGTATATTTGCCATTCACCGTGTGTACAAAAGACCGTTCGATCGTCGAACGAGTCAAGAGCAATTTCGTTTCTCAAGCCGAGATACCGTATATACTGCGATATTTTTCTTCTATGTATTTACTGTTGCTTATAACTTGTATGGTGTGTGTGAAGAGATTGAATCTGTAACACGGAGTCTGCAGTCGAGGCCCGATGGAGGACTGATGGAAACGGCACTGTGCTCTCGCGATGCACTTCCGCTTCCTGACGAGCTGGCTATCTTCAGCGAGCATCTGTCCGGCTCTTCCGGCACCCCGGGCCTCTCCATTGTAACTTTGGGCAGCTTCTTGAGATTTTTTTTTATCTTACGGATGTTAGCAATGTTACGTTATCGAGGGACTTCCGGTTTCCGAATCACTCATCACTTTTTGAGGGTAACCTTATTAAAGTCCAGATTGTTTTAAATTATCCGAGATCTGGTTTTTAGCTGGAAAGCGACATACCAAATTGAGTTTAATTAATTTGTAAAAATCGTTGCATGAAAAAAATTATTTAACGGTATTCGACAAAAATTGTGTCGACTCTGCGGCCAATAAATATTTTTCTTGAATCGCATTAAATTAATTTTTTTGCGAAAATAATGGCAAAATAAAAATATAAAAATGGCCGATAGTAAAATTGGATCGAAAATCGTGTCGATCTCATAACCAATGAGACGTTTCATTGAACTTTAGAGAAACAAATTTCTCCTCGATGAGAAAAAAAATATATAAAAAAAGAGGAAAGTCGTCAGAACCGCTTAGTCCGTTCTTCGTTCGCGAAATCGCTTTGGCTCCAGGGAAACATGCAAATCGAACGGCCAAGAGAGGTGCAGAGGCGAGCAAGGTGCAAGCCGTGCTGCACTTTCTCGACTAGCCCGTTGCCTCTCGTCGTTCTACTCGCCTCACAAACAAACACACACATAGGCCCATAGATCTCTGTGTCTGTCCTGTAACGGGCTTCGACATCAGTTCGGATGTGTAAAGTCGGCTCTCGTCGTTGCTTAGGGTTATTGGAAAGTGGCTGCTCGGCCTCTCTCGCGCATACCTCCGTGTCGATGTTTAACACGACCGAGCTCTCGGGCGGCAGGCAAACAACGTCGATATATACGGATTTGAATTTGCTGGCAACGCTCCGTCGAGCCCGAGAACGAACAATTTTAAGGAAGTCGAGCCGGAGCTCTCGACGATGTTTCCCCATTTAAGGTTTTTTTTTTTATTCACCCATTATTATATTATAAAATCGTGGAGGAGGGGCGAAGACAAAAAAACTTCGTGAAACAGTTTACACGCAAAAGAAATTACTATAAACACTGTATATTGCTCGTATTATACTATATATTTTTTAAATAAAATTTGAGTTGTATCTTGAAAAAAAAAAAAAAAAAAATGTCTGAATAATTTTTTTTTTTTTAATGCTCACGTTTCAGCAAGTCAATTCAATTTTAATGTTTGGTTCAATTTTCTCATGGAAGAGTTTATACTTAATTTGAAAAAAATTAGTTTAAACTATAGAAACAAAGGGTTTCATTTACAAAAAAAAAAAGGGGGCGAAATATGTTTTTCTCCGTGTCCCATGTTGATGTGTGTAGGTGTGTGTGTGTGTGTGTGTGTGTGTTGCATCGGAGGCGCGACGTCCTTCCCGAGACGAGCCTTGTGGAAGGAGCGCTCTCAAGGGTCACGCGTAGAGACAACAAAGGCCGCGTGTAATAACGAGCATCAACGTAGTACGCTGTAGTACACGCGGTCCGACCGAATAGAATGGATGACGTAACGATGCTCCACTGTAACACTTATAATGATGTGACTCACATTGATGAGAAAAAAAAAAAAAGAATGAAATTATCATTATTTTTTTTCGTCGTTGGCGAAACACCCGACGGATGTGAGAAAACAGTGATGAACCGAGAATCAAAAAAAAAAATGTCTACCGTTCTAATTAATGCTAATCGGTGTCCGTGAAAAAAATAAATAAAAATAAATTAGTATTTCTCGTCGTACAGTTTCGAAGCGAGGATTGAGTTGAAAAAATTTACCCTGCCGTAAACAAATTTCGATTTTTTATTATGTTTCGAGGTCTGGATAGCACGAAATCGAATGACGAGTATTCTAAATTTGTACGTGCCCACGGTCAATTCAACGACCTGGAACGTTAATTTGCCGCGAGAAGAGGTTTCTGCCTCTGTGCGGCAAGCCGTCGTCAGTGGCTCGGCTCGAGTAGATTAAATGCACGCGAGAATCAAAGCAGAAGCTTCTCGACGAACTTCTCGAATAATAATAAATTTCTCTCTCGGTCTCCGGCGTCACGTTGGGCTTGGGTGACACACGCTGTTCTCGTCGTTATCTGAAATTACTTCGGTGTTTTTTTTTAATTTTTTTTTAATTTTTTTTTTTTTAATAAAGCTCGGAGCAATGAGACGAGAGCACTTCTGTGCGAACTGTCCACGTCCGGCCTTGTTACGTGCCGCTCAAAGAGAGGGAGTAGGGAACGGAGAGAAGAAATACATAGTTGCATATATCTATAGGTAGCACAGTGGTATCTCGAAGAGTAGAGCAGCTGGACAGGAACGCGCCGCATCGTGAATTGAAATAGATGACATATTACGTTTGTCACAGCGGATGTGAGCTATACCGGCCTAGCTGGCTCACGAGAATTGACTGGTAAACGGATGATGCATGTGTATACGCCCGGATAATAACCCACTCTATGTATAAATCCCCTAAAAATCTGGGAGCCTGTAATGTAAGTGGAAAAAATATTTGTCCAATGTGGGTCAATTTTATAGTGTAAGTTAAATTGAATTAATTTTTCATCAATGGTTCGTGTGAATTGACTTGCAAATGGATATTGAATTGTTCACACGGACTGTTTCTATATATATTTGTAGAGAGAAGAGCGTATTGATTGTCTACCAAACTTACAATAATCAAGACCTGGGGCGGAAGCTCCAAGGAACGAAAATGTCCATAGTCTGAATTATGAATGAAATAAAATTGACAAATCAATTGCTCTTCTCTGAAAGACCTTACAATACTTAACGCTGACGGGCCATCCAAGTAGACTTAGAATATTAACCTTTGCTTTAGTGAACTTTCCTGTACGTTCATTGTGGCACCAAGCGTTTTTCTGATGGCCTTGTGAATATACTATAGTGCAACCATTCTCAGGAGAAAAACATAATGTACACTGTTTACCGTCACGGACGGAAGGGATATCGATTATGAACCTTCACACAGTCCAACTGCTCTACCCACATCGAATGACTCCTTCCTCCATCGGTGGTCACTCCAGTAGAACTGCCTCTCAGACTGAAGAAAACAATTCCACATCCGAGTGTCTCAACTGCCCGAAGCTACGGTTAGAAAAAGAAAATTCTACGTACTACGACAGAATAATAATTTTCTAGCAATCGTCAACGTGAAATTGTTGCCCAAATATTATTATAGTCTTTTCCAAGCTCGCAAAGGGAGGTTGAATAGGTAATGACGCGTACTGAGGGTAGAGTCTGTACATTTTTGTACCGCTTTCACTCATCTTTGACGTAGGGCAATTTAAATGTCCATCGAACTGCCATACCTTGATGTACTTCGATAAAAATTTATTAAGCGAAAAGAAAAAATTCGACGCATGAGAAAGCAAACCAGCGAGTGACTGCGCAGCGTCGAGAACAGCAGTAGTATACCTTCCGTCATCGTCGATAGAACTTCAAGTTGTGATGGACTTTTTTCAACATCGTTACTACAGATTAAATAAAACTTTGCTAAGCTCCATTGGATTGTGGCCATATCAGAGCACCTGTACCATGATCACCCATGTTGCTATAATGATTTTAATTCTCATCAGTCAAGTTGTACCTCAGATTTTGGCTCTCGTAAAATATCGTGATCACAGGAGAATAATTATGGAATGCATTGCGATATTTATTTACGAAACAATTTGCTTTGTTAAAGGGATTAGTTTGATGTGGAACGTGCGGAAGGTCAGTTTAGTTTTCTTCAAATTGAAACACTATAATAATCGAGACGAAAGCGAGCCCATTAATCGAGGCGGTTACTGAGAACCATCTTTTCTATAAATACAGGCACGAAAGTTGCTGAATCGTATTCGTACAGATTGGCAAATGTGGGCTCAGGATCGAGAAGTTAACATTCTTCACAAATACGCGGCCCAGGGAAGAAAGATGGCAATAGTGTATACAGGTAAATCGAGTATGGTAACGTGTAGTTGAGAGCTGAGAAAAGTTTTATACATTTATACGTTGTATACAGTTCAAATGTATGCTGCCGTCTTAATATATATAACCCAGCCAATAATACCAACAATTATCGACGTTTTGCTGAAAAACGGCACCGCGCCCAGAAAATTCCCATTTCCAGTCGAATTTTTTTATCTCGATGCGCAGAAGTATTATTGGTACATTATTATTTACACTTATGCATGTGTATGTACGAGTTTAACAATCATGGTGGCCACTGAAATTACCTTAATCACTTATGTGCAACACGTCTGTGGAATTTTTGCTGCTTTAAGGTGGGTCAATGATCGTTTATTGATTGTAATGATCAGCGTAATAAATTTTGAACTTATACCTATAGAGAAAAATTCCGACGGATCGGAAGAGACAACGTATCAGCAACATCAGAAAGAACCGAATGTGCACTGGACATTGTCGATCTTTCTTTGTATATCGACAGACATAACGATGCTATCAGGTGAAATAGTTTGGATAAAGTTTTTCATGTAGCTATTCAATATTATTAATAAACCACGTCATGTCAGTTACGCCAATCTCATCGATGCAAATCAAACATGGACCATCCTTTTTGTCGTGGTGTTTGGCGTTATTTTGCTTGATTTGGAAGTGCTTCAGGTACAGTTTCGGCGAATGAAAAATAATTTTTGAAATTCATAGCCAAATTGCGTGTATATACAGATTCTTCTGATAAAAAGCGATTCCGAAACAACCGTACGATACGTAGGCACTACATTAGGCACAATATGGTATTTATATGTAGAGTGCGATATTTCCGAAACTCTTACATATCACAGCATTAGTATTCACTTATATATGTGAGTAAATAGTCGAGGATATCTGGAGCGGTGCTATTAAAAAAAAAACTTCTACGGTGCAGACACAAAACCCAATGGTACAAGCTGGCGCCCAAAGCTCAGAAACATCTACAATTGATGATGATGCTTTGTCGCGTACCTTGCCAGCTAACAGCCGGGACATACATAAAATTGTCTATGAAATCTTTCGGTCAGGTAAAAAAACCTGTTCTTTCATTTGTTATTATTGTATTTTTTATTATTAATGCTTCATAAAAATTCTATGACTTTCGAAGAAATGTTATCAATATAGACTTAATGAGGTATTTTAATGTTGCAGACAATGAGGACATCCATGTCATATTTTATGTTTATGCGTTCAATGCATATTTAGAAATACAAGAAATTCATTGCTATTTTTTTTTAACACAATGGCACGACTTCGATAATTAATAGGCAGACGCCATTAATTGTTTGAGTAAAAGTCGTAAAACCCAAACTGTTAGTACAATCTTACAACTCATCACATTCAATACTAAATGATTTTCTAACCATTTTGTTTCCTTATACAGAATTCTGGCATCATTAAAAAAATCGAGATTTCAGCGTCAAAGTACGTAAAATTGGCGAAAACATTGAGAAATGTTATCTTTCGATGGCGTTTGGCATATTTATATATGTGTGTATGTGTACGTGTGCATGCGATAAATACGCCTTTAGGATCGCTACATATACATGCAGTACGCAACCGCTCAAGCACAACCAGATCACGTAAATTTCCCATTCCCTACGTTCGTTTGTGCCAACTCGGTCTTCCAATAAAAAAAAGTTTGGACCAGCAACGATTTCATTCGTAGGTACCAAAAGGGAAGGAGTCATTTGCCTTCATAGCGAGAAAGTACACGAACCTTCCAAAGGGACCGAATTGGACTTCATCACAATTTAGTTCACAGAAGGATCGGAATTCTATTTATGTAAAATATTTGGTGGTGAATTTCGCATACATTCGCCAGAGGATTAAAAAATTGTAGCATTCTGATTTATAAAGTTTTGTTAAACTTTTTTTCCTCATGGATGAAGCTCCGCTTTCGTGAATTGCTGAGTACTTTCGTTGCAGCGCTAAGCTCTTCTCTGATAAACTGACAGAAAATACTGCAGGACTAATGCTATGACAAAAACTTATACAAATACTTCAGTCTAGCGAAAAAGAATATGCACACTGTTAAATATCACGGACTGACCGAATATCGATTACCAACCCTCCCCATAATTCCAAAGCTCTTCCCACATTGAAGACTTCCACAACTCCGTCGATGGCGACTGAAGTACGACTACCTCCTATACCGTAGGGAACAATTCTACATCCAAGTCTCTCATCGCCCCTTTTTCCAGCTACGGTAAAAAAAAAATATCTTTATTTACTGCGATGGAATAATGTTTTTTCTAGCGGATATCAATGTGAACTTGACGCCCCAACGCTATTATAATTCTTTGTAAGACTCGCAATTCGAAGTTGAATAGGTAATGACGCTTGCTGATGGTAGAGTCTATACATTTTCGTACCGCTTTCACTCATGTTTGACGTATGGCAATTTAAATGTCCATCGAACTGCCATACCTTGATATTCTTCAATAAAAATTTATTAAGCGAAAAGAAAAAATTCGACGCATGAGAAAGGAAACCAACGAGTGACTGCGCAGCATCGAGAACAGCAGTAGTATACCTTCCGTCATCGTCGATAGAACTTCAAGTTGTGATGGACTTTTTTCAACATCGTTACTACAGATTAAATAAAACTTTGCTGAGCTCTATTGGATTCTGGCCGTATCAGAGCACCTGTACCAGAATCACCCATTTTGCTATCATCATTTTAATTCTCATCAGTCAAGTTGTACCTCAGATTCTGGCTCTTTTAAAATATCGTGATGACAGGAGAATAATTACGGAATGCATTGCGATATTTATTTACGAAACAATTTGCGTCACTCAAGTGATTAGTTTGACGTGGAACGTGCGGAAGGTTAGTCACGAAAGTGACCCCATTAATCGAGCCCGTTACTGACGAAGATCATTCCTATACATACAGGTACGGAAGTTGCTGAAACGTATTCGTACAGATTGGCAAATGTGGGCTCAGGATCGAGAAGTTAAGATTCTTCACAAATACGCGGCCCAGGGAAGAAAGATGGCAATTGTGTATTCAGGTCAATCGAGTATGGTAACGAGTAGTTCAGAGCTGACAAAAGTTTTATACATTTATACGTTGTATACAGTTCAGATTTATGCTGCCGTCTTAATTTATATAACCCAGCCGATAATACCAACAATTATCGACGTCTTGCTGAAAAACGGCACCGCACCCAAAAAATTTCCATTTCCAGTCGAATTTTTTTATCTCGATGCCCAAAAATATTATTGGTACATTATTATTTACACTTATGTATGTGTATGTACGAGTTTAACAATCATGGTGGCCACTGAAGTTACCTTAATCACTTATGTGCAACACGTCTGTGGAATTTTTGCTGCTTTAGGGTGGGTCAATGATCGTTTATTGATTGTAATGATCAGCGTAATAAATTTTGAACTTACACCTACAGAGCAAAATTCCGACGGATCGGAAGAGACAACGCATCAGCAACATCAGAAAGAACCGAATGTGCACTGGACATTGTCGATCTTTCTTCGTATATCGACAGACATAACGATGCTATCAGGTGAAATAGTTTGGATAGAGTATTTAATGATACTATTCAATATTATTAATAAACCATGTCATTTTAGTTACGCCAATTTCATCGATGCCACCCGAGCATGGACTATCTTTTTTGTCATTGTGTTTGGCGTTATTTTACTTAACTTGCAAATGCTTCAGGTAAAATTTCGGCGAATGAAAAATAATTTTCGGAATTCATAGCCATATTGTGTGTATATACAGATTCTTCTCATAAAAAGCGATTCCGAAACAACCGTACGATACGTAGGCACTACATTAGCCACAATATGGTATTTCTACGTAGAGTGCGATATTTCCGAAACTCTTAAATATCACAGCACCAGTATTCACTTATGTATGTGAGTAAATAGTCGAGGATATATGGAGAGGAGCCATAAAAAAAAAACTTCTACGGTGCAGACACAAAACCCAATGGTACAAGCTGGCGCCCAAGGCTCAGAAACACCTACAATTGATGATGATGCTTTGTCGCGTACCTTGCCAGCTCACAGCCGGGAAATACATAAAATTGTCTATGACATCTTTCGGTCAGGTAAAAAAACCTGTTCTTTCATTTGTTATTATTGTATTTTTTATTATTAATGCTTCATAAAAATTCTATGACTTTCGAAGAAATGTTATCAATATAGACTTAATGAGGTATTTTGATGTTGTAGACACTGAGGACATCCATGTCATATTTTATGTTTATGCGTTCAATGCATATTTAGAAATACAAGAAATTTAATGCTATTTTTTTTAACAAAATGGCACGACTTCTATAATGAATAGGCAGACGCCATTAATTGTTTGAATAAAAGACGTAAAACACATACTGTTAGTATAATTTTACAACTCATCACATTAAATAGCAAATCACTTTTTAACCACTTTGTTTCCTTATACAGAATTTTGGCATCATTAAAAAAATCGAAATTTCAGCTTCAAAGTACGTAAAATTGGTGAAAACATTGAGAAATGTTATCTTTTATGGCGTTTGGCATATTTATATATATGTGTATGTGTACGTGTGCATGCGATAAATAGGCCTTTAGGTTCGCTACATGTACATGCAGTACGCAACCGCTCAAGCACAACCAGATAACTTAAATTTCCCATTCCCTACGGTCGTATCTGCCAACTCGGTCTTCCCGTAAAAAAAAGTTTGAACCAGCAACGATTTCATTCGTAGGTACCAAAAGAGATGGAGTCATTTGCCTTCCTAGCGAGAAAGTGCACGAACCTTGCGAAGGGACCGAATTGGACTTCATCACAATTTGGTCCACAGAAGGATTATTATTGTATTTGTGTTGAATATTTGGTAGTGAATTTCGCATACATCCGCCAGAGAGTTCGAAAAATGTAGCATTCTAATTTATAAAATGTTGTTAAACTTTCTTTCATCATGTATGAAGCTCCTCTTTCGTGAATTTCTGAGTACTTTCGTTTCAGCACTAAGCTCTTTTCTGATAAACTAATGAAAATACTGCAGTGATAATGCAATGACAAGAACTTACACAAACACTTTAGTCAAGAGAAAAAGCCTATGCACACTGTTAAATATCACGGACGACCGAATATCGATTACCAACCTTCCCCATAATTCTATAGCTCTTCCCACATTGAAGAATTCCACTTCTCCATTGATGGCAACTGAAGTACGACTAGCTCCTATACCGTAGGGAACAATTCTACATCCAAGTCTCTCATCGCCCCTTTTTCCAGCTACGGTAAAAAAAAAAATCTTTATTTACTGCGATGGAATAATGTTTTTTCTAGCGGATATCAACGTAAACTTGACGCCTCAACGCTATTATAATTCTTTGTTAGACTTGCCATTCGAAGTTGAATAGGTAATGACGCGTACTGAGGGTAGAGTCTGTACATTTTCGTACCCCTTCAGTCATGTCTGACGTAGGGCAATTTAAATGTCCATCGAACTGCCATACCTTGATGTACTTCAATAAAAATTTATTAAGCGAAAATGAAAAATTCGACGCATGAGAAAGCAAACCAGCGAGTGACTGCGCAGCGTCGAGAACAGCAGTAGTATACCTTCCGTCATCGTCAATAGAGCTTTAAGTTGCGATGGACTTTTTTCAACATCGTTACTACAGATTAAATAAAACTTTGCTAAGCTCCATTGGATTGTGGCCGTATCAGAGCACCTGTACCATGATCACCCATGCTGCTATAATGATTTTAATTCTCATCAGTCAAGTTGTACCTCAGATTCTGGCTCTTTTAAAATATCGCGATGACAGGAGAATAATTACGGAATGCATTGCGATATTTATTTACGAAATAATTTGCACTGCTAGAGCGATAAGTTTGACGTGGAACGTGCCGAAGGTCAGTTAAACTTTCGTCAAATTGAAATACTATAATAATCGAGACCTTTTCGAGATCTTTTCTATAAATACAGGCACGAGAGTTGCTGAATCGTATTCGTACAGATTGGCAAATGTGGGCTCAGGATCGAGAAGTTAACATTCTTCACAAATACGCGGCCCAGGGAAGAAAGATGTCAATTGTGTATTCAGGTCAATCGAGTATGTTAACGTGTAGTTCAGAGGTGACAAAAATTTTATACATTCATACGTTTTATACAGTTCAGATTTATGCTGCCATCTTAATTTATATAACCCAGCCGATAATACCAACAATTATCGACGTCTTGTTGAAAAACGGCACCGCACCCAGAAAATTTCCATTTCCAGTCGAATTTTTTTATCTCGATGCGCAGAAATATTATTGGTACATTATTATTTATACTTATGTATGTGTATGTACGAGTTTGACAATTATGGTGGCCACTGAAGTTACCTTAATTACTTATGTGCAACACGTCTGTGGAATTTTCGCTGCATTAAGGTGGGTCAATGATCGTTTATTAATTGTAATAATCAGCGTAATCAATTCTGAACTTATACCTACAGAGAAAAATTTGGACGAATCGGAAGAGACAACGTATCAGTAACATCAGGAAGAACCACGTGTGCACTGGACATTGTCGATCTTTCTTCGTATATCGACAGACATAACGATGCGATCAGGTGAAATAGTTTGGATAAAGTTTTTCATGTAGCTATACAATATTATTAATAAACCACGTCATGTCAGTTATGCCAATCTCATCGATGAAAATCAAACATGGACCATCCTTTTTGTCGTGGTGTTTGGCGTTATTTTGCTTAATTTGGAAGTGCTTCAGGTACAGTTTTTGCGAATGAAAAATAATTTTTGAAGTTCATAGCTAAAATGCGTGTATATACAGATTCTTCTGATAAACACCGATCCCGAAACAACCGTAAGATACGTAGGCACTACATTAGCTACAATATGGTATTTATACGTAGAGTTCGATATTTCCGAAACTCTTACATATCACAGCATCAGTATTCACTTATATATGTGAGTAAATGCTCGAGGATATCCGGAGCGGTGCCATTAAAAAAACTTCTACGGTCCAGACACAAAAGCCAATGGTACAAGCTGACGCCCAAGGCTCAAAAACACCTACAATTGATGATGATGCTTTGTCGGGTACCTTGCCAGCTAACAGCCGGGAAATATGTAGAATTGTCTATGAGATCTTTCGGTCAGGTAAAAACGCCGGTTATTTTATGAATGCTTCATCAAAATTCTATGATTGTCGAAGAAATTCGATCAATATGGCCGTAATGAGGTATTTCAATGTTGTAGACAATGAGGACATCTATGTCATATTTTATGTTTATGCGTTCGATGAATATATAGAAATACAAGAACTTCAATGATATTTTTTTGACAAAATGACACGACTTCGACAATAAATAGGTAGACGCCATGAATTGGTTGAGTAAAAGTCGTCAAACAGAAACTGTTAGTCCACTTTTACCACTAATCATATTTAATAGCAAATCACTTTTTAACCATTTTGTTTCCTCACACAGAATTCTGGCATCATGAAGAAAATTGAGGTTTCAGTTTCAAAGTGCGCAAAATAGACGAAATCGTTGAGAAGTCTTATCTTTCGATGGTGTTTGGGATATTTATATATATGTGTATGTGTATGTGTACGTGTATGGGCATGCGATGAATAGGCCTTTAAGATCGCCATATATACATGCAGTACGCAACCGTTGAAGCACAACACATAACTTAAATTTCCCATTACCTACGTTGATTTTAGCCAACTCACTCTTCCCGTAAAAAAAAAATTTGGACCAGCGACGATTTCATTCGCAGGTCCCAAAAGAGAAGGAGTCATTTGTCTTCCCAGCGAGAAAGTACACGAACCTTGCAAAGGAACCAAATTGGACTTCATCACAGTTTGGTCCACAGAAGGATCGTTATTCTATTTATGTCAAATATTTAGTAGTAAATTTCGCACACATTCGCCAGAGGGTTCAACAATTGTAGCATTCTGATTTATAAAATGTTAAACTTTTTTTTCTCATAGATGAATATTCTCTTTCATGAACTTCTGTGTACGTTCGTTGCAGCACTGAGCTCTTCTCTGATAAAAAATACTGCAGTACTAATGCTATGAAAAAAACTTGAACAATTACTATAGTCAAGAGAAAAAGATAATTCACACTGTTAAATATCACGGACTGGGTGAAAATCGATTAACAACCCTCCCATAATTCTATAGCTCTTGCCACATTGAAGAAATTCACTCCTCCGTCGATGGCAATTGAAATACGACTAGCTCCTATACCGTAGAGAACAATTCTACATCCAAGTTTCTCATCGCCCCTTTTCCCAGCTAAGGTAAAAAAAATATATCTTCATTTACTGCGATGGAATAATGTTTTTCCTAGGGAATATCAACGTGAACTTGACGCCTCAACGCTATTACAGTTCTTTGTAAGGGCAGCCGAACGAATTTGAATATGTAATGACCTGCACGGAGGGCAAACTATGTACATTTCCAGATCGCTTCGCCTCACCTTTGACGTGGGGTAATTTAAACGTCCGTCGTACCGTCATACTTCCATATAATTTAATGAAAATTCGTCCCGAGAAAATAAAAATTCAATGCAAGCCAGCCAGTGTATTGCGCAGAATCGGGCACAGGAGTGCCCTTCCGTCATCGTCGGTAGAAGTTTGTCTTGCGATGGACTTGTTTCAACATCGTTACTATAGATTAAATAAAACGTTGATGAAACTCATAGGATTTTGGCCCTATCAGAGTACCTGTACAAGAGTCACTTGTTTTACTGTTTTGTGTTGTATGTTGACCAGTCAAGTTATACCCCAGATACTAGCGCTTATGAAACATCGTGACGACAAGAAAATAATTACCGAATGCATAACGATATTCCTCTACGAAGCAATTTGCCTAACAAAAGGAATTAGCTTTATGTGGAACATACCGAAGGTCGGTTATAACTTCGTAAATAGATATAACTATAATGTCGGGGACCAAGGTCATCGATAAAGATCTGTTAATGATCAACGTCTGTTCGATACGTACAGTCACGAAGGTTGTTGAATCGCATTCGCACGGACTGGCAAGTTTGGGCTCAAGATCTAGAACTTGATATTCTCCACAAATACGCTGAGCAGGGAAGAAAGATGGCAATTGTATATACAGGTTAAACGAGTACGATAACGGGTAGATAAGAGGTGGACACATTTTTTTATAGATTTATCGACGTTGTATACAGCTGTGATATACGCTTCCATCATCTTTTATGTAACCCAACCAATAATACCGACAATCATCGACGTTTTGCTAAAAAATGGTTCGGCACCCAGAAAATTTTTATTTCCCAATGACTTTCATCATCTCGACATACAGAAATATTATTGGTACATTATCGCCCATACTTATCTATGCGTGTCGGCGGGCTTCATGATCATCGTCACCACTGAAACTATGTTAATAATTTATGTGCAACACATCTGTGGTGTTTTCGCTGCTTTGGGGTGGGTCAATGATCGTTAATTGAATGTGACAATTAGCTTTATAAGGTCTCAACCGTAATCTTCAGTCAGAAAGTGCGACGAAGCGGGAATAACAATGTATCGGTAATATCAGGAACAACCACATATGCACGGAATATTGTCGATATTTCCTCCTGTGTTTCCAGACACAATGATGCCATCAGGTGAAATAGTTCAGAAAATTTGCTCCATCGAATTCTCTTCAATATTATTGAAATCACTGACAAATTTTCTGTTTTCAGTTACGCGAATCTCATCGACAGAACTCACACATGGACCAACTTTATTGTCATTGGGTTTGGCATGATTCTGCTTATCTCAGTAGGACTCGAGGTAAAAATGTTAACGAATGACGAATAATTCATCGAAATCACAGCAAAACTCCGTCTGTATTCAGATTCTTCTGACAAAAAACCATCCCGAAGAAACCATAAGATACATAGGTGTTACATTGGGTATAATATTGTATATGTATGTAGATTGCGACATTTCCGAAATTCTGATATACCGCAGCATGAGTATTTACTTGAATATGTGAGTAAATAGTTAAGGATCGGTGGCATGTTATCGTAAAAAATGTTTTATCGTACAGCTATAAAAGCCAATGGTACAACTTGGCGGCTGACGATCAGAAACACCTGCAATTGATGATGACGCTTTGTTGCGTGCCGTGCCAGTTAACAGCTGGAAAGTATGTAACGTTGTCTATGAACTGTTTCGGTCAGGTGAGAACGATTGTTATTTTATTAATGTTTCATAAAAATTCTGTGACTTTCGATAATATGTCATCGAAATACACTTATCGGGTTACTCTAATATTTCAGTCGATAAAGGCAGCCATGTCATATTTCACCTTTGCGCGTTCTATGCATATACAGTGATATTAGACATTGCGTGTCATTTTTTTAACAAAACGACACGACTTCGATGATAATAAAAATACGTAGTTAATTGTGAGTTAACATAATCAAACATGGCCTGTTACATTCACACTTAACTACAGTTAATAGCATATTACTTTTCAACAATTTTGCTTCCTCATACAGAAAGCAGTCTTCGCAGAAAAAAATATCAATTAAATATTTTTTTTGATACACAAGTAAGGTCGTCACTTTCCTTACTTCAGTGCAATTTTCTTTCACCTATAAAATGGGCGATGCCGGTTGGCTACGAAAACTGTCTCCACGATTATTCTAATCATTCGAGAGCTATGATTTTTATAAGAGACAATTTTTTATAATTGAAAATTATTTATTTTACGCCCGTCAGGAAATTTTCACATCGAATGTGAAGCCAGAAGTAACTTAGTCGTAGATTTGCAGTCAACCAGTACAAATAAATTTGTGACACTGCGGAAACATACACTTTCCATTTTCCACGTCGTGAAATAAAATTATCCTACGAAACACGTGCGATAAATTACTATGAAAACATCCTGAATGCAAAGCGTTACGAAAAATTGACTCACCAAATTTTTTACAACAAATATTGCAAGCATGTCTTTTATGAGAAACGGTGGAAGTAACTTTGAACCTAATTTCGATCGAATTTAAAATCTCATGAATTTTTTGTTTTTTCCCCGCGTCTATCTGGACTTTTCATCGTTCCCGTAGCACAGTTTAGAGCAGACACAGAGCACGAAAAGCCCCATAACGCACGGTCTTCGCTCTAGGAACAACGCCTGTGTGTGTAACTGTAAATGCGGCACGAGCAATTACTCGAGGGGCGTAGAGAGATCGCTCGAGATCGCGAGGTGCGTTGCCTGCTTACCCGTTTCCCAGTCGAGAATAATCTCGGGACAGATAGACGAAGCCCTCGGGTTTCGTGGGCACGTACAACCATTCGTACGCCACGGACAAAGAGCGAGGCGAAGAGCTCGGGCCGTTCGCGAACCGAGGATAAGGCGCCGAACCGTAAGACATTATGCACAAGACCTGAGAAACGATTCGTGGGCAGATTGTTAGATGTGTCTGCGCCAACGTTCGTTACGCAAGACGAAGAGTTTTTCAATTAAATTGAGACAAAAAAAAATGTAATTAATTCCGCAGTTCGAGTAATTTCATCCGAACTCGAATAATCTCCGTGTTGCTCTCTCAATCGATAAGTATGAGAACTTGTGGAAATTGCGAATGGAAAAAAAATTGCAAAGAATTTGTGAATTTTTTTTTTTTTTTTTTTTAACGTAGAAATTACATTAATTCCTGCATGAGCTCTCTTCGAGTCACACCGTTTAAAAACGAACTCAAACGGGACGGACGAACGCGAATTGAGGGTCACGTGTTGCCACGGTAGTGCTCAAGAGTAGAGACGGAGACGTGATTTATAGAGGTGGAGGGTTGAGTATTTTCATTCTGTGAGGATAATCTCCAACCATCTTAATCGATAGCGGATCGAATTTCCCACAATCGAATAGCGAGGAAGGACTCTCGGGAAGTTATACACGCGTTTAAATTAATTCCTCCGTTAAATAATTTAACCCTGAGTCCAACAATCTCCTAACACTGTCCTGATCGGCGAAAGATCGAATTTCAAAAAATCGTGCAGCAGGCAAGGAGTGTCGGTGAATTAACAAGTTGAGAAACGATTCCTGTGCATATCGGTTGGAAACAAATGTGCTTGCCCCAACGATCATTTCGCAATACTTAGATTGTGTTAATTAAATTAATTGAAAAAAAATAAAATTCTGTACGAAGATAACTTAACCATAAATCAAATAATCTCCAGAGCTCGCTCAATCAACGAGAAATCGAATTCCCGGCAGTCGAGTGGCAGGAAACGAGTGACGGGAAATTCGTGGGCAGATCGGTAGTTGGTAGCAAAATTGCTTGCGGCAACGATCGTCACGCAATACTTATTGCTTATTAATTAAATTAACTAAAAAAAAAATATATTTAATTTCTCTATAAATCAAATAATCTACAAGGCTCGCCCGATCGGCGAAAGATCGAATTCCCGGCAGTCGAGCCGCAGGAAACGCGTGACGGGATATTATACAATCCGAGAGACGTTTCGTGGGCAGATCAATGGAAACAAAAATTTTCGCGCCAACGATCTTTACGCAATTCTTGACGCTTATAAATAAATAAAAAAAATTCCACGAACCAATTCAACTCTAATTCAAATAATTTCCGAGCTCTCTCTCTCACTCTGTCTCGATCGATGAAAGATCAAATTCCCGGAAGTCAAGCCACAGGATATGGACTATAACACTTTCCTGCCCGATAGCTCGATTCTAGTATTTTTTTTATTTATTTATTTTTCTCCATCCTGACTATATAACCAAAAGGTTTACCGTGTGCAAAGGGAGCCGTGATATTTACGTGCCGGTATAATAACGCTCGTACACAAAGAACGGCCTCGCGAAACACGCAGAGAACGAGCGACGCGAATATCGCATTATAGCACCGGTGCGGTACACAACAATTTTATCGATGAAGCGTAGACGATAAATGGGCGTGCGAGTGGTCGGCTCTCTCGCGGAAAGAAGGAGAGAATTTCTCGCGTGTCTTGGATCACCGGGCCGGCGTCTCACGGCGTAGGGTAGGCGAAGTCACGAGGATGGTTCGTCGACGGTTGAAAAGCGAAAACAACGAGCTCGAACGGCGAGCGACGGGTCCGAAGACGAACGCGCAACGGCGGAGCGAAGAGGCGCGTTCGTGCGCACATCGCTACGACGAGCGGCGAGTCCCGCTCGGGGTAAACCGTATTTTCAGGGTACGTAGCAATTCCGCGAGAGCCAAACGGCGAGGAAGAGAATTTAAAGCCACCAATTATTCCTCTTAGCGTGAGGGCCTTACCGCCGGTACGGGAACTTCGTGAGCTCGATGAAACTTCTCTCGACGAGGTGGAGAACGCGCTGCGACTACCGGGCGACGAGGAAAAGCTTCGAGCACGACGGGCAAGAGAGGTCGGCGAACCGCGAAATAGATATTATCATCGTAACGGCGACGAGAGTGCAGCCGAGAGACCGCGGTCGAACGACGCTAATGCTCCCGAAAATTTATTCATTACTTTTTTTTCCAGCAACGAAATACGTTGCGGCTAAATTAGCGAGCTGGAATTTATTCGATTTTTTTTTTCTTTATTTTGTCATTTTAAATTACAAAATGTTACTATTAAATGTTGTTATTAAATTTAGAGGTCGACAAACCACGAAATAAATATTATGATCCTGACGGCGACTGGAGTGCATACGAACCACCCCAGTCGACCGCTGACGATTCCGGATTTTTTTTTACTATCGATATACGTTGGGGAAAAAATCGCAGGAAAAAATGGTATACAATTTTACGGTATTTGTGATTTTTAATTATAAGATGTTAATAATAATGTGTGTATAATCGTGATTATTTTTATTAGTTAATCAAAACAACAAAAAAAATGTTTTTTCTTTATGTTTCCGTATAGAAAGTTGCGAGGAGGTTTCGGGCGAAAGAAAAATTACAAAGGTTCGCCGACGCGATAACGTGATCTTCGTTGTCGCTTCCGTTGCCTCAGCGCAATCGGCCGTCGGGTGAGATAATGAGACAGCGGGACGCCTGAAGGAGGTTCGGGTTTTTTTTTTTCATCGATTATTAGTCGGACTGTTTCTCGTCGCTGGAGTGAATCATCGTCGACGCGGTCGACCAGAGAAAATCGGTCGTCTCTTTCGACGAATCGCTACACAGCGCGACCGCGTCGTGTAAATCTCGATGACGATAACCAAGGGGGTTACTAATACTGAGGTTACAACCGCGGTTGCCCGACAAATGTGGGTCATTCCAAGCTGAATCTACCAGTGGAAGATAGACGGTGGCGAATAATGGAAATCTTATTTATATCCCACCCCGGGACATTCTTCGAAGTGAAAATTCTCCACGAGAATTCTAAAATACGACTCGGTCAGCTTTAATGACGCTAAAAAACTCATTTCCGCGAATTGCGACGCAACTTCTCGCCTATCCCAATAATTTTTACTACGCCAACATTAAAGAAAGCTACTTATTAAAAAATATACTCATTTTTCATTCATATTTAAAAATACCGGTTGTAAACATTTTTATTGCGAACAATTAAAATCTTTTTATATCCTGCCCTGGGAGATTCTTCAAAGTAAAAACTATCCACGAGAATTCTAAAGTGAGTTAGCTTTAATGTTGCGGAAAAATTAGTTTCGAGCAAAAAATACTGATTAAAGAAAAAAAATGCATTTTTCCTAATATTAAACAGTATTTTTTTAAATTTCCATTCCAACGGTTTACCACAATGCAGAATCCTCTACCGAGTACGTTGAACAACAGATAATTCGTCGAAAAAAGAAAATCGTCCAAGAAAATTTCGAAAAAAACAATGTTATGATTGCTTATCCATTAAACTGTAACATAAATACTTGGTCGAGGCCCAAAGGGTTGTCTAAAAAAAATGCCAACATAGTAAAAAAAAAAAAAAAAAGAAAAAAGACAAAAAAATGTAACAATTGTTTTCGAGAGTACAAAGCTCGGTGGAAGTTTAATATTAGGGCGTTTGAGAGGCAATCGCTCGAGCAGTGTGTTTTTGCCACGGTCGTCGAGACTCTCGGTTGCTGCAGGCCAGATGGGTCAGCGTGGCTAAGCCTCGACGGTTTCGTGGAAGAGAACGGTATACCTACCTACCTAATACGGGATAATAAAACATAGGTAGGTAGGTACCGATAGATAGCCAGAGGTGGGTTAGTCGTGAGACTGGATTTCTCGTCTGGACCAATGCCGTACGGAATCATAGTACAAAGTTGCAGCTACGACTACAAGATCCAAGCGTGGTGACCGAAGGCGAGGTCAGGAGAGACTGGGACCCTTCGAGCGTCAATAACAAGAAGCTAATCTACGGCTACGGAGCCGATAGGTAAACTATGAAACAGTCGCCTAAAAAAAAAAAAAAAAAAAAAAATAGTGTAGGAATTTCTTTTGTTTTTCCAGAGCACGTTCATTTATGGGTAATTTTTTTTCTCGACGCTAGACAAACGTCTCATCGTAGAGAGAAAGCATCGTGGGACGGGATTTCTTTTCTCAACCGATCCGAGCGCCATCGCGGTACAAAGTTCCAACTACGTCTACAAATACGTTTCGGGGCGAGCGACACTGCAGTCAGGAAAATCTGAGTGCGTGAACTGTGAAAAAGGGACTTTGAAATAACAAACAAAAGATATTGGTGGAGGAAGATTTTTTTTTTTTTTTTTTTTTTTTTTTAAGGCACGGTGTTGAGTTATGGGTGAGACTCTTCCTGCGTGAGACAGATGTCGCTCTGATCGTCGAGAGAAGCGTGGCCCGCTCGGCGCTCGCTCGCCAGGATGCCATCGTTTATCAAACCATCAAACCCCGTCGACGTGACGTAACGACGGAGCTTTATTAAACGAGGGGATAATAGTTCGTCGGTCAACGCTCGATAAATACAAACATACGACATTTTCATTACCGACCGTGGCGAATTTTCATCTCGCGAAGCCATTGTATTTGCCACACGAGTCAATTCGTAGAAAAAAATAAATAAATAAATAAAATTTCGAAATAGTCATCGAAATTATCGCGGATCTCCAACAATTCAGCGAGTCGTTTGTGAGATTCACGAATCATCGGCGCGACTCAAAAAATATCCGTTAGGATATTTCCTAGGCACGGATCGTTTTTTTTATTTTGGATTTTTCGAATTCTTCTCACGACGCGCTCTTTCGTTCGGATAATGATAAACGTGTGCGTCTCGCTCTTCGCCCGGTGGCACCGCAAATGTGCAAACACAGCGAGCACGGCGAGGCGAAGGCGACTCGGGAAACATGAGACGTTTCGAGACCGTCTCCTGACTGTCGCCGGCGACTTTATGGCTCTTTCGCTGCGCCTCTATCCGCTTCTCGGATAATAAAATATCACACGCGGTTGCAGTTCGTGCTCACGTCGGTCAGGGGCGCTGAGGCGAAGGCTCGAACACGGGCTTCTAATCTCGAATTTCCTCGAGCACCGATTTAATCCAAACTATCCGAATTAAGCGTCGAAACAAATGAAAAAAAAAACCCAAAAATAAAAAATTTAATTAACATTCAAATTTTCGAAGAAAAAATACTCAAAGACATTTTTCTCTTTCCGGACACGGAAATAAAAGAATATCTTCGAGAGGGTCTTCTTATCTCGAATTTCCTCGAGTACCGATCATAAACTATCTAAATTCGCCGCTGCAGCAAATTCAACGTTAACCCATGAAAAAAATTATATAAAAAATGAACTATCTAAATTCGCCGCTGCAGCAAATTCAACGTTAACCCATGAAAAAAATTATATAAAAAATTAACTATCTAAATTCGCCGCTGCAGCAAATTCAACGTAAACCCATGAAAAAAATTATATAAAAAATGAACTATCTAAATTCGCCGCTGCAGCAAATTCAACGTAAACCCATGAAAAAAATTATATATAAAATGAACATCTGATGAAATATTCGAATTAAAAAATTTCGATCATCTTTCCCTTCCACGCAATGTAATTAATTTTTTAATTTACATTTTTTTCAATCAACCTTATCTGAAAGAGATCCCGGAGGAATATAAGTTCGGACGACACGATTCGGCGAAACGTCGCTGCACCCGAGTCAATGACTGTCGGGATGTAGCACGGAAAGAAGTAACTTCACTTATTACAGTTGTAGGAAAAGCCACGCTCGAGCGAGCGCGGAGAAGGTTCTCATCCTTCGACTGTACCACAGTCTGTTTCTTTAAACACCTGTTCCGTCTTCCAGGTCCCCCCCCCCCTCCCCCCACTCTCGTCATAGCGACTCAACAGTACGTTTCGTATAGCTGGTGGTTACGAGGATCGAGAAGAATAGAGATCGTTCGAAGGAGAACGTCGAGTGAGAGTAGCAACGGAAACTTTACGACACCGCATCGAGAGTTTGTAGTACAAAAAGCTTTTTGTTGTGCCTCGAAGGTATTTTTCAGGAAGCGTGCGCGCGCACACTCGCATCCACGAATATCCACGGCTGCTAGTGTCGTAAACAAACATCGTAAACCGTTATGCGGCATCTATATTTTTATTTATATTTGCGTGTGTATATATATATATATATATATATATATATGTGTGTGTATATATATATATACGTGTGTAATACGTTCGGAAACTCGTATTGGCCAATCATCGAGGTTATTGTTAGAGTTTTACCGCATTTCGTATACGAAGCGTAACGAATCGGCCATAGGTGTATGTGCGCATGCGCGTGTGTAGTAATAACACTGCAGCGCGGGTGAGCGGACACCCGATCGAATCTGGAATCTCGAATACCGGTCGTAACGCGATAAGTCGGCGATGCGGTTACCGGCCTATTTAATTCTGTCTCTTCCTTTTATTACGTGGACTATTACTATACAATGGGGAAACGACCGTGCATCTGTTACGCGGGGACAAGAAATTCGTAGGGATTCCGATATGTTGACTCATCGCTGATTTTACCGTCGAAAAAAATGCGGTTTAACCTATGTCGATTTAATTTTTGAGATTGTCGTTGAAAAAGAATTAGGACGAGTCGGATGGTATTGGGCTGCATGGATGGGCGGCGGGAATCGCAGTTTGAAAAGTTTTCGTAGATTGTTTTTGCTGGTGTTTGGGACGGTCACGTGGTACTGACACCTGTCAGAGCGCGAAATGGCGGACGCGTTTCAGGTCCGATAATTAATTTTATATGTATTTCTTGCAAGGGTTCATGGAAGTTTGAACTTACCTCGTACGACGTCTTGTTGGGCCCGCACATAATCCACGAGATAGGGCATCAACGCCACACCGAGTCTCACCACTGTAGCTAAATTACCCATTTCGCGTCCGCATCATTCACCACCGGATAGTCGTTCGTCAACTTTTTGTTTTTCGTTTCGTATTATTTATCGTTCTCTTATTTTTATATGTACTTTCTGTTCACAGAGCTACGAGAATGCTGGAGAGTTTATTCGTGTGTAGTTCTCTGTGCCATGGAGGTGTGACGTAAACCCACAAGCGCACCTCACGGCGTTCCGTGACATACTGAAAAAATCCTGGGAGGGGATGCGGTACAGCAACCGGCATACAACCGGACGACCAATCGGTATGAAGCTGCGCGAACCGCCGACGCGCACACGGCGAAGGGGTGAGCCGAGCGTGAATTCTAATTGAGGAGCGGGGGAAATGCGATAAACACGGAAAATCCGTTTTTCATTGGGTTTTATTCCATTGATTAATCTGGCATTTTTAATTATTTATCCTCTATCAAGACGTCACGAGTAGTGTACGATTTTTATTAATGTCGACAAAGCGGTGTACAAAATAATATGAAAATATAAGCTGAATTGCTGCAATGAAATTTTAATCAGGGATAATTTTTTTTTTCCAGATTCGTTGAAGAGGTTCGTTAATTGTGAATAAAACGAATGACAGTGAAAAAAAATTTGCGACTTATATCGTGTTTTTTGTTTTATTATTCATTATATTTATATTACACAAAGATGTATGCTTAATCGTATTATTGTATCGATTCCAATTACAATCCACTGATATCTCGATTATCTCACATAATTAAATAGACAGTGAAACTGATATCCTCCTTAACGATTATTAACATTAAACCAGGTCACAAAAAATGCATAAATCTAATAAATGGTCTCTCGATATAAGGTTTGATGTGTGTGTGGACCGTTTAACCGGATTACTCCCGGCTGGCCATTGGGTTCTTCCCACGAGGATAAAAACATAATATCTAAAAAAAAATGGAACGATTTAAAGACAGATCGAATTTTTCTTTCTTTCGAAGGGGGGAATAAATGCCTAACGAAATTTTCATTTTCGCAACGCATTGTCTATCGTGTACCGTCAAAAAAATCTGCCTCTCTTTGCCCTTCTCACTCTATTCGTATTGTTACTTCTCTAACGTATGCCAAATTTTCGACATTTTTTTTGTTTTTTTTTTGTATATGTTACAGATGTGTCTATTATAATTTATACAAATTACTTAGGCTCTGTAATAATTGGATCTCCGCGCTTAACTAAATCTTTCGGTCTCCAAGCACTCTGGCTCGCCCTGTCTCTCCATCTACACACTTCGATTGGCAATTTATACAGACAAAACAATAAGTCATCCGTGTTATTATTTTTTTGTAGTGTTCCTTTTTTCATTCTCTCTTTTTCTTTCTATTTTCTATTCGTTTAGTATAGTACAAGACGATGTTTCTTTTTTTTTTTTTGTTACTCGCATGCATCAGTCGCTCGTTCCATTGCCTGCCTGGACAAAACTCTGTGCGCGTAAAATGTACCGCTCAAAGCACGAAACTATATAAATTCTTTCGAAAATTTAATCGACTAGCCGGACCCCGATTTGTGTAGTCGCCGCGCACGATGGAGTCGATAAGAGAAAATATTTAAGTGAAGAAACGAAAATTCTGACGCACGCAGAGTTCATACACAATGGAAGAATCCTTTCAACCCTTGGGATCCTCGCGGTACGCGCCTCTTTTTTCTTTCTCGATCGCTTTCGTTCTTTTCTTTCTCGTATCACAATTAATCATTAATTTCTTTCTTTACATTTAATTAAATTACAACTTACTCGTCCGAGATAAAATTTTGTTTCTCTTACATGCTCTCTCGTACAAGACCATAGATTATAAGCGTTTCGTTTATATCGATGTGTGTGTGTGTGTTCGTGTACTTGTGTGTATGTGTTTTTTTTGTTATGTTTTTTTTTCGTCCTTAACAAACCTAGACAGTATCTTCGGGCTATATATTTCGTTCCACTCGTACGGATTTTCCTCATACGGGCGAAGCTTCGAACTCGACTAAATTCTACACTGCTCTCGAATCTCTCGTCGTCGACAATAATTATTATGCATCCAAATGGAATTTCAGTTTTTATACAACTCGATTTTATTTGTTTCGTCCTCTCATCTATTCTCTATTCACCCCGTCGCAAGCTACTATATACAACTGTTGATTCATTTAATTCAATTTTGTGTGTGTTTTTTTCATGATATTTTCGTTCTCGCGCGCTAAAAGCTAATATTGAAAAACTATTAACACTTAATTAACGCGCTCCACGTGTAACGGAATTCAATTTCTCGAAGACCTCGCTCTCACTTAAGGGCGCGTTTGGATGGCTATGTTAAAGTGTTGTATACATATATCGGTGTATATATAATATATTTTTGTATTTTTTTACCCCCTCGTTTATCTACGCAGTTAATGTTATGTACATTATGGTCTATGTTATTTTTATACAAGCTTCCCAATGTGTTTTTTGTCCTCTATAAATGTAGGTATTTTTTTCACCGATACCAAGAAAAAAAAGGGCCATCGAGGTCGTTTCATTAGCTGAGGAGAGTCTGATAAGTCAATTAAACTTTCACTTCCGGTAGTTGTCTAATGTGATGATGGAAACGACAACGGCCATGATTTTAATTATAATGATAATAATAGTAATAATATTAAGAATAATTGTAATAATACTACAACAACAGTAATAATGTAAAATCAATGATCGTTTTTTCATTATCGTAATGAGTATAATAATAAGTCGTGATTAATTCATTCGGTAAGTCACACGCGGTGCATGTTCGCTCCGTCGATCACTAATGTGTATGCGTTCTTTATTTCTTTTCAATTAATTACAACTCGAAAATATATCGATGTAGCAACGCGTGCCACCGTAATGGCAAATATTAGACAAAAAAAATAATTGTCGTCGCAAAAAAAGAAGAAGAAACCAATACGAATGGTAAAGTTTCGATAGTCGTCAAACTGGTACAACACGCCAAAAAAAAAAACACGTCATAAGTAAAGCTTCTTGGAGAAAAAAATGGTATCGTTCGATTAAAAAGAGAAAAAATATGTGAAGGTATAAAGAGTCGTATTATCTAGGGGTCCCACGAAACGTCACATGCCTTTTACTTATTTTTTTCAACATTGTGAGTCGCTCTTGAAATTAATTATTCGAAATTTTGACATGATTTTTATTTTATTTTTTAAAAATTCTTTACCGAGTGTGCAAAAAATCTACGTACGACGCGTGATTGGAAAAATCGGTATTTCGTTAAAGTATTAAATCGAAAAGGCCACTGTCCAAGGCCACAGGCCAAGAAAGTCAATGAATCCAATCAACGGATATATATTATGAACAAATTTTCTTCAATTTCAATTTTTATTTTAGTTTAAACATTTTTTTATACGTCACCGTCGTCGTCGTGGTAGTTGCGCGCGCGTTCACCAAGTGGCATTCGAGGACCTTTGTTTGCATCGTGCAGTCAAACTCGAAGAGACTTCATGTCTTTTGTTTTTTCTTTCTTTTCTAATTAGTAGATTTGTCGAATTCGAACTGCAGCTAACCCGCGTACACCCTAAATCTTTGTTTTATCTTCTCGGTTTTTTTGTCATTGTTTTATATAAACAAACACACGTACGTTATAGATCAGCCTGACACACACACACGTCCGTGGTACGTTATATATAAACGAAAAATTCTAATATCGTAGATCAGTTTTACAGAATTCGGGCTTATGGAACTAAGAAAAGGCGATGTCTTTGTCTTTAATACGCCTTACGAAGTTTGTTCTCGCTATAATGTCCGAATTGGCTTCACGGGTTAGCCGTCCGGGATATCATCGTCGTCGGCATGAAATCGTTTCACCACACAGGGGCACCCGGAACCCTCCCACTACTCACGCTTCGATTTGTCCCTCAGTTGGAACGGTCTGCGCGCTTTTGATCGCGGTTTCTCTACTCTTACGGACTCACCGCCGCCCTCTCACGTGACTCGATGCAGGTTGCACTTCGGTATGTACTGCTTGGTGTCGAGGAGCCAGCCCTGTGTCAACGCGCATGGATAGTGCGTCACAGATTTGCATCCGCGCTTTACGCAACCAATGTTCGCACCGGTTAGACCGCATGAGCTGCAAATCGATTTTGTCGAATCCCAAACTGCTTCCTGAAGACCTGTCACCCGTCCGCCTGATGAAACAATTGAAAAACAAGCGATTTAATATTTGCCCTCTGAAAAATTAGGTACAATTGCCACCAAACACAAAACCGCTCGATATTGTGTACGCTAAACTTTGCTGTATAAAAATGTAGTCCGGATAAAATGAAATGATTAGAAAGTAGTTCCATATTCATTTTCTCGATACTATTTCTATTTTATTTAACGATACTATTTCTTACTGTGTCGTATGCCACGAAGTAGGTAAGTTAAGTCACGATTAGTGTTAAGAGAATCAAGGTTGCTCACCGGCCATGTAAACACCCGCGGCCCACAATGCGCACTGTTCGTGAAGCCAAACTTCCCAGCGTTGTTCCTCGCCGGGTAACGTAATCATTCCTGTGAAAGCACCGGTGACTATGCTCTCGACCGAATTTCTCTTTTTCTTGCCCATCTTCGCGGAGAACTGATCGGCGAGACCGGCGTACCTCAAACTTCGTTTATTCTTTCCACCCTTCTTTTGTTCCGTCGTAATCTCCTGCTCATCAGCCGAAAGAATACCTTCCTCCAGGCGTTCCTTCCCAATAAGGTAGGGACCGAACAGATCGCTCAGCACACCCGCCGGTACCTGTAACCCGGATAATAAGGTTTTGAAAGTCTCATATTTTATTTTTTCTTCCCGTCAATATCCGATACATTTTTATCCGTATGGTATCCAATGATAGCCAATCAGTAAACAAAAAACCGATTGATTTTTCCAGTCTCGCGTAATCGAGATACGATGGAATGTGGACAGTCTGTTTCCGTATTTCGTCAATATTTGTATTACATCCAATTATACGTGAAAAAAATAATGCAAAATAGTATTTCGCTGACCGTGTATGTGCCGGGCGCTATGTGAGGTCCAGCGAGATTGGGATGCGGCCGTGCCGGATCGCCGGCTACAACCGAGTGTGGACCTTGTTTGCAGAACACGCACACCCACGTAGAATCCGTCGTGTGCGCGTCGTACCGAGACGATAACGTCGAACTAAACAATCCAGCTCTGCTTACTTTGCCTGAATGAATGTTTTCATAGATTATTACATGCGTAATTACAAAAACAAGGTCATCGATAATCGGGGTTCGTTCGAGTTGATGAGATATCGTTGACGACAACAGGACTCACCTCGATAATCGAGATCGTTCTGATGGCTGAGCCTCTTGCTGCGTCCGGCATTACCATTCCCCACGCTTTTTCTCTTTTCCTTATTCTTCTCCTCCTCATCCTCCCTCGGCGCATTAACGACGTGAACGCTCAGCGGACTGTCCCGTGGTCCTTCCACGTGAACGACCGGACCGCGCGACCTTATCGAGCTCGCGTTCGATCCCGAGTCGTAAGCGATCTCTCTCAAACCGTCAGGCTTGAGATTTTTCTTGTTCTTTTTCGTCGGCATCTCGACGGTTTTCTTCGATCCCTTCGAGCCTTTCTTCTTCTTGTTGTCCTTCGGCGCCACCTCATCCATCGCCGCCGATGGCCCGAAAACATTGTCCGACGTTCTCGAGATTTTTCTCTTTCTACCCCGGACTTTACCCTTCTTACCGCGCTTCCCTGCGGGCTTCGTTCCTACCGTCGACGTAACATCCGTCGTGTTCTGCTGCGTCTCGCTGACCTTTGCCTCCTCCATCTCCGCTATATCGCTGATTTTTGGACCATCTTCCTCCTTCTTCAACTCGCTCATCGTGACATCAGACTTTGTCTCGTCGTTTTTGTCGTCCTCTTCGACGATACCGGCGAACATTTTCTCCAGCTCAGATTCGACTTCGTTGAAGGGATTCGCGTTGTTCACGCCTTTTGGACTCGTAACTTTGGAAAATTCTGTCGCATCGTCGCTCGATTTTCTTCTCGTACGCTGTGACACAGGCGTCAGATTCGTCGATGGTTCCTCGCTGCTTCTCCGCCTCTTTATCGGCTCGTTCTCCTCAGTCTTCGTACCATCCGCGTTTTCGACCGGTCTATCCTCCTCGACCCGCGTTTTTGTAGTTTCGTCCTCCGTCCTCTCCTGGGGCCTCGATTCTAGATCCGCGGGAGGAAGTTTGGGCTGCTCGACGATCGGTGTCGTTTGCGAAACCTCCTGGGGAACGGATTCACACGCGGTTCTCGGTTCCCTTGGCTCCGTTGGCTCCAATTCCATGTCCTCGACCTCAGTTTTCGAATCTTTGCTCAGCCTCACGGGCTTCTCGAGCTTTCGTTTCCTACGCTGTTTGGTGTTGTCGTTGGAATCGTCGTTACTGAACGCCGGCGAAACGACGTCGTCCTCGCGCGTCGGTGATTTGGATTTTTGACGCTCCGGCGACATGCTCTTCACGCTCGATGTGTCCTTGTCTTCGACTGGCGTTACAATCACCGAACCGATGTTCTCCGAACTTCCCAGCTTCTTGGTGCCACCTTCCAATTTTTCCAGCAGCGAGTCGACTCCTTTCTTGCCGCGTTTAGGCAAATTCTTCGGCGATCTTACGCTCACAGTCTCGTCGATTTTTCTCTCGCGCTCCGACGACGATTCCCTCATGGGACTGTCGATGACGTCCTTGTCGATTCTCGACGTCAAATTGACGATCACCGGCAACACGTTTCTCGGCACCTGGGCGATCACGCTCAGTGAATCTTTGACCTTCGCCGGTTGTTCGTTGTCCTTCTTCTCAGCATTTGCGACTACCCTCTCGATTGTCACGCTCGAAGGTAGATTTATTACTTTCTGGGCAAAATTATCGGCGTTAATGTCCTTCATCTTGTCGTGAAGATTCGCCACGCCTTTGAGATTGCTCTCGAAATTTTTCACCGTTATCTTCGGTGTCGTCAATTCCTTTGTCGAGAGTGAAACCGGCTCGCTAACGGAGTTGGGCGTCGGCACCGACGAGCTTATACCGCTATCCGACGATGTCTCGCCGTTCAGCGGTATCGGCGGCGAGATGATGTTGCCATTTCGACTGCCCTTGTCGACGTTCCGTGCCGTGAGGCTTATCGGTATGTCCTGCGTCATGCGTGAATAATTTTCCGCCATCTCCGAGGTGGCCGAGAGATCGAGCGTACTCTGCGAGCCCGGTGAATTTCTGTATTGATTTTGATTTTGTCGATTGTCAACGAGCATCTGCAGACTGTAGAGCGGATTTCCCGGTGCGTTTGGCGCGGCGACGCTTTTCGAGGGCACGGTCGGTGTGTGCCAGGTCGGTGGTGCCTGAGTGTGCGCCAATTGCGGAGTCAACTGAGACGTCAGGTGCGAGGCGGCGCGAGCCATCGACGGATGGGTGTAAAAGTTCGGGTTCAACGATGCTCCCGACAATCCTGTCGGATGCAGGTTCAGTCCTGAGACCTCCGAGAGAAGATACGTAAGATCGGACTGCACCCGCTCGTAAGAGCGTGGCAGGGAGTCGTGAGCCGGTGGACCACCGCCGCTGCCACCACGACTGCCGCCGCTATTTTTGTTTTGGCCCTGAGTCATCGTCAAATGATTCCAGACCGTCTGCGGCGGTGGTGTGCCGACCGGCGGTCTACTGTGACCCGGATACTGGCCGGACATCTCGAAATCTTCCCAAGACGTCGTCGATAATTGACCGGCACTCAAGTTCGAACGTATGTCGTTGTGACGTTCGTCCTTGACGGTTTCGACATCCAATTTGTCGCTCAGGCAGTTGCTCGTGGCGCCCCGCAGGTTTAGAGTTTTCGTGCACGAATTATCGTCGCGTCTCCTCGGGGCGGACGAACTCGTTGTCTTTGGCAGGGAAAAATCGTACGGCAATTCCAGCGGATAAGCAACCGGACAGACGTTTCGAGGCAGCGGCGCTTGGGGATTCTTCAGTAGCTCGTCGCAGTTCGGTAGTACGAGGCCCGGATGTGATTTGTCCCAGTAGGGCCAGTCGACGCTCGCGCTCTTCGGATACTCCAACGGTGAGAGAGGATTCGGCCCGACTGTGTAATCCGGTGGGACGAGAGTCGACACCTCCTTCGGACAAGGCGGAGGTACGTTCGGCGCGGTGAGTACGGACTGATAAGCCGTTTGTAGATGCTTGTAAAAGTCACTAACTCCTCGCAACAGGCTCGTGTCGATATCCTTTGTCGGGTTCTTAGTATCCTTGCAGTACAAATTCCAGTCTCCATGCGCAGTATCGTTACATACTATCAACGGTTCTTGTTGATAGTCCCAATGCACGCAGTCGGTTGGAAGCGCCCACTGTGGCGCATATCCCAAAGCTGACAGCCCTGAAATATTAATTCGTCACTTTAATTATCATTATTATATCACAATGGTATCGCATTATCGCCGATAAACGATTAACGTGCTTTATATATTCATAGGCAACGTTCAAAGGTTGGTTCTATGTTTCGGGTGTAGAAAATTGGGATGATCGATGACTAACTATCTGAGACCATTGGAAAGATACTCATGTACAGTTTGCATGGCTCTCTTTTAGTTAGATGAAAACTATACATTGCCAACAAATTGCCACAAAGAATAAGTCAAATCGTTAGAGCATTCTAGTTTTCATGAATGAATACAACCACACTGCCTTATTTTTTGTCGTTATAAAACTGTACCGCTTATTGCAATTTAGTACAAAAATGAATCATAGTGTTTCGTTGTTTATAACTTATTATACGAATGAAATTCCAGCAATAATGAAGTTGATTCAGTGCACAAGATGAGTAATTAGCTAGAACGCTCGGGTCTGAAAATGTATCCGGTGGTAAATATGATCATAGACATAAAACCAGAGAAACTTGTAAACAAACGATTGAATATTTTAGCATTTACCATTGTGAAGGGCAGCATCGAGCCTGCAAGGCGTCACACCATGCTGAGGTTCCAGATTGTTTCGCACTTCTCTCCCGGCGTTCAGGATGCTCCGACAGTACTCGGGATATCCAAGACTGCAATCCAAGTTCCTCGTTGCCTCGGCGTCTTTGTTAGTTTTCTCTATGTGTGATATTGTAGCTCCTGCACATATGAATCATTCAAGTGAAAAATTTAAAAAAAAAATAATGCTGGGCGTCAATACTGTACTGTCCATGAAACATAAAAGTTCGAATAAAGCTTTTTTTTCTGCTTGCTGACACGAACCAATAAAAAGAAGTAACAGTAAAGAAAGCTGTTAACAATTGGCCAAGTTTCCACTCCAAAAACTTCAAATCTCAACGAGTCTGGACAGAGAAATTGTCATGAAACTTTTTACAAACGATTAACAAAGACATTACATTGCAACATACAATTGTTTATTTGTCAAGGTAAAAGCTGCTAGCCGATGCAAACCAACAAGCAAAATTGAGTATCAACGAAAAAAGGTGTTAACGAATTACGAAGTTTCTGCTCCAGAAACATCAAGATTGAAAGAGCCCGGACTGTGCAATTTTGTCGCGAAAGTTTTTCGCAATCGCGTATAAACGACGTTCCATTGTAAAATATGCTTGTCTATTCGTCGCGGAAAAAGTTGCTCGCGCAAGTTCATAGGTCGTGCAATGAAATTCCCGCGAATGACGTGTGAATCAGCTCATTATGGGTGTATTCGGTAAGATCTCAATAGTGCACACGTGTCCCAATCTCGAAAGAAAAAAAACACGAAACCTAACAATAATCCGTCGTACTTGAGTACATTTATGTCCGTGTGTCTCGGTGAAAATGGAAGCAAAAAAAAACGCACCCTGAACGAACGAGCGAGAACCGTCGACCCTTCGGGCACGTCGACGAAGTTACACGTAAAGGTTGTATTCCACTTTAACCGTACGCGCTCGTTAGACACAATCGAGAGCCGAAGTATATTCACGAACGAGAAAATATCTCGGGAAAATTAAGAAAAAAAAAACACGCACACATAAAGGATTCGTCGAATAAATTATCGTGGGGTGGCGAAAAAACAAAAAAAAACACTCGATCCACGATAGATCCGTGAAGTAGACGCGTTGCCGGCACGCACTCACTCACGCACGCACGCACGAGTCGCGACTCGGGACGCACCAACACCCCGACGTACAGGAGACATGGGTGCCTCTTTCTTTCGCGTAAATCGATGGGCACACTCGATTTCACAGACCCCGAGGATACCACCGTTTTACCCGTGTTTCACAATAATAACGTTACACATTCGCTGACTCGCGATAACGTTACGATTTACGTACGATAATCCGGCCTTTCATTGTCGTTACGAACCTTGAGCACGAGGGTCGCTGAGGGCTCGCGAATTTACGATTTTTCGGTCAAAAAATCGTCTCGGGGCATCAACCAAATGCAGGATTCAACAATGGTGGCCGCTCGAGCCGAGCCGAACCGTGCTCTATGCTGACACCTCGTGGACGCGCTGCAAAATTCGTTTCTCCGTATGTCTTGTTCTCTCTCTGTCCCACCGCCTCTTTCTCTATCGTGTTATATGCGTCTCGCTCTCGCGTACTTAGCGAGCGCATTCGCTCGTAAAGGTTCGTTCTCGCTCTGGCTCACGAGACACAAGCTACAAAAGGGCTGAAACGTTCGACGAGCGCAGAAATATTCTTTTTTTTTTTACCGTGACTGTTTCGCGATCTTTTGAGGCACTACGTAGTGTACGAAAAAACAACTAAAAAAAAAAACAAATCCTTATGTTCCTAAGATCGTGGGATTTTCGATGGGAGTAGTCACGAACTCTCAGGCGCAACTCGTGGCCAATCTGATGATCGAGCGCAGCAGATCCGGCCGCGGGCGATGCCTCCAAGTATTACATGTTTCCCAACTCTACCACATATGCTACGAATAAGTATTTCTATTTTCTTTTATATTAATGTTATTTTTACGATTTTTTTACCCGAGATGTAACCGTACACGATCGTGCGATGACGGATGTAATTTTTGGTTTTTTTTTTCTTTATCGTAGACACATACGAACGTGACCACGGCGCACCTCACCAGCGCCAACACCAACGCCTATGAGTTTGCGAGTCGTGCGTATGTGTAGACAAGTACCAACTGCCACGGTACTCGAGTACCAAACCCCCTTCTATTTTTCTCCGTACTTGTCCATAACTTCGTTTCTGTCGAGAACCGTTGAATTTATTTTCTAACCTTTGTTCAACCTCTTCGCGTAATTATTTACTTATTTTTTTCCTTTTATGCGATAATTAGAAATATTCACTAATTAATCGTCCGTTTTAATTGATACAATCGGTGGATAGATCGATTGTGAATACTTACCGTAGTTTCGTTCTGTTCCTTGCTTTACGTTCTTCGTCTTATTATTACCGCGCATTTTCGAGGCAAGCTCTCCCTCTCTCTCTTTCTTCCTCCCGTCTGTCGACAATTGTATATCTACACGCTTCGGCCGTGCCCCACTACGCATTCAAAGCACGTGTACTGGCTGTTGACATCGTTTTGTCAATCTGGTTTGTCTCGAATTGTAGGAACGGTCGCCGAAAAAAAAACTCTCTTTCGTAATTGCGAGGGAATTCTGCCCGATGCTGTTTCCGGTTGTCGTCCTGTTTCCGCAAACTTCGATGATGGCGAAAACAATGAAAGGGCCTCGATTGTACCGTTCGTGTATATTAGCACTGTCTTCGATTCGAAATAATGTTCCCTATTTCAAAAACGTTACTTTTTCCCTTCAGCTGTTAGTAATCTCGAGTGCAAATTTTGAAAAAATACTTGCGAACTCCGCCTTTGTGCGGTAGGGCGATGAGGCTTTCGGGCTATAGGCGCGCGCGTCCCTTCATGCAGGTTATATCAAACGTCTCGAAAATTCGATGATCGAAAAGAAAAGAATGCGAAACAAAAAAGACAAATTCTGTGGGATATCTTTAAGGCCGTTCACGATTCAGAATCACACTCAGTCGAACGATCGAACTTTCAAACGCCAGTTCTCGTCACATCGTTGAAATGATTTACATCAAACGGCTACATGGTCGCTTCTTTGCGGTAGCTACGTAGTTGCGACCTCGACTATTACACGCCGGGTGGAACAACGGTGCTCTTGTTTCTTTTATCCACTACATCGTGAACACCATGTTACTCGACGTTAATCACGACTAAATCTCAATAATCACCGGGGCGATGCAAAACGTAAACAAAGCTCTCGTGACGCAATATGTAATTCGTCGAACGCGACACACACGAGAATCTCGGGCTCTTGGTTCTCTCCACTCCCTCGGGGCGCGTATACCGTGTATATATGCTGCGTGCACACTGCTCCAGATGCATTGCGTCATGTGGCTCGCTCGTGCCAAGATGGCGCTATTACTTTTCGTCGTCTGCTAAATTCTGACAGCTAGGCTAGGAACGAAAAATCTCGATTCTCTCGTAAGCATGACACGCTCTCCCTTCTCACCTGCATGGACAAGCGTCGAAAAAAAAATTGAAAAATCCTGCAACACATTCATCGATGATATCTCGATCGTCGAGACGTGTGTACGCTTTCGAGGAACACAGTTGGAACGTAACGTGAAAAAAAATAATTGGTGTCACGGGTCGTTGGCACGCCGATATCGTCTGCTTCGTTTGACAGGCGCGCAGAATCCCCAGTGTACGCGGATACGTCGCCGAGAACGCATACGACGGTTATGGCGGACAGTTGAACGTCCTGTGTGCGGTTGAGGCTCAGTCGGTGGTTATGCGGGCTACGATGAGCGAATGTTCGACGCGAAACAAAGTCGCGACGATTGATCGAGCCTGAAAGCGTTGAAGTGTCGTGCGGGCACAGTTCTATTACACCGTTAAAAAAACAACATGGAAGCTGGCGTCAGAGTCGACGCGCAACGTTCGCGATTTTCTCACGAGTTCGTCAAAATTCTCGCGGTAACGTGAAATACGTAGGCAGGTGCGCGCGTTCGTGTGTATGTTTTCGACGACGAGAAAACAAAAAATTCAAAGTCAAAATGACTTTGATCGAAGGGGAGAGTGAATTGTCGGCGAAGTTCAATCGTAGATTCGATCGGATCGGACACGAGGAATGCCCGTCGCACACGAGTCGGACCGTCGTATGACGACCCGAGACATTCCCCTTACCCCGCGTGTGACCTGTGTTCACGAAAATAAGTCAATGACATATAACAAATCTAGTCACTAATTAGTTATGTAAAACATGAATTATTTTTAATTACGGGGAAAGATCGATTAATTGTAATCTTTTTTTCTTCGGCTATTCAGTCGTCCATGATTATTGGAGGAAACTAGTCGATGCCGTGTAACTTAACTATTATTAACGTAGCGTCCTACGTCAGGTGCTCGAAGAGAGACGGAGGCTTCTTTGAGAGACGCCGAAGACATTGAAACTGATCAATGCATGCGACTATGACAAAAGGTACCTAAACTATTATGGAGCGTGGAGATCCGAACGACGTCGCTCCAGTCGACACATCACCAAAGACTAAGCAGAAGAAGAAATCTCTTTGCCGAATGCTCATGAATAAAAAGACCAGGGTCGGATGTCTGGAGGTTCCTTACAGAGATGGAGATTCTAAGAATTCTAAGATCGAAAATTCTCAGCATGGCTCGCACACGAGCACAAAATTGTCGCTGTGTTGTGCGATGACGGAGAGGAGCAGGACACCACCACAGAGCTTGACCGTTAGTAGGCTATCGCCTACCACGGCTAGTTGCACCTCAGGGAAGTCCGAGCTGGCCTCGAGCAATGGAAACTGCAGGCACGAAGTTGCTGTGGAAAGAGAGAGGGGCATGTCTCCGCTACTCAGAAGACAATTCTGCCTGGAATGTACGGAGAGAAAAACCGAAGCAGATGGCACCAAGGAGTCCCGCAGTGTATGTACAGAGGGTGAGTATTTTGTTTTTAATTTTGATTATCAGTTGTTATTTCGAGCTGAGTTAGAGGCATGTTAGAAAAAAAGAAAAATTTCTTATAGTAATGAAATCCAAAATTGTCAGTTCTTTATCAAGTGTGTCTCAATTACAACATTTTTTTTTAATGAACCATCTACTATTTTTTATGGCGAAAAAAAGATAATTCCTTCACAGAAAGAAAACTCGAATGCATTACGTTTTTTTGCGTTGCGAAGCGAAGAACTTATCAATAAAGTATCAATCCAGAAATAATATGTATTAATCGAATGACCCTGAAGTCTATTATATCCTATATTAAAACGTCGATATTACACGGAGAATTATTTATTTAGACTTAGTTAGCCAATGTATTTTCTGTCATGAATAATATTAGCTTTTCCTTAATGTTTTATTCAGGCTCTAAGTGACCTTTCGCAGCGGATAGTGAGTCGATAACAATATGGATGCGGATCCCGGATTAGATAGCCTTGGTTAAAATATATTATAGAAAACAATTTTTAAAAATATAATCGTTTCAAATACCGTCTTTGGTGAAAGAGTCGTGCGGACTTGTGCTAGTGCCAGCCTAACGCAAAAAACGATTTATTGCCGACCATATTTTCCCAACTGAAAATCAAGTAACATCGATATAAAGCTATTATATCAGTTATATAAAAAAATTTTTTACGTTAGGTTTCCCCGATGGATTCGGGTAACTTTTTTTCATCAGAAAAATTAATTCTGTTGCGATAGAATTCCTATTAATCGGGTCAGATAAAAACCGAAGAAAACGATCTATATGAAATGATAATATCAATTATAAGAAAAGACTTTTTTCCAATTACGCTGATAAAACATTTCTTGCGGGCGGTACCTGCCGAAAATAGTTCTCTATTGACCGATGCTGATTCATAACCTGTGCACACGCGCACATTAATTGATAACAATGAATTCTGTCCTAAACATTTTAAACAGATTTATAGACAATGTAACGGGAATTTTATCTTAAAAAATCCTATCCTCAATCCGCGCATGATTCACACGCCAAAAATATATATCATAATTTCATTAGTATAGAAAACACATACGAAAGAAAACTAAAAATAACGATTCGATTTGAATAGAATTCCTTGAACCTGAAAATATAGAGCAGGAAAATTACGATAAAATCCTATTAGAATGCTATTTGTCTGAATATTGCTTTGTAAAAAAATATCAGGTATCGCATTAGAATTTTCAGCGCAAGAATAGGGGGAGAAGCAGCAACTACATTCGAAGACAGAACCTCGACACTCCCTTTCTCGTTGCCCGTCCAGCCCCCTCCATATTGAATTTTTCACTTCCACCCGCAGCCGCACCAGTATCGATGAGTGTAGTGTTCGTGTGTAGTGTAATCGTTGGACGGGAGGGGGAAATACCGAGATCACGATTGGAGCTTCGGGATGTCCAGGAAAAATGTTTACTCTTCAGTCAGTCGCGGTGTTTCGCCGAACAATTGTTGTCCGTCTTCTTTGGAGGATGCAATTGTAAAATTATTTTCTCAAAACAAAAACTTGTCTCTAAACGCCTAAAGCAAAAAATGCCGGCTAAGAATTCGAAGAAAAAGAAAAAATCGTTTCTCCAAAAATTTTCCCGAGCTTTCGGCAAGAAGAAAAAAAGCAAGTCGGAAGGCGAGGAATATTCGTCCGACGAGGAGACGAGTTCGGTGAATGAGGACGAGACGAGCAGTCCGAGCGGTTCGTCGCGAAGTCAGACACCGGTTGCTTCCCCGAGGAAGAAGAAACACGCCCGTGCACTGGAAATGGCGAACAGGGAACTACTCGCGGCGCAAGGCGAACCTTCGACGCCAAAAGATTCGAATACATTTGATGAGACCGCACCAAAATCGTCCGAGACACCTGTTCGAAACGTCGCGTCGGCAAACGCGATTTCGGCCCTACCGAAGGATCCTTTGAGGTTACCACCGGACGGTCCAAACAGCTGTTTGGCGGGCGAAGGTTCCGACAAAAATCTCGAAGCTAAGAAACTCTTTATGAAAGAAACTACGCCGGTCCGATTTCTCGCGGAAAATAATTCAACGGAGAAAAAAAACAACGCCGACTTCGAAGTAATAACGTTTAAAGACGTCGATTCTGTTCTGCAGGAGCAGTTGAATACGTCCGAGGCAAAAGTGACGAGCAAATTTCTGACAAAGATGACAAAGAGCGAAACTGTCGTGACTGACAGCGACAGCGACAACTGGACAGACTCTGAGTGCGATTCGTCCGACGACGAGAACACCGATTTTCTCGAGGCCGAGCGAGACGAACTCGATTACGGCGAATTGTATTTCACCAAGGGGAAATACATGTCATATTTTTTCCTCCAAATGGAACGACAGGGCTACGATCCAAACGACATTTACACGATTATTCGTTACCACAGCAACGAGGGTCAGAAATGCCGCGCTGATACGAAAAAGAAAGGTATAGACAGATAACAGCATGGCGCGGGGGCTTCGCCGATCGATAGTCGCGCGTAATTATACGGCTTAGGTACCTTGAGTATTCTATTCGTTGCTTGCGGATATTTTTATGAGGAACGATGAAGCCTTGAAAACAATTACAATGATTTCTCGACTACGCAACACTCACATTCTTTTGTTATTGCCACGAAAAAAAAAATAATTTTTTTTTATATCTAAAATTATCCGTAATTATCTCGACTACACTTGAATTCATAAAACGAAATTTGTACCCAATTTTCTACCGAACATCCATATTTGTTTCGTCCACAATTTGCACGCCGACAATTAGAATAATTTTGTAATTCACAAAAAAAAAAAAGAGAGAACATAAAAAAAAATATTATTTAGAAGAATCTGAAATTATCTAAAATTATCTTAACTGCACGAGCTTATAAAAAAAAGTCGTATCTAGTCTCTGCCGAATGTCTCTATTAATTCTAACTATACTGTAACGACGCCGGTTTGGCGCCACTATTGGGGGGGGGGGGGGGGCGGATCTACACGACACCAAAAAAGATTGATCCGTTATGAAGAATTTTTTATAGCGAGAAGCAATTCAGTTGTTGCAGAAGCTTAGAAGAAATCTTGCGCTCCATACCGAAGACAACTGCTCTATTCATACCGTTGGAATGATCTTTAGCGTTCCCATATGCAACAGGTGACATCATTGAGACGAGAAATTACCGCCGTGAAACTGAGAAGATTATTACACCATGAATGCACGATTCATGATCAATCACCAGCGATAAATTCGTAACATCGTCTGCCATGCCAATGTGGGCCTGAAACTGTAAAAATCTAGTAAATCTATGATTTCCGTCTGAATTGCCCGTAACGAGATCAATTTGAGCCAATCAGCGCGTACGGAATTTAGAGCAGAATTATTCCGAGACACTAACGAGACATAATTTGTTCTGTCGCGCGAAGGATATTGGTAGACCAAGAAAAGAAATTGTCACCGAATTTACTAACTGATTTTTCGTTTAATTAAATTTTTTCAGAAAATTCATCCTCGGGTTCGACGTCACCGAACATCCCAACGTCGATGAGACGAAGATTGTTGCACCGTAGATCGGCGGACAATCTTATAGCGAATTCACCGACGAGTTCCATGCGGCACTCGAGTCCCGAATCTATCAGAAGCGCTCCGGTACCGTTAAAGCCACGCTCTACCTCGCACGACGCCCTGTCCAAGAGGAAGGGTCAAGCAACGGGTCAGTCCGATGGCGCGTCGATGGACAGTCTTGCCAAGCAGGCGTTACTGGCCGCTCAAGTTCTCAATCTCATTCCTACACACAAAGCGCGAGAACGGTATGGTCCGAGACAACATAGAAAGTCATTCCTAGACTACCTTGGGAAAGATGAGATAATCTTGTGTGCACACAGGCGAGCACTCGCCACGAAACAGTCACCGCTGGCGCGATATTCTTCGGCATGCGTCGCACATGTTGGAAGTATTGCTCCGACGACGTCCGTTTCGAGGCGCTTCTCTACTCTGTGTAAAAAGGGGATTCATCTAATTATTAGTCTCGAATAACGCTATTTTTTTTACACTTGATTCCCTTTAAACGGGCTCTCAAGATCGCGCTTCAAGATCCCACGGAGCATTACCGAAATACCTTGTTACGCAGCATTATCGAATAAGCCTATTACTATATTTTTTAAAATTATGTTTAGTCTCAACTAGCTTTATATCCACAGGAACTTCCTTCACGGTCGTGTTGCCGCGAACTCCCTCCTGGGTCCCGTTGAGTTGGAAAAAGTTTTGCCGAACCGTGAGATAAAGATCTTCGTTGGCACGTGGAACATGAACGGTCATACGCCGCCGAAGGAGCTCAACGATTTTATGCTGCCGTGTAACATTCAGACCGTGCCGGACATGCTGGCCATAGGAACTCAGGAGTCCTGTTCGGAGCGGGGCGAGTGGGAGGCGGCACTGCAGGAAACGCTTGGACCGTCGCACGTTCTGTTGACCAGCACGGGTCTCGGTACGCTGCATCTTGCGCTCTTCCTGCGCCGCGATCTCATATGGTTTTGCTCCGTTCCCGAGGATGATAATTTCTCGACCAGGCCTGGTACAGCTTTTCGCACCAAAGGCGCCGTGGCTCTCGCCGTTATGCTGTTCGGTACGAGCTTTCTGTTTGTTACCGCTCATTTAACCGCCCATCAGGAAAAAGTCAAAGAACGCGTAAACGACATAAAGAGGATCGTTAGAAACCTGGAACTACCGAAGGATCTGCCGACTCGACACAAGAGCAAGGACGTGACGCAAAATTTTGACTGCGTCTTCTGGTGCGGCGATCTCAACTTTCGACTGGCTCAACCCCGAGAAGAAGTGATACAATGGGTGTCGGACAGCCGATTTCCTCGTGAGGCGCCGATAAGTCTGCACAAAGATCAATTACGCACTATATTGAATGAGGGTGCTGTTCTTCGGGGCTTCGAGGAGGCGCCTATCATGTTCCCACCAACGTACAAGTACGATCCGGGAACCCAGAACTTCGATTCGAGCAGCAAACAGCGCACACCCGCGTACACCGATCGCATACTCTTCAAGGGAAAAGCTCAGACCCGCGGATACATCCGGCGAGTCAGTCACGAGAGCACGAGTTCGCATAAGGACGGCAACATAGAGTGTCTCATATACGACTCGGTGCCGAGTATTTGTACATCCGATCACAAACCCGTTTGGGGAGTCTTTCGAACTACCATACGACCTGGAATCGACACGTGAGTTGCCAGAAATGCAGTAAACTTTGATCACGTATTGGGCATTAAAGGTGATTTTGACTCCAACACTTTACCCGTGACGTAAACTCTGAGCACGGTTTTCGACGAGGTGAAAATTTTTTGTTGTTGGAAAACTGACATCACCAATTCAAACTCTAATGTAATCTATTACACTATATTTATATATTAGCGTAACACTCACATTTAAAAAAATTACAAGATGTAAAAATCTATTGAAGCTCATGGCAAAAAAAATTCAAAGATAAAAAAAATGTAAGCCGACGATTTTATCACTAATATTTTGTGACGTTTCTGGACAGGATTCCACTGGCAGCCGGTTTGTTTAATCGCGAGGTTTATCTCGAGGGAATTCGTCGTCGGGCAGCTGCGATGGACGACTCGCAGAGCGCAGCTAGCGTCTGTTCGATCCAGTAATTGATCCTAAGCATTCCAACGTGTACCAGGTCCAGGTCCGTGATGTGAAACGTTGATTCATTCGTTTGGTTTCTACTTATGCCTCCCTCCCTGCGCTCATCGAGATCGGAAAAAGAAACTTTGTGATCCGGCTCGATAGAACATCTTTCTAGTCATCATGAATAACTTTTTCGGAATATTTTATACTTCAACTTTCAGCAATCGCGATAATGAAATCGAGCTTGTTCGTGTAGCTTGTTGAAATTACTCGCGCACAATAAGCTAAAAATGGCACGATTTTTATCTATCTATGAATCTTTCAAACATATTATATATTACGTATATTCCGGCGTGTGTGCGTGAGTGTGTTCATTGTAAAGTTTACGTATATTTAATCCCGACAATAATTGCTATCAAAAAGGGAAGAATGACGAAGAAAGGAAAACAATAACCCCCGTTTGATAGAGACTACTCGGTTGATCTCTGCACTCACCGTATTATCTCTTGTAATGCAGGTATTACTATAATTTTGTCGATTCGACCACGTCCAGCAGTATATTGGCACACGTTTGATACGTTAAGCTACAATTTCTCTAGTACACCAGCGGTATTCAGTGGCTCGAAAACTTTGTCCTTGTTTGTAGTTTAAGTATGAAAAATCGTGGAAGATGAATCGAGAGGTAAAGTGTATTTTTTTTTTAATTTCTCGACACCTTTACGAAAAACTGTGAACGCAAAGTGTTCGAGTTGATCTTGTAACGGAACTTATCGGTAGTCAGAAGAGGACGTAATTCAGATTCACGATATATCTCCGTTGTCTTAAAGCACCTGTTTAGTTATTCGACAATGCGTCGCTATAGGCCTTTGTTCAGTAGTCGGGACCATTGCCTATTAGAATAGTATAATTGGAGCGAATCTACAGTGTTACGTCGGCTAGCGCACAGCGACGAATCTCTTTAAAACACGAAATTAATGCAGTGCGAGCATTGTTTATTTTTGGTAGATTCGAATTAATAGATAATTAGAAAAAAAAAATGTGCACACTTGAAAGCGATACAGTTGTCTAAACGAAAATTAGACAAAAAGGAAACAAAAAGGGAAAAATCAATTTAGAAAGGCAAAGAGATTATATCGACTCGGGAATCAACAAAATCTATGTTACGAGAACGCGATTGACCGATCGGCCATAGGAAAGTTAGAATTTGTTTGTTTCCGAATATATTTAGATGTGATAATAGAATATTCCGATTGCGTGTGCAACACCGACTCATGGAGTCGACGATTGGTGCTCGGAAAAAAGGCAAGAAAAGAAAAAAAAACCGTCGGTGCGTGATCGCCGAAGTATTGAAAGCTGAATCACTATGTCACATAATTCGATCGCGCACTGCCGTCACTAAATGATGTTCCATGACTTTTGTAAAAGACAATTATTTACTGCAGAAATGATTAAACAATTATGTAATTATATATATATATATATATATATATATATATATATATATAATATATAATATTGGATGATTGCAGTGCTTTAAGCAGCTTAATGAATGCACATGACATCTCGGTCAATCCGCGATGAGACCGAACTATTAGCTCGAAGATAATTTTATTAGTTTCACCGACATTTCACAGCAATTTTTTATATTTTTTAATTCAAATATGAATCTCCGTAAAAATTGGTTTTTGGATTTCGAGTTTTCGTTGTTCTTGGTACGAGAAGCGTTTTCGGATGGATCGAGAATTCGTGCGTTTAGCCACGAAATTATTAAGCCAGGCTGCCTTATTCATGCCTTATTCAGATTACTGCGATAGAGCTGGTAGCTCTCGTGCCATGAATGCGCTGATTAAAATTACAATAAAAAAAAATACACACGAACTCGCTAACTCGACGATTAAAACGTTTGCGATTAAATCGAAGGTTTGCTATAAAAATTTGCGTGAAACGTAGTTGCTAAAAAAGCAATCTAGTTAGTTTGATCATCCTTGGATTGAAGCGAGCGCTACTATCTTCTTTCTTATTTGCCTATACGTGGTACTACTCTAAATACTAATTGCAAAAAAAAGACTCGATGTGTGAAGAGTGAGTGTGCTGAGCACACGAGTGTGTTTAACAAGACTGCAGCCAACTTGTATTAGTTCTTGGGAAAAAAGACAACTTATACTACGCTGTGATACGTTACTCGTACTACAAAACAATACATAATGTACTACTAAAAAAAAAACTATTTCGTACAATAGTAAAGGAAAAAAAAAACAATTCTGCGTGTCGACGATAAATCTCGGATATGCCAAATCAATATTACATTATAATCTTTGAAAATTTATCGTAACGACGCACGGAAAATAACGATGATAAAAAAAAAGAAAGCGAAAAAGAATGCAGAAGAAAAAATAAACACCAAACTCGGCGACAGAATCGCATCTACTGAATTGTGAACGTGTCCGACTCGCATACTCGTGGATTCTTAGAGTTACCGAGCACTACGTGGAAGAATCTCTATTAAAATATCGTAATCCGTCTGATGATAACGCTGGAACGTAACGTGTACTGAAAGATACTATGATATGGATAATATATTATGTACTATATTGTTATAGGCATCAGGATCGAGGTAGTACGTATACATAAAAAGTTATTACAGTCGTATATTAGATCAGACAAGCCTTTCTATTGAAATAAAGCAAGTCAGAATCCTAAAGGCTGTTATTTTATTTCATTGGTAATTTACCGTTACATTGTCTTATATTATCTTTTTGGTTATATATTTATATTTAAGTTGAACTATTTTTCGAGGCTCTATTTATGTATCGCAACTTAAATCATACCCCGTAATGCAGGAAAGTTATTAACGAACAAGCTGCGGTTACTTAACCGGTCAAATAGCCGTAAATTAGGTCGTTTACTTGCAGAGAGAGCGTGTGCGGCGCACATCGATTATCAAACATTCTCTCACATCGCCCTCGCAGTGTGCGCTTGCTTGCCGCTGTGCTTCGTCCGACGTAAGAGCTGCTCAGTTTACTCGAATCACACGTAAAAAGCGAGAGCACAGAGCTACTGTCATCACCCTAAGGCGGATTTTTCGAAAAAGAGTGAGAGAGGGAGGGATCCCGAGGACCGCGGGGTGAAAATAAATCGCGGGGCAGAGGAATGACAGGCTGCTCCGAGCAGGTTCGCTTTTCACGCTTCGCGCCTACTTCTTCGCGTTCGCGAATGACCTCGCACGATCTCGAGCCATTGGCGTTGCTTCGGGTTGTTGCTGCTTCGTTCGACGGCTCAAACGAGCGAGACCCAATTTCGTCACGTCTAGACGAACTGCGCTCTCGGGATCGCTCGCGAAAATTAAATCTCGCGAAAGGATCGCACGGCCGAGCGTCACGTTTCGAGAGAGAAACGCGCTCGCCTAACTACGCAGCTATCATGGCGCACGCGGTCGACACTCGCGAGGAGGTTATGTCCGTCACTGTCATAAACGTGCGCGCGTGACTCTTCCAAGGTACGAAGGGAGTGTTTCTCGCCCACGCGAGTCTCGCTGTCGAACGAGCTGTTGAAACCGCACAGCACGGTACATACGACATTAAAAATATGTTTTGCGCTTGCGAAAGCGCCTTTCATGACAAAGCGGAAAGACACCGCTGCGCTCAAACGTACAAAGAAACTTATTTCGGAACCACAACAAAGTCGATGTACACACATCACTCGGGAACACGACTTCGTTCTGTCTCCGTTTTCTGAATAAAAATAACCACGCACCGTCGTCTCAAAGAAGAGTAGACTTTCATTAAAGTAATGAACCACAAAATTATTTTACTAATCTGAATTATCGGCCGATATCGAGCCTTGCCTAAATATCCGCTTTGTTCTATTTAAACTACATCTGCTCCACTTTCTTACTTATTTCTTTTTCTGACCAGGGTGTCGATGGATCATGGGACTGTAAGAGGTATCCGACATGAAGAGGATTCACGTGCTACGGACGACACACAGATGCATGATCACACTTGCCCTGGACAAAACAAAGCTCTGAACAATAGTTGAGAAAGAGTATATATATATATATATATGCGTACCCAATTCATCAGTGATTTGTCGCACCAAAGTGGATATTTTTTGTGTTCTTTTTCATTCTTTATTTTTTTGTTTCTGTTATTATTATAAAAAAGTATTCAACATGAAGACTATTTACTCGCTACGGACAACTTGTGAATGCACTATTACAGTTGTCTCGGACTAAACAAAACTTTGAATAATAGTTGCGAAAGAAAGAAAATACGTGAGCCGGATTTGCATCTGTGATTTGTAGCACGAACGTGCATATATTTTTTTTTGTTTTATTACTTTATATTCTTAATGCCGATGTTATGCAGTATACGTGGAGATTGGTGACCCACGATATCAAAGGACATTCGTATAGTTTGTGCGCCGTTGGTAGAAAGTGCGAGTCGGATAATAGATAAAGGGGTAGAAATATACTTTACTTTCCTCCAAGCTCCAGCGAGCTCAACATGACTGACATCACCATTCAGGATCTGCACAACTTGCTCGTCTACTTCTCGAAGAACACATACCGAGCCAAGGATTCCGATATCACAGTAATTGTATTTTCAAATGTTTTTTTTTTGTTTGATGTTTCAACGCTACAGTATTGTCGATAAAAGAAGGAAAAAAAATAATTCGTTTTTCGATTTCTGTTACAGAACCAATCGATAATGCAACAATGTTTGTTGCTTGCGGATCTAGATTATACTCATTCGGTGATAAACAACAATGGAGGCGATCTGAGCGCTCATTATCCAAGCCATTTAATTATTCTCGAGTACGAAAAACACAAAAATCCTCAAATGTGCGACACGCCCCCGCCACTGCCACGAGCGACTGAAACAATTTACGAGAGCATGTACGATCCCAACAAATTGAAAGAACTGATAAAGAGCGCTAGATTCGCGAGGTGTCGTTCGAGATTTCCACTGCCGGTTATACTCTACAAGGGTAGACACATCTGTCGGAGCGCGACGCTTTCCGGAGGGCCCGAGATCTACGGTAGATCGGGTCTCGATTATCTGTTCGCCGGTACCGAAGCCGGGCCGACCGTCAGGCAACAGGTCGACGAGGCTAGGGGCGGTGATTCCGGAAGTCTGAGCGATTGGCAATTGTTCGATAAAGTTCGCAACCAAGATATCAAGCTTCTGAAGACACTGAACGTCGGCAACATCATTGATTTCATGGTCGAAAAGAAGAAAGTCAAATTCGGCATGAAGTGCGTCACCCGCATGTTTTTTTTCTACGATTAAGATTTCAATAACTCGTGTTGGGAGTCGAATTTGAAGAAACAATAATAATGATATTTTCTGTTTTCTTTATTTAGCGTGACTTCATCCGAGAAGGTCGACAAGGAGAAGAGGTATTCGGACTTCACGATAATATCACTGCCTTACCCAGGATGTGAGTTCTTCAAGGAGTTCCGAGAGAACGATTATCTCGCGAAAGGACTTGTGTTCGATTGGTCGCAGGGGCACGTGGACGCTCAGATCGGCATACCGGAAGACCCAATCTCGACGCAGTTGCGAATTAATTGGGAACAGTATCAGGTGTGGGACCTAGTCAAACTCACGCAAAATTATATGAAACTCATATTAAGATATCTCACGGATAGCAGCAGTGGGATGTTGATTCATTGTATATCGGGTAAGTTCACACGTTTTTATGTATTTTTATTGGAACTAAATTATTAATTGAATGACTGATAATTCGATTAATTTCATTTCAGGATGGGACAGGACGCCGCTGTTCGTATCCCTGCTGAGGATAAGTCTGTGGGCGGACGGGGCGATCCACACGTCTCTGAACGCCTTTCAAATTCTATATTTCACGATCGCCTACGACTGGATGCTCTTCGGTCACGATCTCGAGGATCGTCTGAGCAAGGGCGAGGAAATATTTTTTTTTTGTTTCTATTTTCTCAAGCACATACACGATGAGGAGTTCAGTGTTCATTCGCGTCACAGCCGAGTGAGGCACTCCGTGCTTCGCAACGACAGCGATTCGCATCTTGACAACGTTATGTTCGACAACGAGTCCGTTGTCACCCTGAGCTCGGTGAGCTCGAACATGAGTCTCAACAGTTGGTGCAGCTCGATTAGTCAAAACAGTCGGGACAGCCAAGACAATAATCCACCGGCAGTTTTTCCTTGCTCGTCTACCGAGACCCAGGACGATTGCCACAGTAATGGGTGAGCTCGATCTTTCATTTCTACGTGAAATGGGTACGAAAATTGCCTTGGCTCTAAAATTTATTAACAAGAAAGAATACTTTTTTATTCGGCAAGATTTTATTGTCGTTGATGAATGAACGTTTCGAAAAAGCTGTGATAAAGGAAATTTTGCGTGCTTATTCGTACAATTTAATTTAACTCCAATTTTACTGACCTTCGAATGTGACTCGATGCGATCGATTGTCTTATCCGAAGCCCGTCGTTTGTCACCTGCAACAGGAACGTAGTACCGTGGACGTTCTACACATCGCCAAATAAAGACGGCACCGGTGGTCACGGGTCGCGGTCGCCGCTACCAGCAAATCAAACCTCTCCCGTAGCTGTCCCGGTGCCGGGACGTCTGCGGCAACGCAACGAGTCCTCGTCTTCCGGTGGTTCCTGGCAAATGATATCGGGAACCGGAAGTCTGCGCGGTTCGACAACCGCGAACGTCGGTCTTCCCGAGCTCCTGTCCTCATCGGGCTTGGCCTGCAAGCCATATTGCGGTTCGTGCACCGGACAAACTTCGCAGGAATCGAGCACAACTATAATCGAGGATGAGCCGGGATCCTCGTTCGCACAGTGAGTAACTTGAAAATTAATGTATGTAAGCCATGCTCAAATTCAAGTGCAAATGCAATTTTAAAATACTTAAATTTAGAGTTTTAAGTATCGTAAATCCGGCCTGCAAATTAATGAACTTGTCTTCTCTTTTCATATTTCAGAACTCGAAAAGAGAAGCTGCAGTGCTTACGAAGATTATTCTACAACGCTTATAGTCATACGGTTGGATTCCGGATGAAAGAAAATTCGGAGTCCGGTGGTTTCGGTCAGTTGCTCGGCAACTTCGCTGAAAAAGTTGGTATACTCTCGGTCCAACGCACCTCCTTGTGACCGTAGATGATAATTCACTTTAATGAATTCGTTGTTGTTATTGATTCGTCGATTCAATTGAGAGTTTTATATATAAACTTGCGAAAGACAACGAGAGAAAGATTTGATAGAGAGTTAAGCAAATGTACATTATTGTTTATTATTCGAAAGGGGAAAATCATGGTCGCGCTAACCCCGGGCAAGTAATGCGAACGTGTTTAACGCTCATGACGTAATAAACTTGATATTTTTGTATATAATCGTGAGTATATATACATATATATACAGTTTCCAATTGTTTTTGCCACTAATGCCTGTGTGAGATATATACATATATATTCGAGGAGACTAATCGAGATTATAAAAAAAACGTTGATAATAAAACTATAAATACGGCCGATGCGGGAAGAAGGTAACAGGTTCGTTTCTTCTTTCGATGTTCAATTGACGCCAGCGATTATTTATGTGTAAAAGAAAAAAGGAAAATCTATCCATAATCACAGATTCATGAGGTAAACGATTCTCGAGGGGGTAACCTGCTCTCGGCACAGTGGACACTGAGGACGAGTTCTTAGCCAATCGGCCAGACACTCCCAGCAGAAGAGATGACCGCAAGGTGTTGCCGTTGTCTGGACTGCCTCAAGGCACAATTGGCACTTGTCACCGGTACTGTTTTCCAGAAATTCAATGTTATCCGCATCACACTCAACACTTCTGCCACTCTGCCAGAAGCGCAGCACGCATTGGCCGAGTGTCGCAATGCCCAGAAGTCTCAAACCCCAACTTACAGCGTCCGTTGAATTTTGCCTGTGGATCTTGCGCGAAAAGCTATCATTAATTTTTTTGGTAAATATCGATCTTGTTCGGTATATCAACATTTCGGTAGAGAATAATTACTTTTGCATAATCCACGCCGGCTATTCTTTTTCCTAGACTGTAATATCTACCGAAAGTATAAAAAAGCCCCTTGTGAACTAGGATGAGTAGCGGAATGCCAACTTTCAATCGTTTTAGTAGATTATTCAGGAATGTTGCAGCTTTTGGTCTTAATTGGTTGTGTGGATTATTGACGGCAACTTGAAGCCTCTCCAGTATTTTGATCAGGCCTTGCTCGCCAAAGAATTCTAGTAAGGCCGCCAGTAGCCTTGCCTGAGAAAGTATTCGAACATTAGTAACAAACAGATACATAAATTTGAGCTGTTGAAACACTCAGCTTCTTGAACGTGAGAAAAAAAAATCGAATAATATTCTTCAGTGCAGAGGAAAAGTGCTTACAATGTTCTCAATAGGTTGAACATTAATTTTTCATCACAATTGCATATAAATCTTAAGATATCAGTTTTTATAGGAAAACTGCCAGATCAATATTTTTAATTTCGTACAATTTTCTTTTCGACGTATTCTTAAAAATAAAAATTTGATTTAAAAAAATTCTCCACCAAATGGATAATCTTTCTGTAGATTGCTGTAGGATCTCGAGAAATCGACGGATTGGACAGTACATACGGTGAGAGAAGGAACATTCCGAGCTTGCAGATTAGCTTGAACAATGCCCGTGTACTCTTCGCCGAGTGTTTGATTGCCGAGACCCGAGGTGACGAGGAAGTAAATAAGTTTCACGGGTACATCGGATTGTACGGCACGCAGTAGAAATCTATATCCGCTGAATCTATGTACAAGATCGGCCAGATTCTCCTCCAACAGCTTGACAAATTCGTCGTCGCGTTGATGAGCCCTCAATATTTCCGCCTGACTAGCAATTCTCAAACTACCAGAACTGTTTCCAGCCGCCGTTGGAAGTGTCCCCATGTCGATTTACATAAAAATTATTACCTCGCTATGAAGTGTCAAAGGTTAAATTTACATTCACACTCGTCACCGCACGTTTATTGTGTCCCGGAGAATATTTCGCCACTGCCCTCGTATCAGCTCGCTCCTCGCTCCCCTTCGCACAGAGCAAACATTGGCAACGACTTCATTAGCGTTCCTGAAGATGACGCGTCACCACCTTTAGTGACAAAATACTTGGCACGTAATAAACGTGTTACTTAGGAATACAACGAATGAGGAAAAAGAAAACAACCGCATCGTGCCGCGCAACTGAGTAATAGAAATTATACTGAGCTCGGCAAGCAAGCAAGAGAAACGAATTCTTGCGGTTGTAAAGTGTTCACTGTCGCCATCGCGTTTCGTGCAATGCTAACCTCGTGCAAAAATCCACCTATCGTCCTCTTGGTATTCAGACGTAACCTAATTATAATTTACCAAAAAAAATACTCCAGTCATTCTTATATTTCTTCATCCTGTAATAAATAGCAATTTCATTAGAATTCGATAACTAAAACGGTACATGAACTGAAAGAAGGTACTCGAAAGTAAAAGAAAACACTCGATGTGTCTTTCGCACAAAAGATCAATTAAGATAGTTTCCGTTTACAAAAAATCATAGTAGAGTCTCTTCGGACGAACTTTGCGATCTTAGATTCATTTTCGGCGATGTGATTAATGGAGTTTTAGAAGATTGGGGTAATAAAAGACTCCGTGTCTATTAACGAAGAATCAAACTTGGCGGGTTTTTTTTTGCATATAAACTTGTCAGACTCCCCGCTAGGTGCGCTGCGGGGGGCGACGCCCGGCGTCGAGTTAGCATCCTCGTCGTCCGGTGCTGCGAGTTCGGCGTACCGAAGTGGCAGCAAACCAGTGAGCGGAGAGGCATCGCCCTAGATAACGGTAGAGAGAGAATTGTGCACTGTCGCGGTGTCTTTTCACACGGGGAAAACGAGATCTTCGAGTCGTCGCAGAGAGAGGTGTGCGCGAATCTTGATTTAAAAAAATTAAAATAAATTAAAAAAAAACACATTCTCAACAGTCGGGTCGCTTTTGGTTACCGATATTCGGTTCGACGGAAGAAACACGCCGGACGCGAAAAAGTCGTGATCGTACGTTATATACGGTGTGCGGTAAAAAAGAAAAAAAAGAGGGACGGAAAGAAGCGTGTGGAGGAAGGGAGGAGGCGTCGGTAGTAGTATACGGCAGTATACGGGCAAGGCAACGGCGACGAACGGGGAAAAAGAGTCCCGGGTAGCACACGGCGTCTGAGTTCAGTACTGATACGTTTATGCACGCATCCACGTTATACCAGTTTAAACATAATTTCCGTTTGTGACACGCGCAACCGTCGATTCTCGCTCGACTCGAACAGTTCTCCCGACCGTGCGCTCGAAGCTTCAAACTTCGAGGAGAAAGGAAAACTTAATAAAACACAAAAAAGAGACAGTAAAAAAAAAAAAAAATTACGTGATTCTTTTCGTGAACGTTGGGGCGCGCGACGGTGTGTTCCCGCTACACACTACGATAATTTTTGGTCTCATCGATGAACTCATGGCGGTGCAGTGACGAGCCGGACGCGAGGTCAGGAAGCAGTTCGTAGCGACTAATATACAAAACATTTATATCGCGTGTGCCTGTGCCCTCGGTAGGAAAAAGCCGTTGACTTTTCACGTGAGGATTTAACTATCGAGGTCATACGGAATAGCTGCAAGATCGCCGGGCGTCGAGTGTAACGGCACGAGATACAAACGCAAACCGCGAGTGAAAGCGATTGAAGAAAGAGAAACAAGGAGAGTCTCACCGGCCCAGCGTGCGTGCTGCATCGAAGACAGCAACGAGGAGAGGGACGAGACAAGAAAGACGGAATAAACGAGGAATAATCGAGCGGCCTTTGCGGGATAGGCGAAAGGTAAGAAATATTCGATATTCATCAGAGACCTTAAGAATGTGTTGGGGGGGGGGGGGAGATCGAGAAATAGTTATCACGTGATCTCTGCTATCTCCTTGCACAAGTAGAAAATGACGAACGATGTTTAATCCGAGATTAATCGCATGCGTCCCGTTCCGAAGTCTGCCATGTCACGAGTCATCGATGCGGGAGCGAGCGAGAAAGGGACCGGAGTGTGCTGGGAGGAAAAAGGAGCTATAAAAAAAGCGTCGTTTTAGGCGGGCGCCCTGTGGGGGCCGCCGCGTGGCGTGGCTCTGTCTCGGACGAGCAGCTCGACGATGTCCTCCGCTTCGAAAATCGGCCCTCTTCGCCACCATCGACGATACAAAAAAAAAAAAAAGACCGTCACCTCCATTCTCACTCATTCACCGGCACGCACAAAATGGCGATTAAATGAAACTTCAAGTTTCGACGCTCGCGGGAAAAATCAATTTTCATCTTATCTCATATAAATATGTCGAACACATTATTTTCCATCGTGTTCGGTCGTTAAATCGTGGACATATCTTTCACATACGTACTCATCATACGTATTTATATATTTTTTGAATTATTTATTCGTCGCCGATAAAAAATCGTTTTGTCTTGAACGATTCGCCATTGTTTCAATTTTCGAACCATCTTTTTTTTTTTTAATCCACGCGATGACGTAAACCTCGAATAAAACCCGTAACATAACCACAGGAAGATAAAGACAGTTCTGGTCGAGTCTTTTTCTTTATCTAATGATTCCCTTTAATTTGCGCCAATTGTCTGGGACTTCTGAGTCTAGCGAGAGCGCGCCGAGTGTCAATTGCGCTCATCGAATTCCGTCCGATAGTAACACGCGTTCGCTCGGTGGAAAAGTATGTTGGCTGACTGTGGAACGTGGTGGGGCGGCCGGGGGGTGGAGTGGGGGAAGAGATTGGGAGTCTCGAGTTTCCTTCGCCTCCGTTGTACCGGTACGCGATTGCCAACTGCCTACCACAGTCTTCTCTTTCCCTTTTATCCTTTCGCCCTTTTTACTTCTGGACGAGAAACTCGTCGTCCAGCATCTTATTTTTTCTTTCCTCCACACGGCAATTTTTCGATTAATATACTCTATATAACATTCTTTATATCTCTCCACGAAGTATCAGCGAATTTTTTGTATATATATATATATATATATATATATATATATATATATATATATATATATATATATATGCTCTCGCTGTGTAATTCATCGCGCGTATGAGTCATCGTCGTTTCTCTGTGTGTCCCCCCCCCCCCCCCTGCTCATTCCTCGTTCGGTCGGTGAGATATAACTCCTTCCATCGAGCACGGAAATATAACGAAGAAAGGAAAACTCTCGGTTAGTCGCGGCTACTGTACTTCAGACGATCGTCGCGGTTTATTCGTTCGTGTGTCACTCCCAGGGAGTTTCGAGCCTCGTATTTCATCTTTCTACTTTCCCCCTCCCTTCATTCTTTTCCTTTCTGACTCTCCGTGCCTCTCCTACCTCCCGTTCGGATATTCCTTCTCCCTTTTGCTTTATGTGGCTGTGGCTGTGTGAGTGTGCATGTATATATATATATATATATATATATATATATATATATATATATATATATATCTGCATATCTTGTTGGTCGTCTTCTTCGTCGCGATGACGAGGTGGCAGACGAATCTCCCCTCGTTCGACGAACTACCAAATCGCGCAGATTATGCGCGAGGTCAATAAAACCCGTGTGCGAGCTCTCGCGCTTGCTCGCCCGACGATTCTACCGGGAGGACGTAGGAGTTCGAACCGAAATACAACAATGTAACAGAATACGAGCTGCTTCCATTATCGTCTACAATATGGCCGACTCGTACGTTGTAAAGTCTTTGAGACACTGGAAGCCGGAAGCTCGAGTTCTTGTCGAATCTGGACCACTTTTTTTCAACATTAAATTATCGTTGTTTTTTTTTTTTTTTTTTTTTTTCCGTGAAAAGAGAAATGTTGTATCAGGTAACGACGGTGAAACAAAATATTTATTAGTAGAAACGATCATCCCTGAAAAACCTTTTTTTTTTTTACCTCGGAAGTAACGAAAAAAAATTTTAACGAACATTTACTGGTTTTTCAAAAGATGTGATTAATTTTTTCTTGGAAAAAAAAAAAAAAAAAAATCTCGAAACAATTTCTCCGACGAAGAACAGTCGTCAATGACGAACCTCCGTCGTCTGTGAAGTTATAAAAAAAAATGGTTTAACGTTCGATATTTATTTAAAGCTTGAGGAATGACAATGTTGAGGCAATCGGTTAGAATCAATTGTCGATGTTCCAACAGCTGCGCTCATCCGAAAGCTCTCGGTCGAACAGCCGCTGAGGGAACATGCACGTGTTGATCCATAGATAGTCGTGCTCTGTGTGTGTGTGTGTGTCCTGGAGCCTTTCAACATGGCCGACGATGATGGCATTGAGGGGGGGAAGGGGGCAAATTGTTTTACACTATTAATCAGATGATGGCCGCGAAATTTCGTCAGGCAACCCTTTCGAGCCGTAGGGCTCGACCTTCGAGACAATTATTTTATTGATGCGCACAATGTTTGCAAAAAAAATAACCGTAAATAATCAATTATAATTGCATGGCAAAAATTAAAAAAGACCTTTGGGTCGAACGTTTCTTGCGCGGCATTAGAAAAATTGTCTCTTTCATGGCAAGCATTGAACCTTGGAAACGTAAGTTAATTTACAATTATTAAAAAAAAAAAAAAAAAAAAAAAAATACTTAATCAATCCTCATGGAATTCAGTGGCGAACATTTAATGTTAAAGTCGGACGTTTTAGATTACTTGTATCAATGAAACCGTCTGTTTATTGCTGAGAGATAATTTTCACCGTAAATGGAGTATTGGACGATAAAAATTGCGCTTACGATGCTATAAAACGAACGAAGATTTATTCGAGAAACGGTGCGGAGCTTCGCTCGAAGCACTCAACGAGTGCATCGTATGTACGGGTATGAAGCAGGGTATAAAGATCGTTCATTCACTCTTCGCGAGGGAGAGAGTAATTTTTGTGAAAATAATAATAAAAATAAATTGTAAAAAAAATATTAAAATAGCCTTTGATGACGAAATAGCTTCGGTTGATTCGCTCGCAGTACGCCCTTCCCCCACCCCTCGTCTATCTTAATTGTAACGACTAATCGTCCAGTCAACCTTTCCTGTGAAAATTAAAGCGGCTCCTCCGTCTCGTGGAACGGGTTAATTGGATTTGAAGCGAGAAAGCAAAGAGTTCGAGGCTGCTTCGGGGCGGGCCAAGGGGAAGGTCGTTCCTGATTCGTCGCCTTAACGCTGCCTCCGCATGTTTCAACGTTCAATGGAAGAAAAAAAAAAAAAAAAAAATCGTCTAACAAACCAGCCCTAAAAAAATTTCGCATAAACAATTTAATCGCAACTCTTGTCCGTTTGTCCACCGAACATTTTCTTGCCTCATCTCACGAATGTCGAATCGTTTTGCAATAGTCAAACAACCACTAAATTTTGAAAGCAAACACAGTGTGTTGTTCATCGTCTCGTATCTGTCGAGAAAAATGCGTTAAACGGCCATCGGGTAATTCTCCTAGATATATTTTTTTAAATATGTATTACCATCGAATTAAAAAAAAAAAAAAAAAAAAACGTCCCGAAAAATCTGGATTTTATTGGACGATATAGAATTAACGTATTGTCTCGACGGGGCGAGTAATGTTTCAATGGCAATTGGTCAACGAGAATATATCGTGTGCTCGAGAACGTCAACTCTTGTTCGAAACGTTGCGGGTAACCCAATCGGGGATCACCGAGCTCCTGCTATCGCGTACGTCGCATCATCCCGCAGGACAAATCGAATCGACCGGGAGGAGATGGCAGAGAGGGGGCTCTCGTGTTACAGTTTCAGTTTCAGGATTGGTTGGCTCGACGAGTCAGGCCGCGTTCGACGATATAACTGCTTTCTCGTGAAGTACAAAGGCTTCGGCTATCGTCCACTCGCGAATCCGGGGATAAGAGCCACTTGCCGAGACTTTCGCACTCGTCTCTTCGAGCAAAGAGCTTCGTATAAGTCAATCAACGTACAGTCATTGTCGGAGAAAACCTTTGAAAAACGTAAAATGCCGGAGATGTTTATTTTTTTGTCGGATTCGGTGGCCACGCTGTGTCGGAAAATATCTCTCGAACGGATAGCAAAATAAAAATAAAAGGCGTCGACCGTGCGGATCCGAGGATAAGAGGCACTTCTTCGACGATTCGACTAGTCCGACGGCGGTGAAAACCAGACCGGCCACTGGGAAAAACCCTCGTCGATCGACGATAAGAGACACTTGACGATAGGAGACTTTTCTCTTCGGGATGACCTTCGTGAACAAGCAAATCGTCACGTTGTTTCTCTGCTCCCGGACTCGCGGCTGTTGAGGAAAATTTAATAAAATTTTTTAGAAATTCCAGATTTTTTTTTTTTCCCAACAAATTTAGGGTTTTAGCGAATATTGGAGACTTTCGTGGCTTATTCGAGCTCAGCGCGAATAATTTTCGAGGGTTGGGAACGGTCAGGCGTGACCGGGAAATTGTCAAGGATTTTCATAGAATTTTATGATTTCATGAAATTCAGCGGGAACATTGTGTCGGAAAAATAGTCAATGGTAAATCAAAATGTCCCTCGAGCACACAGCAACAAAATGAGGATACGGTGCGAAAAATCAAATTTAACGAGAGGGCGGATAGAAGGTTGCGCGGGACAACTGCGACAAATTGAATAAAATTAAACTGGAGAGCCTACCGGACGAGGACACCGGCTGAACGGAAATGGAATGAGACGGAGAAAAAGAGGGAATAAGGAGGAGGAAAAAAAAAGAATGAAAAACGGTGAAGATGAGAAATAGAGAATAGTGGAGGACGGAAGGAGTCCCGACGACGGTGAAATAAAGGGAGAGAATACTACACAAAAGAACTTCCCTTTCCCCAAGTTTTCTCTCATCTCATCTCGGCTCTTGTCTCTTTGACGCCCGCTGCTGGCTTTGCCTCACACGTACACATATTCACGTGTACGGATACATATATCTATATACTTGCAAATACATACACATATTCGCTTCTCCATATAATACACGTACATGTACGTCGTACACCCAGTATATGGAGAAAGATAAAAATCTATTTTAAAACTCTCGACACGACTTGTTTGTGTCGTTTGGGGCGTGTACCGTGAATTTTCGCAGCTCGGACAGCGGCAACGGATGGCAGCAGGAACATCCACCGACGAGAGTTTACAAAAGCAAGCTTTTCCATTTTTTTTTTCTTTTTTTTCTTTTTTTGTTTTTTACGTTTTATTTTATTTTATATAATTTTTCCACGGTCCTCGGTTTTTCTGGCTGCGGAAAAAAACACGGATGGGGAATAATCATTTACTCGTCGTCGAGCAGCTGGCGGGCTTAAATGCATTAGACACAGCCATCGCACACGTATAGTGACGGAGTGGTGCAGATTTTAAAAAACCTTTCTTTGGTTTACTCTCTCGTTAGTCGATTAAATTATTATCATCATTATTATTATTATTTTTCGTTGCAACTTCACCCCGCTCCGGAGATAATTTACACGCTCGACATTTATCGCTTCGCACTTTCTCAGTCCACTTGTATATCGAGAAACAATTGTTTCCTTCCAGAAAATCGATCGATTCATCGTTTGCCATTCAATAGGGCAAACAATTGGATGAATCTCGAGAGAGAGAAAAAAAAATGGTACTGAAAATTCGGGACGCACTCTGACGCGCTTCTCTTCTATCTTGCCCTCGCGCCTGGAAAGTTAAAACGCCGGAAAAATAATGAGAGGTAGAGCAAAGAAAATTCAAAGTATATCGAGGGTTTGAGGGGAATGGCAATTGAAAAGTAAATCGACTAACCGTTGCCCCACTGTTAGACGACTTTATTCACCATGCGGTGAGAGGAGGCGAGAGAGGAATTCTCCGCTATGAGAGGGCACAACGGGCGAAACTCCGACGTTAAACTTGGCGAGTTATATGCACGTAAATGGATAAGGCTTCGCGCGCGAGCGGGCGCGGATATACCGAGTAAATTTCCACGAGAATTGCCGCACTTTGGAGTAGTCTACCCTGCGAAGCACTCCGGTAGGTTGAAATCTCGGATCCGCCGCTATACTGAAATGGAAAGGATAAGGAGGGCCCGAGTTGAGGTGGAAAAAAAAAAAAAAATAAGAATCGAGAGTGAAGACTTCCTGCTCTTGGATTTTTCTCTGTGCTCGTGCACTTGTCTGGAGATTGGACCAAGGATGCTGAGCGAGGATTGAAGATCAGGGAACTTTTAACGACTTCTGTCTCCCGAGATGACGAATTGAAGAAACAAAGATCGCTGCACACATGGCGCAGAAAAAATTTGTCCGAAAATGTTATATTATTATTATTATTTTAAATGAAATAAAGCTACGAAAGTGAGGTAATTTTTTTGACTGAGAAATTGCAACGAAGAGAATTATAAATATTTCGTTAATATAATATTAATAATAATAATGAAAAAGAAAAACACAGGATACACGATGCAAATGAAATTTGTTGTAAAATTGTCCGAATGAAAATCACCTTTAGAATTGGCCTACTATTTTATGTAGAAAAAATTGTCGGGGTGGTTTCTCTTGCCGTGGAAAAATATTGAATAAAGTTGAAATGCTTGGCTAATGATAGGATGACTGCAATAGCTCGCTTCATTCAGCCCTTATTGGCATTACGCATACGACCCTCGTACGAGTTTTCTCGTCTCACGAATGCGTTAGACGACACTGTGCTGTAGTCACATCGGTGGGTTCACCAACCTGTGTTTTATATGACTCACTCGCTCGCGGGGACACTCGACGTGTCACGCGACCAAGTTCCCTTTTCCTGGCTTAGCAGTCGTGCCCGTATTGGCTGAATATGTGTGTGCACACGTTAAGTCGACACGGAGACTGGTCAGCTAGTGTGAAACGTCCCTCAATTTTCAATGACGTCAACCGACGATCGGAGGGTCGTTTCCGCACGAGAATTAGTAACTATTGTCACGCTACCTGTGCAAACAAAAAAAAAAAACCCGTCTCGATATTATTGACCTACGAGAAACAGCGAAGAATATTTTTCGAAGCCTTCGCGGTAAGAAAGATTGTATTTTTCCGTCCGACCGGGAACGAAAAAATTCGACCTCTTTCGCGTACCGAAGCGAGATAAAAATTCAAATACATTGTTTTATCTGCCTTTTCCCTCCACCAATGCGGAGATGCATTCGCTTCATTGTTCACTGCTTTCGAGTGTAGATAATTTTTTAAGAGACATGCCATCATTTGATACATTTACGTCTACAAACTCATTAATACTTGGTCAATTATATGATGAAAATTAAATCCAAATCTACATTGTACTATTTTCGTTTTGTGATTTCTCAAATTATTTTATCTTATATACGTTACTTTCTGCATTTCGAAAGCCTATTATTGGGATTATTACCATCGGGCTTCGTTATTAAAATCTAAATCCAAAAATAAAAATTCGATAATCAATGGTCCGATTAATAAAATTTTTCCGCAGAAGCGAAATTTATCCACCGTCTGTTGATTAAAACCTTTCGATCATCTCCGAAGCAACGAGGGAATTTCGAGGCTCGAATTACGAAATTCCAACTTTGCTCGAGTGTGGAATTTCGAGGACTGTAGTTGGATGATTGTATTAGCGTGGATCGAGTAGCTATCGAGTAATCGATTTCGGAATAATTCGCACGGCTCGAGCACCACGGAGTCTCCGAAAGGTGGTACGGGGACTGGGGGTAAAATAGGATGGATGAGGATGGACGAAAAGGTGATGGAGGTTGGACGGGGCTGTTCGAGACCACGCACAGTGATATCGGGTAATTGTACGTTTCCCCTGCGAACGATCGACGATAAGAAGAATTACTACCTCCGTGTGTAAACTCTCCGCTCCTTCCATGTTCGTTAAACACGGCTTGTACGTAGCGAACGTTACCGCGTTATCTCGCGCCTCGGCTAAACGTTTTTTTTTTTTTTTTTTTCCCACACGAAGGATCAGCGTCACTGGGATTGAGAGGCTTACTCCGGATTGACGTGTTAATTCGCGCTGGTCAATGATACCCCTTCCGACCCCGGACGACGTTATATCGAGCGCTCTTCGAGATCGAAAAAATTAACCCTTCGCAGCATCTTTCACAGACGCGAGGTCTCATTTAATATCGAAAAAAAATATAGCACGACGAGAGGGAAGTAAAAACAAAGATTGAAAAAATTGTCAGAGACGAGTTTCGAGAGTCCGAAGAAGGGTATACACGTTACTTGTTCGTTTACCGAGGCCCTCGGAAGCAAAGTCACTTACGATGAAGCAACGAAATCGCATCGTCCTTCGAGCGGTTCATCAACCTTTCATCGAGTATGAAACTAAACAGGCTAAGTTCGGCTGACTATGTACTTACAAAAAGAAACTAATAGGGAACTGTATTCTGTGTCTGCTAAATTGTTGATACAACTGATAACAGAGAATATAAGAACTCAATAGAAAGTTTATTAATAAATTTGGAAATTCCGAAGAAATATCTTCTCGCCCCTGCATTAACGATGACTCTTCGCATTTATCGAGCGATTATTCCGGACGTAACGATAACCCGGAAATTTTTTTTTTAGTGAATAAGATAGAATGATGATGAATAATAAAATAAATCAGAATATCGCTCGCGCATTAGAATTCTTCGAACAATTACTACGATAATTCCAGAACCCTTTTAGTAGAAAGAATAAAAATTGTCAGAAATTATGTAATTAATTTTTAAGTCCTGACGCAACCACAGGAAACCTTATCAGAAAATATAATAGAATGGTGACGAGTTAATCGACACATTTCCAACTCCCGAGCGTACATCTATTTGCCCCGCTACGTTTATGATCGACCTCCGAAATTTCATTGAGCGATCGCTCCGCAGTAGCGATAATCCGGTGTCCGATCATCGTCCTCTCGATCGGAGACAGGAAGCGCGTACCTGTTGTACGTACTCGCACGATAATCGAACGTGGATGAGGGACCATGCTGATTCGCATATAACGAGCCGAGGTGTACAAACGTACGAACGTTGAATTAACAGCTACCGGCGCTCGTGCTCGACGTACAAACTCGTCGCAAGTCGATCATGGAATCATGGAAGTTGCGTACGAGGTCGATCAACGTCCGGTCTCTCACGTCGTCGAGAGTTAGAGAGCAACGCGGTGCGGGTCCGTCAATTACGCTCGATTAATCGAAGGCTCCTCTCTGACGCCATCGGACAGCTTCAAACTTGTCCGAATATGTCCGGGCCGCGATTTCGCACGTCCAATATTCCCCCGGTGATAATTGTCGTCGATAATTGTCTCACCGCAAAATTCACCCCATAATTGTCGGCGTTTAACGTCCCGCGAAGTTTGGGAACGTTCAACGAACCTTGTTTCCCTAGACTTTCAGTATGTTAAATTATTATTAATTTCTCACTGCTCGTCGAAATTTCACCGTGCTCCGGAGATGTTTTTTACGTTTAAAATAATTGAACCAGCAATGCGTTCGCATCGTTGCACGGAATATTCGGAACTAATCTCGTTCAGTTATCGAAGCGATGGAATTAATAAATGACAATCAATCTCGCCACAGCTTCGAACCTGTTCGAATATATCCGGGTAGCGATTTCGCCTGCCCAATTTTCCCCGGTGATAATTGCCGTCGATAATAATCTCACCGCAAAATTTACCTCATAATTGTCGGCGTTCAACGCTTCAGGAAGTTGCGGGACTTTTAGTATGAGTTTCGGTATCCAATATTATTATTATTATTAAATTTCTTTTCCTCGTCGAAATTCCGTCTGCGCTAGAGATAATATTTGACGCTGATAATTATTCAAATAACAATACTGTCAGATTGTTGCGTGGAATATACGGAAATGTCTTGGTTTATTAAAGCGATCGAATTAATCAAAATCGATTTCGCCACCGGGCAGCTTCGAACTCGTCCGAATATGTTCCGGCCGCGATTTTGCTTGCCTAATATTCGCGACGATGATTATCCTCGATAATAGTTTCACCTCGACATTTACCCCGTTATTGTCGTCGTTAAACGTTCCGAAAAGTTGCGAGAGACGGGAAAGACGCATCGGGTCGTTAACGATCGATTATGTCACTCGTTTACTTGGTCATTCTAAAAATATATTTATTCGGGAGAGTTTCGGTTCCCGGTGACCTCGTTGCCACCGTGTCCCTGTCTCGCTTTCGAGGCTCTATTTCGCTCGGCTTATCGATCGCTCTCTTTGTACGTACAGAGCCTCGAATTTTATATTAAAGTCGCGAGCGTCACTGGGGCCCAAATTCTGCGCTGAAACAACCCGCGGAACCGCGCCAAGACCGCAAAGCGTGTCTGCACGTAATTCGCGATTGCCACTGGATCATTTAGCCGCACGCTATTTTGCGGAACAATCCGGAGCTTAATTTTTTACGATTAATTTTTTTTTGTGATTAAATTCAATATCCCCTTTTTTTTATTGTGATTTATTGCCTTCCGGCAATAAATCACAATAAAATTCGTACTTCGGTTTGAATTTTATTCGTACATCGATGGTTTTATTCCGTGGTACATTATTGTATTTATATATATTGCACATTAAAGCGTCAAAAGTCTTGCGGGGGTTTTTTTTTTTAATTTTTATTATTTTAGTTGCTCGGGGAATAATTGGATTACGGGAGTTACACCAGCCGTACCGATCGCGCAAATACGCGTAATTAACTAAACGTTATTGAGTTATATCCGTGCTATTGGTATAGCGTTCATATTAATCCTTTCAATGGAGCGGAGAGTTCCGATAAGTCTGAAGCTGGGGAGCTATCCCTCTCAATCGACGATTGCTGGCGAACATCCAGTCATCCAATGAACCGATAATCTTTCACTATGATGACAAAGAATAGTGCCGAAAATTTCGTCAGAGGAGCGTATATTAATTCCGTTGAATATTTATGCTATTACGAATCTATTAAAAAAAAAAAAAAGGAAATCAAAATTATTAGGTGTTAATATTTTTATTGTTCAGAAGAATCTTCCGTTCATGACTATTTTTCTGAAATTTGGTACTTCAATACTGTCTTCAAAATTTTTTTTTTTTTTCACACGATTCCGGTATAGAAATGTTGGATATTACTTTGAAATTTCACTGTCCCGTAATATTTGCAAACCCGGATCCGACGGTCGAGAACTGGATTACCCAGTTGCGTCCTGGGTTTGGTTTCACGAAACCTTTGCGGGATAAAGTGATTCAACCATCCGATTCCAAATTATTACTCGACGCAGAGGAATTCGGTGAACCATGAGAGGGTTCTCATACAGACTGTTATATAGACATAAATTTGAAAAGAAAAAAAATAGGTAGCATTATTTAAATTTTTCGGGCACGCAAGTTCTCTTTTACTCGACACAGTCATTGTAAAATAGAATTTATTTCCACTACACGATCGCCTTTTACATCTTCAAAATTTCGTCTTCTCAACGCTAATACTTACTTCTGAGCACAAAATAGTTTTTATTCCAAACGAGAAATAACGATGCCTTACCTTTATACCTTTGAATACCGTCTTTTTTATTATTACAATTCTTCGTACGATATCGACATTTTTTTTTTTTTTTTCATTCGGTAATATTTCCAAAGCCCGATCCGAACGTCGAGAACTGCAAGACCCAGTTGTGTCCCGAGTCTGAGACGGGGTTTCTGGATCCAGTGCGGGACAAAGCGATTCAACAATCCGAAGCCGCATTATTACACGACGCGAGAAGTCTCGGTGAACCCTGACAGAGTTTCCATACAGAATGTTTTATAGACGTAAATTTCTGTTACACGAGATGGTATTCCGCTTTTGAATCGGATATCCTTGTATGTGCACATACGTATATATATGTGGCATGTACGAATTTCACTCGTTGCAAAAAGCGCAGCCGATTTGGTCCGAGCCGACGGGCTTTAGTCCGTTCGGTTGCTTCCATCAGTCTCTCTGTCTTGAAATTCTGCTCGGATTTATCTCTCGCTCCCTCTCGCAGAATATAAAAGCTCCGGTTAACGAAATACCCCGTAACGTTCCGTACTCCTCCGCCTCTGCCTCTCGCAATTTACTCTCGACGAATGACCAAAACCACGAGCATTCAATCCACTCGGTTTACTACAGTTTCTCTACACGTTGCGAAAAAAAAAAAAAAAAAAAAAAAACGAAAAAAAACCGACAAAGAATAATTATTTGACCACATGGATGAAGCTCCCGTGGGTAAAATATTTTCCGGTATTTTTTTTTTTTTTTTTTTTTTACAGAACTGAATCCGCAAAATTCGCGGATATTACTCATGTCGATGTTGTGTGAGGTTTACATCTTTTTTTAACATTTTTTTTTTTGCCGAATTGTAAACGGAGTTTTATCTATTTTTATTTTTATTGCTGTTTTGGTTACCGAATGAAGAATACACTGGGGGGTTTTTTTTTTACATCAGCGAAAGCGATGTCTGTAACGAAAGTGCCAGAACGATTATTGTGTTCCCGATTGAATCGATTTCATTTGATTTATATTTGTCCGTATTTGCGAACAGGCTAAACAACGAGAAAAAAATGGACCATTGTTTTCCACACGAATAAATCGCTCTTGGGTAAAACATTGTCCGTAATTTTTTTTATCTGCACGAATCCATTCGTGGATAATTAATTGCGTCGAGGTTGCGAAACCTTTACATTCGTTTTTGCGAAATTGTACACGGACTTTTATTTATTTTTATTACTGTTTCGATTACCAAATAAAAATACTTCGGGGTTTTATTTTAATTTTTTTTTTTTTTATGATCAGTTTGGAAATTGCGATTTCGTTACATTTCAATTTTTTTTTTTTAATTTACAACGAGAGCGTGAATCCAATTACGAATCCCCGATAGAATTGAGCCCATTTCAGTTAATTTCTGTTAATCCGTATATAGGAACGAGGTAGGGATTGAAAAAAAGAGGAACGACGTCTACCGGGACAGCGACCCAATTAGCAAAAGAGACGAGTTGATCATTAAGGGAATCGCGTTGGTGGGTGCGAATTGAAAAAGGAAAGATACAAAGAAAGAAAATCCTTTTTCTCTCCGAGCTCATTTTCTCGCTGCGACAATGGCGAGGGGCCAGAAGAACCTTCCTCGATCTCTGTCCTATATCTATCTCGCTCTTTGCGCTTTTATGCGCTACGTGGTCTACATAATGCACATTGCCCCAAGGAGCGGAAATCACTTCCAAGGCCACCGGTATAACGCCCAACGACCACCTACGTACTTCTTTCTGATACTTTTGCCTCTCCCTTTTTTTCAACGCCTATCTTGTACCCGAGAGCTACGAAAAACTGCGATTCGCTATCCCTAAATTTCATATAATGACGATTATATCAAAATTCATTTTATTCCGTATAACATTGTCGATTGAGTCATGCTGGCACGAATTGTTCCATTTTAATTCACGAAAAATACGAGAAATACTGTTCTCCGTTTTTCGCGCATTAATTAAATTCATTAACACGGAGGACACAATAAATCCTGCAGATATGTATTTTATTGTCTAATTCAACTCTACTGGGCCGCGTTCTTGTCTCCTCTCCATTACAATGATTGACGAAACGAGGTTCAGGTAATTAAATTAAATCCATCTACAACATTGTCTACCGAATAATTTCAGCATGCATTTTTCAATGTTATTTACAAAAAATCCGTGAGCTAGTTTCACTTAACAATTCACTAATTAATCGCTCTGTTTTAAATTAAATTCTGTACCACAAAATTCCCGCATAATGAATTCTACACATATAACAATTATTATCTAATCCGCGTCGACCGGTGTGCGTTCTCGCCGCGTGAAACTCCTCGGCGCGGTTCAAGGTGTTTCGTCTATTTACTTCTTATATGCATATATATGTCATATATATCAGACTCCGGGATTCGATATATATATATATAGTTTTTTCAGTGCAATTGCCTTCATCGCCAAGAGAGTGGTCTTATATCAAGGTGCCATGTTGGAGTAACTGTACATTACGGGATATTCCAGTACGTATAACTCAATACAAAATGAGTCTCTTTCCCGTTCCATTAAAACCCGAGGTCTCGTAATTCCCTCTTATCTGACTTTATCGATCGGGTCGGTGGCCGAGATATCAGTCGCTCGTAATAAATATATCCGACGACCAGAAAAAAAAAAAATCGATGAACCAACCGATAATTAAATTTTAGAACCAAGCTACTTTTTCCCCCCCCTCCAAGGTTCGACTCATTTACGGATGATTTCGTTTTATTTCGAAAAATGTTCATCCACGAAATTTAACGAGCGGTCTTCGACCGATAACTGAATCTTAATTCCTCTTTTTGTCTCGTCTCGCCCTCCACATTCAATGAATTTACCATACCGATTTTACTTTTTTTTTCTTTTTTTTTTTTTTTGTGTATTTTTTTTTTTTATCTCTCGGTCCGAGTTATTCGTTCGAGGGAAAAGGGCTTTGAAAAAAAGCTGACAGTGTGCCATTAAAACGTCAAGAATCGATAGCGGAGTTGATAACGAAGTTTGGGCTTTCAGCCGAGGGGAGTCTCGCGAAAGTGCGGAAGAGAGAGGGAGAGATGAAGGAACACGTCCGAGGGAGAGCGTCGTTCGGATGGAAAGGCACCTGTCGAATTCTGTACGCTTCCCTGCCCGATGGCGTTGACTCTCGAGTGCAGCACCTTTGCCTCTCTGTCGAACGTATGGTTTTAGCTCCCCCCCCCCCCCCCCCCCCGGGGAGTCTTTGCGTCCAATAGAGGATATCAATGGGCGGTGGAGCGAACGAGGTCCGCAAAATGAACGGAGACGGAGATTTGCGAGAAACGATGATGAATATAAAGAATAATAAAAAAAAATTATTTGTTACCGGCTCGACCGCAACGGCAGATCGGGGCGTCGGCCTGTCCGGTTCATCGACGTCGATAAAAAAGCAAAATTTAATTTTCCGCAATATTTTCGTTTCATCTGCATCGTCAATATTCACGAGCGAGACACTCTCTCTTATGCCTGGGGAAAAAATGATTTTTTTTTTTTTTTTTTTTTTTTTTTTTTTTTCAACTTCGTTTAGTTTGCGGGGTTTTATGACTCGTTTGATGCGCGTGTTTTAATGACGATTGTGTTAGTATTCAATAAATACATTCTCTTCATACGAATACAGAAATCACATTCTCTTTTTGGAGCATTTAATCAATGTTCCACATTATTTTTATTTTATCTCTGTCAGAGTCGATATGCGCGAGTGCAGCTTTTGCGTATCACGGGAGAATAAATAAATTCGTTTATTTTTTTTTGTTAGTTTCCTCGCTTTTATGGCCGGTTTTATCTAAAAGTTTCAATGACGGTCGAATAATTGATCAATAATTAAGGTACACTGCGAGTGGTACCTTTTTTTTTTGTTTTAAAGCAAACATTCAATGCGGCACAATAGTTTCGTTTTATCTCTGGCACAGTCAATATTAACGAATCGAGCTTTTTCCTAGAAAATGAATAAATTTGTTTTTTTTTTTTGCTTTTCAGTCTTTGTCGCTCGTTTCATGTGAAGGTTTCGACGGCGATCACACAATTAATCGATAATTAAGTTACACTAAAAACGGTCCGTTCTATTAGAAGTGAACAATTCGATTTTCCAGAGAATTCTCGTTTCATCTCTGGCACCGACGAAATTTCCGTTTAGGCTTTTTTTCCATCGCTAGAGAATAAATTAATTTACTTTTTTTGCTTACCGGTTTTTATCGCTAGTTTGATGCAAAGATTTCAATGACGATTGAATAATTAATTATTAATTAAGTTCGGCTTTGAGCGGGTCCTTTTTTTTTCCTCGACACAGCAATAAGAGACTCGCTGCTGGTGGAGCAAATAATGTGGCAAGTAGGTCGCGTCCGTGTCGACAAAGATCGCAGCAGCCGGCGGCGACCATGGCTTGGGAGAACCGGAAGTGCTTGGGAATTCGAACGGAAACATACGACTCGTATTCCCCGAGATAGAACGCCAGAGCTCAAGTTGTATGTTTCCTCGAATGGCTGCGACCGAGCCGGATTCTCTCCGGGTCCGCTCGCGGTTATTAATCGATTCGTTGATAAATCCTTCGCACGTCTCAACCTCGTTCTTCCGCATTCACATTTTATCTCGTACACTTATAATTTCTGCAAAATCTTGTGCCAAGCCGATTTTCATTTTATCAACAGTTTATAACAATTAATATCGACCCAAAAAATTCCTTACCGCTACATCAATTTTTTACCGCTAAAAAACTTTCATAAATCTGGCGCTTCGTATCACAGGTGTCGCCCGAAATGCCTACTACGTGCTATCTCTCAACTGATAATAATATTTACTACACCCTTATCTCACTGTATATTACTTTTCCGTTTTTGATGTACGAATCCCAAATATTGTGCGTCACATTTTTTAAATTCCCGGAAAAACCTTCAGTGAAAAAAAATGTATATTTTACTATTAAAAAAAAAATCTCACAAAGCGGAAAACATTCGTTCAATTTGATAAAAAAAATATCTCAACCCCAAACGATACAGTGTACCGCAAAACTGATATAGAAAGAATGCACGTCAAAGAACATTTTTTATTCACTCCCGTCTCTACTTTTACCGTATTTTTTTTTATACTCACAAAAAAAAAAAAAAAAAAAAAAACAAATCAGCAAAACGTCGAGAGTGTTCGTTCTCTCGTGTATCGAATTTTTCATCATTTTCCCAGCGGCTCCGCTGCGTCAGGTGCGTGAATCGATGACTCTTCCGAGCGCTCGTGTCCTCGATAAATAATCAGGAGAAAAGCGGGTTCAGAGAGAACGGCACGGGAGAGCCGGAAGGGGAAAAAGAGACTTCCAGCTTTTCCTGAGATTGAAAATTTTTCAACGAAGGAATCCCTTTGTTCGTTCTACTCTGCTTTCTCTCATTGCCCGGATCTCTCCCTCGCCCGGCACGCGGCAAAATGTGACGTTGTTCCGCGCAATAACATGTGTTACAAGGACGCAATAGCACTCCGCTGAATCTCTATTGGGTTCGCGTGGCCGAACTCGCGGCGAGCGGGAGGGGAACGTAGAGGTCAGCGCGACCTCCGCAGCTCTCCGACCCATTCCCCGAGGATACGAGAGCTTTCAGTTCAACGGTGAATTTTAAATCTCCGTGCAAGTATGTCGATACCTGTTACGCCAACGATAAAGGCCGTTTCTCTCTTTTATTTATGTACCGGCTTGTTTGGAAATTAGAGCGCCGTACAGGAGAATGAAAAAATTGTTGAAAAAAACTATCAAAGCTTTTTTTCCGTACTCTGTGCAAACAATTTCAACCTCGAGTTACGGATAGTATCAGTGAAAAACCGAGATGTAGCAAACTCGCGTCTTAGCGTCGGGAAAACAGTTTTTTTGTTTCTTCATATATTTTCTTTTTTTTCTTGTGACTTCAATTTTTTTTAAATTTATTAATTTTTATTTATACAATATTATTTATTAATTTATTAACTTATCGCGATATTTTTTAAATTTCGATGGGAATTTTTGAAAAGTGAATTTGTTTGATATAAATTTCATGACTTTAATTCATCTCGGCGAAGGTTTCTGTACTGTAAATTCGTCACGGTATGATCTTTATTTTCGTGTGTTAATATCGATAAAGTGAATGTTTTTTCTTTTATTCGGTACGATATAGGCTTGGAGGCCGAGACGTCAACGAAAAATTTAATATTTAAATTCGCGTGAAAATACCGGTAAATAGAATTTCAACGAAAATAATTTCATTAAATACGAAATAGGCTTGCAGCTCGAAGCGTCACCAAAATAAATGAGTGCTTTGATATCCTCGTAAAAACCAGTGCACAAAATGCTACCAAAAATTGTTCAATTTCGCACGAAGTACGCTTCGGGCTCGAAGCGTCAACGAAATAATTAATACTTTGTTGCGCGTTCAATTATCGAGAGAGTGAATTCTACCAAAAATGTTATTCGATACCAAAACAGGCTTCAGGCTCGGAGCCTCGGCCGAATAATAAATATTTTTAAGTGCGCGAAAATATCGAGTAAATTCAAGCGAAGATGGAATTATTGGATAGGAAACAGGCTTCGGGTTAATGAAAAAAAAATGTTTCACCGAGGTTGGAATTTATGAGGCCGAGTTTGCTTATTACAGTTATAGATAGGCTCGTGGGCGTGCGCAGACGGCGTGTCCGTGCGCTTTGTACACTTATTTCATGACGCGTTATATGCTTATGCGTTGTTATAGCGTACGCACATTGTGCAGCGACAAGGGACTCGGTATCAAAGCGTTCTCAGCGCGAGTCTGGTTCGTTCGCTCTGCAGTAGTTCCCTTTCGTTTATCTTCGTCTCTACCCGGAGCGAAGCTATATCTGCGCGACGGGGCTGCGGCAGTGCGAGAACGACGCGGCCCTGATGCGACCACGGAGAGCTCGAGGCGGATAACGATGTGAATGGTGCCGGCCTCCCGTTCATTATCAGGCGTTACACCATATCCTGCCGACCTGTTATCTAGTCAGGATATAGCAGCACCCGCAGCGGAGCAGCGAGAAAACCACCGCACGATCCGCGAGACCGACGGGACGCCAGTTGTTCCAGCTTTGCTTCACTAATTTCTTAACACAGCCATCGACTCAACTCAAACTCCCAGATTTTCATTTAGAAAAAAAAAAAAAAAAAAAAAAACTTTCGTCGAATTGACAACGTCCTAAAAAAAAAAAATGTTAACCATAATTTAATTAATTTAATATAATCTACATAAATTTTTACCTTTTTTATGCAATTTTTTTTAATGTCAATGGGAGGAGGGGAGCGAGGGTAAAAATGAGGTAAATTAATTTTTAGTCGTCCAAGCTGGTTTTGAAATAAAAAAAAATGTGTCTTTACCGTTGGGGAAAAAAAATAATTGATATGAGGAAAATTTCTGTAGGGTGAGACAAATGCTGAGAGCGGAAGGAGAAATGACGCGGAGCGGGGGAATATTTAGAAGTAATGAGAGACGGGGAGGTTTGGAGAGCGAGAACGAGCTGAATGGTCGGGCTCTTGCTGAACATATATAGCGTGAATACCTACGAGAAGCGAGCGCGCCGGCTCGAGGACGAGTCACCCGGAAATGCCAGACGAGACGCTGGCTTATATGTGCCGAATGGGAAAGAGAGCCAGGAAGAGTAGGTGAGAGAAGCGGATAAAGGTAATCGTGACGTAGTTTTTTTTTCCGCTGAAATTCCAGCGCGACGTCTCGGCGATTGCAGTTAGCTTTATATTTTTAATACGCACAGGTGAATTAAAAATCAGCAAAAAAAATTACGCCTTCAATTTCTCGTTTCTCGTTGGATTTTATTTGATCTTATAATTTTTTTACTTGGCTATGCGAAAATAATTCAGGTTTCGCAGGACATCCGGGCAAAACGTGACATTGGGGTAACACGGGATAATTAAACAAAAACTCAATTTTTCCGGCAACTTTTGGATGGGATCGACGAAAATCCGCATCGTTGAAAAAAAAAAATCGAGCATGGAAAAATTATTGGATAAATGAATATTTTCCTGTCTCATTTTTGCTTCGTACTTCCCTGGTGAATGATCCCGTTTTTCCTACGTCCATTCACCGCAAAAATGCGGACAATCAAATTTCTCAAAACTTTTTTTTACAAACCACGTGGAAGTTTGTGCAGCGGAAAAGCAGAGACTGGGATGGTAGAAAAAACTTGCCAGTGGTAATAACTCTTCACTGGAGTCGCGAGCGAGCGCGATGAAGCGTAAACTTTTCTCAACACCGAGGAGTTTCCGTTCTGCTCTGACGACCAGAGCTTATCCTCGAACTGAGTTTCCGCAGCGTAAAAAAAAAAAAAGAAAAAGAAAAAAAAATAATAACCGAGAAACAGATTCTTCATCCGGCGGATCTATTTTTATTATTATTTTTTTTCTATTTATTTTCAAATTTTTTTACGGATTATTTTCGCACCTAAAATATATGGGTGGTTCGAGTCCGGACAACCGCAGATGGCGGATGAAAGGGAGGAGAAAGGGAGTGGAAATTTATAGATAAAGAGATACTCGGGTCGATAATCCTCGACAGAGCCTCGTTTCCGAGGGACAGAGAAATTTGCCTCGGTTCATCGACTATCGCGTATTATCGGAGCCTCGCCATTCGCATTCTATAATCTCGTTAGGAACCGTCCGTCTCTATCTTCCTCCCCCTTCTTTTTTTCCTCCTCCGGCTTTCACAACATCGCTTTATTCCCTTTATCATCCATGCTCGCTTGTGTACACGTGCCGTACAATTAATTCCCGCCTCCTCTCGCCGCCGGAACGGATCCATTATCATTGGCCTGGGAATTATTGGAATGCAAATTATTACGACCACGCACGGAAAACCGTCACGAAAGGCGTAATCCTGGCTCCGGGGCGCGATGAAAGTCCAGAGAACATTTTCCAAACAATTCTCCCGGGCGTAAAAAATTAAGTGCTTTTTTTTCACTCGTGCGTAAAATGTTCGGAAAAGGATTAAAATCGAAGCGAACTGACGGTATTCGAGTCAAAGTTTCTCCCTTAACGGGTAAAAAAAAAAACTGAGAATCATTGAGTGAATCTGCAGAAAATTTTCATGACGAAATAATTTATCAATCGCACGTTCGCGAGTCTCTCGACAAAAAAAAATTAATTCGAAAGGGTTCGTACTTGAGTCTTGGTAAGTTTCTACCGAGAAACTTAATCCGCTCGGCACGTAAAAAGAAAAAAAACGGGAATCATCGGAACGCAATTACGAACTCTTACTCACGATTCGGAATATCGTCACGCGCAATCGTTTATCCTTTGCGTGATGCAAGTCCTCGGAAAAATTCCCTGGATAATAATCAATCAGGACCTAAAACCGGGTGAAGAGTTTTTATTCGTCCGTTTACAAGTTCTGTCGAAAAAGAAATGAAGCTCGCAACGGTCCGTTAGTATTTAAGCCGTGCAAAGTTTGGGCCAAGAGACTCTTCTTCCTTAGCACGTTATGAGGGTCCTCAAAAAAAAAAATATATATATATATACAACGACCTGGACGAGGAAACTTTACCAGTCTGAAACGTTAATTTCCTTCGTCGACGTTCCTTGAACCCCCTTCTCCTCTGGAGTGTGCGGGCGTATACGTAGTAACCCGTCTGGCTCGACGAAGTGTAACGAGAGTAATTAGCAAGCGGCGCTCTCGGTCGGGTCACGAGACGACGACGAGGATGAGAAGACCGTACACGGTGGCGGATGTGCCACTGGGCATGCGGAGGCAAAAGATTTGCGGGAACGAGCGCGGGCGTGACTCTGAAATATCGGGCGAAAATAACGAAGCAGTCTCGCCCTCGCCGAAGTCGGGGACGGGATTAAACGAGCGAGGATACTTGGGGATTCGACCTGAAACCCCGGAGGCGCGCGGAACGTCCGGAAAATTTACTGGCCACTCGGGCACGCGCAACTCGTGACTCCTTTTTTTTTTTTAACTTAATATTCTGCTTACAGCCGAGTGAGCAAAGTCAAACACGGCGGTGCTCGTCGCAAAGTTCGCAATTGAGGCGCGCGGGTCAAAATTTGTCGCAAAGGTAAAGCGACTTGGGATTCGATTTTTTTTTTTACGCGTCGATGTTTTTATTGGAAGAATTTTCATTCGGTCTTTGTTGGAGAACAATTGCGTTTTTTGATAGTGAAAGAATTTGCTTGGAGCAAAGAACGTTCGGTTTTACTGAAAATCAAGCGAGAGTTCTTCTGGAAAACATTTTTTTTCCCCGATCGAATAAAATGTACATTAATAAAAAAAAATGCCTTCTCAAGTCTTTCAAAACCTACCGTTAGAAATTTTATCTGAATGTAACTCTTTGCACAAACGAACCTTCCAATGTGTCGATTCCAATGTGTCGATTCAAATTTAAAGTATTTTTCCAGGCGCAACTTTGTACACAAAAAATTCCTTCCTCCAACAAAGTATCAATTGAAATACATTTTTATAGAGTTGTTTTTTCTCTTTATTTATTTTTCGATGAAGTTATTTGCCTGCCCACTTTCACGAGCAATCTCGAGAAGGATTTCGAGCCCCGTACCTCGAGCGTATCGTCCCCTTAGTCAGTTTATTCGTATCCATATCTATACACGTGCGAGCATAATCGACAAAAGCACTACCGTGCGGTTTCTCGAAGAGACGGTCGGAAGCTTAACCCGCGGTTCGATCAGTCATTCGCGGGGGTTGATACACCCGACTGCCAACGTACACATCTCTATATACACAACGAACCGTACATATATCCGAGCAAAATGTATCTATAGAATGCGAACAATGCTGCAAGACAGTATCGAGTATCGCACGCGACTCTGTATTCATTTCTCAAGCTATTTCCTCCGTCTCTGTATATTATTCGAGCTTCGTACCTAACGTACCAATATTCTCGGTAATTCTGCTCGATTGACTGTATCGTATACAGGAGAGCAATGTACACACGTTGTTCTCTACGACGGTAATAATATCCGAAAGCGCGAAACCCCCGAGCAATTTTCCCACCTTGCTTCTGCTGTATTTGTATTGCGTGACGGAAGAAGGGCGGGAGATAGGCAAAGCTCGAAAAACGAAAGAAAATACGAGTTAAAAGAATCTATACATATGGAACGAAGCATATACAGTAAAAATTAAAAAATTAATGCAAGGTATTGTTAGGTTTTTTTTACGTAGGCTGTTTCTAACGTTTCGAATGCCTGTGCGTTGTTATTTTTTATTTATAATGAAAATTTTATTTCACTTTTTTTTATTTTTATGTTTGGTACTTTTTATTCTATGGAAGAGTACTTTAATGTTCAATTCATGTGAGTGATGTGAGGAAAATTTAAGTTTCAGTTAATTAAATTTATTATTTAGTTATGAGGTTTGTATGTTGGGGCGAAATGTATCCATGGAAGGTGGACGGCATAGTGCAGGACAGTATCGAGTATCATACCGGACTCTGTATCCGTTTCTCAAGCTATTTCCTCCGCCCTCGTATATAGTTCAAGCACCGTACCTAACCTACCTATATTTGTGGTAATACCGGTCGATTGACTATATCGTGTACAGGAGAGAGAATGTACACACGTAATCTATATTCGGGAATAATTCCCGAAAGCGCAAAACCCCCCCCAGCAAATCCTACCCTGCTCCGGTGTGTTTCTAATACGAATCTAAATCTAATAATAGGAAGAGACAAAACCCCCAAAAAAAAAAAAAAAAATTTACTGTAAAAATCAATTGCAACAGTTAATGCACTGGAACTGGAAATTTGCTGACATAATTTTAATTCATTGAATATTGATACACATTTTTGAAAAAATAAAAATATAGATATTGAAGTTACGAATTTTTTGACCGAAAATTTTATTTCTATTGGAAATCAAAATTTCCGTAATACGGCAACACGGTTGCTGGGAATTTTAGAAAATCTTTCTGTGTCTTTCGAGACTTAAAAGAAAAAAAATTGATATTCCCATATATCAGGACAAAATGTATACGGGAGGCACGCTGCAGGACATTATCGAGTATCGCACTTCGTATCCGTTTCTCAAGCCATTTCCTCCGTCCCCGTATATAGTTCAAGCTTTGTACCTAACATACCTATGTGCACATATTCCTCGTAATACCGGTCGATGGACCGTATCGTGTACATCGGAGCAATGTACAATTATAGTCGTCCGACTTTGGGAATAATCCGCGAAAGCGCGAAATCCCCTGAGTAAATCCACCCTTCTGGTCCATACGTATTAGGTCGAAAGAGAAAAGAAGCGGGGAGCAGACAGTGAGATACGAGAGCTCGAAAAACGACAGACAGATTATGAGTGAAAAAAAATGAGTGAAAAAAAAAATGCAATAAGAGTGAAGAGTGTGGGCGTTTCGCGGATACGCCTCGAGGATAGAGCCAAGCTCTTTCTGCGACTAACCTTATTTATCCTTCGTCTCTGTATTCGCCTGAGTCAGCTGCACATACTCACGTTATCGTTCTCTCGCGCTCCCTTCGTTCCTCGCTATCCGGAATGTCTCGTTTCGTCTATGAGAAAAGCAGCAAATACACCGAGACGGAGTCGAAGAGATTTCTGAGCTCATCGACAAAAATATTGCTCCCATCACCGGCCCTCTCCGGCTTGGGTCGGATGGGACGAAAAATATTGCCCCTCTTCCGACCAATTTGCGAAATCGGAGAGGATCGCTACCGTAGAAATGATCCAATTATTTTTTATGCAAGGCACGTAGGGCTTTTCGTTGTGGCGTCTTGAGAGGTGACGTCAGCGCACCTCGTTGTCTCACTTGTCAGCTCAATTTTTTTTTTTTTTTTGCGGGGAATTAAATTCTGCAAATGCTGGTTCGAATACAAACTGAAATTACACGGAATTACTGATATTAAATTCGTAGTTCTGCAGCTTGATTATTTGGAGTTGAAAATACGTGATATTTATATTGTGATTATTTAGTTATATCAAATGATTCGAGTTGTTTTTTCTTTTTTTTTTGGACGTACTGAGTTTTGATGGCCCGGAGATGAAAATGAAATGGCAGAACTTTTTGCAGGATAAAACGTGATGCAGTTTTATTCTTCTTGATCCCGTTGCTTTTATCTCGATCGGGTTGATATTTGAGGAGTCACGTATTGTTTGAAATTGTAATGTTCGTACCTCGAAAATAGTTTAACAAAATGTACTTTACAAAATTTATTCTGGGATAAAACGAAACGCGGTTTTAATCTCCTTGATCCCGGTGCTTCTATCTCGATCGCGTTACCATTTGAGCTAACGTATTTTGTTGGAAATTGGAATTTCCATACTTCGAAAAAAAAACAAACAATTCCAGGTGTTATACATTCGATTATTCAAAGCGTTACCTTCAAATACCGATTTTTGTATCTTGAAAAAACAATGGATCCGTTCACGAAAATTTTTCGGGATAAAGCACAGCGTTGTTTAAATCTCCTTAATCCGCCGCTTTTAAATGGATTTTGTAAACATTCGAGGTGTCACGTATGATTTTGAAATTCAGATTTCTGTATGAAAAAAAAAAAAAAAAAACAAAATATACTATCGAAAAAAGTGAATATCGCGACTAGTAACGTGTAAACTTTATTGAAAATGGTCGTCACGTATTGTATTTGAAATTGTAATCTTGAGACCAAAAAAAATCCATGTCGTTATATATTCAATTATTCAAGGTGTTACACAATATCGCGAAATTCCGATTTCGATATCTCGAAAAAAAAAAAAAAATGCGTTCACGCGAATCTCCAGGATACAGCACTATTTGAATCTCCATGATCCGCCCCTTTTATCTCGATTCTGCAAACAGCCGTCACATATTTTTTTGAATTTCAGATTTCGATATCCGAAAGAAAAAAAAACGAAGGTGAAAAAAAAATGTACAATCGAAAGAGTAAATATCGCGACTGGTAACGCTCAAATTTTATTGGAGAGGATCGTCACGAGTTTGTCGCGGCGAATAAAGGGAATAAACGACTCTTCTCTATGTGTACATAAATGATCCACAGGTACACAACCATCCATAGATTTCGCATGTAAAGTATTCCTGTGCACGCGCTTCGCTGACCCACATTTTTCCCCGTAACACGTTGTGCAAACATTGTTCGGATTCGCAGCGCGTAGAACACGCTCGCGCGCACGTACGCTCACGCAAACGCATTTGCGCTCACTTCTCTCGTGTACACTGACCTACCTTCAACCTCTGTCGACGAGTCTTTCTCGGCACCTTCCACTTCTACCTCGTCTTTGCGCTCGATTCAACGTTCTCCTCTTTTCTCTTCTACTCCTTTCTTTCCGTCTCTTTTTTTTTTGCTTCGCCGTTCCATACCCGTGCTGCATCGTATATCATACCGTCACGTTCCGGGACCAGGAAGTGAGAACGACGAAGAACGGGGTGGCTAGCTCGAAGCTCTTTCGCCCGAATAAATTCCGTGAAATAAATTCCTATTTAAAAAAATATAACCTTCCCCTCTCCATCGTTCCGTCGTGTTCTGCTCTTAGCCTCTCGGTATACATGTAGCGAATACACGCTGCCTTATCGGAAAGTACTGGGTTCGCACTCGCAAAGCTGCATCTAGGAGCGATACAGCCGGGTCCCGGCTCAAATGGAGAATAAAAGATGGATTTTAAATTTTTCAATGCGTCATACATTTTTCTATTAAATTTTTCACCACGGACTTTATGTCTATTTAACTCTATTCTGAAGTATTCTTTTGTGATTTTTTTTTTCATTTCAATTTGTTCTTATAAGAGAAATCTGGAAAGTTTAATTATTGTATGGGTGGCCTCGTTTTTTCCTCGTGGGAATTCAATAGTTCGTTGGAACGCGCTATGTATGTGTGTGGGTTTTAATTCTCTTTCTCGTCGAATAATTTTACTGGGAAAACTGGTCTTGTTATCGGAGCCATAGACTAATTTGTTTTATCGAAGAATACCGCCCACTCGTGAAAGCAGGGATGCGAAGCTCGAGAGCGCATGGGTGGAAAAGTCTCGTCTCGCTTTATTAGAATTTATCGTGGAGCGAAGAGCACCCGTTCTGTATAGCGTATACAGTAAAGCCACGCGTATCCATCAAAGGCGCCACGACCTTTGACCCCAAAAGTGCCTCGAGTGGTAATCACATTTTTGCGCTACTCGCTTCCTCGTCGTATGGGACTTTTGACAAAAACATATTTCACCGAAGGCTAACTTCAACACTAGTAAATCAACCGATGACGAATTCAAACTATGAAAGTGCCTTTTGACCTGCAATGGCCCATACCCTCAAAGACAAATAAAACATTACATACAACTAGTCAATAATATTCCGCTTTTAATTCTGAGCAAACTTGTCCTTTGCCAAAACTCTGTAGAATCCTTAGTTTTCCTATTACGAGCGATGAAAATTTGAACACTACGGAAGCGTCCCTTCAGATGGCGCTAGCGGCGTCGGACGCGCTAATTTGCTGAAAGCTTTATGTGCCAATATCTCAGTAGCTATTCATTCGAGAAAAAAAATTCCAGAGACAATCTTAGTACAGTTTTTAACCCTGAATTCAGCTGTGCAGTTTTGGGGAAAAAAAATCCGGTAATTTTTATAGATAAGCTCGCTGATCGGCGATCTACAACAGCCAATCGGCTTAGATGTGCCGCACAGTTGAGTACGACCGACTAACAAGATCGATTCACGGCGTTGTACACGCACGATGAGATAGATTTGATTCAAACGCGGGGTCGTCGTCCACTATCCTCACGGTGTACAACGCTAGTTCAATCGGACCTCTGCTTCACCGGCAGCCAACTCCGCCAAAGCTGCAGGAGCATCCTCATTGCAGCATGTACGTGTAAGCACTGTAGCTGTTGCATTTGCGCTGCAGCACCCTCGAATCGAATCTCCGGCGTGCACGACCGGCCGTGTTCCCCTTGCCGCTCTTCATTCCCTTCAACCGCTTTACACACAGGAGCCTCGTTGCCGCTCCAGCTTCATAACACCTTCGTGACACGAACCATATATTCCCGGCACGAGCGAGCCGGGTTCCATCTATACGCTTGTGATTTCCCGTCAAAGCTTTTCAGCGCGCTTCGATCTTTGGAAAGAGTCGTCCAGCGTTTCATTAGTCAGTTTCAATAAAAAAAAAATTTAATTAATAATAATGGTCACGAAAAAAAAAAAAAAAAAAAAATGAATTAAATAAAATAAAAAATGAAAAATGACAAGAGAAATTGAAAACCATCGATGCTATTGAACGGGGGGACGGGAGAGGGCAGGGAAGGAAACTCGATCGCGGAGATTGAACCAGATTATTGGTCTGGCTACGCGGTACGGAGAATCGCGAACAACGAGATAGCGAGGGGGGAAAAAAAATGAGAAATATACATAGCAACTCGCTTCTATGAGGGTGATATGCAACGGAATTGGCGTCGACGTTCAATCGCTATTGCGAGAGTACTTCGCGAGATCGATTCGCAGCTACGCCGATTCGAGAAATGAAAAATAAATGCAACAAAAAAATTGTCGGGCGATCCAGACGAAGAGAATCGTAGGACAGTGAGACCATCGGATTAATAGTCTCGATTGTTTGTTCATCGATGGCAATCGGAAAAACATCTGTCGCTAATGTCGTTGCGTCCACACTCTAAAAAAAACAAGTGCCATAAATTCAATAAATCATTTAAACCTCGCGGCACAAAAGTCTATTTATTTTTCATAATTGTACATCGAATGTAATTACCAGTTCTTCAAACAAAAAAAAAAAAATCTCACTCCAGTGCATAAAATTTATCATTTTTTCTTTTAGACCACCCGCTTTGTAAACTTCCTCAGGAAATTTCCAAACATTTGCACACACTTTGCTTCGCTGATGTAACCGAGATTTTGGTGTCTCTCGAAAGATCGAAGTCTGTCTATACTCGTTAACAAGGAGAATCCCCGGAGTCGCGTTGAGACACCGCGACGAGAGTTGCTCGAGGCGTGAAAGAGTCTATGCACGTATACAGTGCCGTGCCACGGTTTACCTTGCGCACATCGGTGAACACCGCAGTGCAGCGGGGAGGCCTAGCAGAGACTCTTCCACGAGGGTGTGGCCCGGAACTGGCGAGAAAAAAAAACGAAAAAAAAAAAAAAAAGAAAACAAAAGAGCCAAGTCTAAAGCGCGCGCACGCATAAATGTTTGGAGTCTCGTCTGCGCCTAGCGTTAAATTCATCTTCGTCTCAGAGAGCCGGGCGTTCAAGTTTTAAAATAACGAAAGTTTGCACAAGAGCTGTACAAATACATAATGGCGTTGAGACTTGAGCGGGTGTACGGGTTCGAGGAATTCAACGAGGGGTGTCGTTCGACGTCACGGATAGCGGGCAAGAAGAATGTCCCGGCAGAAGTTCGACGTGTACGCGTCCTGCAACATTGCTACGGGGACAAGCGTGAGTTTATTTCTCGATTGGGGGGGACACGCGCCGATCGAAATCGCCAAACCGGAACTCGAAGCTACGCACTATTCGTCTCTGTCATTTTGATCAGAAACGAAAAAAATTCGATAAAAAGAATGATCTATTGTGAGTGAAATAGTAGTCCAAAAAAAGTATGAACCCTTCGAACATATTCTATCAACGCATACATATTCTACTCCCCCTGTTTCAATATAGATTTAAAAAATTTGCCTCAGATAAAATTTTTATTTTTCAATTTTTTTTTTTTTTTGAAGATAAAAATCATCGTCGTTAAATTTCATCGATACAATAAAGAACCGAAGAAAATAATCGAAGGGTTAATTTTGGTTGTTAGCCGAACCGCCTCGTTTCAGGATCAGCGTTTCCGCTTCTGAAGAGAATTGATTGCATAGATTAATAACACGCGGATCGTGGAAGGCGGGCATGAAATATGCATGTGCTCGCGCACACTCGCGAACTCGTCGAGTTATGCGAGCTGTGAGACAGGAAGTTGGCTCACAGTCGACACGAGCCATAAAGGGAGAAGCGTGGCGGCAAACGAAGACAAAAAAAAAGAAGATGAAAAAGAGGATTGGCGAGTTGTTGAGGGGGTTGTTGGATGTTTGAGATAGATGAGGAACAGAACTGGGAGACGTACGCCGGAGAAGCTGGCGTCTCTCCTAGTCTTTCTTCGAGAATAGAAGAACCGAGTCACTCCGTGACACACTTTTTCGTACACAATGGAGCGCTTCGACCGGGCTGATGCTTCGGGAAAGCGATATATAGCGGATATATCTACTACACGGTACTCCGTACCCATCGCTCCGCTTCACCATTATTCTCGGTTCATTCAAGTCCCTCGGCTTGCAAGAGGCCGATTAAGATTTCTAAGCTTCGGGGATTTCCGCCCTGCCCCTTCTCACCCACTCATCCGATTCGCCAAACGTAAAAGCCATTCACTGAATCAATCGGATATCTCGATCAATTCCATTATCCTGCTTAATTGAATTTCCCAGATTCATTCAAACTTGAAAGATCTATAATTATGATTATTATTAATTTTTTTATTGTCACCATTTTTACCGTTATCGTTCCGGATATTTGTTTTTAAATTTGGAATCAGTCTATAGTTCATTTGTCATTTTCCATTGGAGAGTTTTTTACTCCTCGCCGTATTTTTGAGAACATTGTCTTCAGTGGGGTTTGTCGAGTCTCGATTATTCGAATCTCGGTAATCCGAAACCACGAATCCGTTTATCCGTTCGCTGATCCGTCGGCGCTAAAGATTACGCATTGTTGCAGTTTAATCCACCCTAGCAGGGTCTTGCAGTGCGCATCAACGATTAATTTCTATAGCGAATCGTTTGAATTGCCTTTGGATGAAAACACGTTCTCCGTTGATTTCTCGCTCTAGAAGTAAGACCAAACCGTGTCTCTCCCACTGCCGACGCCATTACGTGACTTTCACTCGACCTTAAGAGGAGTCTAAACCGCAACGACGGTTGGTCGGATGCGAGAAAGATATCGTGCGGATTGAATCAGAGCGACAGAGAGAAGCTCGGAACCCACTCAAAACGAAAATGAAGCACGTTGCGCGAGAGAGGAGTGCGCAGTTTTTCATGAATCGTCGAATCGCTCGACGTGTCGAGGGACATGCGCGATGAAATCGAGCGAGGATCGACGAATGACCCGTCGATCAGCTGGCGTTTTCCCCACCCCGGATATCCGAAGCGAGAACCACCGGGCGAAATAGCTAAATGAGAGAGCAGTTAGCGAGAGTTGGGCAAAGGCAGAGCTCGAGTCGCGACTGAGCGTGACAGAGTGGAAGAGAAAGGAGGAAGTGTTAATATAGATTATTGCAAACTGCCGTTGCCTAAACTGGAATAAAGCAACCAACGCGAAACGCCGTGTGCGAATTTATTTAAAAAAATTCCGGTTGTTCTGTCTTTCGCGGAACTCTGAGCTGCTGCAACCCTGTTGAGAGAGTCGGCCGAGCGAGGAACTTCGGAAGAGAGAGAGAACACGCCTGGTAATCTCGGCCGAGACTCGATTACCTGACGCAGAACTAATCAACGCCGGAAGGACAGTGTGAGAAAAAGGGCCTCGTTACATTTGGACGGAGATCGCGCACGGTTCGCCGGAATATTCGTTTTACCAGCTCGTCAAAATACATTCTCTCATTTTATTTATCCACGTTTTATGTGTATATATATATATATATATATATATATATATATATATATATGTATATTTCTATATATTCAATGTTTTTATGGGTTTGTATCACGCGTATAATTGAGATACGTGTTATAATTCCAGTAAAAAAAAAAAGCTTTTCGATTATCCGAGTAAACCCATTATCGGTTTTAAATGTTTTATATTTGTCCGAATGTTTGTCGTGCACTTTAAATTATTATTTTTCATTGTACAATACATTCCCCCGTTTCGTTACTTGTCGTATGTTTCAGCGCCGTATCTGTACGGGGCTGAAAGCACGAATAAACCGACACTGTTCTATTGTCACAACAATTATTATCGTTATCACCACATGACGTCACTTCTCCAAACGAACTGATACTCATTTCCACTCTGACGTCACCTACGCCTAAAAAATGTTCCCATTCAAAAATAACGAATTTCTCATATGACGTCACGTTCCGTCAAATAATTCTGATATTATGTGTATAACTGTCGAGACGAGGATAATTGGAACTGGAATTCGCGTGGGGATTTCGTTAATCAGAAAAAATCGAGGAAAAATCGCGCCGCACACTTCGTGCACTTTTTTGGGTGGAAAAAAAAAATCATTTTTCTTTCTCTCCGATAACCTTCGAGACGTTCGGCGATATGTCGGTAGGTGTGTACCGATGGAGATTAAGGAGCTGCCGGAAGGGATAATCGGCTGGTATATCTAACCGCGCGGGGGTTTCAGACAGAACGGCGATAGGACGTCGGGAGGGGCGTGTGCGAGTCGAGGAAGATGCACAACCCTCGGGACGATCATAGGTCAGGCTGGGTCATTGGGGATACGCGGCTCGAACGATCCAGCGAATATCCTCACTCCCGGAGAGCGACTTCCTCTCGGCTTCGGCTCTCTTCTCTTCGGTATGCGCGAGAAGGGCGGTGAGCTAGAGAAACTCTCGCGCTCCAATTGCCTTCGGTGTCGATGACCATGTTGACCCAACGACCTTTCCCTCTCACCCCGCCCACCGGCTCAATTTTCCATACACTCCACCAACAAATTCTCCCATTCTCGGCTCTCGAATTTTCAATCGATAATACACATTATCAATATTATTTGCCTCCTTAGACACCAAGAAAAATATTTAATTTTTACCCTCAACCAGCATTCGTTTTTTACGGAAAATATCAACAAAATTCGAACTCGAACAAACGATTTTTTCACGTATTTAACAATATCATCATTTACTGTGTTTATATGATACGTTAAATATTGTATTAATTATAAGGGAATATTATTTACTCCTCAGACGGTAAAGAAAAGGTTTAATTTTTACACACAATCGGCATTCGGTTTTTCTGACAATATAACTAAAATATCAATATTGAACAAACGCAGTTTTTCACTTATTCGACAATATCACATTTCACTGTGTTTATATGATGTATAAAAGATTATATTGATTAGAAGGAAAGGTAACGGGAGGATCGACGAGAGATAAGTTGAGGGGACTTTTGAAAATCCGAATTCGCAAAAAATTTATATTCCGGGGCTAGAATTGTGGTCGCAGAATCCGGCGAATGTAGCAGAGACGATGAGACGGTGGAACGCGTACTCTCTCGACGCTGAGGCGACCGAGTGCGATCAAGTGTATCGGGATTCGATGGAGCAGATAACGTATTTACGGCTCAAAGTGGACATCCACCGTCTCCGACATGCTCGCCTCTTGTGTATATAGTCTAAAAGCTATGTGCGCCTATACAGTGTGTGACTATAGGGGAAGGCTGCAGACGCGAGGATTTCGGTGTTCACAGAGAGACAGAGAGAGAGAGAGGGACGCATGCGCATAAAGCGATAGATTGCGCGGTCGAGTTATCCTATCACGCTGTTACGGTGGAAGTTGCAAGCCAAGAGCTACGAATCGGAAAGCTTTGCCCCGGAGAATTGCTATCGCAGTGCAAAGGGACAAACAAATGTTTCGATAAAAAAAATTGCTCCATAAAATTACCAAAGCACGTAAAAAGAAAAAATTCAGAATCTCTTTGTTGAAGCCCCGTCAAAGGAAAATGGAATGGACTAGAGCAATAAAGTTTTTATTCCAAGCACATAAAAGTCTGATCTCAAAGTATCTCAAAAAGCGGATTAATTTATTATGAAACAAGGAAAATAAAGAGTATATTGTGGAAAAACAATACGTACTTCAATACTGCATAATTTTAGGGTCATTGATTTTTGACGAGCAAGGAGGAAAAGTGATTCTCCTTAAAGCACCCTTCTTTCCTCTCGTCATGAAATAGGGCTTTTTTAACCTAGCCGGAAAAAAAAACATAATTTTCCCTGCGGAGGACCGACGGATAAAATAATCCATCGGAAATCAATCGACCCGTTACGCTATATCGTATCAGATAGGATTTACTGATTTACGCCGCATATGCCCCGGGGGTAAACTAAAGGGAATAGGCATTTATGAGAGAGATTTCCTTCCGGCATTACCAAGACCATCACAGAACAAATTTCCGCTCAGCCCAACAAATTCTCCCACAAAAAAAAATCCACCGAAAAATCAACTTACCTCGTCCAAGAAAAACTTGGAATTCTTCGAGGTCCGAATAACAAAATTGTATGGACGAGAGCAGCGACGTTTTTTTTCTACGCACATAAAGGTCGTCTCTCAAAGTATCTCACAGGTCAAGTTGATTAATCCTAAAACAACGCAATAAAAAATTATAACCCGAAAAAAAAAATCCTTCCTTAAAAACTGCATACATTTTAGAATCGAAAAGTCGATAAAATAAATTTGCCTCCGGAGGACCGTCGAGTAATAAAATCCATTGAAAATCAATCGACCCCCTTGTTCCATATCGTACAAGATGGAATTTACTAATTTACTCCGCACATGCCCCGAGGGTAAGATAAAAGGGAAAGGGCTTTTACGGAGACTTCCTTCCGGCATTATCGAGCGCACTGCGCGTCAAGTCTACCGGAGGGTGGATTAGACACACGAGGGTTCGAGAGTCGACTTCGCGAGCCATGGAAAATCGAAAACTTGCAACTACCACAAACAGAATATGTTACACACCAGCTCTCTTAGCCTGACGCGATTGATAAACTCAAAGCACGTCGGCAGCGCTTCCAAGGGAGGCAAAGGGATTACACGGTAAATCGCGGTTTTAGGAGCGATCGCGAAGTTTGCCTTACGATGCGAGTAACTTTGCTAATTTTCGAGAAACCGTTGCTTCAGAATACATGGGAGACTGTGAGTGGATCAACCTCTGGCGACACACCGTACGTATGTTCTTCGTCGATTCTGTATCAATCCATATATATATATATATATATATATATATATATATATATATATATATATATATATATATGTATATGTATATGTATATACATACGGATGGATGTTCGTGTTTAGATGTAGGGTTAGATCAGAGGAGGAGAAAGGACGATGTATATTCGAGGGCCGGAGGCTACACAACACGCGTCGACACCTGCCTAACCCGATTGATAAACTCGAGACAAGGGGCCAAAGCTAGTAGCCTCTTCGACGTGCACAAGCGGCGAGTTGCTGCAGCTCTGTCACCGCGATCGATCGATAGATAAACCCCGGAAGTTATAAGTTTCCAATGAAGTTGGAACAGCGCTACGCAATGTTTTATTTTCCTCGACGATCGAGCTTTCGTTTGTGTTTATTAAATTAACGCATTCGTTATTTTCTCGAAGATCGGCTAATTGCTATAATTTTTTTTTTTTTTTTTTTATCTCAAGGTAGGGCTTGACTTTTTTTAATGCTGGTAATTTTTTTTTTTTTTTTTGAGATTCAGTTTCAGGAGAAAAATTCGAATTTAAGTCGGAAAGGTGCGACTCGTGTCGAGCTCGGCGAACCGGAAGTCAATTGGTTCTTACATATGAGTACACCGTTTTGAATAAAAAGCTTACGTCTCAGCGCCGGTTCGAGCGATCAGGTTTTCTCGGTGTTCCGGCGAGTTCCGAGGTGATGCGATTCCGAGCTAATGCGAAGAACGATCGTGACTTTTGCACGGATAGCGAGAACTGTTAACGGAGTCATACGTGACTGATGCGAGTCAGGGAGGCGTTTGTCGGTGACACAACACTCCGTCGGTTAGCCGTTTTCATGAATCACGCCGATGAAATGTCGATCTATAATTACGACGAGACGAGTTGGAGTGCTGAAACGCGAGAAGAAGGAAAAGGTAGATTTGCCGCCCGTGAATCAAGCGAGAAACGGAAGTGGTATTTTGCGGGCTTCCTCGACTCCCTAGCTTGAGCCTCAAAGCCTCGGCCGACTCTCGATTGTTCTCCATTTTTTTCGAAACCTGTGAAAAAATTTTCAATCTTTTTTTTTTTCACTGGAGAACCTTGCAAAAAATTTACATGATGTACGGAATCAAAACGGTACAGCGTACGTAGTCGGGGGAATAAACGGAGAAAATATAATTTTTCGTCGTTTGTAAAAAGTTGCACACGACAGAGCGATATTTGCCCTTCTGGCTGAAGAGCACAATTCTCAAAGTAGCTTTCTTTCCACGTAAAGACTTTCTTGAGGACATTTTTTTCTTACATTTTTATTATTTTGATGTCTTGACAACAAAGTAATTACTACGATGCGGCAGAACATTATGATCGCCCGGATCGCGCGTCCTTCCCTTTGGGCGATCCATTCGCGACCTTCCGACTCGAAGGATCCTGGAAATTTTTATCGTGGAATATCTTTCGAATACACTAATTTCAATTCCTTGAGAAAATAAACATAAATTATTCGTTATCTCCTGGCGAGTCTTTAGATAAAATACAGTCTGCGTGTTTGGAAATGTGAGTTGTGACATAGATTATTTTCGAAGGCAACTCCACTTCAACCTCACCGAAGAAAGAAAAAGAATATTATTTTCAATTTTTTTTCAAAGTTGCTACCCAAATGATTCTGAATGACATTCTTTTCTATCCTTTAACTTTACTCCGCCAGGAAATTTAAAAAGATGTTAAATTTTTATGAATATTGTTAATGGTTACTCCATTTTATTCAACTAGTCGGATGCGAACTTTTCGAAGCGAGAAGTGTCTGTCGCGGGGTGGCCGAGGCTTTGTGTCTATGCGTCTCGCTAGTGCCGTATTAGCAACGAGACCACGTACAATAGACGTAGACTCGGAGAGAGAGGTAGCTCGCCGATGTTCACTGCGGCAGCGACTGTAACGAGGAATCATTGTTCCGCATCAACGGGCTTCTTGCCCACGATCGGCGTTCCCCTCGGTCCTTTCATCAAGCCCCGAAAGCTTTCCGGTATATTCGTAGACTTGCTAACCTCAGCGTATCACATCGGAGTCCACGCTTTTCCCCTCTGGCCATGCCGCTGCAGGGAAAATTCAATTGCATCGAACATTTGAAAAAATGACTGAAAGAATAAAAAAGAAAAAAAATTCAAACTCTCATCGCTCCGATTTACCCGAGCTGCTTTTTCCGCTTTCAATCCCATCGAAACTTTCTCATAGTTGGGATAATTTTTTTCTTGGTCTCTCGGGGAATAAAAACTATCACCGCGATGAATCAACTTCGGTCGATTAGTATGGTCACGAGGGATCGAGATTCTCATTTACCTGACATTTATCATTTTTTCATCAACGTACCGAAGTTTCGAAGCTTCAGGCCCGCGGACTAAAGTGCGACGAGAGATTTAAAAAAAAAAAAAATGAAAAAAGGAGGTCAATATCAGCGAAAAGGTCGAATGTTACGAAGCTCCAAGGCTCTCGCGCTCCAGCGGAAAACCTTTTTTCTCCTCGGACATAAACTCCTTGACGAGAATGTGTTCAAAGACATTTTAAAACGTTTCAATTTTTCAAAGGCACTGGGTAGTGGCACGGCTCGTTCGAGCTAGAAACAATGTATACACATGCATGCTTTTATCAGGCAAAAAGAGTTCGTCGAGTTTTCTTTTTCGTCCTACCGATGTCACCGAGTAGAAAGAACTTTGCTAATGATTCGCCTCATAGTTGCAGCGGTTGCGATTTTTATGAGCTCTAAAGAACTCAACTAGGACGCAGGCGTTTTATTCGCAAATTTCGAACGTGTTTAACTCATAATAATTAATGTGTAAGGTATTTTTTAATTTTTAATTTTTTTACTTTGTTACTAATATGTTTTTTCCTTCATTTTATGATTGCAGATCTATCTCGCCGAGAGCGAAAAGCAGGACAAGACGTGGCGTGTTCGGTGACCCCTCGGCTGTGACAACGAGCACAGATAGATAGATAAAAGAGATGCGCGAATATAAGATAGTAGTTTTGGGAAGCGGAGGTGTCGGCAAGTCTGCCCTCACTGTACAATTCGTACAGGGTATATTTGTCGAGAAATATGATCCGACAATAGAGGACAGCTATCGCAAGCAAGTCGAGGTCGACGGGCAACAATGTATGCTCGAGATCTTGGACACAGCCGGCACGGTAATACATCTTCGATTTTCCCCTGATTTTTTTGTTATCACAAAAAAAAATCAATGATTTGCCTAAATTCGATAGGACAATCCATACATTTCATCTAAATTTTGTTTTTTTCCCCTCTCTGGTAGTAACGCCAACAAATAACATTTTTTAAATCTGTTTACCAGGAACAATTCACAGCCATGAGGGACCTTTACATGAAAAACGGCCAAGGTTTCGTGCTGGTATACTCGATAACGGCACAGTCGACGTTCAACGATCTCCAAGATCTCAGGGAACAAATTCTACGGGTAAAGGACACAGACGATGTGCCGATGGTGCTCGTCGGCAACAAATGTGACTTGGAAGACGAGAGGGTAGTGGGCAAAGACCACGGCGTCAACCTTGCCCGGCAATTCAACTGCGCCTTCATGGAGACCTCTGCCAAAGCTAAAATAAATGTTAACGACGTAAGTTTATCCTCATCGACCGATAATGGCGTAGTAGTCGTTCGAGCAAAGTCAGCGGGTGGGACGCTGTTGATTCGATCAATTTCGCATCAATATCCCAACTAATCGCTCACAATCGAAAATAACAACCAAATAATGAAAAAAAATACAATTAGCGAAACATCGTAACTAATCCAGTTTCTCTCCGCTTACAGATCTTCTACGACCTCGTGCGACAAATCAACAAAAAGTCACCCGAAAAGAAGATGAAGCAAAAAAAGAAATCGCTGTGCCTACTCCTGTAAGGTAAATACGGCCGTGGCCGTATTTCCAAACCCGTGTTAACAAAAGAACAAAAACGAGAAAAAATAAGAAAGGAGTGAAAAAACGAAAATCCGAAGATATACCAGTGGTGGAGCGATCGCGGGGACAAGCTGACATGCGACGGAAAGATAAGGATTGCAAACGAAGAAGATGGAGAAGAATTGAAAGCGATGAAATGATACTAGTGACAAGGAGAGGTCTAAACTATATAACGAAGCGAGGATGGTATAAACGAGACAAAATAGGAAATGAAGATGAAAAAAAAAGCATAGCGATGAGACGATTGTAGAACGACACTGACGACGAAACGACGTAGGGAATGGTTAAACGAGAGGGTCGGCAAAATATTGTATATAAGTTGGTCATCGGGGTGGCTCGTGTGCTAAGCGCAACAACGGCGCACAAAGAAAAAGCTTGCGAGGGCCCCGTGACGCCGGTTATCACTGTAGGAGTTTTTGCATTAAAGAAGTGGATGAGAAACAAGAATTAAATGAAAACAAAAAAAACAAAAACAAAAAAACATAACAAATTGATTAATTAATATTATATATTTAGGAGAAAAGAGGAAGAAACGAATAAAAAAAGAAAGAAAGAAAAAAATGAAAAAAAAAAAAACGAGGAAGAAATGTTTGGATGTGCGCGCGCTGAGGCCACAGGCCGTCATGCACGTTCGCCGCGCACCTCTCTTATATAATATAATTATTATATATAGACGGTACATACATGATGATGATGATTATTATTATTATTAATATTATTATTATTATCAAAGCATCAAAATATTCATAAGTTATCAACCGTTTGTTTCCCAAACAATATATGTTTTTCTATATCTCTCCGTATTAAAGCAAATAATAAAAATTCAGTAAATGTTGAAACGTTCAACGAATTCTTATTTTATGTAACTCACATATGTGTGTGCATACATATATATATATATATATATACACGTATTTAATATATCTTAACAGTTCCATATAGATCGCTCTAGATGCATTAGGCTAAAAAATATCCTGAGTATCGTGAAAGCCGTCGAGAGTACGAAGCCCTCGCGGATGAGTTAAACATTCGACTGCGAAAGTTTGGCCGATTGGAAGGGAGAACGGATCAATACGTCGTGACTTCACAAGAGCAGCGATGACAAATTAACGGTTCTCCGTTGTACGTAGTCTCAATATTTTTTTTTTGTTATGAAGAAATTATTTTTAATGTTAAAGATAAGTAATTGAAGTTTGAAGCGAAAGGTACGTAATTCCTTATTGTTAACGGAAAATCGTTAGACACGTGACTGGTTTGACTAGTCCATTCTTTTTTATCCCATTCTCCCCCAAACTACAAGTTCCAGTTAAACGTAGGCGAACTGTAGTACGGTAACGGCCAGAAAGCTCGTCGCGACGCATAGTTCAAGCGATCCAACAATTTTCGAGCTCGTTCCTGGCACAGTAGTGTTGCAACAAATGTTCGTGGCATCGGCGATGACGCGCGGATAATAATCGTTCCAGAAGGCGAGCGCTCGGAAGTCAACGGTGTTCATATCGCTCATGTTTATCGTACGATCGATTATGAGAATTCCCGGTCGGTCCTCGGTAAACGGTTCCCATCTGACGTTGTTCAAGGACGGGCTTCCGATTCTGACGAAATTCGCTATCATCATCATCATAACGTCGGCCAGTTTTTTGTCGCTCGCTTGCCATAGTATGGCGCTCGTGAAGGAGTGCGGCAAGCCCCAGACGAAAGGTAGTTCAAACATGTGAGGAACTCCCGCCCATTCGGGGACATCGCGTGAGACCGCAAGAGTCCTCGGTCGGTAATCGAATCGGTAGACGAAAGCCTGTTCCTGCTTCGAAACTTCGCCCGCCAGCAGGGCCAGACCGGCGGCATAATTCTTTTCCGTCTGTAGATCGAGATATCGATCTCTCAGTGCTCCCTCATCGGTAGTGCGCGGGTGTGGTCGGTAAAAGAACAAAACGGCCTCGGCTACCATTGATGGTCTTGACTCGCACGTCGTGCTGTTGTCAGTCGGTTGCTCGACTGCCGCTACAGCGTCGTCCGTTATCATAGTTTCGAATTTTGCGAGTGACATTCTTCCATCATTCTCGCTCCCCATCATCTCGATGTAGTACAGAGCTTGCTCGTTGCTTACGTATCCCGCCATCAGAGGGACGGCGCTGAAGTCGCCAGTCTCGAGAATGTTCCTCGGGTGCGCTGGCAGAAAAGGCATGGTCGAGTTGTTAGTGTCGGCGTCGACGATCGGGCCCCAAGTTTCGATGTTAGCTGTCTCTTGGACGAGGAGCGTCGCGTTGACTCGACGGAGACAGGCCATTAACGCGCTTGTGGGCCGTCTGAAGCAGCCGAAACGATTCGCAATCTCGTCGACAACCGGAACCTCCAACTCGGGAGTCCGAACGGAACCAATCGCGTCGCCACTCATCGCGATCGCCTTCGCGAATTTTCCTTTGCTCATCGGACTGACCATGTGGAGGCCGACGCTTATAGCGCCAGAACTGTGACCCGCTATGACCACGTTCGAGGGAGCGCCGTCGAAGACGCTTATCTTGTTTTGTATCCAGTCGAGAGACGCCACTTGATCGAGCATGCCGTAGTTTCCCGACGCCTCGGCGTCCGTCGTTGTGAAAAAGCCAAGGATGTTCAGACGATACGCCACAGTTACAACGAGGACCTGCCAAAAAAAGAAGATTGGAATTTAAGGTATCGTGATCGTTTATTGTTTTCCGAAAAACTTCTCGGTTATTCATGCCGTCATAAGCAAAGCAAAACACGGCCGCAACCTATGCGTACAAAGGCGACCGTTGAAACAAAATGGCCGCCAGTCAGCGACGCGCTCGACTGTTCTGTCGAAAACAATGCGCGATGTTTTTACTACGATTGATCCGATGAAGAAAGAAGATTGGAATTTAAGGTATCGTAACCGTTTATTATTGTTCAGAAAGTTTCTCGTTACTTTTCGGTGCCGTACAGAGATTAAACAACGTCCGCAAGATTGTTTACAAGAGCGACCGCTAGAGCACATAATTGCCTGTTTCTTTGTCGATAAAAATCGCCGGTCATTTGACCGGAATTCACCCGAAGAAAAATGTCCGACGACACAGCTATTTAACGTTTATATATCTCGAATGATGTGAAATATGCACGAGTTATCGTCGGAGAAAAAAAGCAAGTCGATTTATTGTAACTGTACAAGCTGAATTTTATATTTCCTTGTCACGAGAAACGCGATCCTTCCGTCCGCCGATAATATGTTTGAAGCTTATACCGCGTGTGACCCAAGGTCCCGGCCATGTTTCAAGTACTTCGGGGATCATTATACTGGCCGTGGTTCAAAATTTATTAGCGATTATTCATTACGCTCGGATACCGGGTAATCGACATAGTTAGCATAGTTTACACGAAGCCCCGGTACGGCGAGAAACGGGAACAAAAATACGACATTGACTTTGCTGAAGCTGACCTTCTGCTTATTGACGAATACGGTGGCGTCCCAAATTGCCGGTGTGCCGGTGTTGAAGTCACCGCCGTGGAACCACACGATAACCGGCCATCCGCCCGGTGGTGGACTCCCTGAATTAATCATCCATTAATCATCGTTCGAAGAAAGTGGATGGAACGTCCAAGGTCGTGCGTCTCGACCTATCGTTAACTCGCTAGACACACAAGCTGAGAAAGGCTGCCTGCCTTATTTATTGACGATACATTCGACCACCCTTTGGATACAAATTGCTTTCTGATGAGTTTCTTATTCGCAGTGCGACCGATTCGTTACATTTACTCGAGAGGAATGTTAACTATTGTCATGGGTAGAAAAAAACTACTGAATGCCTTTTTGAAATTGCAGTCCATCGAGGAAAGAGAATGAGGCCAAGATAATTTCCTTTTGTTCCTCGATGGTTTGTGATCTCAAATTAGCATTAAGTACAGTTTTTGTTAGTAATTGTTCACGGGATGGGTGGGTTGGTGGTTGTAACTCATCACCTTAAGTAGCTTCATTTATGTCTCATAAACACATACATTTTTATGAACTCGAATTTTTTTTGTCTCGTATGCAATCGAGAATTAAAAAAAAGTGTCGTATTCTCAGTACGATCGATGCCTGACATTTTTTGAACATCCTCAGGTGTGTCTTACAGATGAACGAATTTTCAGAAACATGTATTTTTTAGTCTCGTATACAGTATCACTATTTTTAGCCATTTACATAAACGTTCAAGAAGTCGACAATAAAAAAAATAATAAAAAATCTATAAATCATCTGCGTTCCACCAAGATTAAAAACTATACCTAGGCAATCGATGAAAATAATAATAAATCTACGATACAGAGCCGAGCACATTCGAGCCGGTCGTTCATAGCTCGACATAGCATTTTTCTTGCTTTCTGTGCGCAGTTACACTTTTTGCTCCCCTGGAATCGTTCGAAAAGTCATGCAACATCAGCGTTCCCGACGTGCCTACGAATACATTGACCCACCCCGCGAAGCTAGCAAGGCCCGTCGGAAGATCGAGCGATATTTATCGACAATATAAATTCAAACTGCAAGCACTGAGTCGTTGCACCGACCCAAGTGCACTCCGCCTCATTTTTTTTCTTCGCATGCCTTCGCACGCTCTTTAAAAACCCGACGTCCTCGTTGCGTTAATTTTTTTTTGTTCCTCTTACGTTCCACCGCTCTCATATTCATAATTTTTCACCCTCCTTTTTTTTTAGGTGACGGGGTCGACCGGCCTTGAACTGATTTTCAGAAGATTTTAATCTACCCACAACGAGCTGGAATGCGTGTAAATAGAGTCGTGGGTGTGTAAAAACCACTCCCGTCTTTGCTCTGCCACGGAAATTCGTTACATTCTGTGAAGATCGACATTGGAAAAGGGTGCGACGAACACGCCTTGGAAGCGCCACCCTTCACGACACAACTCGTACGTATCATCGTGAACGTCCTACCCGTGTAACAAATCTCGACGTGATTTCTGTACGTCGCTTTCTCTCTTTAACGGCTGGGAGAAGTAAATGGAAAGCCGAGGCCTTCGTGACTGGCTTCCTATCTCGACATCTCCCACGGCCCTAAAAGATCGCGTGCCACTGGCTGCACCAGTTACTGTTACTCCTGGACTCGGGTATCGACCGTACGAAAAACCGACCACCTCCTCATCTTCCGACTCGCTTTAGGGACCTAATACTATTTCCTTTTCCGGATTGCGTATCCGAGTTTTGATTTTTTCTCCAATTTTATCCGATTTACCGATTATCCTGTTTCTCGTCCTAGGAATCTGGAGTGGATATCCTTTGGACGAGGCTGTTGAACTTGAGAGGCCGAAGATTGCGTGGACAAGATTTGGTTTCGATCTTCTAGAGGGAGGAAAATTCATTAAATCGTGCGTGGTCAACGGAAAAGGCCAGGGATCTCGATCTCACGTGCGAGAAACTCTTTTCTCATCTCACACCACCCTTCGAGTTTTATCGAAGCGGCTCGGGCCGGGTCGTTTTATTTTCTTCCTTGGTTGAGCTATCGCTCAGAGAAATCTATAACTTCGTCGGCAAAGATCGTCGCTGCACGATGCATAGATTATAAGGGGAAAGTATGACGTGTTGTTTTCGCTGTTCGAGTTGTTGGAAAATTGTCAAGTTTCACGTATGGCATCGTAACCGCCCTGAGATCGCCCGAGCTGTTATTATTGCTTTGACATTGCGTGCCAAGGAGCTTCCAGTCGCGGGTTCGACGAAAGAATAAGTCTCGCGCGGTGAACGGGACGCGAAGAATGCCTGGGAGGAGGCAAATGAATCAAGCGTTATCGTCGACATCGCTACCAGGCGCCTTTCGATAATTTCAGTGACTCTGGCCACCGGGACTATAATACTTTATAGTGGCGTAACGACAATTTTTCTTTTATTTGAAAATAAACAATGGAACTTCGCGATGTATCGGCCGATCGGGACGAGTAATATATTCGCCCTGGTAGCGATGAATAACGCTAAAGAAAATATGAAAATTTCACGGATCTTTTCCAATATTTTCGATTTAGATTCGTCTCAGGGATTTAAAAAATTTCGCGATCAATTCATAGCTTCCCTCATAAAAAAATGAAGTGCTCGATGTATTGGCGTGTCGCTGGGTCGTTACTCGATTCGGAAAATCGCCAGTCATTATTTTACTTATAGATGACTTTCACTTCACCTCAACTTCAGTGGTTATTTCATCGACATTGCCGGTGTCCTTGAATTATCCTAACAGTGGAACGCAAATGGCGCGAATTTCCAACTTCCTCGGAGTAATTTGTCCTCTCTAGCGTAACTTGCGATGTTGGCGAAGTGTCGAACTACGCGTCGACACTTATAGTTTCTACTCAATAATTTTTCTTCTACAAGTCTCACCCCACGCGAGTTTCCCCGCTGAAGCTATACGAGCTATTAACTGCTTTCATTGCAGTCAGGAAACAGATTCTCACATTCAAATAATTCCTCCCGAGGCTTTTCTCTATAATACGAACAAGTTAAAAAAATTTTAATAACACAATAAGCTTTTTTCTACAATGTGAACAAGTAAAAGAATTTTTTATCTGAAACTTTCATCGAAACCAGAGCGATATTATAGTTTCGTGCCACGAAAGCTACGTCCAAAAAAAAGGCCGAGTATTATCTACATCGAGAAGATAAAAATGAATGTTCGTAGAAACAATGTGTCAGGGTTAACGAGAATTTATTGTCCCGGTTTATAAGCTCCCATAGTCTCTTAATTCGCCGCATCGAATTTTCCATCGCGCCGTCCGACGACAAGTCTCAGCGGGCCAGAGTTCCTGGTCGTTTAAATCCAAGCGAATAATTAAGATTGTCATCGTCGTTCTTATCTTGGTGATGTTTTGTGACTACGCGGGTGTTGGTTGAATGACGACGTTACTCGTAACGCTTATCGTTCCTTCGACGTCCTTGAAGGCGCCTCGAAGAAACTCTCCTGCACGCGTCGATTCGGATGCATAAGGGTATCAGCGTCATTCATCCTCCTTGATACGCAAAGTAGAGTAGTCCAAACACCCCCCACCGGGTCTCAACATTATAAGGGAAAATAGGAGAGGAACGCGGGCTCCGATTCCGGTCGCGTCTCGCGGGTCACGCGATATCCTAAACCAACTTCTCTCCGTCTATTTGCAGTTTGGATTATACGCGCAGGAGAATGAGCTCGGATTCGGACCTCGTATAGTTTCAAGTTCGCGAGATTCCTGAATTTTAGTTAGTGATTAATGCGGTCGCAAACTTCCGAGGAATCGGAATAAATGTTTCTTCGACGTTCGTACGTAAAATCGGCTTCTGCATGCATGTATCTTCAATTTTCAAGATTCCATGCGTTTCCCAGTAGGAACGTTATCGTTCTTTCGAAATGTCTCCGTGATCCACACGCGAAAATTCAGGGTGTTTCGTGAATGATTAATGGGCAGTCGGACGTGCTGTTTCCAAAGTTTCCGGGTAATTGTTCGAAAATGATTTGACTCACCGTCGGGCACGTAGAGATTCAGGTAGAGGCAATCCTCGCTGACTCCGGGATCCTCCAGGTCCGGTGGCAACAGACGACGGTACAGCTTCTCGTGGAGCTTCTGATTCGATGCTTGTTGGCAGGATGGCGCGAATTGCGATGCATTGCGGACTCCGCTCCAAGAAGGCAGCGGATCAGTTACCGGAGCGGAAAAGCGTAATTGGCCGAGAGGCGGCTTAGCGTAGGGCACTCCTAGATAGACCGTCACCTTCTGCGGTCTGGCGAGCAGAATCTGTCTCGAGGATAGGAAAAAAAAGTTAATTCTATAAGAAATAAACTCGAGGAGAAAATAACTAAACCAATAAGACTTTTTCTGAGATCAAATTTGCGGAGTTATAAACGGTGGGACCGTGAACCGTGGAAGATATCTTTTAAAGCAATTTTAGAAGCTTATGCTTCTTCGAGTACTGCCACGTTTCTTTTCCGAAAAAGCAATTCTTTTCTTCATACAATTTCAAACAGTTGGCACTTTATCGTTCTCATATAGATAACACGTGACTTTGACTCTGGGTTATTTAAAAGAATGGACATTAAATTGAACTCTCACTTACAATTCGAATGAATAACAATTTCACAATGGAAAGAACATCTAAAAATTATATACTAATATTTACGTCTCTTCCGACAACAGTTCCTTGACCGGGTATCTTGACGCTTGGTGGATCTCTGCCGATGCCTTGACGTGCGTTAGTTCTCTGAGAGTACGTGAACGGAACGGTTCCGAGGAACAAAAGCTCCTGGAGGAAGGCAACGGCGACCAACGCAGGGTACTTCATTCTGCGGACTGACTGATTGCCCGCTGATGTAAACCAACGGTTCCTCGAAGCTTCTGGTGTTCTCGCGTGACTTACCAACTCTATATGCCTCGGGAGCTCCTCCAGGTGGAGGAGGTTCGGCAGCGCTGGTATATACTACCCTGGCGAGACCTGCGCCCTGGCAGTCCCTTCTTCTTCTTCTTCTCTTTCACCCCCAGTATCGCAGCTCTTTCCTTCTTTTACCAGAGCGCGGGTCTTACCTTCCTAGAAACATCACTCTCCCTTCCATCGCAATTTAACAACTTGCTATAGCATAATGATACGTCCTTTTTTTTATTCCTACAACCACCCTTAACTTTATTCGCTGCACCCCTGCACTCCCCGTTCTACTTCTTCCTTCGTCACAGAAAGAATAATAAACTAACTTCGCCAGTATATACGACGGAGCTCGAGCCACACTCCCGCATTAATTATGCTAAATTATCCCGACATTAAGGTGATCCCTTCACGCTCAATTTGAGATTGTACACGTATATTTAAGACTATTTATACTTGTTCGATAGACGAGGATATTTTTTTTCTTCTTTACAGCTTTAGTAAACGTCGTTTGGCAGGATCGATTTAAAATTAACATTTCTGTTTTTATTTTTCCATTATTCTATCAAGAAGAATCCAGTTCTCGATTTTGCATACCGAGTTAAAGAGTAAAAATTGTGCTGGCGAAGGATAGAAGGAGCATCAACCTAAGGGAAGTGGGAAGGGGGTGAAAAAAGAAATGACTTTCGCCTTGATATTTCATTGGGGTCTTATCGCACCCTCGCGATCTTCCATATATTCCTCAATCGTATACTTAAGCAATTTTGACCTTGCCAGCTTGCAGTAAGAAGCTACTGTAGAATTAATACGTGGCGTTAGATAATCCACAAATTTTATGACATAATAATCGTTGATAGTGCTATTGCATTGCAGGCTTGGAACAGTCGCGCGTAGTATACCTTTGCGGATTTACACTATACTATTGAATAATCTTGGAGTCAAGTGATGATAGGGTCTCATTGACGTAATTACTTTTACGATTAAGGACAACTTTTTAACTCTTTCTTTTTTTATCTGTCGATCTGCAGCTACGACTGCAGACGATGTCAGACACGATAAGGAGACTCGGGGTCGTAGACCGCTCATTACTTTTTCGCTATACGCTACAAGTACTTTCTCACTGGCACGCCAAGACTTTTAATCTGTTCTCTCTCATTACCACAATTTCTTTTGAACCCCGATTTCATGTGTCATATTTTTTTTTGAAAGTGTCCAATGCACAATAAAGTGTGCATTGGACACATATTTTTGACACCATGCATGACCATTTAGTAATTTTAATAACATTATTCGTTACACCAACATCAGTAACATAATTAGAGTATGTTCTTGGCTGTATTATATTTAGTGCAGCTAAGAAGATATTTTTATAATTATAAGTACATCTCTTTAAGATATTTCGGTGCAGGCCAAGAAAGTGGATGCTAATAAGATTGCATTTAAAGAATTCTGTAACGCATGATTCCATAATACATTGATCGGTTATAACGTAATCGTCGAGCTGTAACGTCGATTTAAATTAGCGCATAAGCTCGCGGTCATGGATGCGCGCGCCGATTTTCGCGTCTGCAATGGCCGCTGGCGACCTATTGATGCTGCGTGCCGCACAGGTGTTTGCCTGATGCTGCAGGCCTATGTGCCTTGGCTGCAACACAGATATATCCCTTCCCTGACACCGATATATCCATTCCCACAACAAAATTTATACACTCTTAACCGCTGACACAACACAAGACACAACCGCACCCAGTATGCGCGTGCACGGGCGTGCACGCCGCGCGTTGCGTCAACGAGTATTATTTCTCGCCTAATACACAATTACATCGAATTAAGAAAATAGAAAAAACTAAAAGTACAATTTAATCCTCCGAAAAAATGCATCGATACAACGAAAAGTGTATAATTAATTTCAGTTCCTAAATTTCCGGAAATGGCATACTTGAAGAAAAAAATTCATATGTATAAAATCTACAACGTAAACGTCTAAACCGAGCAAAGCGTTTAACCTCAACCGTGCGCTCGGCGTTCTGACATCATTCCTCGTTGTTGACTCACGCGTTCCATTGTTCATCTATGAAGAATCCAACAATGTCCGATAATATTTCTTTCGCTGAACGAATTGGTTGAAAGTGACAATTTTATTCGAGATTAAAAAGTGCGAGATCGAAGATGACGGTGTTTTGGACATTTCTCCTTTTTGCCGTCGTCTCGGCTCTGGCCCAAGATCCATTGGGCTGCTTTCGCAGCTCCAGCACCGAACCAGATTTGCTCAGCCTTGTGCAGGACTGGCCGAGCACTCCCAGCCTGTGCGCCCAGGAATGCGCACGGAGATACTTTCTGTAAGAATACTTTGCAGTAACGATAGCAACTTTATTTTGCCAAAGAATTTTTCGATTATTTGAAAAAATGTTAACATGTTTTTATTCAGGTTTGCCGGACTCATGCACGGGCAGCAGTGCTACTGCGGAAGTCACTACGGCAGAAATGGTCCGTCCAATGCCTGCACCATTCCGTGCTTGAAGGATCCAAACAATTTTTGCGGTTCTGAGACAGCTATAAGCATCTATACTACCGGACAGAAGGGTAAGTTCGCTCTAGAACCAATTTGCTGTTTGGTAAAGAAAAAAAAACCTATTTTTTAGATTAATTAAATTTTCAATTTTTCTTGTCACGTATAAAAGCGAAAAGAATTATTCCAAACATTAGTCTTGCTGTTACCGCGAAAATAGTAAATTAACAATCAAATTAATTCACAGGTCCAAGTCCTCCAAGAAGAGTCCAAGTGATGGAGAGTAAATCAACGAGTCTCTTTGTTGCCTGGGAGCCGCCAGACATACCGAATGGAAATTTGACATCTTACATATTGCGCACAGTGGTTTTGGTAACGCACGCTTCCCTGTCGCTGTCGCCGAGTCAAGCGATTGTTCAAGGTGGCACGTCGAACGGCACAACCCTGATAGGTCTTCATCCGGGAACGAAATACAACGTAACAGTAACGGCGCTGAACACGGCTGGCGAGAGCGACCCAGCTTCGATATTGGCTTGGACACTGATAGGTCCGCCGGAAAAACCAGAAATGCCCCAAGCGGTCGAAAAAACCACCGATACGATAACCGTGATTTTACCGAAAGGCCGCAGCGAAAACGGTCCCGTAAGCTTGTACCAGGTGGTGGTCGTCGAGCGTTACATAATACCTCCGACTGACATTCTTTACGCTAATTACGATACTGCCGATAGAGAGTCCATCGGTTATTACGTGACCGGCGAATTTGATGCGGCGGAATATCTAAAGTATGAAAAATTCGTCGTCGGCGATGGCAAGTCGATCCATGGATATTACAACGCTCCTCTCGTGGGACGTTTCGCTGACGCTCAAATAGGCGTCGTGGTTTTGTCCCGGCTCGGCGACCAGATCCAGTACACTTATTCGAATCTCGCCAACAGCCGCTTGCCGTCGCGTTCGGCTTCTTCCCAAGTGGACTCTACCGTTATCGGTTTGTGCGTGGCGATCGCAATACTCGGCGCTATGCTCGTCGCCTCTGTGCTCGGTTACTTCGTCTTACGACGACGGCACACGCAGAACCGAATGAGAAAACTGCCCGAGCAGCAGGAATTAACTCTGCAGGGTCCGGTCTACGAGGTCGACAACATGGCTTACATCCCCGAGGACGTACCCGAACGGGCGAATCACTACCAGAACTTGAAGGAGAAAGTCTGGTGCATACCAAAGAATTTTTTGACTATCGATGGCACGATAATTCGTCGGGGAAGATTCGGCACCGTGCACATGGGAACGGTCCAGAAAAATGGAATTTCCTCAACGGCCGCTGTTCACTGCATAACCGACACGTCCCTGAGGCCCACGGAGAAGAAACACATGCTGCGTGATCTGGACGTGTGTATCAAGGCCGGCTCCATGGGTTATCTCGCCGGTCTCGTCGGAACGTGCGAGACGCCGGAGATTCTCTACGTAGTATTTGAGATGCCGCCGCAGACGTTGAAGAATCGTTTGCTGGCCGCGAGATCCGGAGACGTTTTTCCGGTCGATCGAATATTAACGATCGGCGCGTCGATTGCCGCGGCGCTGAGGTATCTCGAGGGACACAAAATCGTTCACACTCAGCTGTGCTCGAGGAGTATTGGACTTTGTCAGGATTTTACTCCAAAGGTGATGGGCTATGGGATTGGAAAATACGCGTTGGAGGATATAAAATACGCGAGATGGACAGCCGTCGAATGCTTCAGCAAGCAAAAGAAAAGTCCGCAAGGTGTCGTTTGGGCCTTCGGCGTTCTTATCTGGGAAATGCTCAGTATGGGCGGAACCCCGTACGCCAATTTGCCGACGGACATCGACGTCGAGGAGGCCGTCGATCAGGGCGTAAGACTGCCTCAACTGCGAGACACTCCGGATCCTCTCTATGAAGTACTAATGTCCTGCTGGCAAACAGAAACCGATGAAAGACCGACTTTCGACGAACTTGTCAGATTGGTAAATTCATTATTTTGTATTTTATTTCCCATCGACGATTAACAATGAGCAACAGAGAAAAAATTTGTCTGTTTAAAAAAATTTTATGTGTCGACAAACGGCCACAATTGTTTGGCTCTTCTTTTTACAAAAAAAATGTCGCAATATTAACACAAATTTTCATGAAATTGACCAGATTTGTTCACAAGATCTCAATTTCCGTTTTCTTTTTTTAAATTTCAGAATACTCTCAGCCTCTGTCCGATAACCGCTATTACCGAGCCCTACGTTGCCGAGATGGAACTCAACTAAGACCACATAAATTATTCTTCGCGTTGAGTCGCAGAAAAAGCGTATTTCGAGTATGTTTAAGAGAACAAAAAAAAAGATTTTGTAAAATATTTCCTGTTGCGACAGAGTTCATGCCCGTAAATGAATGTGAGCCGTCGCTGCGTAAGTTACCACGCGTGTCCAAACATACTGATATTTCTTTCTTTTTTAATTTTTTTATTATTATTTTCATTAGCTTACGTCGAGAAGTTTTTTTACACCCCGAGTTTTAAATAGATTTCTTTTTTACGTTACGTTACGAGGAATCGTACGTAAGAACACTGATAATTTCCGTCCAAACGTTATATACTTTAGGCTAAGTATAGCCGCGTTCTTTATTATATACACCGTATGTACTAAGATAGGATAGAACTTTTTACACTTTTATTATAATTTTAGTAGATGTAGATTCTACTTCGTATTGTTTTTTTATTATTGTGAATGACTTCCGGACAAAAACAGTGCCAGCTTTTTTTTTTATTGTCCTCGTCGACGATTGACTACGTCAACGACTGACACCACGAAACATTCCGTTCATCTTCTTTTCTCGAAGTCACCCTACGATCTTTTTCACGCCACTCTTTGTCTCATCTTCGTACTTCATGCCTCATTCGTTGTTCGATACATAAAAATTTAGTCTTACATGAAAGTCAGACGACAAGTTCGCATCGCTTAATGAAGTACAAATGCATACTTAAGTTATAGCAAGTGATGAAAAAATATTTCGCTGTCCATCTCACGGACAATACGTACGATAATGACACTTATTATGAAACTTAAAAATTAACATGGCATTTATCTATAAAAAAATCTTCGTGAACATGCGCATCGAAAAACTTGCAACTGTATCTTTACCCAAAAATTGTGTAAACCATAATGAAAAACTTAATTTTTTTCATAATGGCAGCTCATACTTAATTTTTCAACGCGAAAAGCGTACAAAGCGCTCTTTAAAATCTACGCTTTAACCACCGGAAAAAAAAACAAAAAAGCGCCCTGGTATGACATATCGAAATAATTAAAGAATTGAATACTTTTGTACATTAAATCATGCATCGTTATTGGACTCATGATTTTCGCTCTTCTGCCTCCCCAGTTTTTTTTGTATGCTTCAAATCTCGAACTCAACTATGTTATTTTCTTCGAGATTCGAAACATAATCTCTTAAGTGTTAATAATAGTTTTAGGTTTCGGGAACTACGTGGCTTGCGGCGACGAAACTTTGCTGGAATGCGAGCACGTTGGCCTCACCCCGGGTGCCTGAGTTTTGCTCGAAATGGGGCACAAAACTTGTCGGTAAGCTTCCCTGTAGAGCTTGTTAGTGCCCGCATAAATGAAAGGATTTACGACTGACGATGCCCACGCCAGAATAGAACCAATTACGTGAAGTATCGGAATTTTGACTTTGTCGTCGATGACGTTGACGAGCATGAGCGGCAGGAAGCATAATAGAAAGCATAGAAAAATGGTAAGCATCAGTCGTGTGACTCGCGAATCATCTTTGCGCTGAAATCCACCGTTCTTTCGTCCGCCCGAATGTGCTTCGAGGTTTTTTCTACTCTTTCTCACTTTCCAGTAAATGCAGGCGTAGGAGACAATGATGACGGCGCATGGAACGATGAAGCCCACGACGAACAACAATTTCTTCGGACTACTGTCGTTCTTCTTCAATATCGTGCAGGAAAACGTCTCAGGATCCAGGCCGAGGGTTCCCCAGATACCGAGCAACGGTGGTATCAGCAGAGAGAAACTCAACACCCATATCGCTATGAGCATCAAGGTAATCCCTTTCGATGTGTACAGACGGGTGCAAATATCGGACTTCGATATCAACATGTATCTGTAAAAAAAAACGAAAAATATAAAGCAAAGAGAAACCAAAAAAAAAATTCGCTTCTACATAGAAATTTGCAAAATATTATTTGGATCAAAAGTTAGTTCCACGTGGGGATAATCAGAAATGTAGTTCATCAACAACGAATCTGGATAATTAATTGAAAAAGAATTATTGTCGGTAACTTATTTCAAAGGATTATAAAGGCTACTGATTTTGGCAATTATGTTAAAAAAAACCACGATGAACTAAGTTGCTTTCAAATTAGTTCCATATGAAATTATAGAGAGCAGCTATTAATTGTACACAATTTATGGGCGCGAGTCCGCGAAGCCTGTTCCGATCCCTTTGTGTCTGAATTACTGCTGTTGGGAAGCACAGTGTAAAAAAATGGTTTCTCATCTGTGGATGTTTCAAAGAGAGGCCGCGTATCGCGATAAAAAAAGTATGTAGCAACGACTCGCTCGTACGAGAGAGTCTGAGTCACGAGACAAGGGGCCGTTTGTAAGTCGATTAGATCACTGGGCAAGACGCTCCTCCCGTTGACCCTCTGTAAGTCTGATTACTACTCGGGAAGACTTTGTACACGCAAATTATAATGGCAGTTTATTTTTTCAATTGTAGATTCATCGATGAATGAAATGCCTTCGGATAGCTGGGAGACGAACGATTATAGCGAGCGGGGAAGAGACACAGACCTGTTAATCGTTATTGCTACCATGCTCAGCAACGATACCGCCACATTGCCGTAGAAGAAGAGGGGAAATATTTGGCAGAGAGCTTCACCGAGCACCCATGCCTCGTTCCAATATCTGCTCGCGGTCAACGGCAGATTCACAGCTGAGAATATCAAGTCCGATATGCTGAGGCTTATCACGAAAGCCGTTGTCGCCTGTCTTCGAAGCTTCGTGTACTTCATCAGTGCGATCACTGTCACTAGATTTCCTATAAAAAAAAAGCACAAAGATAATAACAAAAAGGTTGGGAAAGAAGATTTTTTTTAGTCGTCGTTCTGAGCTTTCTCAATTTTTTTGCTCTTGAGACAAAAATGACTTCCTCATGAAGTAGCGGTTCTAATACTCGTGGGAACCATCAGCGTGTAGTGTGCACTTGCAAGTTCTGTCATGAGGCATTCGACGCTGTGACATATAATTGCTTTCAGGCGTGGCGGCGTGTTATTCTTTTTGCTTTTTTTTTCAAGTTTCATTCTTGAACATACTTCACTTTAATTTATAATTAAACCCCTTAATCGACCCAACTGGTAGCGCGGTAAATGAGAGGTCAAGAGACGATATCCGTGACAACGGAATTCTAATTCGAGTGGATGCTCTGCTCTGAAAAGGCTTCTGGCCGGCGATGCACGCGCGAGCTCAAAGACCCGATAGATGCATCGCATTTATAGTGCGCCCGATCTCTTCCCGATCTCCATCTCTCTCATTGCGCAGCCCACCGTACTTCTCGCTCATCAACTGCGATGCTGGAGCTACTCCAGTAGGAATCTAATTACACCCTTTTAGCGAGATCAAACGGGGGAACTCGATACTCGCCGGGCTTGGAGACGAGAAAAACGATCCCTTCTTTATAAACAAATTTAGTTTAATCTGCAGCAATGCGAGAACCTCGAGCTTCGATCTATTCTCATTGATAGGTTTTAAAGCAAAAGTATGTAATGAATTATGTTTAATAGTAATGCCCGAACATGAGTGCGTGCTTGGACGAAAAATTATCTTTTCTTTATGAAAAAATGTATCTTTATTTAATTTCATTTGATTTCTTTGAAATGACGAATATTTCTTTAGCGCAGAGATAAAAGTAATTAATACGTACCAAGAACTCCGATTATGCTGAACAGTATAGCACAGGCCGCAGCGATTATAGTGGCCGATCTCGGATAAGGTTTTCCTTTCTCATCGTCCAGAATCATCCCGATGATCGATCGGTTACTTCCGAAAGGTTCCATCTCGTCGGAATAACACTTTTTTTACGTCTGAATTCGTTACTTTTTCACCGAATGGAATTCACAATTCCATTATTATTATTTTTCTTTTATTTTTTATTTCCTTTTTTTTTTGTTGATAAAATCGATCAATGAGAGTTATTGTTGGATGAACAGATACACTCGCCCGCACGTGCGCCCCCGATGAATCACTCTGAGTAACCCTGCCGATAATTTGCGCGTGCTATTTTTTTTCCACGCTACGAACGTCGCGGATAATTGTTATCGAACGGGACTGTTAGCGTTAATTTTCTGTCCTCAATGAAACTGTCGCGCTACCGTGCGAGATACAAACTATCATCACGAAAGCTTTCGATAAACTTCATAATATAAAAACTTTTTTTTAGCGAGATTGTTTGAATTTTTATAAGTTTTTCAAAAAAGATTTATGTTTTCTTATATTTTGATTTATTATTGTTTATTAGTTTTATCGAAAAATGTGTCTTTTGTTTTAGGTAAATTTTTTTTTCAACTGATTGATGGCGAATGTCTCGCGAGGAGTTCTTTAAAGACTGTCGACCCGCCGGGTCTGTGTTCCCTTTACGACTCTGCACTGACGGTACACGCTACGCAGAGACTCCTTATCTTGGCCACTCGATTTAACTTACGCCTTTACTCTGGGTCTCCCTCTTCTTCATCTGCTACTGGGTGCTCTCTCGCGATCTTCTGGCGCTTGCCTGCGCTCACCACATCCTTGTACGTCAGAGGAAATCCGCATAGACGAGTGGTGTTGGACGGGAAAAGGGTAAGCCGGAAGTGACTCTTTTCCAATTTTCCTCGAAGGCTTCTCACGTAAAATATATACTTTCTTCAATATAATTTTGATAAAATTTATAAATTTTATTTTTAATTCATAATATTTATAAAAATGTATATTTTGAAAGTTAATTGAAACTTTGTCACTGATCGTTCGTTTGTTTCAGAGATACGCAACACTGTATATAACTTCGTACGAAGGACCCTTCTCGTCCGGTGCGTGTCGCTCGCTGGACGTGTTTCGACTGAGTTCCGACCGGTGGAGTATTATTCCTTTTTTACTCGGCGCCGGTTCAAGCACGCTCGACGATAATCGCCGTCCACGGGACTCGATCCTCCAACGACCTTCTTTGCCGATTTTTGCCGGCTTTCGAAAAGGTGCCGGAGAGAATCGGAGGGTTGCGATTGGCCCGACAAGAGAGAAAGAGGACTCGGGGGCAGCTGGCAACCCCAGTTCCACCAGGTGTAAAGGGCCAGAGGCGCCGAACAATCGTCTCAGAACGGTCTCAATGGTCACTGCAGCATTATTGCCGGGTTACCGAGGTGAAGAATTTCCAAGGTACGATGGCTTATGCCGTTATCCCCCCCGGCGACTTAACGCAACGTGTGCTCCCCTTAGTTTGAGCAGAGTGGGGGGTTGTAAAACTCGTGCGCAATTTCGAATGTGTACAATGAAGGAATGAAATCGCACCCTCCCGGCTTACTGGCTTTTTGCTTTGGGCATGTTGCGTCGCGGTCGGGGTTTCGATTCTTCGTGAATTCGTCGAGGAGAAAAATCTACTTCGGGTGAAGAAACGAGTGGGAACAATAGTCCGCGGGTAAAACAATGAAAGAATAAATTTAGGGCGCGTCGCCAGCATTCTTGTTGTTTTTCTGTATTGCGATAGAACCGTAAAAAAAAATTTTTTCAAGCATTTTCATTGCGATCGACATTTCTAAAAACGGTCCATTCGACAACAATAGTTGATCGACGATTTGATCGTACTTTGAGTCGTTACTCTATTTTGTAGAAGGTAAAACATTTATTTTTCGATGCTTCGTATGTTGTAGACAAAACGAAAGACCTAAATTCAGGTTTTTTTTTCGTGGGAACGTTAGTCGGTATACGTCATATTTAAAATTTTCATGAGGTGAAACGTGAGAGATATTTTGGGGGGGTAAGCCAAAACGTAAATAAATTTTTGTGCCTCCTCTCCCGTTCATCCCGCCAATACAGTCGTTGCGAAGGCTGTCTAATCAAGCTGTGTACACACGAGCGGTGACTCTTTATCTCTGACCGTGGCAATGAAAGTTGCCTTCCGGAAGGCTGCCTACCGTGTGTGTTGGTTCGTGTTTATTTTCTCGGGAAAAATTTTTTCGTTATGTACTACAGAAAAAGGAGAAAAGTCGTATCTCCGACTGTCGCTCAAGACCAACTCGCCTCGAAGTTTTATTCACATCCAACCGGGAACCCCACGTGAGAAAGTCTCGGTGCTTATTTTTTTTTACGACCGGCTTAATTGTTTCCGGCAATTTTTTTCACCGTTATCTCTGTCTCAATTGTGTTCCGCAAAAACTCGTTCAATTAATTCACTTCCGTTCGGGAATCGTAGAATGTTTTTTCGCGCTCTTCCATGAATTCTTGCTGTCCCTGGCTGACACGCGGCTCGACTCTAAAAAAAATATCGGTCGAGTCAATAAATCAGCCAAAGAACCGTAGATAAATGTTTGCGAATTATGGCCCTTTTCGCTCGGTGATTTATAACGAGTTCATGATCGACCGGACACTTCTTTTAATGCATGCTCGGTTCTCGAAAAAAATCGGCTCGCGAGACAAGTAATTTACTACTCCAACTACTCATATTTATCGTGTACCCGTAAATTTCACGGTAGCCGTTAAGTATCCTCTTCACTACATAGATCAGTGATTCTTAAACGCGAAAGGTCTTATCGCTTATAAAAAAAAGTGTACTCGGAAGTAGCATCGTAAATTTTAATGTTCTTCGACACGAAGGACTATGTTTGTATTTCTAATTTTTTTTTTTCTATAGAATATATCTTCACTCGTGGAGGCACGCTCGAGGAATATCAATGCCCGATGGACCTTTTTCGTATTGTATAATTTTGGGTATCGGATGCTTCTTGAATATATATGTTTGGCAATGCAGTCGCGAAGGTGGAATCTAGCCTTGGGGTAATATCGTAGGGATAGAGGCATTGTTCTCGTTGACTGCAATGGACAAGAGGAACTAGACGATTGAGAACCACCGAGAGAAGGTTGAATGAGCGCATTGTGCGTACCCTTCTTCGGGCCGCCTGTAAGCTCTGCACACATTTAAACGCTCTCGCTTTCTCTCTGTCTCCATTTGAATTCAACAGAGCTCACCATTCACGAACGGGGAAATGCTCTCGGATCTCTTCTCCTTTAAGCGGGTATACATACATATTAAAATACGAAAGGGCATAGGAAGATGTGCGTCCCTCGTCATGAATACAGGGAAATGCGTCCGAGCTTCTCTCCCCCGCGGAATCAACAGCCGCAGTTCTGACCCACCCGGTTAGTTGGTGGATAAAAAAATACAATGCATTTATTATGAAGTCACGAATCTCACTCGGATAGAACTTCTTATCGTCGTCCCGCTATCTCGTTTCCTGTGTATCCACGACCCTATGTTGTGCCGACCACAATGGCATTGCGGCACGAAGCTATCGCAAAAGAACAGTTGTTGAATTTGCTCACCCACCATCCATCCAAGGCATGTCCCTCTTTTCAATGGTCCCGTGGTTGTCTGCAGATATAAAATCTTTGCGTTACTTACTCCATTAACGAAATTCATGGCAATTTTTTTTATGGGCTAGTATGAATTTTGAGCACTTTGTAAACGACGGATTTCTCTTATATTGTTCAGTGGACGATACGTTTCCTATCGATTTCGTAACTTGGGCTCTTTTATTCTCGATATTTTTTTTCCGAGTCTACTCTTAACTGTGCACGATATTTTCTGAATTTACATCGATCGGTCACAAATAACTTCATCGTTGACTCTGCTTTTTCTTTTTTTTTTTCTTTCTTTCACTTTATTCTTCGTTTTTATTTCTATAACATATTTTATACTATAAAATAAATTGCTTGTATAAATCGTAACAAAGTATCAAATATATACGATTAAAGTGTGTTTGGTTGAAGCGTATTAAAATTATTGCATTTCTCTTGCGATGTTAGTTTTTTTTTTTTTCATTTCCTTTTCTTCAACTTCATCGAAGATTCGGAAGATACAACTTGCTTTACTACTAGAATTATGCAGAGATTTTTTTCCGTTACACTCACGCCCCGTTCACTTTAACACTATCCTGATGTATTTAGTTTTTCCTCCTAAGCAGTACGAAAGATACTAAATACGAATGTATTAATTATGATACAGTGTTTCATGATACTATAACTGTATTTATTTACAGATGCTTGAGTGCCCAGGCGATACGGGAACGCCTCAATGTTTGTTTGCTTTTTTTATTGTTTTTTTTTTTCAGTTTCAATTGACTCGTACAATTAATCGTCGTGGAGAGAGGGGCACGAGGTGGACCACGCGGTCGAATTATGGCACTTTCTTTTTTTGTTTCCATACAAACTCCTCGTCTTTAAGTTACCGCAGGGTCGAGATTACATGTAGTTACAGATCGACTAAAGTATATTATCCTACATGAAACTCGATCTATACAAATCCGCACAATAATAATTCATATCTTTATTTTTATATGGTTAATTTTTTTTGTTTTTCAAAGCTTCCACTAAGCATATTTCCATATTGGCCTCCTGCAGTTAGTACAAATCAAATCTCATCTATAAAATCGGAAAAATTTCGACAGCCTCTCTCTCATTGTCTTTTTGATTAAGAGAATTACTTTTTTTCTCATTACGCTTGGCATCGTCGATTGCGTTGAGATTCTTCCTCGATCTCGCCAAGTAGTCGTTCCATCTCGGCTGTAAGTTGGTCGACGTCCTTCATCAAATTGCCAAGGAGCTTGTCGTTGTCGCGATAGACGCTGTCCATGCCGTCCAAGTCTTTGAACTTTGTCGATGTGTCGGCCGTAAGTTCCGACGCTCTTTGAAGCAATTTCTTAGCTCGCTGTATGTCGCCCTTGCTCTTGCTGACTCGATAGTTTAACAAGTCGCCAGCCTTCTTGTACTCGACTCCGAGACGATCGCTTTTTTCTTTTACGAGTCTTGCGTCTTCAGCTACCTTGCTAAGACTACCGCGGATCTCCTGATTGAGAACGAAATCGTTTTTCACCGATTTACGCTGAAGCTCTTTGAGACGAGCGTCTAGAGAGTCCACCGACGAGGTTGTATTGCTGGCTTTCTTCTGAGCCTCTCTCGTCACCGTGACTATATCCTTCAGATCTTTTTCCGAGAGCTCGATGTCGTGCTCGGCCTGCACTATAGCAGCCTGCGCTTGATCCTGAGCCCTTTGAGTATCGCTCAATAATGCGACGACCTGAGAAAATAGAAATGCATTTTTTGTAAGTTAATTTTCTTCTGATGAAGATTTTTCATGTTTTATTAAATAACATTTATTAAATTGAATAAAATTACACTTATCATTAATTTCAAAAGAATATTTTCGAAGAATAACATTTAATAGATTAATAGAAATTAATTTATTATATTCAGTGATGATTATTGAAAAATCAGATTGTGGTAAAAACTGACCGTGCCGGCTTGTTTCTGTTTCTCGAGCGCAGCCACCTTGGCTCTCTGGGCTCTTTCCTCCAGGTCATGGGCATCTTTTCTGTCCTTGGCGGTGTCTGCGAGAATTCTATCGGAATCGGTCAACGAGCCAACGATGTTCTTTATTTTGTCTGCTAATTGTTTGATCTCTTCGGGTTTCAGGTGAATGTTCTTGCTGAGGACCTCCTGAGCGAGATCTCGGACCATCGCCGGAGTTGGCTGTTCTTCGTTCAACATGCTCCAGATTCTCTCGGTGACGTCCGATACGGATTTAACAACCGCGTCTGACCGATTTCTCGCGTCCCACGCAGCGTTGAACGCGTCCTGGGCGTTTCCACGGGCTGCTGTCGCGTCTTGTTTTATGTCCAGCATCTGCCGACATGGAATACAACGATAACACACCGGTAAAAAAAAACCTAAATATATAACCGTCATCCCTAAGATTCGGTCTCTGAAGATCAAGAGATTCTCTGAAGAATGAAAAACTCTCAGTAGTTCTCGGTCTTTGAGCTTTTGTTTGTATAAGTTTGAGAGAGCTACATTATTTCACTAAAACATCGATCGCCTGAATTGATGAATTTCCAAAAAAATATATGTCCGAATGCATTTCATCCGAACATTATTAACCTTCATGTGACTCCTCTCTTAAGAATCCGACAAGTGAAAAATTAACAAAAAAAAAAATTATTTGATGTATTTCCTATTCAGATCCGAACTCACATTGCGGAGGAGCTGTTCGGCCTCAGCCTTGTGGGACTTGATTTTCGCCGCCTGATTCTTCGCTACGTCTAGAGCTTGATTGGCCTTGGCGATGGCCCCAGCGTCGCAGGACAATCCACCACAGAAGCCACATCCGGCGCCACCGCAAACGTTGCTGCAGTCAGTTACGTTGCCACCGCACATGTTGAGATTGAGGCTTGGCATGTCTTTGGCGAAAGTCTTGATCTTCTCCTCCAACCTGCCGAGGGTCTCGATGCTCCGTTCCTGGGCGTCGTTCACCGTGGCGCTGTTCTTTGCGAGCAAGCTTTCCGTGTTCTTCCGATACCTCTCGGCATCACCGAGAACACCGGTGGTCTCGTTCGCCATTCTCTCCGCCTGTCTGGACTGCTCGGCCATTTGTTGGGTGACGTTGAGAGCTCCCTGGACGTTGGCTTCCTGCAGCCTCATCGCGTCCTCGCTGAGCATCGCCGCTCCTTGATGAAGACTGTTGGTACGGTTCTTCAAACCTTTGTGGGTCGTGTCGCTGAGCGTGACCCTTCCACCGACGTTCTCCAGCTGATTGTCGACGTCCTCGAGAAGCTTCGCCGATCTCGTCACGTTCGCCGCGAGTATGTCCGCAATGTCGCTGAGTTCATCGAGATCCTGACTCTGTACCGAAGTGCTGGTTATCAATTCACGGACCTGATCGAGATGTTCGAGCATCGTGTCGAATTGCTGGCTGTAAACACCGGTCGTGCCGACTTTCTGAATCCTGGAAGCCTCGTCGATGACGACACTGGTCGTGTTCCTCAGACCGTCGATGATCAGATCCCAATTGTCGAAGCATTCGCCGCAGGGACGGCAGTGCGGGGCGTTGCCGATGTAGCTTCGATCGCACTCGTCGCACTTGTCACCGCCGATTCCTTTGTGACAGATGCAGACACCAGTCGCACGGTCGCACTGTGGACTCGAAGAACCAATGGCATCGCATTCGCACGGATGACATTCAACGTTCGGATTACCCCAGTAGTTCGCCTGACATTCGTTGCAACGACGACCACCGAAGCCTGGACGACACTGACAAGTACCGTCGAAAGCGTTGCACCTGTTGGGAGAAGATCAGAGAATAAGACTTAGAAAAAAAAGTACTAATAGTATAAGCAGGATGTGAATGGATTTACTTCACCCTTTGCAAAACGGTATCGAAAAATATTTTAATTAGCGAAGTGTTAAAATGAGGGGGTTTCACTACCGAAGTGTAAAACTGCCATTTTTGCACAGAGTGTTATAAAATATTGGATATTTCGTTTCACGGTAACGTTAACGCACTTGTCTGATGTACTGCCGACTGCGTCGCACTCGCATGGATCACAGCCTTGTCCGCTGGCGATTCTCCAATGGTTTTCCTCGCAGTCGTCGCACAGTCTGCCGGTAACGTGGGGCAGACAGGGACACTGTCCCGTTCGATGGTCGCACGGCCCGGCACTTGCGTCCGTACCCAATACGTTGCACATACAATCTGCGCAATTCTTTTCGAGAGCGTTGCCGTAAAATCCGGGCTTGCAGTACTGACAATTTGTTCCATCGGTGTCATAGAGACACTGAAGACAACGACCCGTCAGAGGATCGCAATTTCCAGGCCTCGCGAGATCCGTATTGTTGCTGCACTCACACTGATTACAACTACCGGATGGCTCCTCAGGATTGCCGAAATAATTTTCCGCACACGTTTCGCAGCGAGGTCCCGAGTAGCCGTCGAAACACTCGCAGATAACGTCGTGAGACTGCGAATCAAGGAAACAGCTGTTTGCGTAGGAGTGGCCGGAATCGATGGTGCCTAAGAACAGAGAAAATGGAATTTCAGGTACATTCATTGCGATTTATCTTAGTTCAATTTTTTTTCTGGAACTACAAATTCATAGACTGTAACTTTGAACAAAATTGAACGATCGACCCATTCTTAAGAAAGAAAAAAATAATCCATCACATTTCTGATAATTATTTTCTGTTTCCGATTTTTATATCGATGTTGCTAGAATGAAAAAAATGAATGTCGGAGCAAAACGAGTGACCAAACTTTGTTTCGACCTTACGTTTTCTTTATTTTACCTGGACAGGGACAAGCTCTGCAGGGTATATCGACGCCGATCCTCGGATCCCCGTAGAAGGTATCGATACAACGATCACAGTTATGTCCGGTCGTCGAATCTCTGCAGTCGATGCAAGCACCAGTCCTGGAGTCGCAGCTCTCAGTGTGTCCGTTGCACTCACATCGCTGGCAATGCGGGAAGTTCCAGAATCCTGGCTCGCACTCGCCGCACGTTCGTCCGTAGGTGTTGGGTCGGCATTTGCAACGTCCAGTCTCAACGTGACAGAAGTTGTCGAGGGCTCCGACGGCATTGCAGTTGCAAGCTATGCAGCCCTCCGGACCGAAACCGTAAGTTCCTGGTGCACAGTGGTCACAGCGACGACCAACGACATTCGTTTTACAGGGGCAAGTACCACCGTAATGCTCACATAGAAGACTGTGCGATCCGGTAGGGTTGCACTCGCAAGCTGTAATGAAAAAAAAAATTGCAATTGGCACTAAGAAATATACATTTATTTAATAACTTCTTGGGTCTACCAATGCCTAAAATGTGAACCTAGACGACGTTTTTATCGCGAGAACTTGTATATTTGTTTACTTACAATGTGCACCATCGAAAACATAGTAGCCAATACTATTGCGATACTTTTCGCAAATATCAGCCTCGTCACTGCTGTAATGTCCAACATCGTTGAAGATCTCGTTACAATGATTCCTCTCATATTCCTTACGGCGCAGCTCGCCGGGTCCCGAACCAGTGAAAAACGATATCGTCTCGATTCTCGGTCTTAGAACAATCTAAAGGAAAGAATTAGGAAAAAAAATGCAATTAACAGTTTTTCTTCGCTGAATCCGAAAATCGCAAATTTGCAATATTTCATTGAAAATATTGTCGATCGAACATCGAGCATTCATGTGATATCCGTCTTTAATTTTCAGATTTCGAACAACTCACCGAATCGACGATTATCGAGGCGCTTGGGGTGTCGACTTGGCTGTCGAATTTTCTGAACTCTACCAAAACGGTGTAAGTCTTGCCAGCTTCGAGGCACACCGCTGGGTCGGCCACGGCGCTTCTCTCGTTGTGTGGTAACTGCACACGAAGATGATCATCTTCCGGGCGCAAATTGACGCACGGACCTTCCGGATCAGTCGGACCATCTCGGATGACAATGATCTCAACATCTTGCCACGTACCCGGCTGCAGAGATTCATAACGCACCACGATGTCGTACCACAGAGATTTTCTTATGTCGTTCACGGTGAAATTCATTGTCGCACCCTCGAAGGCTTTCATGAAACCGGTACCGGTCCATGTCGTAATTCTACCGTCTCGGTAAGGCTCTCTGATCACCACTTGGCAGTTCTGTGAATAATATTTTTATCGTTACTAGACAAATTTTAATCATTATCAAAAGAAGATAAATCCTTCGCGTCCTATCCATGGATAAAGCCTTATTTTTTGTGCGAATTGTTAATGTTGCATTAGTGAAGAATATGCAAATTCATATTCGAACATTTTACTCTGGGAACCAGAAAAATAATTATGGCTTACGTCACTAGCTCTGGACAACTCGCCCTCGTAGATCAAAAAGTCGAGAGCCCCGGTGTAATAACTCTGTTCGGGCTGATTGCAGGCGCGACCAGTAACGTGAGGTCGGCAACGACACTGGCCGGTAACAGCATCACAGGTAGCTTCATACGAACCACCGGGATCGCAGTCGCAGGGTTTGCACCCGTCACGATCATCCGAAAGTCCCCAATACTCTGGAAGGCACTGGTTGCAGTCGCGTGCTGTAACGTATCTCTTGCATGTGCATTCACCCGTTACCATGTTGCAGCCGTGGTTGTCGATGGTTCCGAGAGCACTGCAAGTGCAAGCTTTGGAGGGAAAAGAAGATGCGACATAAATACAATCATCAGTGGAAGAAAAGTAGAGCAATCAAATTGAAAAGTACCTTCGCATCCTTCGGGGTTCTGAGGGTCAAAGTTCCAAAAGCCATTCTTGCAACGATCGCAACGACGACCCTCCACATTGACCTTGCAGTGACAACGGCCTGATTCTTCACCGCTGAGGAGGTCGGTTCTCGAGTCGCAAATACCATTCTCCAAAGAACCCGAAGGATCGCAGTCGCAGGCTAAGAAACAAAAAATTAGCATTAATTGATATATTCCAGTGCCCACGAGGCAGCCTGATCGAAAGAATTAATTCGTGTCTTACGTTGACAGGCTTCCGGATCGCTGATATTTCTTCTCACATCGTGGTAGTAGAACGGCTTGCACTGCTCGCAGTGTTGTCCTCTCGTGTTGTGTTGACAATCATCGCAGACACCGCCGGAGACTCTGCCGGATCTCTCGTAGACCGCATCGTCGAAGTGGCAAGACTCTGCGTGACCATTGCAATTACATTTTCGACAGGCGTTTGTCTGTTTGCCGACGGCGGGTTTCCACGGTCCGTCGTTGTAAAGATCCTGACAATTCTCGCAGTTGAGTCCCTTGGTGAAGTGAGTACATTCGCACCGTCCGTGCACCATTTCTTCCTCATTGGCGACTCCAGGGAGTTCGAGACAGGCTGACGCATGACCGTAACAAGAGCACGAACCACGAATTACCATGTCTTTGACAGCGTAGTAATACTTTTCGCGTATCTCCGCGCGATGGTCGAGAAGATCATCTCCGAGGGTGTGCAGTCTCGTGAAGTGTATTCGAAGATTCGTCATCTTCATCAGATTCTGCACCTCCTTCGAGTAAGGATTGTCTATGACCGATTGAAGATTTGGCGAGAGAACCCTGAAGATTATTTCACCGCCCGACGAAGGGGCGACGTTAGAGTAACGGGACTCGCAGATCACGTCCGACAATTTCTTCGGCTGGTGCGTCGGCACACCGGGGAAAGATTGCTCACAATTATAGGCGAAGTATCGATAGACCTGCCAGGTCTTGCCGAAGTCGTGGGAACGCTCGATAAGCATGGCGGATGGACGGAAAGTCTGGAAACTGATTATGAGATGGGTGAAGTGGAACTCCGCCTCGAGGTCGAAGGAGATCGTCACGTTTTCCACTCCGTTCTCCGCCTGCCACCAGGTGTTCTTCGCTGAGCTGGAGAAAAAAATGCACCAAGAATTATCAACAAATGGTCCATTGGAAATTCGATTTTTTTTGTTTTGATGATTTATCCCCGAAGATTAAATCCGAATTAAATCGAATTAAATCCCCGAAGATAAATCTTGTTCATTTAATGATGGATGAAAACTCACCCACTGACGATGTTCGTGATGTTGTGCTGTTGTTTAGGTGAGTGAGCGTCGCAGAAGAAACATTTCTTACGATCTTTCAAGTGAGACACTATGCAATATCTTTCCGGTCCCCGAAGACCACAGGTGGACGAGGCTGCTAGCCGATCTTTTCTTCCGATCAACAGATTTCCTGTCGCCGGATAACATGAACTCTGCTCGCACGGATGTCTTCGTTTCAGGTGAGAGCCTGCATCAGAATAATCGAAGAATTGTTTGCGATTCGAAGCCTTGGACAATCCTACGGGAAATCTGTGGAATGGGCTTTTTCCCCCCATGTGCAGGGTCAAAAGGAGCAACATTTACGAGGGAACATAAAAAAAAAATTCAACCTTTTCCGCTATTTCAGAGGGTAAGTACGAGATTAAACAGACCTACAATTTTTTTTCGATCATCAAATCGTCAATACCATGATGGGTGTTGTATTATACAGTCTTAAGATTTTATACTTTATACTATGTTTCGTGAAAGTGATTTATAGTAAGGTTCATTTTTTAACTTGTTTTAATTTTGATTTCTTTGTTTCCAATTTTGAAATTTTGTTTACAACTGCCGACCGCTCTTCAATGCGATATCTTTCTACTGCCAATGAAATTTAGGGCTGATATATCATTATTGCCCTGTAAATGGGTCGTCGTGAATAACTAAGTAAAAAACTTAATAAGAATAAAAAAAAATTAGAGGTCAAAGATTAGACGCATGTTAACGTTGAAAGCCAATAGACATTTATCTATTAGTAACGGGATCTATTACGCGAAGATCTTGCAAACCTCAACCGGGGTTAAACGGTTTTGTTATTTAATTTCATTGACGAAGCTACCTGTGAGCCTCGGATACGATCGTGTTGGCCTGTGATATCGTTCCGTCATTGTCTCGAAAGGGTTTTTGTTTCCGAGCCGTAACAATCCTTGAACAACCCCCTTTCGCTTTATTTTACCAAACATTTATCGATTCTCAATATTTAACGAATGACGGAGTCTAATCATTTTCATTTTATCTCTCCCTGTTTACCGTACCCAAGAGTCAGTAAATATTGGATTTAAAAAATCTGACAATTACGAATACAATGACGATGAAATTAATTATGTTTCTTATTTTTCTGTTTCAGATTGTGCATATGAAAGTTTACCTCTCGCTGCAATCCTCTGAGCGGATCCATCATCTGTAAAACAAAAATAGAAGAAGATAAAACAAAATGAATGTTCAGCAGTATCGGAAGTCTCTATCAAGTAACATATAAACTATCCAGATTTTCTTGGAAAATCTATTTCGTCGTTAAAAAGTCTCGCATATACATATATATATCTTCATAGAGATATATCGACAAATTCCATGAAAAAGCTCTCCCACAGTCTATCAAATCGCCGGAGCGGATGTTTGCGACGATTCCCCCGTTATTTCATTACATATGTACCCGAGAGATACGAGAGACAAGCCTAGCGAGAAGCCTATAATCTCATTTGCGATGAATTAAGCTCTCGACGTGCCGTTCTCAGTTCGGCTGCATATGCGAACCTCCGCATATCGACTATGCATGGTCAACCGCAAAACGAGTTATTCCCTGCTCATTGGGCATTAAACAAGCGAATGTTTCATTGCACTCGATGTGTCTCTGCACGCTCCGCCAATCGTAAATCAGCTAATGCATGAAATTTTGCCGTTCGATCGGAGCCACGGAAAATTAGATAATCAATCGACGAAATTTCACTGACGATTGTTGATTAAATTATCTGGACAAATAGTATTAAAGATTACATTGATCGTGGCGGTGAAAGCCGATTGGATCACATTATGCTCGTATCGGAGAGCTCTGCAATTTGAGTCTATTCAGGGGAAGCCCCGTTTTATCGAACAGCGAAGATGGGGAAATATTCTGTTTTCAGAAAACTGTGCGTTATCGAAGCGGAAAGATGTATAATAGTACCAGTCTCGTGGCGACCGCACGTGGGTCGTAAATATGGTTTTCGGGAACTGAAATAAAATCACGTAGTGAGGCAGCACACAGCGGAAGGCAGGGTCAAAGGGTCGACTCGGTATCTAATCGGACATGGATAAAGGCTCTTCTTGTCGGGAGGGTAAAACGCGGATGGAGAGTTTCTGTTGCGAGAGTGCCGGGTCTCATTTTTGGATAACGTAGGAGTTACACTCTGACTTTGATTTTTTTTTTTTCAAATATTTTCCGAAGTAGTTCCGAAGATTTATAAATGCGGGAAAGTGAGCGACAGAACAAGCCGATCAGGTGGAGTTACGGAGAAAGTTCATTACTCACCTGTTAGAAATATGATAAGAATCGCGACTACCAATGCCGCTTTATACGGAAGCGTCAGGGCCATCTTGATCGGCGCTGTTTTTCCTCGGTATTGTCCGGAACTGATGACCACGCAGAGATTTCCTCAACGCGTTCGCTCCATTTATCTGAATATTGAGGAGACAAGATAAATTTTTGTTAAACTTAGAAGCTGTTGGAGGAAAATGAATTATTCAGCAAGAAATAAAGCTACGATCTAAAAATTCTATACATCATTCGTTCACCAAGCGGACTCTTCTCACCCAATTCAATTTTTATTCTGATAACTGTGTCTATATCGACAATCTATCGTAAATTCCAGTTTTTCATAGATGTTCAATGGAAAAAAAAACATTATAAATATGCAACGACATTACATTTTGTTTAAAAAAAATGCGATCTCCTCGTGTAGGTCGTTCGATCCCTTGCACTTCCAAGATTTTCGGTACATTTTTTGTCATTCAAAGTGAAACTTTTTCTCGTGTATATCCACGATGCGTACTAAAAATAGCTGCTCCAAAAGACCATCGCTCGAAGATGAAAGCGCGGACTGTGAGGAAAGGAATTTTTGTTTTCGGCACATCCTTGCGATAGATCGACACATTGTATTGAAGTAAAATCTCCGACCGTACAACAGAGATCCGAACCTGGCATCGCTATCAGTCGACGCTCTTGGATATTATCGGAGTACACAGTTTTAGCTCAGCTTTTTTTTTCCCCACGAGTCTCACTCCGGCTAGAAAACGCGTTCGTAGGAATAATTTTGTTTTTTCGACCGTGAAGTGTATTTGTACGATCAGGATCGATAATGGACGAGATGGACTTGCCGAGCGTTCCTCGAGCCCTTGGAACGCGGCTGCGAGAGAACGCGAGCTCCGAGAGTCGAGCGAGACGATATCGCATACCTACCTACGAGTCGAGTTTGGATCCTCGGATCCCTCGTCGAGAGATTTATCGTCGAACTTCGATCTTCGAGTTTCGCTCAACACAGGAACAACTTTTTCGTCTCACCACTGAACGGCTAAAAATCCTTTGGTCGAAGAGACGAACAATTATTCTCTTGGAAGATACGGAATAACAGTGAAAAAATAAAAATAAAAAATCACCACGATTATTTAGTACGCAGGAAAACGGTACGCGTTCTCTTGAAAAGCAAACGCGGCGACGGAGAGTTGGACGCGCCTCTCACGAGTCTCTCTCGGCCGTGGCTTCACAGACAGCGGCTGCAGCACTCGGCACACTGCTGCTGGCTCCGTGTTCGAAGCAATGCCGGCGAGTTTCACGAGACGGGGAACACGGGGAACTACGGGGTATATACAGTGGGAGGGATTAAATCTCTCAGGACTGTAAGTCTGCGGGCGGAGAACTTTGCCGGCGATGAGAATATAGTTTTGCTGATTTCGCGTCGAATATATTTTTTTTTATGAGACACGGTTTTTTTTTTTAAATTTTTTCTTGCATTGAATGAGATACTGTTTAAAAATGATGTATAAAAAATATACATCGGCAACGAGTGCAAGAGAAAGATGAAGATCCATTTTAATATTTGATACTTTATGTTTCAGATTCTCGATAACTCATCGTGGAATGAAATTCGTCAGTGAAAGGGGACTCTGAACCTTTTTATTTAAGTGGCAAGTAGTTTGTAGTTTATAACTTGGAATGTGAAATGGATTGGTTTGTACAGAAAAAAATATGAAGATTTAATCTAAAAAAGAAAAATGGGTCAGTAATATTTGATATTTTACGTTTCAGACTCATGGTGTCGGATTGCCCAAGTAAAATTTTTCGGAGCAAGGGAATTTTGAAAGTGCGTCCGGAGCTTCAGCATCGCGATTGAAAGGGACTCTGTGTGCACTTTCTGCAACTGAACCCAGCAACGGATCAGGTATACTTTTCCGGGAAGCAGTACTGCTATATGGGGACGAGAGTAGCTCATTTCCACAGGCCTCACGGGCCTCCCGAGACGTACATTTTACGGTCCTTCGTGCCTAGCCAGATGTTTCACTGCGGAACGTAAACGAGAATACGCTTCTGGTACTTCGCCCCAGGCATAAAACCATAGAGAAGAAGAAGAAGAAAAAGAAAAAAAGAGGAGCAGAGTACGCTTCAGTATTGCTTCTTTGTGAGCTTGAAGGGCTTGTGTTGGAGGACAGAACTTTGCTAGGCACTCATACGAAATTTTCCTCAGTCAGATACCCTCTCAGTATCGATGAGTCGAGACCTCATTTATAATTACTTATTGAAAGTAAAATGTTTTTTCTTCCCAACAAAAAGCAAAGCAAGGATTTGTTCTCTTGAAATTTATCTTGTTCCGTTTTCTCAGAATCAAATGTAAATTTTAATATAGATTTTCTATGAATAATAGTAAGGAGGTTGTAGAGAATTAGCAGAATTCGACTTGTTATCGGAGTGGGTCTCATAATTGTGCAAACGACGTTCTAGTACCGAATCGAAAGGCTTGACTAAGGGTCGCCACCGATTATCGTCGAGTGGTATAGTATGCGTGTTGTATACGCAAGAATACACTCGGCCGATGGAACACAGTGCGGTCGTCTGTGATGCGGGAGTGCGTGGGCGCACGTAAACGCGTCCCGGTAAAATTGTTCGTCGGCGCGCGTTTGACTCCCGGACAATGTACCGCAGCTATGGTTACTCTTTTCTGCTACGTTTGTCGCTCCAAAGCCCTTCATTGGAATCGACGAGTCTGTCTGTGAGCACGCGACAATACGTGCCTAAACAGCGTATACGAATTTTTTCCACTGTACTGTACCTAGTGTTGCCGAGAGCGAATTAAGCTGCGTTCATACCGAATATCTACTTGAGACTCCTAAACAAATTAATTAATCGGTTAGTTTCTTATATCACGCAGGCATATTATTTTTATTTAGTAACAATTACAAAAGAAATAAAAATTAACTTAATCGAAAATTAAGTTATTCAGATAGAAAAGAAATATATAGTTTGAACTGCTATTGTTCAAATTTTTATAATTGCGTACGATTTTTATAAAAGTTGAAAAAAAATAATGATTGTCCTTAAAAGTAATGGGAAGTAACATTTTTCAGTTCTCGACCGGAATATAAATTTTGAACGACCCACTACTTTAGCGGGTAGTTCAAGAGCTCCCCTAATGACGTCTCATTCTCGCAAGAGCCCCATGCGACTTTGCTTCTGAACCGCGAATTTTTTTTTTTCTACACTTTTTTTCAATGCCCACTCGAACTCGTAATAACTTCATTCTTCAAAAGATTCTCTTCACGAGACGAATGCGATAATGAGAATTCTCCCGTTTCTCGGTATTCATCGGAAAGCCTCGTGTTCTCCCGTTCCCGACGCAGAGTTTATCGTCCCTTTATCAGCATCACCCTGATTCCGTCGTCGTGGCCGTTGACGTTGTCTATGGAAGGGATGAACGATGCTACTTCTCTACGCACAGTACCGGTCTTTATACGAAAACACCAACTTCCATTCACGAATCTCTCAATCTCGTTCTCCTCGTATTTCGCCTTTACGAAATATTCTCCCTTATCACCACAGCAATGAAACGTGTTTTACGCGATAGTTATTTTTATATATATTCTTATTTTTATTGACTCTGCGTCAACGGGCCTCGAGTCTCTCGCCCAAATCTTAACAGTTATGTAATTGGCAGGAGAAAAAAGCTGTGTGGAAAAAAGACTCCTCCTACTCGTGTATAAGTTTCATCTAAATAATGTTTTTTTTTCTTTACTTTTAGGTATTCTCCGATTGACTAAACAATGCGAACACGCTCGGTCGTTCGCCTTAAGGCGAAGCATACTGCCCGAATAAGGACCTCGCGAGACTGACGCCGAGTGCACCGAGAGTCTACAGAGGGTGGACAAAATAATTTACAACACTGAAGATCAGCGATTATCTTCAACATCGGACGGAAGACTATCTGCGGTCGAATGCGGCGGATAAAAAAAAACTTTCAGCATTAACCGTGAAGTTTGAATTCTTCGGTATAAATATGTAATTTGTTGGGAAAGTTTAGAATTCGGACGGCCTCGAGACACCCGTTATATTGAGTGGTAGGTGGTCTCTCTGTTCACACGTGCAGCACACTTGCATTCGTCACCGTAGCTCTATCTCTCGGCGCGTTTCGTATATTTTCTTTGCTCTCGTTCGTCAGCTTCTCTCGTGCACCTCTCTCGTACTGCAATAACAAAAAATTGTAACTATCGAAGTTTGTCCACCAGGATATTTATCGGTTGAAAATTTCTTCCTGAAATATTTTCATACGCGTTATCGGTTTCACCGCGAGTCGACTCGCCAGAAGAGCTTACATATTGCCATGACTTAGCGAGCCCTCCCGTGTATCTCCGGGACTGCTGACCTTTTGCGTGTTCCAAATTCTGTGCTCCACGCCACAAGCTTATCTACTCAACTCTTGAACTATCGCGTATCGAAAAGTTTGTACAATGTCAGAAAAATTTATTCAAGTTATTATAACTTCGATTCTAATTCCGCATAGTCGATTTCTTTATTTATACATGAAGCAAATTTTTTTTTCCTAATGCAGTCATGTAAAATGCTTTCCGTTCCATTCTTTTCAACTCTTGCGATTGCAATACTCTTCAAAAAAGTTTTTTCGCATTAGTATCGTAACGTAGTATTTAATCGTCGTCTCTTCGAGGCTCAGTAAATTTTAAAGTATATTCCGAAGCGCACTGAGTTGGCACTGAAATGGAAAACGTGATATCTTTCTGGTATGATCTGTGCTGGATCCACGAGAGGAAGGAAGAGAAGCGTGGGCCCGCTATCACCCTGTAACCCCGGTTACGATAGCAGGGGACCATTCTATCCTCTTTCTCCTTGCTCTCCTCGCCAACTTGTTTCTTCTTTTCTCTCAACAAATTCTCCCACGATTGGTACTGATGTACAGCGAGTCGCGGATAGACGAGAGCCGAGAGGAAACGGAAGGCCGAGTCGCGTGACCACGCGTTCGTCATCGTCTAGTATAGTCCGAGATCTCAATCTCGCAAAATAAAAAATATAACTTGGAGAGGGTTCGACTGACAAAAAGAATGGACTTTTTGTTCGTTCGCTGATGTATTTATTCTTAATATTCTTATAGTTACGGTAAGAGTAGATGATTCCATTAATCGATAGCGCGCCCTGCAAGAATCATTAATTTAATTTAATCAATTAATTAATATTTAGTTATCTATGACATATTTTTTTCTTTTTTTAAATATCGTTATTAGTTATCGTTTCGTATACAAAGTGTTGAAGTCGAAAACGATCGCTCGTTGTTTTACGATGTATCGATAAACTCTGATGGCTTTTACAACATCGAATCGCGATATTTTTTTTAATCTTCGTGTACATAATACAATTTTCTTTTTACTCGTCGTCGTTGCTCTACACAGTAGGCGGTCGCCTATTGTTTTATCTGGTAGGACTGCCCAAGCGACTTTGGCGACGAAGAATTTGTCCTGCGATTTCGAGAAAAAAATTATCGCGCATAAAGAAACAATACAAGAACTCAAATGAAAGCATTTGTCAACGCTGACGCTAATTAGATCTTGACTACAGTTTTTCGCTACTAATTTTTTTAAACAAAATTCCAATGTAATTTTTCTTTTATTTTATTTACTATCGAACAGGACGATGTTGTTCTCACTCGTATCGTACTTTTTTTTTGGACTTCATACACTAACTTGGAAAACTTAATCAATACACTCTATCGCGTCGTGTAGAATGTATTCGATTAGTCTAAGTTAACGATAGTTTTACTTAGTCTCTCGTCAAACGAGATCTTATAGATTCTTTTTTTTCATATTGCGAAGTCACTATACATATCTGTTATTTTTTTATAATCTAAAAAGTTTTCGTTTTATCTGTACAGTGGCCAGAATAATCAATCGATATGTGCATGCACTATGGAGATTTTCGTTACTTCTCCTACAAGGTGAAGACAAATTATCGTGTTTTGAAATCGTTTCGAGCGAAACTCATTCGTGCGTAAAAAAAAAAGTTGACGAGTCGGAGGTCTTTCGAATTTTTTTTTTTTTGGGAGATCTCGTGGGCGGAATTTCCACATTTAAGACTATCAAAGCTCTTAGAACTTTACACAAATAACTAATATCTCGATAAACGGAAAAAAGATTTCATCAATGTCCTTTCAATGACCACGGAATTATTCAATCGTTTTCGAAATAATAACGTCATCTGTGAAGGGTAATTTTTGGAAACCACTATAAATTTACAGTTCATACAACCTTAGAAAAGACTCCTAAGAAAATTATTGCATAAACTATAAATTTATATTCCCAGCTCCCAATTGGGTTTCTTTTTCAAGGCTGAAACCCTTGGACCGGAGAGTCCTTTCAAGATATTTTTTCGCAGGCTTCGCCGCGCTTATTCCTCCATTAACACAGCACTCGTGTCTCTCAGAATATTTTTTTTGTTTTTCATAATTTCTTCTTTTTTTTTCAGTCATCGAACAACAATCCAGTCTAGATGTACTTGGCGAACATGCACCAGTATGTGGCGTTGAGTACCGCGAACAAAAAGGGGAAGAATACCCTCGAGAAGCGATCGATGTTTAATGCCCGCATTCTCTGTCGTTGTGCAGGGGTTGGACCAGGGGGTGGTCCAGTGGTGGACTTCTGCGATCGACCGGACAACAGCATTGCGTTCTCCTGCGTGAAAACAATCACAACTTGAACGCCTTCGTGCAGCGGGCCTTCTGTGCCTCGGTGGGAAGTAACGAACGTATCGATATCTTCGTTCACGTTATCCTCCACTACTGTGCTCTCGTCACCAGCCTCCGCATTGACAACGGTTTCAACAAGAAAACAAAAAAAAAGAAGAAAAGAGAAAAAAAAAGAAAGGATGAAGTTCAAGTTAGATGAAAAATTGAACAACCCGCTGAGGCACAGAAGTTTAAAATTCCCGATGAAATATCTTCATCCAGGCGTTACCTTTGTCGCTATGTCGAATATTTTGTCGAGTTTACTGGATTCCGTTGGTCCGGCATTCCCGCCCGTTGCCGGAGGCGGTGGAGGCGGAGGCTTTGCCGGAGGTGCGTCCGAATCACCGAGAACTATGTTCACCAGGCAATATTCCATCAGTGCCATGAACACGAAAATCGTGCACACGGACATAAAGGCGTCGACGGCTTTGAGATAAGAGACCGGTGGCAGGGACGCTTGACTCTTCGCGTGTTGGGTGGACAACGTCAGCAACGAGGTAACACCGAGCGTAACTCTTGCCGGCGCCGCTTCCGGTTTTATCCAGAAAGATATCCACTGAAAGGTCATTCGTACGTTTGTTACGTTAAATATTTTATTGATTTTTGTTTTTTCTTCATTTCATGTTTTGAGAAACTTCAGACGGATTGCCAGATACTCACAGACATGATGACGATCAGGCAGGTTGGCACGTATGTGTGAAAGAGGTAATAACCGAGACGTCGTTTCAAAATGAATATCACTTCGAGACAGGTGAAATTACCTGGTAGTATAGGAATAAAAAAAAATTATTCGCATGTGTATAAATACCGAATTTTTTTTTCTGCAGGTCTACCGGTTTCTATCAGCTTAAAATTATGTGGGCAATTCAGTCGATAACACTAAATTTTATTCTGTATCTTTCATTCAAACACATTTTTCCTTTTTTAGGTGAATCTTGGATCATCTTTTTTTGAACTGATATAATGCGACGCAGTTAAGCTGTTTTACCTGTGGAATAAACTTGGGTGCAGTCAGCCGTGTAATTCTTTATGAGTTGCAACTGGGGCAGCTCGATGTTCTCATCGACGACGAGTGGCACGTCCGGGTCCCACTGGAAGATCATTTCATCCGTCGTGTGCGACACTGTTGACCGAGTTGTTTATACTCTTTATCGTTAATTGAATAGAATTTCTTTTTTTTTTCTTTTTTTTTTAGTGACGTGATGGATGAATTACAGACGCTAAATTTAGCCACGGATCGGATCGCTGGGATCTCTCTCCCACTCTCTATTTTTCGTACAACCCTTTATTACACATCGTGTTATAACGTGAAACGATCGCGCGCGCGCGATGATGCAGCCACACAAGAGCCTCATCTTTCATTCGAGGCTTATCGACTTTCACTTGAGTCTAAAACTCCCCCCCGAAGTTTCTCACTCGCGTGACACTCCTTTTACTCTTTTCGCCCCGTTATCATCCCCCTCGACGCTGTCGCAAGCCCGAGGCTCGATGACAATATTACTCGAGTTATCGTCGACGACGAGGAAAACAGAGTTTAACTGCTCCATTTTTTCATTAATTTTTTCCACTGATCGTTCGGCAATTTTATTTGAATTTGTAGTCAGTAAGAAATAATTTTTAAAAATTAATTTCGACATTGATTGGATTTGTCAATCGTAATAAATTGCAAGAGGGCAATGAAGATTTTTTAGCTAGGAGGATAATTTATTTTACTCACGGCTCTCCATTTGTAATTTGCACTCCTGTGTGTCATGGGGATAGATGAGGAAATTCATGGCGCAGGAGAGCTTCAAAGTTAGTCTAAAAAACGTTGAAAAAAACTCAACTTTAACAATTATTCGCAAATGTAGGAAGATTATTTGTTTACTCTTTTGCGTTACGTACTTCACCATGTAAAGTATGGTCTTGTCTTTGTAGAGCCAGAGATAGTGATTTGGTATCGTCATCGTCTGAAACGTCACGGATTTTGCGTTCTTGAAGAACGAGTCCGGTCTCCACATTTGCTTCAACCAGTCGACCTCCAACAGTCTTTAGAACAAGTGAAAATCCGTCAATGATTTTTCATTTTCTTTTTAGTCGCCACTTCGTCTACCTGTATTCGGATGTCATATTCTCGGGAAGTCTGAGCCTGTTGTCCTTCCACGTTTGAGCGAAAAATATGTCGGCCGCGTAAGTCTGAAATTACGATAGATCTTTTATCGTAGTTTTTTTAAATTGTAAACCGGAATCTTTTTTCAGTAAAAAGGAAAAGAAATGGTAGCTGAAGAACACAGCTTAAAAAAACGTACAACTGAATTTTTCAAATGTATTCGAATAGCTTATTTTTTCGAACATTAAATTTATTTATTTCTTTATTTATTGAGCAGTTGATCCGTACCATGGAAGTTTCGTCGATGGAATCGAGGCCCATTACCGTCACATGAAAGTAAACGACCGTGGCTTGACCATCTTTCTTCGGGGGTCTCATTTTGTCGTACAACTTTGGATCTTCGGGGAGTAGATCATAAAACTCCAAGCTTCGCCTACAAATTTTTCATCCGGTTCTCAGTAAGTATTTTCATCTCTCAAACTACCCTATGGAGGTCATCTAATAAATTGTTATACTGTGAAAAAAAGTAACTAATCTCTCCGACCGATAATTTCAATATGACAAATTTTCCTCACCGCACTCTTCCTAGAAACCTTTCATCGCTATTTTCTTACTTATCTTCCAATTGCCTAGCTCGAGATTCCTTATTTTTTCCAGGAGTGACTAAATCACCTATTTTGTCTATAACTGTCTCAAGCTGTGACGAAGCGTTTTCTCTAAAGAACTTTTTATTTAACTAAATAATGCTCACAGCAGCGTGCAACTTGAATCGCTCTAATTTTCTCTATCGTAAAAAGGTCGACCCCAAAATAACCAAAGCGCCAATGGCACACAGTTTAAAATATAAACCGATGTGTCTCGAGCTCTCCCGTTATTTTTCAGTCGCCAAATGCATGAATTAGTTTAGACATGATTGTATTAAAATTTGTATATTTATATTTTCTTCTTTATCACGACAGATTCTGCGATTCCTGTCGGCCGCGATCGTCTCGAAAATCCCAATTCAGTCGGTGGGAGAAATCTACAATGATAATCTTACTGGGCGTACGCGTCGTTGGCGAGAAGAAATATAATCAGAAGAAGAAGAAGAGCTCCGCTCGGTGTCGTCGACGAGGAGTATCGAGAGAACGACGGCGCTCCTCGGCTGGCTCGGCTCTCTCTCGGGTCCGCCATAGTGCCCGTCTTGCTGCCTCTTCACCCTTAGCGCATCTTATGCGAACGATGAATTCCTCCGATCTCTCGATTTCTTCCCAGTCTTGATCGTCCGTTTGCCGGGTGATCGGAGGATCTCAAACAGTCGAGGAGGAAAGAAAAGCAAGGAAGAAAATTAATTGTCACCGACGGGAGAAACGAAACGATAAACTACAAGCCGAAAAGGCCTTTCGATGATCCGAATTTGTCAGCGACGAATAGCGTATGAAGAATTGAAAATGAAAAAAAAAACTATCCAATATTTAAGGTCACTATTTCCCGTCCGAGACGAGACGAGTTTCTTGCCACGGGAACGAGTACCGACCGACTGACACTTCTTGCAGTGATTTTGCAGAAGTTGCAGAACTCGAACTCGAACACGGGGGGCTTGGCGAGCGGTTTGAGGGGGAGGGGGTGGCCATGATCGGGAGAGGGGCTGATTTTAAAGAGGAGGATGAGGTGGATGAAGAAAAAGGTGGAGGGTGCCGAAGAGGAGAAGAGGTGATAGTCTGTGAGCGGCGAGAAAGCGAGGAGAGAGTGGAGGAAGAGGTCGAGAAAGTGCTGGTGCACAGGGACGTCTAGATGTAATACGCGGTGCAGCCTCCGGTCCGATCCCTTCCACCGGGACTTCGACGCCTCTCTCGCGTCTCCTCTTCTTTGCTCCGCCGTACCGGCATCCCCGCAACCCCTGGTAGCGCACCCTCATTTGGTACCGGAGGCTCCACTGTGCACGCGTATGACGTAGACGACCGGCTGCTGCGGCAGCGGAGCTTCGCGAACTCGCTGACATTTGGCAGTCGTATCCGGTTTAGAGAAATTTTATTATTGGGGACCGAGTCGTTAGATCGATGAAAAAATTATTCGAAGAGCTGGAGAAGGCGATCTGCAGAGCCGAGATAGTCCAATGCAACCGGAAGAAATTTCTGCATCTGGTTTTGGAAAATTGAACAGATGAGCTCATTGCTTGAAACTGTTACAGCCGAGATGTAACACTGACCCAACACTGCTCCAACACTGATTTGCGGTATACTTGTATGTCTACGCAAGGTGGGTGGTTCGAAGACAAGAGAAACATCAATAGACAGTAGGGCGAACGAGATAGAAAAAAAGGAAGAAGACGGTGGTGGTAATCTCCGTGGAATTCGCGGCTGTGCCCACGACCCCTTCTTTCATTCTGCTTCAATGCGGCATCTCTGCATCATTCGCTCTCTCACTTTGGTCACTTTAACTCCTAAGAAAAAATATATATATGTATCTTGACAAAAAATCAGGTCGATTTACTCTGACAAATTGTTAGAGTTGATGATAGATTGAAGTAGTAATTGACAATCTTAATTTTTTTTATTGCAAAGAATCTTTGATAAACGTGAGTTAATTTTTTTTTACTCGCTTAATCATTTTAAATTAACAGAATTAATTCCAGGAGGGTTGGACGTGAAAGCGCAACCAATCAGTTCGCCGTTGTCGGAGACTCCCTTGGTCGCTCCGGTAATCTCAATGCTCGGCTTGGGTACACCGTCGCTCCTCGAGAATGCACATTCTCCTCCAGCCCGATATACCTATACTTTCCCCAGCTCGGCCCGGAGTTTCAAGACATTTTTACGGAAATCCCGGCGTACTTTGAGTAATCTTCTACGGAGGCTGGAATGTTTCGATTCAATGTCACTGTCACCCCGTAATCTTGAACTGACTTCAATCCTCTTTGAGCCGCGGCTAACAGCGGACCTTCATGGATGCGATGAACGCGCAGACTAGAAGTGTTAAAGTGAATGTCTCCGAATCATCCCAAAAGACTAAATTCGCCATCATTGACACTGTAAGCAACATTTTTAAATCCTGTCTTCAAAAAAATTAAACTTTAAATCTGTTCCATTATTTTAAAAATAATTCTCTTATTTGTTGCAGATTTTACCGAAACGGATATTTTTTTCCTCCAACTGTATCGACGACAAGAAACTGTTGATATTGTTAGAGAAAAAAAAAAATTACGGCTAATTATTTCTTCGCAACGTAGAACGCGGCAACGTGGATGGGACTCTTCTGCGTCAACGTTCCCCAAAGCTGGTTACTTCCGCAAAAGCTCGCTAACGACCATCTCATTTCAACTCCAGTGACTCTACACAGATAATCTGTGTCTGTGTCGACCCAGGAAGAAAAAAGAGAAGACCAGCAGTTGTCGTTCCGATGCGGACGACAGCGGAGTAACGCGGAGCTCCTACATCTAGAAGCCATGCGCTCGATACATCGATCTTCGAAATTGTGCCGCGAATAGAAAGCGACACGGAGGTATATGAGGGGGTGGCTGTAGGGTACGTCGTGGAGTGGCCACTCGCTCTCGAAGAAGAGGAGAGAAGGCTCAAGCTCGACCAGGGCGACGACTATGTCGGTGGTTGGGAACGAGCGTCATGGACCATAATACAGGGTACGGCGCAGACTGCTGGTGTTCTTCAACCCCTTCTCCGATGGCCTCAGATACCTCCTCTGCGTCACGTTCGTTTCTTCGCTTCCCCCCCGGCCCCCAATCGCTCTTTCTATACCACTGTTTCAAACCCCGAGGGAGGAATCAACGCGATTTTCTAAGGTATGATAATTATCCTACTGGCTCTGCAGTCTTTCTATACAATTATTGTATAAGTACAATGGTGGGGTTGAAATGAAAATACAATCGTATAGCTTTGTCAGATTTTGTTATGGAATTTTGAAGGTGCGCGATGACGTCGCGAAAGAATTAAAACAAGGCAGTTTATAGATTTATTTTTCTTCGATCCAGGAGTTTCGTTAATTAGGGACTCGTGTCTAGCTCGGTCGCGTGGATTGGTTCTTCATTAATCCGCGCATAACGCTTCGTTGATTTTCTATTTTTAGACCTGGGAGTTTTCTTCCGGAATTGTAATCGAGTCGCAGAAAAGAAATTCAGGGTTGCGACCCTGACGGATTTACCTTCAAACGCTGTGGAGGTTGCCGCATCGCTCTGTCTCACGTCCTCCAGGCGTATCCGCCCGTACGAAAAGCTCTTCCGATTACATCGAAGACAATGACTCTCTAATTGTTAAGGGGTGGATCGAGAAAGCAGAGGGAGGGGGCGTTCAGTTAGGTCGCAATTTTGCCGTCGAGATGGTTTCGTCGTCGTTCGGGGACCGCGGAAAACAATATGTGAGATTTTCTACTAGAGATCTAATTCACCGGCTCAGGAGAGACTGCGCGAAGAGGATAAACGTTCGACGATGAGGAAGCGCCGTGAAACCTTGAAGGGTACGAAGAGAATTTGGGCTAATGAGTGTGCGAAGAGACCACGATAAGGTGAAAGATGACCATCAAAATATCTGCATCTGCAAAAATTCACTTTGGTAAATTATTGCGCCTAAGTTATCGGTTTAAGACAAGAAAGTGTATGGACTTTTTTGTTTGTTTTTTGGTTCTTCACGAACGCAATTTCTCGGAATTTTTTTTTCAATTTTTAAGCTAGATTTTACGAATTTAATATTTCGGCAAACTACTACGGGTTAAATAATAAACGAAGACAAAAAATCTGCAGAACTTCTATTTTCGACTTTCAATTCTACAACAACGCATTTTACCAAAAATGTTTTAAAATATGTTGGGCTATTTTTCATGAATTTTAAATTCATAAAAACTAGCCCAAATAAAGTTTAATTTTTTGGGCTGGTTTTCATGAATTTAGAATTCATGAAAACGACCCAAAAAAAAGGTTGAACATTTTTTTTTGGCTAATTTTCATAAATTTAAAATTCACGAAAACTAGCCCAAATAAAGTTTAATTCTTTGCGCCGGTTTTCATGAATTTATAATTCATTGAAAATTTTTCTCTGGGCTAGTTTTCATGAATTTGATATTTTTTAAATTCATGATAACTAGCTGAAATGTTTAATTTTTTTTTGGGCTGGTAAACCACAATAAAAAAAGTTCCGTTCTACGGACGTAAAAAAAATTCGTAAGTCAAAAAGGAGTTTTTTCCTACCGTAAATTTCGGTTTTTTTTGTTCCGAACGATCCAACTTCCGTTGGAAAGATGGAATCATATCGGATGGATTCTTCAAAATTTTACACAAAATCAATTGATGAGGAACGTGAACTATTCCCCTGTTTTGGCTCAAGCAGTCGTGACGGCATTACAGTGTAATCCCACCCACGGTACCAACTTATTTCCGGCGACGCTTGAGTATTTCCAGCAACCACTCGACCGTTCCTGCGTGTACGAGGAGAACTGTACGATGTGCAGACGACATATACGTGGCTGTGAGCTTTCCTTTCGTCGGTTTTATGACGTCAGTATTCCCGACGGAATCTACTATGTACTACTATGTACTACTATGTACTAGTACTATGTACTACTATGTACTAGTACTATGTACTACTATGTACTAGTACTATGCACTACTATGTACTAGTACTATGTACTAGTACTATGCACTACTATGTACTAGTCTCGTCGGCCGTACATCGAGGACAGATCGTGGGTAGGAAATCAAGCGTCTTCGTGTAATCAGGTGATCAAGCTGAAAGGTCCTCTGGAGACCTTTTGAACGTGTTTTTCGTCCCGCATCCAACTCTTAGCCACCCTTTTTTTCTATACGAAATTTAGGGATTTTTCCTTCCAGTCGGTTGTAATTACGAATCGATACAAAAATATACAATACAACGTTTCACAAATTTTGTTCGCTTAATCTCGTGGGCACCTAGGATTTTCCCTAGCTTCATTGGGAGTCGAGAGGAGTCGAGACCGACTTTTGAGAATCACATAAATCAACGGTTTTCCCTGACTTGCTAAGAAACAAAAAATCTTTTCTCATCGTTTCAGCGCTGTACTCGACGCATTTTTTTCTAGCTGAACGCGAATATAACGGCCATTTTACTCGCAGCCCAATATTTTCCATTCAAATAATAAAAATATCATTCTGCTTCCATTTAATCCAGCCCAATCAGTATCACATTTTTCTGTACGCCAAAAAGACCAACGAATCTGCGTTCAGCACATGAAAATATTCCGGAATCTCTACAGATAATATAAAAATAATTGTCTTGAAATATGGGCTCGCATAGCGAATAGCTTCTGTACGAAACTTTAAGAAACTCAGAGCAGCCTGAAACTCGACTCCCTTATACGTCATCTTTTCACGGTTCGAAATTAGATTGTCCCGAACTCGTCGCGCGTCTCCTTATCCGGACATCCGGTGAGTTTCACCTTACAAGTCCTACGTCCTCTTTCGAGGAGATTCGAGACGATTTTTTCGCAAACGTCAGCCGCGCTGCGGTCGTCGTCGTCGTCGTCGTCGTCGGGGTGTCTCAGGGATGAGATAGCAGGATCTGCGTCGGCGACACACTCTCGTTGTGTGAATGTATGTTTGGACACACGGAAGATACAACAGCCGCGACGAAGCTGTGACTTCGTACATGGAGCATCGCTGCTGGGTCGCGAGGGAGCCAACGGGGTAGGCTTGCACATCGCCGGGGGCGCCCCAGAAGGCTTTCCAGGTGGTTCGAGACGATGCACGATAAGCACGCTCGTCCCTCTTTCCCTCTGACCTCATCCTGTTCTTCGCACTGCTTCCTCCTACAAATTCTGTCCTCGCGCTCGTTTTCACCCCGCCGCGAGAAATAAGGCTTGCCAGCTTTTTCCACCCTCGTCTTCTCTCACCTTTCGTCCGGGGAACTTCTGCGAGTCACGCGTCATTCGATTACTCGAGACTCTCGCATCTGTCTGTTGTATCATTTTTTTTCTCATATGATAAGCGGGTTGGATATTTGTTCCAGATAAATTAAAATGAGGTCAACAAATTCGCGGTAATAATTGGAATTTTAATTTTCTGCTTGTTTAGATGAATTTTTATTCACTGACCTATGTCCGCAGTGACCGGGTGAAGTGAAACACGTTCTCGTACGGTTCCTCGCTTTACCGCAACACCAATGCCAATATCTCTCTTGCACTGTTCGCTCAATCACTTCAACTTAAGAGGGTGTCAAACGTACGTTCCCAGCCAAATCGCTTCTGTGAGAATTTCGACACTTCCTGATAGTACAAAAAATTCGAATAAAAAAATCAACTATACTAAAGATGTCGAGAACATTTATTTTCTATAATAATGAATGAAAGAGTGATTAACCAGTTGCTAAAACTAAACCTTTTTCTCTTTTCAAACGAATTAATTTTTTTTCACAAAAATTTTCAATTCACAAGAATCCTTCGAAAGAATTTACTTTTCAAATATTCTGGTGAGAACCTTTTCGATACTGAGATTCGGATTGACTTTGACTTTTGGTTGGAAATGTATGGGGCATCCCTAAAGGATTCGATACGATTTGTTCTCGAGTTTTATTGTTCTACATCCAATTTGTCTGCCTCTATCTTCGACGGAGGTTGCCAACTCTGCTTTCTATAGGCGACCGCGAGAGAGTCTCGACCCTCGCGCTCGAACCATTGCCAATTTTTGTACAACCGATTGCCGACGTAGTCACTTGTCCACGTGATTCCTATTTACAGAATTGTCGAACCGCGCCAAAGTACTGAGATATAACGGTCGGCCTTCTCCCTTCACCTGTACTTTTACAGTTGTCAAAATTTAATTTTCAATCAGCACTTACCTGGTCGATGTGTCGTTTTTCTTCGGTGTAATTGTCTCGAAATTTTTCTTCTTCGCCGATGTGAAGTCGATGATATTGTAAAAGAAGCGTCGAGCGATTCGCATGTATTTTTTTTTTTTTTCATTCTTTTTTTTTTCGTCCTTTTTTTTTGTAGGATAAATGACAATTATCTTCATCATTTTCATAATTATTACTCGTATTTTTTTTATTTACGCTAATGTTTGCTATACTCGTACAGAATACCTACAATTATTTCGTTAATTATGCGTGGATTCGAAGAGCGAATGCGTGACGCTCATCTTTTCATCGTTTATATGTTTTCTTTTTTTTTTTTTTTTTTTTTTTTAATTTGCCTGTTAATTCGTACAGGGATACACAATTTGTTCCGTTTCCCACTCGAGCGGTGCCCGAATAACGATCGCGCCGATGTCGTCTCGTGATTAATTTTGTTGTAACAGCATTGATCGTTTAAAAAAAAAAAAAAAATACTGAATTGCATATGACTGGGGATCGATGGAGTATTTTTTTTTTTCTACAATCGACGAAACACCGGCCTTTGGCCCCTATCTTTAAGATATTACTTTTAGGATTTTCGCGCATGAAAAAATCATACATATACCGTTTATTTTATGTAAGTCCTGTCGCGAATAGTCTTTGTATTCGTACTTACGTATTTCACGGAAAAAAAAGTATCGCAATAATTAACTAGCCCGAATTGAACCCCCGCATCGGCATTCGCAATATTTTTATTCCATCCTATTTCTCAAATTTGATTCGCTGATTCGACTGCATGGGCGCGTAGGAAAATTATAAGGTTCACCCTTTTTCTTGTCCTATTTTTAATCCTCACGTCGAGATCGAAATGGAATTTTTTCACGCCTTCCTTTTTACGACGAATTTGCTGTTCACATTTTCATCGATCTAGATTGATTTAGAAAATGCGAAGAACTTTCTCCAATGTCGCGCGACGCTCGGTTCCGTTATACTGTTTTTTTTTTTTTTTTAATCGCAATAATTATAATATTCACAGACGATAAAATGGTATCGGAGTGTGGGCGACACGCGCGGTTTTCCAACAGTAATTCGTGTATAATTTGGCAATCGATTCGTTCAGCTCTCTGGGCCAATCGTCGTCCCTAATCCCCTCATCTCTCACTTGCTCTCGTGACTTTGATTCGTTATAACGCGGTTTTATCCGCACACTGGCCAATATTTTTTTTTGTTCTGCTCGTCGGTTTCGAAGCCCGAGTGAGATGCGGAGAGTTGAACAGCGAAGGGAAGAATGAAAAAAAAAAAAAGAAAGAAAAACTGCTCTTCGCCCTCTCGATACTTGGCACGAGAACAGCTACCCTTTTCTCTTCCCGAGAGGTTTGCGAATCAAATCTCGGACGATTCCCGCGGCGATACCGCACGTGCGGATCTCGTGCATTTTCCCTTCTTCCTTTCTCTACATTTTCTCCCTTCGTTCTCTTCCAAAATACATTTTTTTATCCTTCGCTAATATCTCGGAAAAAAATCATTCGCGCGGATAAAATTATATCCTTGGTAAGACAAAATTTGAGTTGAATCGAGGCGATTGCTGCTGGATCTCTCGTCACGCATCGCGACACAATTGTGTGTGTGTGTTTATTTTTTCACTATACACGTAGTAATACCCTCACGCTTATTTAACGCTCGGATCGCACAGTTCACGCAATATCGACAAAGTTCACACGACCCGCGGCGAGTTTAAACTATTATAGTATATAAGTATTATAATACAGAATAATTTATTCCGTTTTTGTCCTTTTCTATATTATTGCTGTATAATATTTATAAGTAAGGTATATACGTTACGCTGGGGCGTCGTTCTGTTTTGCTTTTTCATTTCCCGGTGAATTAATGTGCAGTGTGTGAGGAAGAAAGAAGGAAGATGGAGGAGAACGATGATCTTTTTTTTTTTGGTTTCTCTTTTGTTTTCTAGAATTTTTCTTGATCATTTTCTCGGTGACTCGCGACGAGTGAATGATGAAAAAAAAATCTGAATTTTAGTTCAGATGCCAGCAATACTTTCGTTTTCCGTGGAAATTGTGTTTTTTGTACGTTGGGTATTGTGCGCGTGCATTTTTTTTTTTTAGATTAGATTGTTGATGTTTTATCGGAAAAATTCGAGTGTTCAGAAAATTGACGACAGACATCGCGACAAGGAAGAGGAGATACCGCAATCGTGGAACATTTGCCGAAACGCTTCTCCTTCATGTAGTACGTAATATGATGTTACTTTTTTTTTCCGTTACTCATTCTTGTGTATCGCTTTTGTGTCGTTCATTTTTTTTTTTTTTTTTTTTTTTTTTTTTTCGTGTGAAAGTGTCATTTTTTGGTCACAGATCCGCGAAAGCGCTAGGTCGTGTGTCGCGAGGTCCAATGACTCGGGGAGAGTTATTGCATGAAATAATCTGGATGATCTGAATCCTTCTCAAACCTCTTGGCCTCCTCTTGCATGCTCTCCTTGATCTTGAGAATAGCTGCCGACTCGTTCTGATCCTGCGAACCAACCAACAACCAGGCCGGTTACACGTTAACCTCGGGGTAACAACCCAGCGGCAGCCGAAAACTTCGTATGTTATACTTTTTTTTGCCGCTTACTTTTCGTTTTTTTTTTTGTTATTTATTCTCTCTTGCGTACGCTCTCTAACGCACGACCTCAGCTTTCAACCAAGATACGAAGCAAACGAACGACATAGTTACTGACCTTTTGTTCGGTGAAGGAGAGCTTTTCAGCTTTAATTTACTTACGAGTTACCGACCGATGGTTTCAGAAGTTATTTAACATAAAATTGTCGAACTCGCGAAAATTGAATGTTTGCTTTCTTTTAACTCTTCGAGAACAAGAAAATGTTTCTGGTAGCAAACGAACATTCATTCTTTTAACAACCAAAACCATACGAACGTTCGTAATTAATTTCTCTTCGAGTTATCAAAAAAACAACACTTTAAGGTAATTCTGTAAATTTTCACAGATTATTTTTAGCACACCAACACTACAAAAAAAATTATAATTTAATGAACGATATTGCAAGCTTCTTTAACAAAGTATTTTGGAAATTTCAAACCAAATGTGCGATTCGATTTGAGAATAAAATGTTTATTTTCAATGCAAGTATTTGACAATTTGAGGCAAAGGTTTGCAATTTCAATGCCTTGTATTTTAATTGCACGAAAGGGTACATTAATGTTCAACTGATATAAGTAGAGTAAGAAAATTTAAAAGGTCAGTAACTTAGTCATTTGTATTATAGTCTCGTTTAGTAATTTTTCGTTCACCTTTGAGGCACCTCCGATATCTCGTGATTCATGTTCGTTCACTGATAGCTCGATCCATCGAGGCTCGGCTTGGGCGCATCACACATGTGATTCATCGATCTTGGCATGAAATGCTGGGCCGGCGAGAATCGCATACGCAATGGTAACGTCAGCGTATACATACAGTGCGGTGTGGTGGTGCGTCGGTGGGGCCGGGCTTGGTCAAAGTAATCCATAAAGGTTCGGTCGTTCGATTGAGAGATCGTGATAGATAACTAGATACGTTTTATAATTAAGGAGTTCGATGTGACACAATGATAGATCGTTTATTTTTTGTTTCTTTCATTTTTCTTGTTAATTGCAATAGAAAGGTATGTTTTAAAAATATGCTTCACTTTTTTTTTCATTGTCTCGTCATCATCGTTACAAATAATCAGTAAATAATCAGGGTGCTCTGACCCACAACACATGGACGTTAAGAGAGAGATCAAGCAAATTAACCGACGCGAAAATCGATGTGACCCAATCACATCAATTTTTTTGTATTTTTTTTTTTTCGTTCACGAATGAGAAAAATTCTTCTCGTCTTGTATCAGTTCCCCCGACACGCACCCACACCTCACCGATTTGTTACAAAATATACAAAGAGAAAAGAGAAAAAAGTTCAAGCAATCACAAAACAAATCGCTGCTTCTCTCTCTTCTGATCATCACGTATCGATTACTTTTTTCGGGTTTTGTATCTATAAACTGTTTTTTTTTCTCGTTTTGCATGTATCTTTTGATTTTTTTTTTTTGGCACTCTAAACGGTACAACGCTATTTCGCAATCCATAATCGCAATCCGGCTCAGGCATCCATGTGCTACAGGTCAGTACAGCCTAGTACTATATACAGCTACCAGGAATATATTTATTGTTTAATATGTTTATTTTTTAATCTCCATTATTAATTCGTATCGCATAGTCAATCGCCTCGATGAAATTTATTATTCGCGTTCGCAGGACGTGTGTTTCACCCACGTTTCAATTTAGCGTGAGGATGTGTCGTGGATAAAAGTATCGGCAATTGTGGAGAGAGAGAGAGAGAGAATGAGAGTGAGAAAGAGAGATATTTTTAAAAAAGAAAAATAAGACCACGTAGAAGGTGATTTTCTTTGCTTTTTTTTTTGGAGGGGAAGAAGTAAGAAGAACGTGTGTGGGAGACGGCAAACGGCATGAAACACACGGTGCATTCTGCGAACGAAACAAACGTGAATAATTAATGATCCACCCGAACTCAAATCGACGAACAGACAGCATAAAAGTTATGTATAAAACGTATATGAAATATTAATAAGAATATATACTCCGGTAGCCCAAGCACCTTGCGGGTTATTTTGTTTTACAAATAAAAAGAAAAACGCATTATTCTCAGTGTAACAGGATTACATTTATTGTCTCGATCTCCCCTTGGCGTAGGCATATTTTTTTTTTTCGTTTCTTATTTCTCATCATTCAGGCGTAATAGGCTTACAACGTGGGAGTTATTGAGTTATCGGTGTTTTTTTTCTCTCGTTTTTTTTTTAAGAGTACCAAGGTGCGTTTACACTTCAAGACTTAAACGACATTCTCTTACGTTCTCGCGCTCTCCCTCACTCTCTCACACGACCAATCTCTCTCACTCTCTCACGTCTTTCTTTTATCAATTTTTTTTTGTTCTCGTTTAATTCAACGACTAAGTACGAGCAAGTACGTGCGGCGACTCGGTCATCCTAAATCGTATATTTTTTTAAGCAAATTTATTTCTTTAATTTTCACAGAGAAACGCAATATACGCTTGGACGACGATCAAAGAATGGAAATATGGTTTTTTTTTTTTCATTTCCGTATATTTACTCATCTTCCGTTCGATTAATTTCGATTTGTTTTAGTTTATCTAGTACTAACGAACAATCTCTATTCAGTTCGTGTCGCCTCTTGCATTTCATCGATCTATATATAGAAGATTCATCTAGATATATATCGATTTTTGTTTGTTTGTTGTAAGTTCAACAATAAGATCGGAGAAAGTCTTTCAGAATAACAAAACGAATCTTGGAACGTAAGCGTACCTTCGGCGTCGAGTATATATATATACTAATATATATATACATTGTTTGAATGAATTAAAAAAGTCAACGGTTAGATCGCTTCTGTCGCCAAAATCGCCTAGAACGAAACTTCAAACCAGCGATGACAATTCTTGCGCAAAACATGAGAACGAAGAACGAAACAGTTCTGTGATTGTTTGTTTTTCGTATTCTTAAAGCGCTGGTCCAAGAATTTCGCACTCGCATGTTTATTTTCATTTCTTTATTTAATTTCAGTTTTCTCAAATTTTCATCGTATTCATTTTGTTTTTCCTCGTTTCGTGTTACATTGAATCGTTAATATGTAGTTTTTATGGTGTTTAAGTTAAGAGTAACTAATAGCAGCACAGCATAGTCTGGTACTGACCTATAACCACCTGCGGACGGATGGATTCCATATTTTTGTTTATGTTTGTATTTTTCTCGTTTACTTTTTTTTAAACTTTAAATACAGCCTACCCCACCTTCCTCTTCAGAGCTCTTCTCCAATCACCTTTAGGTTCAGTACTCACACTGCCTAATTACGCGTGTGTCCTTATATTCATACAAAAATAGTAACGTTTTTATATAACATTCCGTCTCACGATTTATTCAAGTACTTCAGGTATATTAATCGGCGTTATCAGCATCGCAATTGCCTGTGGCGGTACCGTGACAAAAAGGAATAAACGAATCTCAAAACGTCGCGTCGTATTCCCCAAAAAGCGCAAGAGTTGAATCGAATAGATTATTCTTTAAAATTAAAATAAATTCAAAAAGCCAACAAACTCGCGAAAGACGGCAGTTTCGAATATAGTTATATCAATACAAATAATGCGTATTTACACATGATTATGCAGGCTCGTATGGCTAATTTATACACGATAAAAAATAAACTATCATTAAGACCAAATCCGTTCGTCAAAAGTAAAACGGGAACTTTAAAAAAAAATTCAACCATGCTGTTCACCAGAGGCGTTAATTATTCCATTACCAAGTCAGGCAAGAAGTTAGGTAAGAATACGTTAAAAAAAACAATATTTACAATTCTTAGCAAAAATTATCCCTTGTCGGTGGTGAAAAAAAATTCACGTGGCATAGTTTATTATACTTATGTGTATTATGTATCGACGAAAGCTATTGGCTATTATGTAAAGTTGTATAAAAATACGTACTATAGAAAAGAAGAAACAAAAAAAAATCACGAAGAAGTCCGTCGCGTTTTATGTTTTGTAATTAATTTTGGAAATAAAGAAACGGTTCATTCCCCCGCCCACTCGATCCCCTAAATCCGTTTCCCGAACTATGTACAAAATTCGAATTCGTTTTAATTGAGCAATTATCGAAAGCGGCAAGCGGTAATTCCACGGGGCATTGCGACGCGATTATAGCTACCGAAAGTGTATTGATTCGCCGGCCCGTGACGTACGGGTACGTAATATTAATAATGAGCAAATGTTGTGGAGGGTACTCTCTCCGTCTGAATCTCGACTGGATTTGTCCTGCCCATTTCAAAGCCACCGAACTCGATCAGTGAAGATAGAAGTAAAAAAAAAAATTAGCAACAATCTCATTTTGCACAATAGTGAGAGCGACTAGAAATTGGGACGCATTTCGAGCCCATTCGAACGGTCTCTCGCGAAAATATACTACCAAGAATCGCGATTTTAAATAATTTAATTCGGACTTTATATTAGGCCGAATTTGGCAAGATGCAGGGTTAAAGTAAAGCGCGAAAGGTAGAAACAAAAAACTGAAAAATCGAGTGTTCTCGGGTGATTTATCGAAGACGCTAGAAATGAGAGAACAAACCAGTGGATGCTTTTTTTTGAGAGAATGTAAATAAAAATAAAAGAGAATCATGTAGATAAAATAATATAAGAGACCGAAAAAGAAAGACACACATACAGTGTATATGTATATATGTATAAAAAAAAAAAAAAATTGAGTTAAGAAAATTATGCGACCAAATCACAGTGATGGACAGTTACGAGTAACAGCCTTTCGTACTTCAGGCACCTTCGCTTACGAGCTAAGTATGTGTTTTACTTGATTTTTTTGTATCTTTTCAATCGGGTTCGAAATAAATATAAATAATAATTGTTTTTTCAGGGGTCGGGGGCAGGGGATGACTATGACAGTCAGAACGCTAACTAAAGACGCTTATAGCCTTGACAATTAAAAACCTAGTGATAAAACATATGTAAAAAAAAGAATGAAAAATAAGAAAGCAAATAGTTTTTTCAACCTTGCGAGTATCAGCGAAGCATATACATAGTGATGTATGGCGGTAGTGGCAATTAAGTAACTTGTTCATTATTGGCGCTGATTCTTAAATGCTAAGAGTCTAACGATTTAGGGGGCAGGGGGGGGGGGGGGGTGCGATTGACAACAGATTGATTAAATGAAAAAAATACAGGTCGAGCTTTTTGTTTTTCGTTTCGTTTTTCACCGAGGTTTTACGGGACGCGTGACACGTGTTCTCGTTAGCCGTTTCGGTATGAATCCCCTTCCTCATTCGTGTGATTAACCGGGAAGTCTACGACGTCTATGAACTTGAGGCTGGATCCAAGGCGATTTGAGTTTTAAAAAAACTGTCGAGAAATACAGAACGTGCACGTATGTAGTTACTCTGAATTAATTAAAACCGCGTTGAAATAGAATATAGTCGCGAAGAAAAAGAACAGAAATTTTTCTTAAATTTGTAGTACCTGGCACATGTATTTGTCGACGCCTCAGTGCCTGGGAATCGATAGAGTATCCACATTTTCTCATTTTTATTTTCTTTTTACGATACCCCATCGATATCCCGTTTTTATGCATGGACTTTTTGTGTAAATTTAAATCTATATTCGTAATTAACAATAATCAAATTTTCCACTGGCCCATCGATTTTCTCTTGCCCAATAAAAAAATAAAAACCTAAATAGACAGTCTTCCACTACCGGAGGAATTTATCGTACATAGCGCCATTTGGAATCGAAGATTGAGAATTAGCGCCGCGCGATTTACTGAGACAGAAAGTAATTTATCTTATCATTCGTTTTTTTTACACTCTGAATTGCTTTATTTTTTGTTTGTTTTTTTGAAAGACCTGAGCGTAAGCGAGCTTGTGAATTTATGCACGATTTGGATTGCATGCGTTTCCGTAACGAGCCGACGATTCTTCGCGGACCTCCATTTTTTCGTCGATCGAAGTAGTAATGATCGTTCGTGTCGGCAAGTCCGCGAAGATTCATCAATTGCTAATTTATGCACCCCCGTGGCTACTTAGTTGTAAGTTATTTGTTTCTTTCTTTTTTTCGTTTGTTTGTTTCTATCGCATTTCACTGTTTCATTGACTATACATAGATTCGTTAAAGAATCTGCTCATACTCACATTCTCGCCGGGACCGCCGAAACCCCCGAGATTATAGTCACCCATGCCGCTTCCGCTGTCTTCTCTCGGTGTTCCCGGACCACCGTTTGCTGGACTGTTCTTCATACCGTCGAGTCCATCGCCGTTTAGTACTGGGCCCATTGTGTTCGGTCCCATTGGTCCCATTGGACCACCCTCGGGTCCACCGCTCATCGGGAAGTCCTGCAAAATCAGACATATTGTTTAATCCATTCGATTGTGAAACTATTTGGTTAAAATAAAAAATAATCAAGTATAAGCTCTCGATAGCCCATTAATTAGCGATCTGTGCAATGAAGATATAAAAAAAATATATATGGAAGCGAATGTTTTGAACCCTGGCAAAAACAATGTAGTTAAATATTCCAACTAAAGAAAAAAATATAAATATTTGAAACTGTTAATGCTTAATGCAAAACCAAGAATTGAGTGCGTTATTCCGGAATAGATGAACCTAGATGCTATACTAACCCCGGGCATGTTTCCTCCAGGTACTGGTTTCATCATCGTGTACATATTCTCGCCACCACTGTTGCTACTGTCTTGAGGACTTGGCATTATCGGTGTTCCTGGCCCTGGTGGGCCAGTCGAGCCAGGTGGCCCGCCGTAATTACCCGGCGACGATGACGAATAGTTCATTGGCTGCACGGAATACGATAACGATTATTATTGCGAAAAAAAATCAATATATTATTTTTTTCCGTCATCAAAGATATTACTTTCTGCCAGGGATAGGACAGAGTCATCGGTAAACGAGCGGTCACTACTTAATTAGTAATTCAATCAGTGGATCTGTTTTCCCGTCCGTTTTAACACACCGATAACTGTGTCTTTTTTTACACTTTTCAGTAAGGAGATGCTGGACCCCTGTTTAACTCCTTATTTACTATTTTCACGAACAGAACTAAGCGATAGTTTCAATTTAGAATTAATAGGATGCTAAGCACACAATTCTAGACGTATACACCCGAAAATATTTATGGCTCGTATAGCATCCTGTAAAATTTGCAGCATTTTGCGTAGCATACTAATAATGTAATAATCGATTGTAGAAAATCGTTTCGGTCAGTCGGTAACACAGGAAGGTCCAGCGACTCTTTGAAGACTATATGTGGGCTAGTATAGATTTTTTTTCTTATTTTTAACATACTGTAGATGTGTTCGGTTGCCACTGTGGCCGTCCGCCTGGTCCCGCCATGCTCATCGGTGGCATTCCTCCGGGTCCTCCGGGCCCTCCGGGTCCCAAACTACTGTTTGGTGGAGGACCTCGCATACCAGGCCCGTAACTTCCTGGCCCCATAGGACCCATTCCTGGCCCCCTCGGTGGATTCATCCTCGGATTCATCGGGTTCATGCCTGGGGGTCCTGAAGAAAAATTTGTCAGTAACATCCATTCGTTATTACGACCAATAAAGTATCTCTACAATTGTGTCTTAAACCCTTGGTTAATCACTAATCGTATATTTCACAATTGTTCGCGCAAGGCGTGACCAAATCTAAAAACTATAATTCATTGTCTATCGTTGATGAGGCAACATTACCGAAATTTTGTTATCACGAATAACGTTAAGTAAAATTTAAGTTGTGTTCAGATTTAAGACACTCTTTGTCGGAATCACCAACACTGGTCAGGGTTGCCGTTTTCAGCAATGCTGATTGAACCGCAGTGATTACCCTCTAAGCTTGCGCAATTAGATTTTCTAAAAAGCACTACTTAAAGTTGACGTACGCCGAAAAAATTTGGGATCAGAACGACTCCTAACGCGGACTGAGAGTGGAATTTATTGATCACAGCTTAACGATTACGCTTAACTGTTTCATTTTTTATTTTTTTCTCATAATTTTTCGTCACATTTTTTTAAGTTGGCTGACGCGGATTAAAAATAAAGTGCGATTGTGGCTTTGTGATTGTAGGAATAGCGTGCTGAATGTAGGCGATATGGTTAACGAGAAACACACACATTGACACGGCAGGAGGCACATGCTGGAGGGAAATGGGAACGGCACGGTAACGTATATGTATTCCTAAAATATATATATTTTCTTTAATTACTGCAACTGTGTGGGAAACATAAATTTTACTACACAGAAACCAAAAAGGAAACTTATAGAGTCAAGTTTCGTTTTCTTTCTCATCCCGCCACAAACAAAAATCTGAAAGCAAAGAAAAACATGTATCGTTTGGCTTTTATGTACAGTGCGCAACAATAGCGAGGAAGCACATTAATAATTCTAGAGCTGAAGACTAGAAAGGCAATTGTGTTGTTTTGTTGAATCTACGGTGGAACTTTTTTCATCAGCAAATTATTGAAATTTCTTCAGTGGAAAATATAGTTTATAATTCATTCCGCTACGTGAAGGAAAAATTTGGAAATTGCGAATCCAAACGTACTAATTGTGTGCCCAAAACCCGACTCCTAATCCTCAGGGAACTTGCGAAAAAAAAAAATATTAATTTCATCATCAGCCATTCCCATTGTAACACGTTTGTACACCCGAATCACAGAGTTTTGAGTACAAAAAATTTTCACATCATGACTAAAGCTCTCTCAGAAATTATTTATAATGATTTGATCTATTAACCCGTCCTGACAACAGTACAATGACACTTTAAGGACCGATTAGACACACGAATATGTATAACTTGTTTTAAGCACTGATTGAAACACTAATTACAAGAATGAGGTCACATTTCAAAATATCGGATAAAAATCGCCGGTGGAATTTAAAAAAAGTGTATTAAAAAAATCGTGCATTTCAATCCTTTTTGTGCACTTTTTCTATCCCTGTAGTTTTCTATCCGAATTTTTAAATAGAGCTGGAGAGGCCTTTTCGACACAAAATAAAGCTAGTGTGACGTGTCGGTTGTAGAAGAAGGCAACAAAAAAATAAACACAATAGGAGGCGTATAGAGGAAAAATGAAAAACTATGTTGAGAAGTTAGGCTTTTACTAAGTCATGTGAGTGTGATTCGGTTGCTGGGTTTGCTTCCTACCTTGCCACCCTACAAACTCTCCGGCTTCGCCTGAGGAACACAAGAGCACACATTAGTACGGCAGGTAGGTAAGGTCAAGTTGTTGGCGGCAGAGCCCAGTTATTTCCCAGTGGCATATGAAAAAATATATAATCTACTCCGAATTTGAAATGATTTTGGGAAATAATGATAGATTTTGTAAATTGTAAAAAAAAAAAAAAAAAAAAAATTAGCAATCAAAACCACTGTTCGTAACCGGGACCAAGTTCAAAAACCAATCCACTCCACATCACAGCAATCCAATCCGATTTAGAATTAATGATAATTAAAAAAAATAAATATATGTATATACTCGTTCATTTTTTTGCTGTGTGGTTTTTGATACTCATGCGTCTAAGTCATTCTCCTTTCGAAACGCTTGCCAATACCAAAAGGATAAATAAAGACAGAGTAGTTTTGTTTTTTTCTTCTTTTGAATATGCAAGTGAACGAGTCGGCTTACCTTGTCTTGTCGGGTCCATACTGTTCTGCATCATCGGCGCTCCTGGTGGCTAAACAAGTCAAAAACAATTGTTTCAAACTTGGCGATCAATTTGCGCTGTAGATTCTAAAAACATCCACTTTCGGGCAATCAAGGATTTGTTTTTAAAAACGTGAACCTACCCCATTAAAGTCGTTTCCCATTTGTGGCATACGAACGCCGGGTCTTGGTCCTGCAGGATACCTAGGACCTCCCATAAACTGTAACAAGAAGACGTAGTTTGGTGATTTTGCTCTCGCTAACGTCCTCCGGTCTCCCATACGCAAGTTCTGTACATCCGTACTCTTGTCGCATTCGAAAGTCGACAACCAAAATTCCATCGTACTCAAAGTTTGTTCCGAGTAAACGTGTCCTTTCCGCTTTAGTGACTTTTATGCTTGTTAGCACTCTTCTACAAATTATTTTTCAATGGAAAATTTCAAAGGTGATTTAGGACACGAATTTTCTCACGCGAAATCTTAAGACTCTATTCTTACCTGAGGTGTTGAGATATTATGTTTTTTACGTAATGAGGGAGGTTGAATATATATAGATATATAACGATTTAACTATGAGTTGTAACAAAATAAGGACGGATCTCTTACCTTGGCAGTGCATGTAATCGCGAGAACTCGTTCTAGAATCGTTTCATGCTATATTGCTATCATATAATAGTAGTATGTATAGATAAACTTTGTCCAGTTTGAGGATTTCGTAATATCTCTGTATATATTGAATGTAGTGTTTGACGCGAACCGTTATGCAAGGTATATCAATGACAATAAAACGAGAAGCTGTACGTTACTTCACGTTCAACAGAACAATATTGATAAGAAAACTGATAATCCCATGAACCGTGATTGTTATAGTGAACACGCGTAAGGACATTGATTAGTGGAAAAAAATGAGCAATCCCGTAGAAAAATAGAACAACTTCTACACAAGAGGTACATTTGAGAGGAAGGAATGTAAATTGCTGAAAATATTATAAATTGCTCATTACAAAATTCGATCGTCTTCAAAGATCTATTAAAAACGGAAGTTTACTGAAATGCATCGATAGTTTTTTAGTATCGTTCTATTAGGTATGAAAGGGTTAAAACATGTGAGTTAGGCCTGTTTGTTATTTAACAGTCGAGTTACACGATTCAATGATATAGTGCGGTGAATCGATGAAAGAGAGAGCGGAACGATTGTGTCTTCTTCGTGAATGACGGATTTCCATGTGCAGTGTTTATTTGTTTGGTGTGTGTTCTGAATGATTCTTACCTGTGTGGGCATCATCTGCGAGTGTGGGGGCGGGGGTGGCTGGGGGTGCTGGGGGGATGGCTGTGATGAGGGGTGTGTGGGCGGAGATGGTCGCATTGTCGAGTTGTTCTGCAACAAGCAACGCAAACGACAGACATGTAGCAACACTGCGATCCAGGCAACAACTATATAGTACACTAGAAGGCACGAGAAGAATTTTCCGTTTTGTTTAAGATACTAGTCATCAAGATTTTGAGTTTCTTAAGATTAAAGAAATATTTGTCTTAATTTTTTAACTCGTTTTATGTTTAAGAAAAAAAAACCAACAAACTCCTGGTCAATTACTTAGAGCTTGAAAAAATATAAGATTGCGGGCTTGTTAAATGAGAAAATTCGGACAGATCGTCGCGCGTAAGAAAATGTAAAGAACATTGAATTCGAAATGATTTTATTATCTACGGATAATCCCACAAAGCCCCAGATGAGATGCTTATTAGCATTTTTTCGAAAGGAACTTGAAGGTAGATACAGATAGATGAACGGACGACATAGATGTGACCTGAAGCGACGTTATCACAATGCAATGACATGTGAAAAATTCATTTATATCAAATATAGTACGATTTATGCTCGTCTAGTGTCTAGGCAGGCTGTTTCATGTCAAACGGTGCAGTGAACTTTCAAGAGATTTAGCGTTGACAGTAAATGAACGATATCTCATAGTACGCTATGATATCCCACATTGACAAGAATATTAAAATAAAGTATCTATGTTGCAACATGTAAATTGTGAATTTTAGTTCTGCGATGATTTTCATATGGGGTTTAATGTCTAAACTAGCACATCTATGGTTAATTTACAATTAGGAAGGAGTTTTTACATCGATTCGAAGTGATGTAACGAGAATTTGGAGATTATTATTTGGCGGGAAAATTTGAAAAATTGACATCGATGTTTAAACTTGTTCCATCGGATACAATTTTGTAAATTTATCTCCAAAAAATGTTCTTGACAATCTCCGCGAAATGTGATAAACGAGCGCACATATACATATGAGTATCAGATACAGAGAAGAAGAAGAGTAATTATATTAAATATACATATAGTATATAGTATATAGTCAAGCATGGAGATTTGAGTTGGAGATACACTTGTTTCAAAACTATCTATTCGTTTATCAAACTTACGTCACGTGGAGAATTCCTTTTTTTGTTTCAATTATTAATTTCTTTTCAGCACTTACAGCCTAGACCCTAGATAGCAATATTTGAATCAAGTGTAACGCGAATAACGCGTATAAAATGTTCATTACTAAGTTTCGGCTAAGATATAATTAAAAGGATACGAAAATAGTATCATTGGAAAGCTAAAACTTTAGAAATTCATTACCAAATTTTCCTCGTACTGACTATTTTATTTTACAATTTTCTTAGCCGATTCTTCTTAACGCACAATTTGAAGAAAATTGTATATATTATTCGGACCTAAAAGTTGGGTATCAATCATTCGGGACATATATTTCAAATGCATAGTCGAATAAAAATTTCGACGCATTCACGAAAGAAACGTAATTGATACAATAATAGAAGAGTATCCAATGATTTAAGATCGTAGCTATAGATACAGATCTGATAAGCTCGATGAATGTATGATGAATCGATCGCTTTCGCGTATGTAACAAGCCCCTCAGCATTCGTTCACATTTATTTACAGCGTGCAATTCGTATATCAGAAAATTATATTTTTCATATATATTTAGTACCTTGTCCGCTTGTTCGATTGTCGGCTCGCCAAACTTTCTATGTTACGTTGATAATGGACATTTTTAAACAGCGATATGATTGGATTTTCTTGTACCGAGTGGGACGATGAAATCAGGATGTTATGCATGTTTAAATCGCGATATCTTTCTTCAATCTTTGAATCAAGTTTTGGAAATCTTTTGACTCATTGTCGGAGAAAGAATTTTTCCTGTTCGTTCTTTTCCTCGTATGCTCTTCCAGGGTTCTTACGTTACGTTTTGGTAATACTATCGACGCTTTTAGTTTCCACCAGGAATAACTGTTTTAGATATATTGTTGTATTTATGAAAATGAAGGTGAAGTTAATAAGGAGAAAAATGATAACTTACTGGAAAGAATCCGGGAGGTATCGGTCCACCAGGCATGCCATCGTTCGGCGGCATCTGCCCGAGTGGAGATGGTGCTGGTCCAGCATTCTGCAACAATCCGTCAATTAAATGAATTAGCAAAGTTAAAGCTATGAAATGAACTCGACTGCGTTTTCTTGTCATCGTACTCCTCGCCATGACAACTCTTACGAATTTTACTCGATTAGCTCGTTAGTTCATCAATTTATCGACTATTAATTCATAGACTACTGTCTTTAAAAGGAGAGAAACGAGCAGTTTAGTTTCGAAGCTAAGTAATAAACGAATCAATTTCGGTTTAAAGTAATCCAAGTTTCACTTTAAATTCACCTTAACATAGTAGACGTCTTAGGCAAACCAATAAGAGTACTCAAGTACCGGGGAAAAAGGATTCAAGCGAGACTATTTCGATACTTACGTGTGTAATACCATTAACTCCGTATCCACTGTTAACGAAACCCTGAAAAATGCAAGAAAAAACGATGTCAGTCAAAAGGCCAATTCGTTCATAGTCTATATCGCACGGTACCGCGTCTTAATTTTTAATATATATAAGTATATACTAAAATTTTGATAGTAAACCGCTGCAAAATTTTTTGTTTTCTTACGTAGTCGTGGAAAGCTTTGGCCTCGCTGCTGTGATCGCAAGACTCGCGTCGTTCCGGCGCTGCGCAATACAGATCCCAGAAGACACTGCAAAACAAACAGCACCAAATTTATATAATCTCCATAAGAAATGAAAAACGAACTTGTTCCGAAATTGTGTTTTTAAAAATACAACTCACCACCACCAAGAATGTAGAAACCCAGGTGGTTCACCTAGAGTTATATTTTTCTCCCATCGTATCTGTAAGCAATGTTAATCAGTGATTAATATCTCAGCCCTCCTATCCGCGAGTAAAAGGTGTAAATTGTTTACCTCTGATAGGAATGTTTGGGCTGCTTTTTGTGCTCCTACGTGAAGCAGGTACTCGTAAACGTACAGTGCCAATCTGTAACATAAAGCAATATTTTAAAAAAATACTGAAATCGAAATCCACAAAGTAATTCTCTTCTTCAAGCGAGCATCAGATAAATTCAAGCGCAGACGATATTCGAAATTGTCTAATATTTTATTTGCTCTCCCGTTCGATTATTTTCGCTCTGCTTGAGATGCATTAATCGGTGTCAACGACCCGGCGTCATGTCTAACGGAATCTCCCGGTGTCGAACCTCGGGAATAATGGCTACTCGTTGTTCTCCCGTGTACTGTGTGTGTTCGGGCGCGCGAAGAATACCGCACGAGAAGAGGCGAAAAATACACGGAGGCCGATTTGCGTGAGAAAGAGCCGAGATACGGTCCTAAAACTACGGCGAGAGAAAGGGAGTAATCGTAGTTATCTGGAACGTAGCCAGGGGTTCTCAATTCGTCCGACTGTCACGTGTATTTACGTGACTGACAGTGAGCGTAGCAGTGGACTGACGCTTCTTAGTCGATGTATTCTAGAGTTTCCCACTGGCACGTTACAGCGAGAAACAAGTAGGCGAGAAAGTTCCAACGTCGGCCTCGCTTCGCACGTACTTTATGCGACTGTTTGAAGAATTCGACAGTTCACGAACAGTTTCCATGAGAGTTGATGATCAAAAATAAAGAGCTCGAATTTGGATCCGCAGAGAAGAGGTTAGCAATTTTTTTTTCCTCGCCGGAACTATATTTCGGATCGATCGAGCTCGAAGATACAATAACGGCCGCCGGTGCCACGGGAAACAAAAATGGAGAGCATGTCCAACCTCGCTGGAATGTGAAATCGATCCGAAATTTTTTATATCACATTATGCTGCAACATTGATCGAAGGTGAATAAAAATTTGACGAAGATTAATAGAATGATATTTAAAAATACGTACTTCTCTCTAGCTTGGCCGTCCGAGGGTACCGCCGAGGCTTTTCCCTTCGCGTACATCGCCACTGTTGCTACTTGTCAATCTCTCCAGCGTATAATAATCGCGAACGGTGGCTCGCTAGCTGGCTCGTTGGCCAGTAAACGTCCGTGGTGAAAAACGCGAGGGGGGGAACCACGATAGACGAAATAAAAATAATAATAACGAGAGCTAGCTCGAAAACTCTCGGAAGTCAAATAAACAGATTAAAAAAAAAATAATAATAACGAAAAATGTAAACGCGTCGGGTGACGCGTACGATCCACAGGCCGTCACGGCTACGTCGAATCGAGTCGAAAACTTTGATCGGTAGTTCGGAAATTTTGATTCTGCAGACTCGTGACAACAAAAATACGATTGTCAAGCTTCACGTTCTCAGTCTATAGTGTTGTAGCTCCGCATGGTTTGATTCGCGGGCACGAGACCGCACGACGGGCGACGAGCGTCGTCATCGCGCGACGACATCGACGATGTTATCGTTGAAAACAACAAGTCTTTCCTTTCTCCGTCCCAATATTTTTTATTTTTTTTATTTTTTATTCTCCCCGAGGAGAAAGAATTTCTCGTAGCAACCCCTCAACTGGCGATACAACGTTTGGCGTGGCTCTTCGATAATGCCAGTTCTTCCTCTGCTACGCTGTCGCCCCCGCGCGACCGCGCGCGCACACACGCACACACTATACTCTTCTTCTTCTTCGTGATACTCCTCGTAGCTTCTCTCTCCGGTTCAATCGTTGCACAGTCTGGCGTTTGCGACTGGCAGATACTGTAGTTTTTATCGTCGACGTTTGTTCTCCTTGGTTTGCTTTATTTATTTATCTCTTTAGGTGATTTGACATATATATATATATATGAATATATATATGTATATTTTTATTTTACGATTTTGTTCCTCGCGAAGACTAGAATATTTATCCGCGTCCCCGTCAGCGTTCGACAAAGTAGCGAGCGCTGTCTCTCGGTCACTTTACACTCAGTCGCACCTTAACTTCGGCCGAGAGTAGCGTTTTTTTTCCAGTTCGTTCCTTCAGTCCCCTCCGCGCGTTGGACGACGTAGTTGCAGAAAATCTTTCCGTCTCCCTTACTCTCTCTCTCTCTCTCTCTCGTCCTATACGTGTCTCTATTTGTTACGTTGCTGAAGGAGAGTGGCTCTTCCTCTCGTCTCTCAGAACCCCGCACACCGATTCCCGAATATCCTCGATACCACCGTCGTGACACCCGCGCGATACAGGGACTACTTTCTCTGTCGGTCTTCGACGAGTCGAAGACTCCGTCTCGCTCGCACACGTGCTCGGCAACGGCAGGGTCACTTGCCTGTGGCGTACACACACCCTCGACTCTCACCAGGAATACGCACAACCACGAACGGGATTGTATCTGTACGCCAATACAAAGCGAGAATTGATGAACACTAATGTAACGGAGGCGCGCATGCGCACGGAGGAGAGACGCTGCTACGACGCTCTTCACCGCTGCGCGCGCAACCGACAGGCATCGCAACAGGGACGTGGGTCGAGGAGGTCCTCGAGAGCTGGGGATTTACGACGTTGAAAGATAAAATTTGAAGAGGATTATTTTGGTATTTTATGGAGTCAAAAAGAGATTGTATTTTCTTTACTTTTTTATGCGAGTGTTCTTGAAAGATCTTACAAGGATTGAAGTATTTTTTTAATAGCGCTCCCCGTAATTCATGGAAGGATCTATTGTATCCGTAGGTCATAATAAACTTTGCTGACTCTCTCCAATGCTATCTTGGAGAGGATTATTTGAGCATTTTATGAAGTTATTAAGGAAGCTATTTTTATTTTTCCATTGTTGCAACTGTTATCGAAGGTCTTTTCGAGGATCGAAGAATTTATTTTGAAGCGTTCTTGGTAGGTCATGCAGAGATTTATTATATCCCCAGATCATAATTGATTTCAATGACTTTATAACTGAAGGAGCGATTACATGAAACGTCAGCTACGCAAAATTAAATTAAGAGTAACAGATGATTTGGATAATTTTTTTTGTCAATTATAAAATTAGAAATTGTGCTGAAGTAAGATAAAGTTCGATGCGGAATTTTCATAATGATTTCCAGAACATTGTTCCAGTTATTTTTATATCGAGTGTCGGCGGAACCCCGAGTCGTGACGTTACTGGTCTTGAAGTGACATCCGATTGGCTGGAGAGCAAGATACGCACACCTATAAGCGTGCTCCGAGAGCTAGCAGGGATTGCACGGTCATGAACAAACACCAGCACGGGTGCTGGCGCGAGGCTCTCGAGTAGGGAGACCGACGTCTGTCGAACGCAACCGAATGTGTCCGAAGCGAAATAGCCGACAATTGACGAGCCGACGAGGGGGCCGGATAGGGAGACACTGGCTGTTCTCCCAGGTGTACAGCTTCCCCCTTTTCATTTTTATCACGAAATCGAGCTGCGCATTAAATAAGATATTATCATGAATTTTATAAATTAACTATATCTTTAACCTCCGCAGCAATTGATCGAAAAAATCACAACAACATTTTAATAGATTTTACAAATGATCTGAGAGTCAGTCGTTCTAAGAACGAGAATTTTTTTTTATAGATTCAAAAAGAGCTCGTCGTCGAAGTCGACGAATATCATGGATGGTCCTGGAACAATAACTTGGGAAGAATTCGTCGAAAACGCGGAGAGTTTTGTTCGACTTTCCGACGCAATATCGGACAGTTGGGAGCTTCGCGGCGAAAAGGTATCGCTCCGATCAATATAGCAAACGGAAGCCAACTATAGAAAGAGCTCACGAACGAACACACGTTCATGTATGAAAAAAAAAATATTTGCAGATGATTCCTGGAGAGGCTTATTTGTGTCGTCAGGTGAAAACATTCGTGCCGAACAATTATCTGGCTGGCGATTGGGAAATAATGAATGAAGAAGCGTGCAAAAAAGATGAGGAAGAAATAGGCAGGTGCGAAATAAATGATCCGTTCGAAGCAAACAGCGAATCGGAGCAACCTTTCGTAACGGAACATCATATTCTCTGGTCCATGAGTTACGGTGTTCCGGTGCTTTACTTCAATGCCTGGTTTTCCGGTAAGTTTAACGCGACCCGAAACTCTTCTCCCGACCGTTTCGCGCTCAGTCGGTAACAAAAACTGTAATCCATATAAATCATACTATACTTTCCTGAGGACGGGTGAATTACAAATATTTACTCGGTTCTCGCACGCAGGTCGTAATAATTAACGATTATTTCAAAATGTTTAAAAAAAATCAATTATGGTTTTGTTACCGACTGAGTTTTTTTTTAAGACGCCTCAATCCTACAGTAAAGTCTCTCATAGTTTGGATTCCTCATAAACTTCGACTGGATGAGAATTGTTTTCTTTAATTACCCATCGAACATCGACGGATTTTTTTAGTCAATGAAAACCCTACGAGAAAAATGGAAAAATGTATTAGAATTTTGTTATCCACCGAGTCTGTTTCTAATGACCTTAATCCTATGGTAAATAATACAATTTTCAAATAATCACGAAATTTGGTAAAAGATAAGTATGTCGAAGAATTCTTTTTTTTAATAATCAGTGTAATTACCATTAGAATATGAACATATTTTTTTAGGTAAAGGACGAATCGAATAAACTCGCGATGATTTGCGTTCGGGGTTAATGGTGTAACATTGCAATGAAAAAAGCAAAGGTACAAAATTACTTTACGATCATCCTCTTCCGACCCAACAGCACGAAGAGATGGGCTCACCGCAGATGGATCCGAGCGTCGTTCGAATTGGCGTCTGATCGCCACTAGACCTTAATCCGTTACAAGAGCAGTGCGACGCGAGCTGTAATGCTGATTGTTCCTCTTCGATTGTCGGAGCGTTTCGCGAACTGGGCTAAGATGCCCGCCAGTCAGTTACCCCGCGCGGCCGACGAGAGTAACCGGAAACGGAAGGGAGCAAACCGGCGGTGTGAGCAGCAGTCGCCGATGGGGCTGCCGGAGCCAGAGTGAAGGAGGAAGCTGCCGGGAGCAACGGAGAACGAGACAAAAGAAGACAATGCTCACCGAGCACCGTACCGCTGTCTATCGGCCTATCTATATACAATTTCTGGGATTGTCGCTCCGGATTTTTTCCCCTCAAATTCATCATTCCGGACCGAGACCCTGATCTTCGATTGTTCGCTCGAAATTCATTAATTTTCTTTTACACGCCGAAGAAGACTCGCCAAATGAAGAAACAAAATCTTAGGTTAATGACTCTGGGATAATTAATGATGATGTAAAAAATCACGGATAAGCGTTGATTGGATTGTATTACCTGAACCTGCATACTTTCCTATTTGCATATTTATATATAATTTTTTGGGCTTGTCACCCCATTTTTTTTCGCCCTTTCAATCATTATTCCGGATGGAGATCCTTATTTTTTTTTGCTGACGTTCAGAAAATTTTTTTTTCATCCTGTAGAGAGTTGTCGAATGAATGAATAAAATTTTGGGGAAATCACTTTGGGGTAACTGATAATGAAAAAAGAAATTATAGACAATCGATGAGCGAGTAGCTAAGCCTGAACTGTTGTACGCTTTTCAGATTTTCCTGGAGTGAATCCCATCAGCGTCGAAACGGCTCAGAGACTCGCATCCCACGACGATTTCGCCTACGGCGAATTATCACAGGCTATTCATCCGATTCTTGGCACTACGTTTTTGCAGCTTCATCCTTGCAAGTCCGAGGAACTGTTGCGTAACACGTGCAATAGGTACGAAACGTCTTTCGGGAAAAGCGGAAGATTAAAACTATTTTTATTAATTTTTTTCAACTCGGATTTGAATTCATACTGTCTGGTTCTTTTTTTTCAGCAACAATAAATTAGTGAGCTGGCTCAGCGCCGTGGGACCAACAGCATTGAATCTGAAACTAAGTTTGAAATACTGCGAGCTTACGATGTAAAACTCGGCCGAAAGACGTTGGATTCAGAGTCGAATAGATTTTCTAAGTTTTCCGTAACTGTGCACAGTACACAGAACTTGTATTTTTTACAACTGCTTGTCAAAAAGCGCTAACAATTGTGTAATCAGTCATCTTCTGATCGCACACGAATAACAGGACGGGTTTGCATATTCAAATCTGACCAAACGAGTTTGTCATTTATTTTAAAAAACTATTCCAGTAAAATTTCGTACTGCTATTTCTCGAAATTATTTTTCTACTGTGAGTTAAAGTTTATATAAAACGCCTTCTAGGAAAAAAAAGAAAGAAGATACTGAACAATTTTTTTTTCTCTGTGACCTGAATCGAGTCTGAATCTAATTTTGAAATACTACGAGTTCACGACGCGCAATGAAGATGTGGTCGACGAAACTTGGCCGAACAACGTTACCGACATTAAATTGAGATTCGTCGAATAGGATTTCCAAGTATTCCGCAACTATAAGAGCCAATAAAATTTATCGCATTCAAAAATGAAACATCTTTCAGGAAAGAAGAGAAATGGATGGACGATATTGATTTATTTTTTATTTACTCTGCGGAACTTAATTCGCACAGTCCGGTTCTATTCTTTGGCAAAAATAAGTTATCTGGCTGGGCGTTCTGCGGCATTGAATCTGAAACTAGGTTTGAAATACTGCGACCTCACGAGGCGCAACGAAGATCTGGTCGACGAAACTTGGCCGAATGACGTTAACGACATTGGATAGAGAGTTCTCGAATAGATATATCAAGTTTTCGTGACTATGAGAGCAATTGACTTTTCGATAACTTAACAATTAAACACTTTACAGAAAAGAAATTAATTTCAAAGAACATACTGTTATATTTTTCGTGATTCGCATCTCCATTCGTGCTCTATGGTTATTTCTCCAGCAAAAATAAATGACCTGGCTGAGAATCGTGCAGCTGAGAACATTCAATCTGCAATTAGGTTTGAAATACTGTGAGCTCAAGAGGCGCAGGGAAGATCTGGTCAAACGAAACTTGGTCGAACGACGTTATCGACATTGGATTAAGAGTCACCGAATAGATTTTCCAAGTGTCCCGTAACTGTAGGAGCTAATAAAGTTTGTATCATATAACCGTGTATTAAACCGCGTCGAAAATTATTGCCACACCAATTGTCCCAGTGATTTAATCAGCGAACTATGAGCGCCAGGTCGGACGGATCGATTCAGCTATGCGAATCTCCGCGTTTGGATAATTGGCCGAAGCGATTCGTTGAAGGATCGAACACGTGCGCAGAGATGGGGACAATATTGACGGGTGAAACCTTCCGCCCGTGCGATTATCAAGCGCACGAATGAAAATTACGAGCGATAGAGCGAGGATTTTCTTTTTTCTCTTATCTCATGAATTCATTCATTCCGGAGCGACCTTGGCTGATCCGTATTGCCGGCTTGTTTTCCAAACGGCAAATGTCCGTCATAAATCTTGGAGTGAGTCGGGAATGCGCACTAGCTCATCGCGAGCGATAGCCAGACGCAATCAAACGGAAGATTCGTTGAACCGGAAACTACTTTGCTGTTGATATACCGGAGATCCGCGGAAACTCGCTCGTATTTAATTGCTTTTTTTCTTCTTTTCGACGGAGTGAGCTCAGTTTCAATGGCTCTCTTACTTTGGGTCACGTACTAAGTGTACAGAGGCCAAGGGGGCCGCTCCAGCTTTTAATAAAATTGCAATCGGAGAAAAGATGCGAAGAAATCGAAATCGTGTAGTCTGCTTCCGTCGATGCGTTCTCGTAATGATTAAATTATTGATCCATGAGAGAGCGAGAAAATGCGCGCGTGTCGCAGTGATGTGTAAACTTTCTGGCCAGTCTCGCCTCTCATTACCAGATTCCTGCGATTCGTTGTGCCAGGAGACCATGGTATTACTTTTGGACTCGATATCTATGCAGATTTTACGGATACGATCGGAAAGTTGACCGGAGGAACCCTGTGCGCTGAAAACCCTGAGGAGAGAAATTTTTTATGGTTATTTTAACACTGCCCCGCCAGAAGAAACTGCGGCGACAGGAATATTCCATATTTTTTTTTGTAGAAAACTGGACTCTTCTCATTAAAAATGAACCATGAGGGACCCCGATATCTTCGTTTCTCGTTAAATTATGACTGCAGTCATAAAAATATTGACGTTCCGCTGAATCGCACTAAAATAATTTGGAAAATTACACCTTGTGTAGAAAATCAAAATACAGAGAAATTAATTTTTTTTTAATCAATTAAACCACGAAAAATCAATAATGTCATACAACTTGACGATTAGGTTCCTCTATTCGCAAAACTTCTTGTCAGACGATTTTCGACTATTACAGGTGAATGAACAAAGTTACTTTAGAAGCGAGTTTGTCACCGCGTTTGGATTTCACAAACGGCTCTCGGATTTTCATATCTCGCATATGCGTTTTCTTTATTTTACCCTCTCATGTGATAACGAAGCGTGACGGTAATTTTTTTTTGTTCGCCAGACGCTTTGGGCGCAGGTGAAACAAAAGGGTGCTAAAAACGGTGGTAAAGGCTTCGTTTCATAGTCAGCGACTTCGACGTCGTCACAGCGTGCACTCGTTCCCCATTCTACTCAAATCCTCATTAAATTCTCAATGAACAGTGCATAATGGGACGCACCATCACCACTTTACCGACTCGTATCTGCGAGCATAGCGATGTATGAGTACGTAGGTTCTTTTTGTCCGCACGCGAGAAGAGGCGACTGAGCAGGAACGTTATTGTCCAACGGCCTCTACCGAATCCGGGTTTTTTTTTGTGCTATCCCCTCTGTCGAAACTCCCCCGTAACCTCGAGAACACATTCGGGTTAGTCGAATCTTCTGCGACCCGCTGATGATCTTGTCAAAGCCCCGAGGGTGCAGAGACGATATCGCGGTCGGTTGCGATCGTTCTACGTTGTATCAAATTAGACCAAAAAAAGTTTCATTTTTTATATTTTCATCCTGGTTAGAGGGTTTAATTTATCAAGAAGATACGTTGTTTCTCGACGTGTAAAAAATGCCCACACTTCTACTGAATTTCATTGGTCAACACGAGCCCTTCATATTATCCGGGGCGTCGGATCCGTTCAATTTCTCCACTGCACAGCATCGATGTCTGTCACGTCTTATCTTTAGAAAGACTCGATAAATCATTGGCAGCTTTTCATGAAATCGTCGAAGGTTCAATACGCATTGTTTGGAATTTTTCAATATTTTTTACACATCGTTGTTCGCTTCGAACCCGTGCAGCATCCATGCGGAAAAAATGCGAGAAAATTGACCGAGCCGAGGATAGCTCGTACCTGATCCACGTGTACGACTCTACGCTTTCCAATCTACCTCCCGCGGACCAACCTTCAAGCCACAATAAATCCATTCTATTCCCATATCTGCGGAATAATACGTGGGAGGGAAAACAGAATCTGGGCGTAATTAGATGATCGCCGACGCGGAAATTCGATTAAACTATAATTGAAGTAGATTCTGCCTGTTCGCGCCACCGTGAATATCACTTAACGGCACAGCATCAAGCGCATCAGCTGTGCGTGACTGCAGATACCATGGTACACAGCCATATTCGAAGTGCAAACTTATCATTTTTTTTTTCGCTCTTATTCGAGCTCGATTTGTGATCCGACTATTAGACAGAAACCGTAGGCATTCACGGGTTCGATAGAAAGAATTAAGGGGTTTTATATATATATATAATGGCCGAAACTGAAGATCCTTAGGGATGCCAGTTGCCATGGATACGAGAAGCTGTCGCTTGTTGCATACCTGGAAATTCCGACAAAGCCTCAGGCAAGCTCTCCATCTCACCCTCTACCTCCAAATTCTCTCGATTAGTCTGTCCGGCCAACCCGCTCTTGTACCTTCACTCTACATCGTCCCGATTCTGTATTCAACCCTGGCCAGCGTTTTCTGGTAAACACTATGGTAAGCTAATTGATCTGCCTCTGTGACGCACAGAGGAAGTATCGAGTGCACCGATAAATCGATGGTCACAGGATTCAATAAAACCTGAATTTTATATTGGTACTTGTGCCTCAGGTTAAATGGCTCTTTGATAGCCGTGAAAAACATTCATTTTTTCTTCTGCTACATATGAAACTTTCTGATAAATAACTTGTTTTCAATCCCAGATACAATAAAGTGTGATTGAAACAAAAATGTATTTATTCGCTCGATACTTTTTAATATAATTTTTTTCCCAGTATCGGCAAGTGTTTCCTGGTTAAAAACAGTGTTAAGGTAATTGATCCACCACGGGAATTAATAAGAGATGAATTTTGTCTTTTAATTTTTTTTTCGCCTCAGCTGGAACGGCTCTTTGTTAATCGTGAAAAGAATTTATTTTTTTTGCTGCTCGATGATAAACTTTCTCGTGAATAACTTCGGCTTCCAGGCCCAACTATAGTAAAGTGCGATTAAAAAAAAAAAGAAATAATTCTATCGATTTAATCGTTACAATTTTTTTGGTCCAATTCCGGTAAGTGTTTCCTGGTAAACACAGTGGCAAGCGAGTTGATCTGCGTCTGTGGCGAACAGAAGAGATATCAAGTGAACCGATAAATCGATGGTCACAGGAGTTAATAAGAGCTCAATTTTATCCCGTTACCTTCGTTGCCTGAGGTTATGCGGGACTTTAGTGTTGATGAAAAACATTTTATTCTCTATCCGCTGGATTTTAACTTTTTCGTCAACAGCTTTTAGTTTCAGCCCTGAATTTAATACAGGGATTGAAAAAAAAAACAGTATTAATTTCCGCGATATTGTTGGCCCTTTTTTTTCTGTCTGACCCACTCTTGCTCTTTCATTCTATATCGTCCTGATCTGCATCGAGCCCCGGCAAGCGTTTCCTGGCAAACACGGTGGTAAACTAATTGATCTACCTTTGTGACGCACAAAGGATGTACCGTATGTACCGATAAACCGATGGTCACCGAAGTTAATAAGAACTGAACTTCACCTCGGTACTTTTTTTGCCTACCGACAAAAAGGACTTTGGTAATCGTAAAAATCGGTCTTTTTTCTTTCCGTTTGACACTAAACTTTCTAATGAACAGATTCCAATTTCACTTCCAAATATAATAAAGTGTGATTGAAAAAAACCGGATTCATTTCCTCGATTTTCACCACACCTTTTTCTTTTCTTTTCCGTCCGATTTATTTCTGCACGGAGGATGCAGTTTCAGTTTGATTTCTATGCATAGAGCATGTAAGCTCCCTGTTTCTACCAACCGATAAGCTCCTTAGCGAGGTGAGCATTATCGAACATATCGATAAGTCGACGGTCACAGGAGTTAATAAGAACTGAGTTTCACCCTTTTACGTATTTATACAATCTGAACAGGTGCTTCGATAATCGTGAAAAAAAATTGTCCTTTCCGTTTGCGCGCAGTCTCGGTCCTTAATATATCAAAGAATGAAGGAACGTCAAATTAATTTACCTTGTTAACCTCGGCGCAAATTCGTTTGTTTGTTTAACGTTCGATTTACCGCAGAGCAGATGCAGTTCCCCGTATGGATCGCTTAAGCTCAAGGTTCGTATCAACTGATAAGCCTCTTAGCGTGATGAATATCGCAGCTTCTGATCCACTGCATCGATGATCCTCTCGAATACTGATTACGGTAAATCCGACTGTCAGCATTAAACAGCCTCCTAATGCATTATTCGTTTGTCTATGATCCGCGATGTCTGAAATCCACTCTGGAAGGCCAAACGCGAGATTGATAAAGGAAGGGATTTGAATGGCCAGCTATGCGAAGCGCCCGGAGCGCCGCCTTTGCGCATTGATAAGAAAAAATATATCTCTAGGTAGAGATATGAAAAGCGACGTGACATCGGGGATGAAGGAAAGATGCGAGGAACGAATGAAACGGGGCTAACGAGACTACCGACCAGCTTTTGACAAACCACCGCTCTACAGAAAAAGTCACGATCCGTTTGCATATATACAAGCGAACGAGGAATATCTCATTATTTCGCGCGTGCAAGATGTTCTCCATTACCGCACGTGGCACACATCGATTCGGTACCCGCGGAATTCAATTGAATTCCGGTGCGATTCGTTATCACGCCAACTACGAAAAGTCCCTTGAATATCGCGCCTACAATTCGAGAGACCTTCGTCTTGTCAATGAATGTTCCACTTTGGGCCCGAGAAGAGCGAAGGAACCTGCTTGAATTTCTTCACGACCGAGATGCGGAACGGAGCCGATTCGTCGTTGAGCGATACCGGTCGAAAAAAAAAGAGACTGCGGAAAGCGACGAAAAGGCCCGTGACACGAATGTTTAATTTAGCTGGGGAAAGAACTTTTTTTCTCGAAAGTGCGTTGGATCGTCGTGAAAAATAAAGACGGACGGGGCCAGTTGTGCGTTTTGAAGAGAAAAAAAAAGGAGAAAAATTTAGGAGCGTATTAGTCGTAGTGGAATTGCGTTAATAACATCCGGGAAGCTTCGGAGATTCGGTGAGAGGGCGACCGAGACGATTTTCACAAATGCGAAACGAGGACGGAAGCGTGAGGATTGACCCGCGAGGACGCATCAACCCTCGAGCCGCATCGAAGGGTCGCCCCTCGACGTCCTTCGGCCCTTGGCTTAATCGTTCTTTCTTCAATTTCCGGTCGGCTCGGCGGTTCTCTCCGTCTCTCTTTCGCTTGCTCTCTCTCTCCCTCTCGCCTTTCGCTCGACGAGGCCCGAGGAGAAAAAAAGGGCGAGAAGTCGAGCCGAAGAGAGCGAGGTTCGATATAATCTGATCTCAGAATTTTCAAAAAGAAAAAGAATAAAGCAAAACTAATGAATGAAGTTGAAACTTCGATAACTACTGCAATGGACTAAAGTTTGAAGTTTTGACGACACGATTTCTATAAATTCTTTTTAGCGTTGCTATTCAAATTGTAATTTATCAAAGTAAGCATCAAGCGCCGAAAGTGAAAGTGAAAGGAACGAAAAGAAGAATATAGACCAAACCTTGATAACTTTTTCGATGCCTCAGAGTTTCGAGTATCAACGGCCTCGATTTCTATCATTTTTTTTTCAACACAGCAAGAAGTCCAGGCGAAATAAAAATGTATGAACATAGACCAAAATCTAATAATTACTCCGATACATAAAAATCCAAAGTATCAACATTACGATGGCGATAAATTCTCTCAAAACTACGGGGCGTATAAGAAAACAAAAAAAAAACAGACCGAACTCCAACGAGTACTTCAAAATATCAAAGTCTAAAATATGAACTGCTCCGATTTTTTATAAAATCTTAACACCACCGAAAGCGCAGGCGAAAGAGAAATGTACGAAAATTAACGAAAATTCAAAGACTACTCCGTCATAGCAGACTAAAAATTATCAACGGTCCCGATGTCTATAAGTTCTTTTTAACATCGCAGGAAGCGCACGTGAAAAAAAAGGAATAAAAACAACAACAAAAAACCATAGGAGATACTCCAATCGCTGGCTCGGTACTGATTTGCAATCCCCCGATAGCCAGATTTCTCTCCCTCCTTCTGGCAATCCCCTGCGCCGCTTAAATCGTCGTCGTATCACATCCGTCCTCTCGAAAGCTCGAAATCGTGGACCGATCGACGGAGGAGGTGGGAGAGACACGCACCGAACGAAGTGAGTTATCCGCGCATCGAAGACGCGCGAGTCGCGATAGAGCCGAAGTCACCGTGACGAGATGTGTAGAAGGTGTAGCGATACAGAGGTGGAGGAGGAAAGGGCGCGCACGACGATGGTCGCTCGTTCGCAATCGAGGCTTCCTCCGCGTCTCTAGTTTTGCCGAGCGCCACAAGTGTTCGTGGCGTGGACGCGCGAAGGTGGCCAAAGCTCTTCTACCTCCTCTTGCTGCAACAAACACTGTTACTATTAAACTCCACTGTTCATATAGTGGGTACGTCTCTATTAAAACCCGTCCATCTATCTGTCTCGTACAACTTCTATCTGAAATACAACGTACCGAACCGATTCCTCGGCTGGTGGCTCGCTCGGCGGCACACGCACCTCGACGCTATCACGGTGCGGACGTTCAGTCGTCATAAATTTTCGCGTGTTATCCGCGAGCTTCTGTCAGTCCGCGAGCGCGCTTTTTTTTTTATTTATCGTTTCCCGCACTGCGATTTTCTGCTAAAGAGTTTCGAAAAAAGAATTTCTTTTAAATAAAATAAACGATATTAAAAATTAGCTGTAAAATAAACGAAGTTCGTGGTGCTGAAGGGCGTCGGTGTTCGATCTGATCGAGGAGTCTGTCCGATCATTCGAACAGCGGATTTTTCGCGAGTTATTATTTTTTCAAATTATTTCGCTGTTGTTACGAGGATCGTCGGAGTGTCTCGGTGATCTTCCAAGTCATCCTCGTTGTAACACGGTCAGTCAAATTTTTTAATTTAAGATGCTTTGTAATTAAAAAATTAATTTCATGTTTCCTTCTCAATGTTTTTTTTTCTTGAGGATGCACTGATAATGGCTGAGAGAAGGAAAGGACGAAAAAAGAGCGCGGCGACGTGGACGGAAGGGTCGTGGATAGGGGTGGCGAAAATCGAGGCGGCAACGTGAGCGTTAAGTTTGATCTCTCGCGAATTGACATCTCTCCTAGTCGTTTGCAACTCCGTTCGGTCTTTTCGCTCAGCTTGCGACCGTTTCATTTTGTTCCTTTCTTTCTTTGGTAATTTTCGATTCTCCCGAAAGTTAAGTTTCACGTGTATCTCTGTCAATCTCGGTTCTTCGCCGACCCTTCCAATTTCCTCCGACCCGTTCGTATTATACGAGGAAAGTGTCGAGAGGACCGAGGGTGCCGTGGGTACCGCCAGCCCGTAGCCAAAGCGGCGGCAATGTGCAGTGACACGCGAGCTCACAGGAAGAGTCAAATGAACTGGAATTGAGAGATAAGGCGGGAGAGCAAACGAGAGAGCGAAAACGCACGAGCGAGAGAGAAAGATTTACTGTGCGGACCGACGTTTAAAAGTAGCAGGCGGGATTAAACAAACGTCCGAATAGAAAGGAGAGAAAAATAATTTTTCACCGCGCGTTACAGAAAAATTCGAGGGGAAAAAAAAAATCATGACAATTCGCGCGCCAATATTCACCTCGTTACGATAAATCGTAAGAAAATTTAATCCTCTTTACCCATATGAAATATCAGTAAGTTATCCTAGGGAATTTAATTTTGTCATTCTTACAAATAATGTTGTCCAAACTTCCTCCAAAAGAAAAATAATAATAATGAAAAATTTCGATAAAATAATTGATATTATATAATTTAGTTCCATACGACCTATAGAAACGTTCGTGGATCGGCGTTTCGAAGTGAGTTCATTTTGGAAGGCGAGTTGTCACGATTATTAATTAGTTTAGATAATCGTGGATCTATTGCGTATATGGATGGTCCTTCGCCCGGTAGACTAGGTAGTAGACGACCGAACGGGGCGCCCGACGAGAGCTCTCCGACCGGAAAGGTAACAGGTCATCCGTCGTCGAACGGGGTACGGGTATACGTGATTACCTTTTAATCGCCGTGCATCGACGACCGGAACTAACGGCGTGGAAACCCGTCCCGATGATTTCCCTTCATTAACGTGTTCACATAGGGACTCCAGGCTCACGTATGTGCTTCACAGAAGCACACTCGGGCTTTCATCCACAACCTCGCCAAAGAGTCGTATGGGCTCTCGGCATTGCGTACAGACGATGGTACGCATGAAAGTGTATTCGTACTCTAGAGAGAAATACACCCACACGGTAGACAGCAATTCACGGCAATGCTTTATGCGCTCTACGCACCCTCGGCAAGCCGAGCGTTATGGGGATGTCGAGGGCGGATACAGAGATTACCGACAAATTTACACAGACCCACGGGAAGAAATAGACCATGAAGGTACACTCGTTTCGAAAAAAAAGGTATTTTTCACGTTAAAAGAAATTTTACGTGGGCGATGTAGCAAAGTATTTGAGAAATCTGGAGGATCAATTTAATTCGCAATGAATTCGTTTAATTTCTTTTAGGAGGAACAATATTTCAGGCCGAATTGTTATTAGCACCAATTTTATCGACGAGTTAATCCAGGCTTGTTTTTATGTAAATTCATTCTATTATTCAGCAATCCAAAAAAAGAGATATTTTTTGTAATTTTTTTTTTACGCGTCCAATGTAACGAATTATTTAATAAATCCGACAGATAAATTTTATTCGCGATGAATTATCTGGCTTGCATTTTTTTTTAATTTACCAAAGATCTACTCGAAATTTTGGAGCAATTTCAGTTCGATTTTGAAATGGGCGAGTACCGAAGGGTTAATCCGAGCACCACTCGTTTCTGTGCATTTTTTATCGTCATTCAGCAGAGCGAAGAGGAAGCATGTGGAAGCTTATTTATAAACATGTTTTCTTTACCGAGAGATCGTTGTCGTTTTGATTACACGAACCCGCATTGATTTATGTAGTATCGCGAAGCACATACGAGCCACGGAAAGGTGTGCGCGGCATGTTCCTGACCTAGCTAATAACTCGATTCTCGCTCCGATATTCACCGGTGCTTCTTATCGTTCGTTGCGGCCGTTTTTCTGATTCCTACTTTCTTGTTATATTACATTTTATTGTATTTATTTTCTTCATAACTTTGTCGGTAGAGTCACGATCGAATAACATTTCAAATCGGAGAAGCAAAGAGATTTCTGTGGCGGTAAAAAAAAAAATGATGTTATGTTTGCGAGTTCGCTAAATAACTCGATTCTCGTTCCGATGCTCGGTGCTTCTTTCATTCGTTGCAGCAGTTTTCCCGCTGTATATTTTCTTGTTCCATATCATTTCATTCCATTTGATCTCATTTTATTTGTGTTTATGTGTTTTCGTTGCCTTATTAGTCGCTTGAGTAACGATCAGATAACATTATTTCATTCGAAAAAGCAGAGTTAACGGCGGCGAAAAAAAATGTTTCGTTCGTGACCTCGTTAATAACACGATTCCACTTCCGATCCTCACCGGTACTTCTTATCAGTCCGGCAGTCGTTTTTTGTTGTATACATTGTTGTTATTTTTTTTTTTCGTGACTTTAGTTTTTGCCAGAGAAACGATCGTGTAACATTTCAATCGGAAAAATCAACCAGTGCTGCCATCGGGGAAAAAAAAGCTTCAATCGAAATGTTTTCGAAACAATCCGCTGAGCAAAGTCGTTTCGTATGCAAAGTACACGGTATATATACTGTAGACACTGGTGTACCGGAATGTAAAATAGCGTTTCGATGCTATCGGAAAAAGCGGCCCGCGGATAGAGCAGTGAAACAGCGTCGAGTGCGCCTCCGGATCCATCCTCGCGACCGATCGAAATTTAGGTCAAAGGATAGTACGCGTCCGCCGCAAGCGCTCCCGAGCGCAACACATCAAACTTTGTATTACTTTCTTTTCAAGTTTTTTTAAATTTCTCGTCACACTGGCAGTCGCATCAAAGTTCGTAGCGACTTTGCTCCCCGATTGCAGTTACATCCGATTCGTCATTTGTTGTTTAGTTACAAATTTCCGCCGGCTCCAAATAACGTAAACCACACTTGGATGTAGCTCTGCAAATTCTTTCAGAGTTTTTTTCACGACATTTCGTTATCACTTGCACCCTTTGAAAATTACGAGCGCAAATATTGCCGGGCAAGAATTAAACGATAAAAGATGGTGAACATTTTTTTCCGCCTCGCATTACCGAGAGGTAGAGTGAGAAAATACAATTTCTGTCTCTCGCGATCGTCGATCAAGCCACCTCGATCGCTGTTGCACCCGAGTGCGCGCACTAGGAAAGTGAGCGTTCGCAGAAAAGCAATAAAGCTCGCAGTGATAGTAGATTTCGATATATTCCATAGCGAAGCCCTCGCCATTTCACACGCATGGATGTCTTCGCCTCTCAGCTCGCTTTATTGCGGCCGTATATAAAAAAATAAAAAAAAAAATAAAAAAATGCAATGAAAAAGACAAAAAAATATTTGCAGGAAAATAAAGTTTCAACCGTAAAAATGTGGGTACATTTCGATCATTCTTTTCCGCGTATCGCGAGGAAACTGTTCTAGTTGCCGACCGACTATGGTTGTGTGTACGAGGGAGCGACAAAGTCCGGTATCGAGGGAGAGGATGTGGATTGAGCGAGGAAAAGTTTCTAGCTCCCTAAAGCGAGCAGGGAAGAGAGCAGGCTTGTGGAACAAAAAAATAGGGCCATCGCCTGGAAACACCCTTAAAAGCTTTTCCCACTCGACCCGAGAAAAAAAAGCGCGCTAAAGAGGAAGAAAGAGAGATGAAAAAAAAAAATCCTTCGTAGAGGGTGCGAGAAAGGTAGCCCAGTCGACAAAAGAGAGCGAATCAAGGAGGGGGGGGCCTCGTACATACATATTTATTCGTCGTCGATCTTTGAAACGCGGTGGAAAAAAAAGAATCTCAATCGAAACTGAAATCGGCGGTTGAGGCATCGAGGATACTTTTCTGTTGGACAATATCGCGAAGTGTACCATTTGTCCGTCCGATGTCGATTCCGATATTGCGGGCAACTATAGCACTCTCGTCGTGCGGCGCAGAGATTTCCATTGTGCACCTCGATGGAACCGCGGCTTTGTGAAACCACTTCGTACCGTGCTCGGGTAGACCGGAAGTGTAGGCTGAAAATTTTTCGACACCATTTTTTCGTCCGATTCGTTTATCCCATATTCATCGACGGAACTTTTTGATCGATTTACCGCGATTTTAATTGATCGGCCTTTGTGCCGACCGATAAAGAAAATTCCACAGACCGGAAGTGAGGTCCGATCGCTCTTGGCAACGCTCCGCGAAAACCAACGATTCTCTTTTCCACCGATCGACCGCAAGCTCCACTATTTTATCTTCAACTTAATACGTCCACCGGAAGTACGACCTACAAATTTCTATATCAATTGAATGAAACTAACAAGGTAATTCCATCGATCGACTCCATTTAACTGAATCTTATCAAAGCTCTCCGAGCGCGATCGTCTCTTTTTCTTACCGATCCTCCGCCCGATCATCCGGCTTTAACCGATAATCCACAGTCGGCTAACGATTATTTGTATAATCTTCAAGGTCGTGCTCCCGATCGAGGGAACAGGAGATCATCCGGGCATCGGCTGGAGGGGGAGGGGGAGGGGGGGGGGACAAATGAAAATCCCCTCGGGGAAGGGGATCGGTTAGGAAGGAGGTGAAAGGATCGCGTCCCGTCCGACCCAACGTCACAGTTCGCGCGTCAGGAGCCACGGTGGAAGGAGACCGGAAGTCGGGCGTCGAATCGACGATAGACGCGCGTCCCGGCCGCCCGGGCGTTCGCTGAGCCAGGACAACCATATAGGTGGCACACATAGGTATCGGGAACGGCGCTGGATCGCTGCGGCATCGTTCGAGATCGGTAACACTTCGGTCGCGCAGACTGTCGAAAGGGCGCGAGCGAAGCCACCGGCAAGCGGGTCGCAACATCATACTGCAGCCTCGATAATCCGTGGGTAACCGAAGCTAGCGAGACACGGATAGTTACGCGTGACAGCAACAATGGCGATCTATAGGGATCTATAATAGTAAACTGACGCGCCGGGCGACGCGAGAGGTGCGCAAGGCACGAACGATCGCATAGAGAGCGATAGAGAAAGAGAGAGAGAATATAGTCTGCGTGCGGGTATCGTATTTGTGTGCGGTAAGCATTATGATAGGCCTGCGAGGCAGGAAGAGATCGTCGTAGGGGAGATTCGCGAACCGGGTATCGGCCATAGGCACAGCCGCTAATCGTACCACCCAAGGTGGCACAGATTGAGAGAGCGAGCCCCCACATCAACACAGTACATCCTACTCCTACCGTAGCACCTCGCCGTCGCATGGTATCGGCCCGAACGATTATTACGCTCCAATTTCTGTGCTTATTTAAAAAAACAAAAATTTTGATTTTTTTTTTTAGTGAATTAGAGCAAGAAAAAAATTGACGAGTTCGCGAAATTAGCGGAGGGCTTATCGAAAAATATCGGAGAAGGGAAGACGGCGGGAGAGCGAGCCTGGAGTGTGTTTGATCTGCCGTCGAAGCTGACGGAGGCCAAGAGGAGACAAGTGTGTGTGTGAGTGTTAGGGCACCGGACCCGCCGACGACACTTCCGGTTGGCCGGAACCGTACGGTCCATGTGAACGGGCAAGCCCCGACCGGAGTACTGCTCAACCCCACCAGCTTCAACACACCGAAAGAACATGGAAGTCGCATCAGAACTGTACGTATCGAGCTTTTTTTCCATTCTTACCTTTAACGAACCTAATCGCGATTGTCGGAGAGAGTTGTCGCAGTCGAGCTTCGCAGAGTTCAAGTTCAAGTCTCATTCGTGAACTGAGTCTGGGGAATTAAAGGGCACGGTTTGATTCCCACTCGAAATTGAACTCGTGCAGTTTGAGCTGCAATGTCGGTCGTGGAATATCGCTGTGATTTTTCGTCGAACAATTTTTGTACCGATTTTTCGCAATTATGTAGACCGACGCTGAAACGCGGGCACGATCTAAAAATATGTAACGGAGGATTGAATTGTTGGAATCAGTGACAAGTAACTCTCGCGTTATAAATAAACGTATGTGACACGAGAGGGCGACGTTCTTACATGCGGGGTATGAGAAGCATGATTTGTTCGTCGTATGCGTGTGAAAGTGTCGAATTACATAGTTTGCTGTATGTCAATTGTATTCAGCTCGACCTGCAGAACGTATAAATTGCGATAGAAACAAATCACATTAATTCAATGGCGTCCTTGATTTACGAAGTCGCGATGAAGACGAATCCTGTAGACTAATTCAACCTTACGCATAAAGCTTATCGACTCACCGTCGAAGCATTTTTTGTTTGTCTCATTCGGCGAGCTTGGAGTCGATTATTGCGCCATCTGAAATACGATACAAATTTACGATAATCCGTAGACGTATTTTTCCTTCGTACTTGCAAAAACGCCTTGGCTTGCCTTGCCAGTTTGCTTGGCTTGCCAGAAAAAATGGTAAATAATATCTCGCGCATAGCCTCGATGCACGCAGCTGCAGAAGAACTGGAGCCGGAGCGAAAAAGACGATGCAACGGAGGTTCCATAGCTGCTTTATTTATTCGCGAGAGTGGATGAAGATATGTAATTTTTATTGCTGGAATACGATTAGGTGAGATCGACTATGGGAACAAACACGCGCCTTAAGAGGAGGAAAGACTGCGGACTCTGTGTAAGAGGAGTAGGAGCTGCAATCGCGTAATTCAACCTTGAACGAGATGAACGCTCGTTGAATAGTTTCCGCGTGTGTTCTCACCTTTTCGACTGATCGAATGACGCTATCTCGGAACGATAGACGAAACTCCTTTGAGAAATGATCCTTATTGGATCGTTCCTTATTGGAATAAGTGAAAATCACAACTGGATCCGCGAGAATTCGACAATAATAAAAATTCTTGACAACATTTTCTCAGCGTTCCGGAGCCACCTCGAGATAATGGAAAAGTTCCGACAAATCGAATTGCTAGAAAAAAACATTACGTGCCCCCTGCTTCACTGCTTTTTCAAAAGTTCAAGGTTGCGTGATAATTATGGATTGTCATGCATTGACGACTGGAATGTTTACACTCAGAAAAACAAATGATTGGATTAATCCATCCAGCATTTAAATGCATCAGGTTGTCATTTCGTTGATGCAACAAACATGTTTGTATCGGCAAATTTTTTAGTAAATAATCGATTCAGAAAACGATGCTTTATTCGAACTGAACAAACAAGAACCTGGAAGGTGTATTACCGCGAATTTTGCTTAATCAAACCTTTTTTCTCAGCATAAAGCGTGGTGTAAAAAACGGTCACCGATTTTCCGTAGGATGTCCCATATTTTGTCTCTTTTTTGTCCGAACTGGGTCAATTGATCATCCCATTCTTGCCAGCGGTAATTATTGTTCAGCCAATTAGCCTCCCACTGATGATCAATTATTCGGTATTACAGATGCTAAATTACGTTTGCTTAATTTTCTAAATTATAATTCGGATCGAATATTGTGCCGGGATTTCTGAAACTGGGAGTCGGATCTGTCGAGGCTTCCAGCATGCAATTGGATGCATTTTAGCGTCCAGTTGACGAAGTTTGAAGTTGACGAGTGCGTAGCGTGCGATGTTCGGTCGACGCCCACTGTTAAACGTGCGTAATGCACGTGAGATGTCCAACAATAGAATTCAAGGGGGAGCCGTAATACGTAACCGTTGAACGGATCATAAATGCACAAGCACCTCCACACTGTCACGGCAGAATCGCGATACTCAGCGGGCGTACCAATATTATTAACGTAACGAAATGAAGCAACAATGTTAATGGCGCTTGATTCGTCCATGTCCAATAAGCGGACGAAATAATTGGATCATTGCGGAAGCGTTGGAAACGCTCTTTAGTCACATCCGATTAAATTGCCGTCACGTCGAAACGGAATAAATTAATGGCTCGATTTTTTTTTTTTTTTCAAATTTTTATCACGAAAAATTCTACTGCGCCAAAAAACCGATTTCGCTGATTTGTTTGAACCGGACACGAAATGAACAACGCTGACGAGATTGCGTGCATGCAACTCGCAGATCTCGCCTTGACTTTCATACAATCGTGGAAATTTTGTATATGCAGAGTTTGAACGATTCAGTTAAAAATCGTGCTCGATTAGCGAGTAAGCCGGTTCATCTGCGTTTCGGATGAGTTCTTATTTATTTTTCAGGCGCGGATGCGTTCGTTATTGCGCCCGACAATGACGCGCTATCCGTGAATGATTGGATTCGTCGCTTGCAACGGCGTAATCCAGGCTCGAGCGGTCACGACGCAATTATTATTGCATAATGTTTTTTCACAGACGGACGAACACAAACGCACGTGTAGTGTCGGACGACTGGTATTTCATTCAGCTCGCAATTCCGTACAACTGCTTGCACTTCGCTACCGCGTAATGAATTCGATCTGCGCGGGATTTTCTTCTGCTTCTGCGATTACTCCTCGTTGCCGTTAAAACAATAAGCGCGCACACCGAGTAGGGTTTTCCTACTCTGACGTGTATACGCTGAATCAAAAATGGGTAAAAAAAAAATTACCACAACTCATAAATGTACGCGACAAAGACTCCACCTATGACCAAAAGTTCCAGTTTTTTCCAAAAATGTTAACGATAATATCTACGAATAATTCTTATGAATCCGATGCTTTCTGTCAAAAGTAGAGTCCTATTTCCATTCTATTATGTACTGTGGTGAGGAATCTCAAACGATCCAGAAATATTTTATAGATTCTTCTCTCAGTGTATAAATGAAGCATTGTTTTGTTAAACGATTAGATTCAATCGATTTGAAATGTGTTGACTGAAACAAATATTTTTGGTGTACCAATCAAGTGAAATCTTTGAACGTTTATTACCGAGCCTACGTTCATCCAATCATTTCTTTTTCTCAATATACATTTAATTGATTCCGTATCGTTTCGAAAAAATTAAGTCCCTGCTTCCTATCTGAGGTTTTGGAGCTAGTCGAGCCCTCGCCTCGAGCAGCTTTTCCGCGGGCGCGGGTGGAGGCGGACACGTGTCAAGCAAGCAGCGAGACTGTTTTGTCGTGTTAGCACGTGGACAGCTACCGGTTTGATGTGCATCCGAGGCTCTTGGGCCCAACCGGGGACGTCGATGGAACTTTCAATTTTCTGTCTCAATTCGATTCACATATTCTCAGCGGCAGTTCCGATTTATTTTCAATTACGGCACGGCTTGAATACCTTTCTGATTCCCCGCGGTTAAAAAAGTGTCACGTGACGTTCCGGAATAGTCGGACAGATGCGGGAGAACAGAGCCAAGTGGAGCGATTTAACGATGCGACTGGGAGGAAAAAAAAGAGAAGGCGCGAGTCACATAGCACGAGTCTCACGTGAGATCGCGGACTACCCAGTGGCATTTGACGATCACCTCAGATGATGTATTCGCTCCATGTTCGACGACAGAATTTATTATGGATATCATCAACATTTATCGAGGAGCTCTTTTGCCTTCTTTCGCGGCACACGTAAGGGCCCAAAGCTTTTCGCTGCTGACGTTCGAAAATTTTCCTTTGCCTCACGAAACCGTTAGGGATTCAACGATGATCGCTAGGTTGTTGGAAATCTTCGGTGGTAAAATGTAGACGACAGAAATCGGCTTTGATAGGGCTCGATGACCTTAAACGATTAATGGCTACATAAATATAAAGAGAAACAGGCGAGATAGATCCTAACGAACGACAGTGACCATTGCGTGCCTCGAACCGCCATGGTCGGGACTATTTTTAGACATTTGATGCGAAGCTATAAACTCGATGTTTTTTTTCTCAATGTAGTTAAAAAGAATTACACAGTCGTATGAATCGTCAGTCAGGAACTCAAGTCTTTTTTTCTTTTCCTAAACACAGCTCGGTCAAAAAAAAAGTTAAATGGAGAATCTGACTTTCACTCTTTTGGAGCAAAGTTACACACATATATTAATCGAAATCCGATGACCGGAGTATTCACGAAAACAGCTTCCAAAGTAACTGCTCCGGTTCCGTGAGAATTCCGCGACGAAAAAATCAAAGAGTTTCCTGTGTGCAGTTGTCCCAATAATGTGAATAGTGTACTGGCATTATATTAATCTTCGACGAGTTCCACAGCATTCAGAGTTCGGGCTTTGGTCATCGAAGTGACCTACATATAGATAGTTGCGAGCTGTATACGTAATTGTGATTCATGCATGGGCGAGTATCTCTGGAACACACACCATTTATATGTGTCACCGACCAGTCGTGTCAAATGAGCACCTCCCTTTTTTCACAAAAAAAAAAAAAAACCTAAATTGCAAAAATAAATTACGCAATAGCTGGAATTCTTACCAGAAAGTCAAGTTCTTCCACATTTTCCTCTAATGCCTTCTTAAACGGAACAGATCCACCTTTCGCCCTTTCCCAGCCGAGTTGCGGAAAAAGATTAATCAAAACCCCGGTGACCTGAATACTAAAAAAAAAGTAGCCTCCAAAGTAGCTCTTCCATTTCAGCCAGAGTTCCGTGAGTAAACACTCGAAGAATTTCCTGTTTGCATCCTTCGGGATAATGTGAACCGGCTGGTGGCATTGTATTCGTCTCGGACGAGTTCTATAGCATTCATGACTCGATCTTTGGACACAGAAATGACCTACATATAGGTTGTTGCGAGCTATATACGTAATTGTGATCCATGCATGGGCGAGTATCTCTGGAACACACGCCATTAATATGTGTCACCGAGCACTCGTGTCACACGAGCACATGTTACACGTGTAATCCGTCGGTTGTGTGCATTGTCGCTGCCTATATAAGGATCCACTGCCCCCTCCCTCGACCCCCTCTGACCCAACTTTTTCTCTTTTACTCACTCGCGAGCGCTCACGTGCGGGTCGTCACATCCTGTTTGTAAGAGCGTGTATATCTATGTGTTATGTGTATTTGATCGTGCACAGAGAACGTTGGTCTGCACGATAGACGAACAGCCCGAATACCCGGGTGAAACACAAAGTTCGCCCGTTAAATGTACAAACGAACAGACATGAACATCGAAAATCGGATGGACCGAGTGAATTTATCAAATAACAAAAAAAACTAATGTATTTCAACCACGGATTTATGCGTTGTATTTGCCCGTTAATTTGTGTATTATGTTTGCACATTATTTTCGCTTCGAATAAGAGCGTCAATGACGGATTGTTTGCATAATATCAAGCGTGTTTAATAGCGGAAGCAATTACACGCGATTCATTTGTGAAAAGAAACAGTATACGGGAAGCTTTGTTTGTAGAATGTTCGAGCGAAGTTTTTTTTTTTTAATTTTATTACTGTTGTGTGATTTTTATGCATGCTTGCAGATTACTGGCACATTAAAAAAGAGATTATATTCGTATCTCCTCGTGCAAACAAGCATTCACGAATATGCATTTTTTCCGCGATTCATTATGAAAACATTTAAAAAAATTTCGATTTTAAAAATATATCGTTAATGTATTTTTCTTAGGAGTATAAAAATTTATTTGATACCAGATGTGTCGGGCAAGTCTCTCACGCCATTGCACTATTGATAACTGCAATTTATCATAGCATGTTTGCAGGCTTGAGCTACGATTGCGATGTTGATGATTCGTGACACCTACGCGCATAAAAGTATCTCAGGAATATGCATCGTTGCTGTGCGATTTTGTCCCAGACACAGCGGGTCTATCCGTTAGTCATTTCCGCTTCGCGTCATCTTCGCAAACTTTTTCTTCCGTATCTTCCGCAGATAATTCGCACACACCGTCTTTGAATTGCGGGTGTCCGAGACAGCAAAAAAACTGTTCTGACGGCTCGTTATGCAACCGTTTTATTGACAGAGCTAATAGTCGCGCTCTCAGTCAATTAATACTTCGAGTAATCCGATATGGCAGCCTCTCCTGGGGAAAAACGAATCGGAGATACATTTGCGCTGGGTGTTTAACGCAACTGAGACAGTTATCATCGGACATACAGCGAGGCAATTGCGAACGCCGAATTACCCAACTTAGTTTCGTCAGTTCGGGGCGTTATATGCGTTTATCATTCCGGCAACGACGTGAACCGGCGCTCGGTAGGATGATGAGTAGGAACGAAAATCTCGGCTCCTTGACTGATCGATTAATCGGTACCAACTCCCAACATTCAAGTTTGTCATTCAAACTTGATCGTAAAATGATTGGATAAGGAATAGTATTTTAGAGACGTTTATAGCCGGATTTTTACGTTTTAATCTCTTAAGATAACTTCATTATTTGCTTCGGAAAAATCATCATATTCGCCAATGACCTCCCCGGGATAATATGATTATTTTAGTGAAGTCCAGAAAAATGTTCCTTCAATACGATCTGGTTTGATTCCATCTGATCAGAATTTTGTTTTGTCGTCGTCAGGACTGTGAAAGAGTTTCGATCGCGAAGGGATGAAAAAATAATTGCATTAATTTTGCAGATCGCCCCTGTCGGGACCGGAGACGCAAGTCCACGCTCCTGAGAAGACCTCGTACTACCCCCAAGAACCTGCCAGAAGGCCTGAAAGTAGAAGGCGAAAATTCCAGTCATGCATGCGGCACAACGCTTTGACCATACTGACGGTTTCCGGTGTCGTTGGGGGGGTTATTCTTGGCTTGATACTGAAAAATGTGAAGGAGGATGGTTGGTCGCAGCGCGAGATAATGTATGTCAACTATGTTGGCGAGCTCTTCTTGAGGATGCTCAAGAGCTTAATTCTGCCGCTTATAGTCGCGAGTCTGATTTCTGCAATCGGATCCCTCGACCTTTCGCTCAGCGGCAGAATCGGAGCTCGGGCCATAACTTACTATATGCTCACCACCGTGAGTGCTGTCATATTAGGTAAATATCTTCTGACCATGCAGTTTACGCGATCGTCATTTTTCATTAAAAAACAAAAAAAAACGATGTTCAGGTATCATTCTGGTGGTCGTTATTCATCCTGGAGAGGCCGACAACAAAGTCAAGGCACCGGGCAATACTAGAAACGTATCGACGACCGATACACTGATGGACCTTGTACGAAATATGTTTCCACCGAATTTGGTGCAAGCCTGTGTCTCACAGTACCGCACCGTACTTACCAGACAGCCCAATAATACGTCGAGTGAGTATGAGCAATGCTTTAGTTATATAGTGGGTCAAATTTGTTGATTGATTAAATAGAAAAAAAAACATTGGAGTTAGGATCATGATTGATCGAATTATGGGAATTAAATTGCCGGATAAAATCTCGTTCCCGATAAACGATGGAGCAAATTTCGCTTCGATCGTTTGATGTCCGATTTTCGGGGATTTTTCTTCAGCTAACGTCGAGACGTGGGCAATTAGCGGCGAGGACACACCTGGAATGAATATCCTCGGGCTCGTTGTTTTCGCTACCGTCCTTGGTATAACTCTCGGCAAAATGGGTCCGCCTGGAAGACCCCTGCTAAACTTTTTCGAGGCTCTCTCCTCGGCTATGATGATAATCACCAACTGGGTCATCTGGTAAGTAACTTCATTTGGGCATTTACTTGGTTCGCAGTTGGTTCTTTTGAAACATGACCTTATATCACATTTTCAGTTGATACGTCCCTTTGAATCGTTTCTTTTTACCTAAAATTTGTTCCAATGTCACTTTTTGTTTTCATTCTTATATCATCATGCTTTCAATAATTGCGAGTGTTTTTTAAGTACGTAACGCCCAATTTTTAATTCTACTGTCATGCAGGCTTTCCCCGGTCGGTGTCCTATTTCTCGTAACATCGAAGATCATGGATATGGAGTCTTTCGACGTGATCCTCGGTCAGCTCGGAATGTACTTTATGACCGTCCTGATCGGCCTCTTTATTCACGGCTTTATTGTTCTCCCGACAATATTCTACTTGTTCACGAAGAAAAATCCAATTGTCTATATCTCGAACATGGCCCAGGCCATAGCCACTGCTTTTGGAACATCTTCGAGCTCAGCTACACTTCCGGTCGCGATTGGATGTCTCGAGGAACGAAATGGCATTGACCCGCGAGTCTCACGTTTTGTTATGCCCATCGGTGCTACGATCAACATGGACGGAACTGCTCTGTACGAAGCTGTTGCTGCGATCTTCATCGCGCAAGTTCGCGACTATCATCTTACCTTCGGACAACTCGCAGCCGTGAGGTATGCACTGTTTTCCGGATTAGAAACTTTGTAACGAAAGTCACGATATTATAGTCCGCTACAAGGGAGAGTACTACATTATTTGAACGATTGCAGCATCACGGCAACTGCCGCTAGCATTGGTGCCGCCGGAATTCCGCAAGCTGGATTAGTAACAATGGTGATGGTGCTCGACACGGTGGGACTTCCGGCAAACGACGTTACCCTGATTATCGCGGTTGATTGGCTACTGTGAGTAACTTACTTTGAATCTCTCGTACACAACTTTATTTAATGCTTTTTTGTTTTGTGCTATCAAATTGTAATTTTCCTAATGGCAGTCATAACATCCGGTATGCGGATAATCCTTTATCGTCGTATTGCCCTGCTGGAAGAATGCGTTTTAATTGTTTTCTTTCCTCAGTGATCGCTTCCGAACATCGGTTAACGTGGTCGGCGATTCCCTGGGTGCCGGTATTGTCAATTATCTGAGCAGGAACGAATTGGCAGCATTGCCCATGACTACTCAAGCGCAGAACGGTGCTGATCGTAACACGACCACGATATGAGCAGGTCAAAAGGAAATTCATCGACTATCAATGCCATAACTGGGGCTTAGGAAGTTCGGCATTGCGAGACCGAAAGGCGAATTCTCAAAAATAAAAAAAAATAAATTGAAAAAAATCGTCGATGAAATGATAATGATAGAAAAAAAATGTGCTGTGTGAGCTAAAGAATCGAAGCTCACTTCGAGTGATCAGACGAATCACCGACTAAGTGTTCTAGATGCCTCTGTGTTTCATCGTACTGCTTTAAAATCTCGTCGTTTCATTCAAACACGGGTTAACTTCCCGTTATCAGCTTAATAAATATAATAGAAAAAAAATACGTCTAGATATATCAAAATATATATATGTTGAAGAAAAATATGGATATAATATTGATTGTTCTCCGAGGAGCAGGATTGTCGATCTTTCCTCGTGCCAAACTACTCATTATTAATACTGATAAGAAATATTTAAAACGACAAATGGAAAAACAGTTATATCCTCGATGATCCCATCTTTGTTGAACAATCCCCGCAGAACAAATAAAAATCTATACACTGCTCGGGAAAGTTTACGAGGGAAAGCGGAAGTTTGTCAAAGTTGAAAAGAACAGTAGATAAATATAATGCGAAAAAATTATTTTTCTGAACATAAAAAAAAAAAAATGTCGTCCTCGATGATGACGATGAAAGTATTTTACTCACAAAACTCTTGTACAGAGAGTAGGGTCCACGCGAAAAACAAAAATACAATAAATATTTATAAAAGATCAAAATTTAGATTCATATAACAAAGAGAAAGAAAAATATATTAGATCACCGATATTGTATGAAAGAAAAGAAGAAACACATAAAATACGAAGAAAAATATTTAAAAATAAATAAACAAAAGATTTGTGTACATAATGCAACAACGAATGAATAGACAAGGATATTATGTAGAGAGCACTAAGGGCCCGATTTCGATTAATTTTTAACTAATCTAATTTTTAATTTTTTTGTTTCCCGTTTAAACGACGACGACACCTCAGACGATTCCAATACGACTAATATACGTGTGTACGTAAAATGAGTGTCGAAAAATGATTTAAAAAAAATGCTACGTGTACTAAATAATATTAATGTTAAAAAATAACCATTACCGTATTAGCTGGACGAATAAACTGTGTATCGATTGTAATTCATTGAAAGATTAGTCTCGATGTACACACAGCTCTCGTTGTAATGTTTTTTCGTTGTCGGCAAATGAAAAAAAAATCTATAGAATTAATAAGGGAATACCCGTTTGAGATTATTGTCAAAATTTGTGTGAGGCATAGCGAACGTATAATGTCCATGCGACGATTGCGATTGACGAGAGATATTGAGGGAGACGTCATGTACAGAACGATAATTCTTTGACAATACCCTGTCCTACTTTTCTTCCCCCTTTAACTTATTTACCGTTCAACTCTAAGCCGATAATTAAACGATACGTGTTAACGATAGTTCGAACTCTACATGTAAACAAAATGAATGTACAATGTGAGAAACGTTACACGAACATCATGTAATCATCGTTTGAACGTTCGTGGGTTGTCAAAAAAAAAAAAAACCAAAAAAACCAACAAAAAAAAAAATATATATAAAACTCTCATGTGTATGATCGTTGTATGCGTCTTGTCGAAAAATAAAGATCGTCCTCAAACGATAAAACGACACAGGGTTGTTTATAAGAGCTTCGATTATTCATCGATCGAAAATCGATGAAGCACGAGAGATGATGGTTTTATTTCGTCGTCGAATAATTGGCCGCGGGTTTGTTTCTGCTCGTGTTCGGTTTCGTCACCCATCGATAGAAATATCCGTCTAGACGTTTCGACATCGGTTCGAAGTAATCGCTCCGAGGAGATCGTCTCAGTTTGACCGGGGACGAGCCAGAAAAACGGTGAATTTTTTTGCCGCACGCTGATAGGGCGTGAGTCGATCGGGAAAGCTGAAATTTAATCTGTTCCTATCGGTTATCTACGCAGTATCGACAGGGGTAGCAAAATTATGGTGAAAACGGCAAGGGAAGTTTAGACGGAAGGGTAGCTGAGAAATTATGAGAGTAAGAGCCGATTCTGCTACTGTGTCACGAGATATCGCAGTGCCGCGTCCGGTCTCCAGACAAAAAAGTTACAAGAGTCGCTTGGACCAAGCATCGACGTCCTCGGCTTCTTCTTGCTCTTCCTTGGCCTATCTGCAGGAGAAGATCGAGGAGGAGGAGGAGGCCGAAGAGAGCGAAATGGTTCGGGCAGGGCCATCCGACGGAATGGAGGGTGAGTTCGTAAAGTAGTAAAAAAAATCTTTAGGGGATGAAACATCAGCTGAATAAAAAAATTCTGCAATCTGGCTAACTAGTTTTTTTTTCAACTGGCAAATTTCTCTTTCTGTTTCTCATAACGGATTTTTAATACAAAAACTTGCGATAGAATGTTGAAATAAATATAATTTGTACGATAATTTATCTTCGATTGCAATTTATTTACGTATCAGCCCGGGCAGAGGCGTCGCAAGCTCGCAGCAATGGCGAGCATTGGAATAAGGACGGGGACGAATACGACAGTGACAAGGATGACGAGGACGAGGATGTCGCGCAGGAGCCAATAGCCAGTGAAATTGGGCCCCAATTGCCGGGGGTCTTCGACGTCGGATATCATAACGATGAGACGTTACCGAACTCTGGAATAATCGTCACCGTATCGCCTTACGGTAACGACACTTTTCAACTTATCGACCCAAATAGATTTAAAAACATCCAAAAACAGCGTGAGACAGCTTCCATCGAGTTGATTGACAAGTTTTGTCACACCATTGTTCAACTAATTTATCTCGGAATCCAAACGACCCCGAAATATTCTCACCGATGAAAAAATTTCAGAGGAAGATCCCGCCTCGACGAGCCAGGACAACCTGCTTTTGATTCAGCTGCGAACCCGGGAGTATCAGGGAAATTTCGACGGTTTCGCCGAGATAAATCGTTTCCAGACAATCGAGGAGATGCACGAGTTCATCGTTAACAACTCCGAGTCTTTGGCGCCGAGCAATACATCGTCGCAGAAGCAAGATCGTTACTTGGATATTTTGCTGAAGGAGAAATCGGAGGATCGTTTCAGACGTCTAGTGGACACGAGCAAAGGCACGGTGCGCCGAGTTCTCGCGAGAAACGAGCACATTCTGCAGAAACTTTTTGCCTCGGCGAGTCTCGAATCCTTTCCGAGTCCGCTCGGGCCAAAGGAAGTCGACGATACCGCCGAGGAGGAGGACGAAGAAGACGAAACCGATCCAAGCGAATACATTGCCGAGGTCGAGGAGAACATGAAGAGATGGTACATGATCGAGATGATCGGCATATGGCTGAGACTCATTACGGACGTCAAGAGCTACCGCGAGGCCATCAAGAAGAGTGTTCTGAAGATGAGATGCGGCATCGAGAACGATCGATACGAAGGGATCGCGGTACCCTTGAGATACAAATGATCGTCGCGTGCCTCAGGCACCGATCCAAGAGAAGACGCGAGACCGGAAGACACAAACTACGTCGTCGCGACTACCGACGTTGAGACATCGATCTCGCTGCGTTGCCAACAAAATAAATACCAAAGACCGATTGTTCATTGCGAGTCGATAATTCATAGACCTATTTTAGAGAAATTTTTATTTTGTAAACATTAAGCTACATAGAAGAATGGAAATGGTTAGTCATTGAAAAAATAGGTACAATCTTGTAAAAAGAAAACGCCGAATAATCTACCGGCTAGCCAGAATGTAATCCACAACGTGGCGGGTTTTATTCCCGTTTCGACTTATGGGTGTTTTCCCGTTCTTTTTTGCAAATCAGGATTAAATGAGACTAAACCAGGACCAGGAAAATTTCTAGTAGCGCTCTAATTACAAATATTGGAAAAATTCTTATTTGGACCGAAGCTCGACTTACGATTTCGTTAGTCCAACCGATTACAAAAAAAAAATCTATTTTTAAACTATTCACTGGCATTGATCAACTACAAGAATAATTGTATCTAATAACTTATAATTATTGTGGCCAGCACGGTTACAACTACCGCGTATCCGCATCCCCTTTAGTTTGGTGTAAAAGCCCGGGGACAATCGTGTAAAAAATAAGAAAACCCTTGTATAGAAGGGAAAAGGGAGTGTTTGCAGGATCGGCGTTTTTTTCTGTCAGGAGAATATCCGGGGGGTACGTAATAGCCGAAATTCGTGATTCACCAGGAACGACGTTAGAGAGGACAATCAAAATGCTCCGGGCAAGATCAATAATCGGTGGACCGGGAGCTACCAGCCTCGCAGCGAGATGTCCGCACTGGTAGGGCCTTTGACTACTTATCGGCGTCGACAAGTTGCTCGGACAAGCGGCTGTTAGTAACTGGCAGCTGACGACTGTAAAACATAGAGTGCGCTGGGAGTTTCCCTCGTTAACAAGGACAGGTCGATAAGATAGATCCACAGCGATAAAGAAACCTTCCCTTACCACGTAATCAAGCCACATTAGCAATAACATTTTAACAAACTCCAAAATACAAATCAAGATCCTTCAACTTGGAACAACATGAATTATTGGACTCTAACAATTAGGCACAATAATTCTGTCGTATTTTCTCTGAGAAAATACTTTCTGGCGGTGCCCAAATAATAATAATAACAACAACAATAATGATAATAATAATAATGATAATAACCATTATGTTAACAAAAAGAAAATGTTCAAAACTTCCACCATCGCACGACCGTACATGATTCACGTACCCTTCAGCAAAATGCAATAAGAGTATGCGCCACTGAATAACTTACACCTACAATCTATTTTAGTCCCCGCAAACTATGTCCACTCAATTCGACACCGCGTACAGTGAACGATGTACTTAGTCAGTCGTACCGTACCTCGCCTAAGCAGTGTACGTACGCAGCAGGCTCGAGTGGAGCGTCGAGGCTCAGCGCGATTCGAAAGCTCCTTACGTCGAGTTTGAACTCCCTCGGTTATTGGTGCAGCAACCTCTTGGCCTTGCTTACAGCGGTCGCTTCTGGCCCGATTCGCCCTTCGGTCCTTGCTGCGGCCCGGTGCGAGTCGCTGCGCTTTCGGCTGTGAGCGGTGACTCCGTGTGTCGGTCGTCACTCGCGCGCGCCCCCGTCGAGTTTCCAGGGTGCAAGAAACATGCGCGAGAATCGTCGCGGCTGCAACGGCTCACCAGTATCAGCAGTATCAACCGTAGCCAGCCAGTAGCAACGGAACTGAGTAGCCGTTCACGCGTTTCTCACGATCAAACTTTGCCGAGATTGCCTGTCATGCCACCTTCAACCGTGACAGTAGTTGCGGCCTCGATGAGTCCGTTTCCCGCAGTGTGACGCGCGCATCTACACTTTTTTTTTGTCTCTGACTGGCTGTCTCTCTCTCGACCACATCGGCCGGCCTACGGGTCTCTCCTCGTCCCCTCCCCACCGCCCGGCCGGGAAAATTGGCCGACATCACTCATTACTATGGTAAGTACTGCAGTAACGAGACCGCGGGAATACTAATGCTCACGAGGGTTTCGAGCAGCGACGACTGGACGAGAGAAACCGAAACGGGAAGCAAAAAAAACGAGCTTCGAGTCAATCGGGACGTAACGCTAAAAACTCCGCACCCGGCATTCGAAACGGACTGTACGGTAACAGATGCTCGGCCGGTGGATAAAATTTTGATCTCGACAAGGAAGGAAACAAAAAAACAAAATATAGAAATGAATACTGCAGGTGGAGAAGAAGTAGTGGATTTTCGTTTCGGAGAGTTTTTACGCATTGTTTGGTATACTACTTTATATCAATTTTCCGTTAGGACTGAAATTCAACCGGAAGTTAATTAATTTGAATTTGGGTATTTCTTTTGGATTCAATTGTTTTTGCTTTTTTTTTTTTTTTTTTTTTTTTTTTCATTTTACGACTGAGAGTTATAGACGTCGCGATGGGAGTTCGCCGGTGCGTAGTAGACGGAACTTTTCTCGTGCGCGCCGGTATAAATGTCAAGATAATACGGGAATCCTTACACGAGATCTTAATTCAATTTCTAAGACGTCACTGACTATTTCAAGGGCTGCCCCGGCTCGATCTTCCACCGGCATCTTTCTTTCACCTCTAATGTCATCGTGTATGGATTTTTTTTGCAACTTTTTTTTTTCCACCGCGTTAGACGAGGCGCCATTCTTCGTCGAAGATATTCAACTTGGGAGACTTAACGCGATGTTCCATTGGTTCGCATCACGAAGCCCCTTTTACGCTGGCTTAGCTTTATCTTCTTACCAAACCGGCGTACCGATCGCAAAGCATCCGCAGTGCTCCATGCTACACACTCGCTTTTAGTTCTATATCTGTGTGGAGGAGAGTTGGGCAAAATAAACATTAGAATCCAGGACGCCTTTCGAAGACATCAACTTTTAACCTCCATTGATCATTTTGCCTCACGTAACCATTTTACACCACTATTGTACACATATATATTCATGCATAGTGTCGATTCTATGTATGAGAGTTGAGTTCGTAGTGGTGTGTGCTCACTCGATAATAAATCATTCTGTGTAATGTATGTCGGTAAGGTAAAGCGATAGACATATACATATTATGTTTGTATATATATATATATATATATATATATATATTTGTGTGTGTACAGTCTTGATAGCGCGCGTCGAAGAGGCCAGTCGCTGCTCAGACGGTCGATCGACAGTGCTCGCGAACGAGGACATGCCGCGATCTATAATTTTCACAAATAAACGATTACGCACGGACCCACAAGCGCGCCGAATTATTATTGCCTACACGATTTTTTTTTTTTCTGACTTTTGTTGTGCATGAAAGAATAATATTGGAGAATGAATTTTCCTCGGCACGCGCTCAATTCTTTTACTTCTCAATGAGCACGGGTCAATGAGGTTGCTAATGGATAAATTATTATGGGAACTAATATTGAATAATTGGCTGTGCCGTAATTGAAAGTTATTAAGCTCGAAGGCACTGTAGCGCAATTAATAATTCATACAGTTGACACAATATGCTGACGCAAACGAGTCGGCGTACCGCTTCGGGCGAAAATTTTGGCGAACCCCTTTGACCCCGCACTGATAGCTCATATCTTGCTGTATGAATCGTTATGAAATGATGAATGATATTGAGTACAGTGCAGTCAGAAAGTTTGAATTGATTGAAATATTCGGTGATACAAACGCCGAGATTCTTATTTCCGCATATGTTCATTGCGAAGGGATTGTTGAAAGAGAGTTCTGTTTGGACTTCGTTTAGATTCTTAAGAGGAACGATATGGATTTGTAATGCGAACGGAGGCGTAACCCTTCCCGGGAATCTAGGTTGTTGCGGTGAATTCGATCAGTCCGCGTTGTACTTTACAGCCAATAAAGTGCGCAAGACATTTTTCTTACGCAAACCTCGATGAACGATCGAAACTATTCGTAAGTTGTTGCTTGCTCTACAGCATTCGAAACTGATAAAATTCCCTTCGGAACTCACGAGAAATTCAAACCGAAACTATAGGTAGACTGATTGTAAATAACTCGCAAAAGTGGTTGGAAAAATGAATTTTCAAAAATATTGCAAACACCTATCGAGCAGGTAGGTCGCGACGATGTTTTAAATTTCTGTCGACCCAAGTGGTTAATGCGTAACTTTTAACGATGCAGCGCTGACGCACTGGGCTGCAAAGTCGTTAATGGTTGAAAAATATTTTTTCCGCCGGATGGAAAGATGCAGCTCGGGGACATTTTTTCTCATGGAAAGGGGTGAAATTTGCATGATTCAACCGATCTCTGTGAATAATTAATTCTAAAGGAATTTTTTTTAAGCGCGAGATAAAATGCAAAGCGCAAAAAAAAAGATACTCGCACCGAGTCATCGGAAATAGCGGAAGCGACGGTGGCTGATTAACGACCTGCATTAACGTCCCGTTGAGGTCGGTTCGTTAGTGGGCTCAGCTGCGAGGCTTCAACGAAAATCCTTTTGTGTGCGAAAGAAGGGAGGACCTGAGTGCGCGAATCTCGACACCGCCCTTTTGTGCCGAATTCTTATTCCCTTTTTGTTGTGCTGTCGTTGCTTCCGGCGTCAGTCTTTATGCTTCTATTTCTGTTGCCCGAGGGAAGACGATTTTACCTGGGGAACTCGGGGCTGGTAGCTAGAAATCTCGTCTTTGTCCAATTAACCCAATTTGAGACTCTCTCACAGGTCGACCAGAAACAGCTCTTCCCAATCGACTCCGTCTTTTTCCCAGAGCCTTCGCTTTCCGTGCCGGCGACAAATTTAACTCCTGCTCGCCTCCTCGCTTCGCAGGCGTCGACGACTCTGTTCCGACTCTCCTTCGATTCGCGGAGCATTTTCCAAGTGTCTCGGAAAAGACTGGTCGAAAAGTTTGGAGTAGAGCGTGTGCGCATTCAGTAGTTTTCTTTTAGATCCCGACAGACTAGGTAAATGGAACTCGACTTCTGTCTGTCCGTCAGAAGCCAAAGTGAGCGAGACGAAGGGGAAAAGGAATGAGATCTCGAGGTAATAGCAGTTAATCTGACTCGCGGGAAATAGGAAGGTAAAGTGGATATTGGATGATGAGTAGATAAAGTTATTGCGGAGATGACGAGACGAATAAGAGATTCCCGACAGTAGTAGAATTGTTATTGTCAGACGTGAATGGAAAAATGTTCATTTCGCCTTAGGATTTCTCTTTGAGTCGTCCTCGTCTCTGAACGTTTGATCTGCCAGCGAATAAGATTTATCATTGTTATAACTCGTCAACGAACGTGCGCTATCGATTGTTGACTCAGTCTCGTTTATACTTCTAGATGTACTTGAATTTAAGTCGCTGTAGTTTTCGCCGAGAGACTAAGCGGCGTACATCGAAAGGCTTTTATGTACTTCCTGGCAACTGCGAGTGATATGTATAGGCTCTCGTTTTTCTCGGATATAGTCGTTGGGGTTGCTCCACGTTGCGGCAAGAGACTCGTTAACGCCACGTGGGGTTGTCCGTGTAGGAACAGACGAGCCTCGGGCGCCAGTAGAACAGCCCCGAGTCGGTCAGACGTTTCTCGGCACTGTTCTACCAACGGAAAGAACTTTGCTACTTTCACGGGAGAGTCACGAGAGGTGCGGAAAACGGAAGTAATACCGAGCAGGCTTGTTGCGAAAAGATGCGGAACCGGTGCGGAGCTCGTGCAAGTTTCGTGTTTAATCCTCGGAGAATTAACAATAATTAACAAATAATGCAATATTTCATTCGAAATTAAATTGAATGTTTCAATGAAATTACTTAAATTCAAGAATGCTCGACACTCGAGATTCTCCATTCATTTTTATCCTCCACCTCACCGGGCTTTCTCGTACGCGTCGACTCATAATAGAGAATTTTACTCTCAACGGCTCACCCTTGTTCTTCTTTCGTTTTTCTCCTCTCTCCCATTTCCTTCTTTCTCCCCCGCTCGTGGTAAAGTCGTCATTGTTCCGTGTGCTCTTTGACACGAAACATTGCACGGCTGACCGGGCGCGCAATTGCGGTCTCCGAACCGCGAATTACGCCAGACCGAGGAGCTTCGGGACACATTGAAGTCTCTATCTCCGTCTCTATTAACCCTTTATCTGTCCGGACTCTTGGTTTCTCTTCGCTTCCCTCGTAATTTCGCTTTCGTTCTTTGTGTCGCACAGACACTGGAAATGTGTTTCCTCATCCACGTATGGTCTTTCCTACGTTGCCTCTTTACCCTCCCGCCCGGCGCTTGGCTCGAGTTACCGCTGTTTTCACGTATCGCGGGATCGCAACTCGCTCGAGGTTGCCCGGAAAACTAGCGGGACCGGGTAGTTGCAGATGCTTTTACATTTTCCGCAACGGATGCAGAGCGGCACGAGAGCCTCGTGGCAAGCCGCATATAACGCCTCGTATCCACCAAAGTGGCACGATTAAACGCAACCAGAGAATTCCACTCCGACGCTTTACTCCCATTTCCTTCGCGCACGCATATATATACGTATACTTTCTCTCGAAATCCACATGGATTTTACGTACCCGTATATATTCCTCCCGGCTCGTTCACCTCTACATCCGCGGTGATACAGTCCATAGCTCGCTCGCTTGAACTCTCGTTCGTTCGCGATTATATTAATAGAAGAAGGTTAAACGAGATGCCACTCAAGAGCCAGAACACGAGGGGTCGGTGCTCCGTTTGGCTAATCGCGCGTCGCACGTACGATTCTTCTTCGCCTCGGTTATATTCGTCGTTTGTATTATGCGCTGTTAACTCTCGTGCAAGAGATTATCTGGCCCGGTGACTGTTCTATATATCCGAGAAAGCTTCCGGGTTGCGGAAGCGCGACCGTTCTCACCCAAAAATCACTCGACAACGAAATGAATGGGAGATGCCGGAGATAAACGAGTGACAATTTCAACGACGAATTCTACGGAACGAGGTACAAATAAATGTCGCGGAATTGAAATTGATGTCCCCGAGAGGAATAAAATTCACTTCGGATTTGTATATATTAAGGTGACGAATTGCGGTCAATGGGACCACCGTGAGGAATTATCGTGTATAAAAAAAAAACAGAACTCGAATAGTAAGGGAGATCAATAAATATCTTGTGTTTATCGATGATTGATGTATTTAATAAGTAATACTACTACTACTGCAATATATATTGTATATCACAGGTATATAAAAAATTGATTTAGAATCGAATGTACCTCTCAGATTTATTTAAAGGTTGATTTTTCACCCATTTTTCGAAGATAATATTCGTCGATTGGCCGTAAATTTATATCGTCCCTTTCACGCTCGTATTTTCCACTACGGTGAAACTCCTATTTCATGTATCTCATATTCCACCTATGGGACCGATAAACACGACGATTATATCGAAACTATACGTCATTTAGGATAATATTAAAAGGGTTTGTGTAGTGGTTCGGGACGTGGTAAATTATGTGGATAATGCAAATGTGTATCGCGGTGTACGGTGATGCACGCTGGTATTAATCTGGGAATCAATGAGGGGGACGGTAGCGAAGCTCTCGCGGAAATTACTATAACCTGGTGGACCTTGAGTGTAGAAATTGTTACGAGGCCAGTGTGCATTATGAGACTCGTAGGATCCATTAATTCATGAAGCAACGTTCCTCCTCCTTGTTGCGCAACCCATTGATCAACGTGGACAACAGGACATTGTTTAAAGAAAAAAATTACGAAGATTTATTAAAAGTAAAGATATCAAAATAAAAGACTTCGAGAGTGTTTCTCGAGGAGGATATAATACGTGTGTCGAAGAAAGACGAATATAGCAGTGTAAAAAACATTTTTCTACTGGCGAAGCGTGTAATCGAGAAACGTGACGAGCATCGATACTCCGAACGATCCGCTATCGGTGTAAAGTAACGGAGCACGAAAAGCAAGTAGATAAAAAGTAGTCGGAAGAGAATACCAGTAGATACATACAGCTTGTTTTACGAGCGATCAATCTCGAGGAAACTTTACTTGTTAGATTCCGCGGAGTTTCGAATTAGAGGCAAGTACGGCGCAGACGGTAAACTCATCGAAGAATCGCGGTGCAGTTACGAGAGAAAGACACCGCGATAGAGGACACGGAGGGCAAACTCATTTATAGATTTTTTCACGGAGTAACGTAAACAGACCCTTGCGAAAAGAAAATCGGGATATTGCTTTGAGAAAACGGTTGTAAAAGAGAATTAAAAAAATAATTAATCATTTTCCATCAACAAGGCATCAACGATTCATCGAAGCGTTCGAAGAACCGCTTTAACGAAGTGAAAGCGAAGTAATTTATATTTTCCAGGGTGTAACGTAAACAGACCTTTCTGAAGGGAATAACGAGATATTATTTCGGAGAAGCTGCAATAAAAACGCACGCTCACTCTCAATCAAAGTTACGAATATTTCATCGATGCGTTCGAATTGCAGACTAATTGAGCGAGCTAATTGATAGATTTTCAAGGTGTAGCGTGAACAGAACTTTGTGAACGGAAAATCCCGACATTACCTCGAAGGGCTGCAAAAGAACGCAACATCATTCTTAACATGCATCAATGATCGACAGATCCGTTCAAAGATCGAGGCGAACGACGTCAACGAGGCGAACGAGCGCCGATACGTTCCAAAGGCTAAAATTGATCTCGCAAAAATCTAAAAAAAATGCTCAGACAATGGTGTCAACTTCGCGACGACGCAATAAAAAATTCCCCTACGATTCATCGAACCATTCATATGCGCGAAAGGTTAAAGAGTCAGTCCGAGAATACTCCACGGAATCATCGACTGCTCTCTTCGTATCAGTGAAAAAATAATATGCCGACGTTCGAAACCCGAGGCACTTCGGAGTCTGAATCGTGCAAGCGCATACGTTAGGGAACCTGCGGAGCCAAGCTGTATACCGTTTTGCGCATTGAACTTGACGCATTAATTCGATATATAGCGTGATATACAGTGATATCGAGGGTAGAAACCCGGGTCTGGTCCCTCAGCGCGGTTGCTCTCTCCCTCCGGCCACGTGTCATATGCGGTACCTTTCGCGAGTCCCCCCGGAGACTCGACGAGAGCGCCGTACGTCCTGGGTCTCGCATCGATTTTACAAACGCCCTCAACTCTCTGGCTCCATTCGCTTGCTCGCACTCCACGAGGAAGCGAGTTCTCTTGGTTGTGGCTCGGCGAGCCTGTTTCTCCTCTCGCACGGCGCTCTCCCTTGCACGCCTCGCTCTTCACTGAACCTCCCTTTCGCCCCGACTCTCGTTCTTTCACCCTTTATATACCTATGTATGTACTGTACATTTACCATAGTGTTGCCAGGGCGAGCTCTGCCCGATATACCGTTGAAGGTACAGTCGCGCCCATCGTGTTTTCAGTCTCCCTTCGCAAATAGGGAAACGTGACGAGAAAACTCGATGGTCCATCTATCTGTACGGCTGCATGAGAACCACCAAACGGATGGAGCTAGTGAAATAACGAAAAAGGGCACTCGATCGGATCCGAAACAATGTTCGAGGTTTGGAGATTTAGAGAAATTTCGTTCATTGTTTGACCAGCGGTGCCTTGACCCATTGTGTTGGACACAATGAATAAATGTTGCGATTTTATAGAGGTACGTTGGTGTTTTTTTTTTTAAACAAAAAGTCGAGCTTTTTTTTAACCATACAATGTTAGTCCGGATCAGGATGAATGCTTCTTTGAACAAGTTTAGTCGAGACGAAAATTTTCATTGACAAAATACGAAACGGATGAACCGAATAAATAACGAAAAAAACTACTCGATCGAATCCGAAACAATGTTGGGTTGTGCTGATTCAGCCAGATTTTCGTATCAGAAATATTGTGCTCTCAAGAGACCAATTAAATTTTTTACTTTTAATTTATTGTGCATAACATTTTTTTTTGTTCACGGCCTATAAAATCTCATTGCCGATGAAGCTCGAGCTACTTTGACCGAGCTCATCCGAAATCAAAAATGCTCGTGGCAGTTCCGACGTAATTTTTTTTTAAATTCGGAACCGCGGTTCCGTACTCGACGAGCTTAATCTGCTGAAAGCTTTTTCATGATCGTCACTGTCATTACTGTGACGGTGCAACGATAATCTTCGGATGAATGGGAAAAAAAAATCGATTCTTTACATAGATAACGAAGGAAATTGCGATGGAAAAAAGAGCGATGCAATCGTATTGTACATGATGGATAAATTAGATACGAGGAAAGGTCATGCATTTTTATGAACGAGTGTACATTGTGGAGAGGGGTGAGGTGGTGGTCGTAATCCTAGGGGCTCGTTCGAGGATACTGTACTGGTCGTGATCCCGCATATCACCCTGTACAATTTATGTATAGCACCGCTTCTAATACCGCGGCGAATCCTCGTAATGACAGCAAGCTTGACATACGACCATAAATATTATCCACGCGGTGCGGAGCTTACTTTATCTTAGCCAACGGTCAACGGATAATCGTTTGTTGAATGAAAACACGGAAGATTAACTATTGAATAGTGTTGAAAAAAGGCCTTTCGGCACGATTACAACGCGGCGGAGACATTAACAAAAACAAGATAAACGACTACCGTTGCAGTTTTCGGGGTAAAAATTGAGGGGTTTGAAAATTGAGTTTGAAAATTCTGATTACTTTAGGGCGAGAATTATTTTTAGATTGGATTGCCTATACATTTTTGCACGGAGATGGAAATTTGCAAAGGAAAACGTGTTGAACTTTGCACGACCAAGCAATAATCGACATTCGATGGAATTGAAAAAAAGAGGCACCTACACACATGAGATTGGGTATTGAGTGGAGTAACGAAAACATTTTTCGATACTGTTACAGGGCGATAGAAGCGTAAAAACACCGCGTGAACCACCGTTACAATTTTCATAGTAAAAACGGTAAGGTTCGAGAATTCCTACTATTCTGGGTCACGGATTTTTTGTTATTTTTTTATACGATTGCCTAAACAATTTTGCATAGACTCGAAAATTCGCAAAGCGAAACGTGAAGTGTCAGTGAGTTTGGGCGAGCGAGCATTAATTGACATCCGTTGGCGCTGTGAAATAGCGTTTTTCCATGCAACGGTCGAAAAAAAAACCGAAGGGTCATCTCGTGTTTGCTTTTGCCGGTTCCATTATTTTGCATTTTTCAGCCTCCACTTCTTTTTCGTTCTATTTTTTTTTGTATTCATTATTTTTTGTTGCGGCTCGAATAAAGGAAGGACAGGGACGAGTTGAGCGTATAGTAATAGCCTGGATAGGTGAAAATTCAATAGCAATATTTTGCCCTCCGTGTAATATAGCGAAGCTCGCGAAAGTCGTATATAACGGTACGACATCACGGTGACGTTTACCGCTCATGCGTTTTCTCCGGTTCTGGTAAAGGCTCATCCTCACTCTCGCCCACTCACACACGAAATGAAAACCTTCAGCGACGCCGCAGTGCGCAAACGACTGGCAATTCTTTATAAACGAGGAGATGCATTCTCGGCAGCGCAAATATCACTCTGAAGCGCGTTGAACGGGCGCGAGGGAGCGTTGAAAATTATTATCTATGGAAGCGCAAAAGAGCGTAAACGTTCTGTCGTCACGTCTAGACTAGGACGTGTCTCGTCTCACGTAATATTCATCCCTTTTATCGTCTCCCATCACCTCGGGCGCAGAAAAATTCATTTAACGGACGAATATTGTACTCCACGTTGTGAAATGTCACTCTACGTGAAAATTCAATATTTGAGCAAAAAATTAAATAAATATACCTGAAGGATCGTATTCGCATTTCGAGACTGAGCAAACTTTCCCCTTTGGAGAAATTTCGCAAAGTGCATCGCGGCTGAGTTAGGAGCCGTTGGGCGAAAGCGGTTCAACTACTCGTGGCTCGGAGCACCGAGTATCGTCGGGAAAAAAATTCAGAGAGGAAAGCACCCTCGGTTTTTTAGCGTGGAATATGATTTGACCATACACTTTTTCTTTTACAGAACTGTAATATAATTATTGTTGTAGGAAAGAGTCAGGCAACAGGGACAGCGGTGCAAAACGAAATATTGGAATCATTTTCGAAGGCTCCATTCTGCTTACTGTCCAATTTTTCCTAACCCTTCCCTGCGTCTTATAATTCTAATAATTCTAATAATTCCTCAATAACCGTCGATGAATTTCACCCGCATCCGATACCGTTCGATCCCGATCGGTTACCGAAAAATGAAGCCATCGATACCGCATCGTTCGCAGGTGTTAAAAAAAAAAAAAAACTCACCACAGCGTCTGTGGGAAAATTTACGAGTGTCGAGAAAACTATCTTCCACCCCGTGTCCCATGTATTGTAAGATGTAGCGACGCAGATACGTGCATCGCTACCGGTAGGTTTTTTCCCCAGTCGTCTGGGCCGAATGATACTTTTTTACTTTTATTTTGGAGACTGATGGAAGATTGAGTGCATAGCCGTGCGATCGCGAGCGTATAAGAGAAAGAAAGAGGTGGAAGGTGGGATGAGTGCTCGTTCTCAGCGAATGCTCGTGAGCTCGCGTGTGCGAGATTGGACCCAGAGATTGGATTCGTTCCACGATAAGGAGAGCTGCGCTCTGCGGAGAGTACGAAGGGTATGGAGATCCGATGACAGGAGTGAGAATCGGATCGTTTCTCCTCCTCATAGCTCAATTTATCGCATCAGCCCTTCCGGCCATTTCAGCGTGACGATGAAACAAATGGAACAGAACAATAATGCACTGTAGCAATTTCACCCTTCGGAACTTAGCAATGCTGCAAGCAAAAGCGAGGCCCGATCACTCCTTTGCGCCTCGACTGAAGTCTGCGCCGGTTGGTGCACGATCGAATCGCTCGAATCCGGTGGAACAAAGGGAAAGTTCCAATAACGGATTAAACTGGGAACTCTGCCTTGGCCCGGCAGCAAGGGCGGGAGATTCCTAAGGGTAAGTCGGAAGCTCCGTTCGACCTGCTCACTAATTCGTCGACGACATTCCGGATTATTTCAGCTTGTCGGGTAAAATGGAACAGGGCTGTTGGTGACATTGAGGCGGGGTCTTTGTAAGCGATATGTTTGTCATCATTGAGCTGAAAAACGTTCGTGAGGCGAAGCTAATTACCGCGGTCAGTGACAAAAATTAATTAATTTTTATTCACAACACCGACCATTTACATTTGAAAGCAAATTTCTACATGAAGCTGCACTGATGTGTCCTTCATGGAAGAATTTAATTTGAACCTGAAACGGCGAAAGATAATTAGAGTTTAACCGGAAATGGTGGGAAAAAAAATAACATTCACCACCTGTGGAAAAGTTTAATTACCGCAACCGAGCTTGGGTAGGGAGGAAGAGGTCTCGCATGGCTTCAGAATCTATAATTCGGGGACAGTTTTTTATGAGCTTTTCGGATGGAAAGGTCCGTAAAAGCCCGGTGAAGTGACTCCGTACAGAGTCGCTTGTACTCCCGCTCGAACTACTCGTTTCCATCAACCTTCGCTCTCGTCCTCTTACCTGGCGACGTCAATGTTTTCGACCGAAAAGCTCGAAGCATTCCCCAACTCGCTCTCCCTCTCCCTCACTCCTGAGAGACTCTTCAGGGAGGTAAGCTCTTAGTCCAAGGAAAACTTAGTTTAGCATTTTATTTTCAAGCATGCTTTTATTTACACAGCCTTTCCCCGCTGTACGACGCTTCTCGCTCGTCGTCTTTTTCCCCTTCGATCTTACCGAGTTTCCTGTTATAACTATATATTCCCGCAATTGCTTCGATCGACGTCGAAGGTGTCAGACTTTATCGCCCGGAGTTCCGCGGAAGAGCGACAGTAGCGCGATACAGTTATACCGGATGTTGCAGTTACCGGGAGCGGGCTTGACTCGTTGCAGAATAAAGTTTCCTTAAAATGATATTGAAACGTATTTCACCGTCGGTGTGTTAGCGTAAATTGTGTCGTCCATTCGCCCGACAGATTCTCCATCGATGTACGAAACGAAATGGATATATGAGAAGGAGAGTAAGAAAAATTTTAACCTTTTCTGAAAGTCTCTCGCAACGCTTGTAGGACGAAAGCGATGGAGTTGAACGTGCACTCCAGCTTCCTTAAATTTTTCCTTCCTCAAAGTCGAAGCTCTTTCCCAATTCTTTTTTGCCCTCCTGCAAATATCTCAACTGAAGGTAGGAAACATTTTTTTCTTAGTGAAATTGAAGAAAAGTAAGTTTCTTGTAGTACGATCAAATCCCTTTGACCCTTCGAGTCTTCGAAAATACTGTTTGCCTCGTCAAAGGGGCTGAAGAAAAATTGCAAAAAGAAAATCTGTAAAAGACCCGATTTAACTCTCTCTGACGATGCCATTCAAATCGATTGAAAGCGGAACGAGATATGGCGATGGCAGAACGAAATATATAAAAATAAGAAAAATCTTAAGGAACATGCATCTGGCAGCCTGAAAATCCTTCGCGTAATCCTAGAAGTCTCCATTATGAACTGCCGAGTATTGCGTCTAAAAGAACTAGAACTCGGGAATTATGAGAAAGATTCGTGGAAATGCAGATAGAGAATATAAAGCCACCTTATGCCAGTTGGAAAACACAGTGCGTAGGGAAATTCAAACATGCAACGTACACAATTTACCGATTAGCGATTAGAATTAAAGTACAACGAAAAAAAAAAAAAATGAAAATTAGCACAGTTTTTTTGCATATTTGGATACGATATAACTTCATCAAAAATTATAACAGACATTCGCATAAACGAAGTCTCAGTTCGGATAGTCGCGGGACCGGACGAATGAGGTCAGAATAATCAATGTTCTGTACCGACCTATAAAAATTCGCCGAAAGAATTCTTAAATTTCTTTCTCGTCAATACGGTGGCACGTTTCAATTTTTTTCTCCGTTTCGTCTTGTTGAGAAGTTATCGACACGGGGTGGCGGAGAAGGAGGAAGACAGGGCGAAGAGTTAGGAAGAAATGAGAAAGAAAGTTGGGAGTGTCGTCGCTGAGTGATTGGTTCGCACGTCCCTTGCCCCTTTTTCATCTTTGTCAATCCTCTTTCTTCATCTCCGCTGCGGTTTTTTCGTTGGCTCACGATGCATTTCCGGTTGCTCCGTAGAGAGCATCGGGAGCAGCGACTGGGGCATAAAAACGGCTACGTCGAAAGAGCAAGGTGCCAAGAGCAGAGTCACGACAGGCCGGAGAACGAAAAAGGCTCAATGAAAACGCGACTCTCCAGTGGAGTACAAAGTGAGTCCCGGACAGACATAAATACATACAACAGCAGAGTTCGAGCGAGCTGAATCACAGAAGTTGTGTGAACCACAGCGGGGTAACCACCCACACGAGCCAGAAGAAAAATGTTATCGGATCGATAAATGAAGGAGTGGGCGAGAGTCACAAAAACCAGAAGCCGCGAGATACCGATGTACGGCAATGTACGACCCGCTGGCTCAACACTTTAAACAAAACACTTTATTCAACACAGTGGAGGAAAAAAAATTATCCGCAATGGAAATATTCGTTGGCGGAGAGATTAAGCCGGTCAAAGACCTCGCTCGTTTTTAAAATCTCAACGGATGTGCATAAAAAAAAAGTCACTTAATTCTTTGGCATTACGGCTTTAGGACAAAAATAACTCGTATAAGAGAATAAAATGTGTGAGGTCATTCAATAATTTTTTTTTTTTTAATTGGAAGGTAATCGAGTTGTCTCATCGTGTTCTCTATTTAGCCGTATGAAAATCGATGATTCCGGTGTAGGGAGGAAAGAACGTAAATGAAAAGGTGACGAGGTTGCGGAGACCGGTAATGCTGACTGACGGTTCCGGAAACGACGGAGGGGCGGGAAAGAGTTCGCGAACCGAAAGGGGAAATGAAACTGGAAAATAACGGAACCGGAATAGAACGATGAGTAATGGGGAAGAGGAGTTGACTGCAATGATAGAAAGACGGAGTCTCTGTGTATCGACGCTCACGTAGTCGAGTCGTGCGGCCTCACGAACGCGACGAAGAGTTACGGAGTAGAGAATCAGCTCGTATTTTCCACTTCGTTCTTTCGCCTTTTCCATTTTTCTTTTTTTTTCCCTCGTGTTCGAGTTAGAAAAAGAAACACGAATTTCTTGCGGCGAAGAAGTTGCGGACTCCGAATCGATCGTCCGAAATTCTGAATGCAAGTTCCTTGTTTGAAAATTTATTGTTTTTTGGAGTAGAAAAGAAAATAAATAAAAATCCACGGTCCATTTTTCGCCCGAAGCTTCATAGATTGGGAGACGTATATTTTTCTTTTGTTCCACGAATATTTATCGAACAAATGCAAACGAAGTTGAAGCTTTTCGAGGTAACGAGAGGTAAAATGTTGAACGAAACGGTTTATCTCGAGTCAGAGAGAAAATTTCGGAAGCGCGCCCGCGGCACTCGCAGCCGACAATTTTCATCGATTCCGTTTATTGCACCTACGGGGGTTGTGAAACTGCGATTAAACGAGGGAAGCGCTACTCGTTCGGAGCAATGCTACCACAGTTTCTGTACCATCGCTGACCAGCAGAGCGCCTCGACGCTGATGCACATTTGCAGCGTGTTTCGTACGCGGCGATCCCGCGGTAACGTTCCAATCCCATCAACGAGTCCGCGGGCACGTTTGAACGATTCCGCGAATGTCCGACGCGGCGACTTTTTCGGCATTGACGAGAAGTTTGATCACAACCCCAAAGGAACAAAATAAAAATTTCGGATTTCCCACACGACCGAGAACCGATCACAGCTCAAGGGAAATGTATTAATTGAATCACTGACGAGAAACTTGCCGCACGATAGTGAATGGAATTTTTATACCCACTCATTTATCCCGCAGACAGACAATCAAACACACGTTGATTCGTGCAAACTCTCCTCAATCGCTTTCAGTCTGCTTATCGGGGAATTTTTTTTTTACGATGTCGTAAAAATGCGCCAATAACGCGCCAGTTTGCTTGCACTTCCTTATGCCTCGGATAACACTTTATTTCTTCCTTCGTGATATCCGGACTTTGTTCAAGGTGTTATCTTTTTTTTTTGTCAGCATAATCGGAATTATCAGCTCTGCTCAATTTCCTTATCGCCTCGTGTATCGGCAAAAAATTGTTGCACGTGTTTTTCGAGACAATGTATATTCAGTCACGTGTTCCACCTGGCTGAATAGGGTTCTAATTGATGTCTTCTGCAAATTATTCGGAAGGTAATTCAAAATATTCGTAGAACGGATAAACTTTCGCGTAATATCGCATGAAGAATAAAAAAAAATATAATACGCGTGTTCGAGTTTTTTTGTTGCCACCTTCTATTGAAACTATCACCTCGGCTCGTCTTCCTTATCGCCTCGAGCATCGTCGAAAATTCATGACCATCGCCGTCAGCTACGCGTGTTTTACGAGAAAAATATATTCAGTCTACAGCCATCAATCTCTTCGAATTATTCAAAACGATATTTAAAATATTCGGATAACCGTTCGGTGGAAAACTGCATAAATGAGTCGTACTCCAAAATATTGAGTGCTAAATACGAAAAATAAAAAAACATGAAGTCCAAGGTATTCACTCTTCTACACCCCAATACGAGGGGAGATTATTATTTTCTTTCGATTCCATCGACGAACCGAGGGGTGGGAATTCTCCAATAAGCGATTCCAACCGCACGAACCTTCCGGGTTTCTGACCGTCTTAACGTGGAATCCACCCAGTCGTCGGAAGTTGGGAGGAAGCTATCAAAAACGACAAGGATCGATCCCCCTCGCGCGCCGTGAGGCTTTCATCTGCCCGCGAGACAGCGATAGAGTGAGACACTCGAGAATCGACCGCGTCGAGGGTAGTTTTCTACGTTATTGCGAAGGGTGAGATAGGTCACGGTTGGGCCAAAGTGGGAAGCGCCGGAGAGCAGGATAGAAGACAGAGAGGAAGGAAGGCGGAGATCGTGAATAAAGCGTTGCAAAAGTCGTAAAGAACCGTGGCTCCGAGGGGAGAATGTTCGCGGATGTGGCGGTCGATAGTGGATTTTCACGGGACGTAAATTTCTGCAATGGCAGTGGCTCGGTCGACAAAGTGGGATTGAGAGGGAATTAGCCTAAACCACGAGATTCCATATAAAGCTCTTATCTGTCCACATCCCCCGGAAGTTAAATGTGGCCAGCCCGTGAATGCAATCGTCCATCGCCAGCGATGGAACTAAGCTCTCTGATTACCGCACTGCCGTCGTAAACCTCTTCGTCGGAAGTAAGAGAATTACTTTTAAGTAGATAAAAATTAATTCCAAGCTTTCGAAAACGGGGGACTTTTTGTCGAGATCAAACGACCATGCCGTCTTTCAAGCACAAATACAGTACTGATATTAGTGTATAAATTTTTTCTCGGTTGTCAAAAAAACAACAGTTCAAAGTACGTTTGTAAATTTTTACAGATTTTTTTGTAACACGTCAACTTGTTATTCCAATCGTTCGAATTAAAATGCTCCGCAAATTCTAGGTTTTCATTGATCAATGATCAAGGATAAAAGTAGCATTTGAATCTTTGAAATTACGAAAAAAAAGTTTAAATAAAATTACCCGAGTATTTTTAACGACAACAAATCAACGATCGTTAAAACAAAACTCAGCGGGTAGAAATCGACCGTTGTACGTTCGAGCGCCGGTAGTGTTGACCCGCTCACTCGGCAGAACACTGGAATCGCCGAGGTGTCGGTGATCTCGTTATTTCCACGCCGGAATACCCCCGGACTCGGCATGGAAATCGCCTCGTTGTAGGACGAGCAAAAAAAAAAAAAAACAAAAAACTAGAGGAAGAAAGCAACGTGCCGAAAGGGTTGTACCGCATTACTCTGGTACAATGGTATCGAAACGGTAACGGTAGACCCCGCTACGTAACTGCTATGCATTCGGCATAAAGAAAGAGATGTGAAAGAGGAAAGGAAGAAAAAAGAAGATTGAAAAGAACGAGTCGGGAAGGATAAAACGAGAATGCGAGAACGTAAGAGAGAAAGAGAGATGAGAACACACATTGGCAGTCACACACATATAGTATACGTTGGGGCAGCGGGGTGGCTATCGACCCGGACATCCCGAGAGGGTCATGTGTCTCTCGCACGCCAAAAAGCAAAGGGAAATGTGGAGCACCGAGAGAAACCGCTCGGTGACAGAGCCGGCAGTGTAGCTCGCGAATGTACAATGCCATTGTACGCGATCGGTTTGGAATGTATGCATTTATGTAGGTTCTACACACGCATGGATAGAAGTATAGTCGGGGACAAACGACACCCCAGTGTCCCGGCCCGATTGTTTAAACTACCGCGGTAATCGTTGTATTCTTTCGTACAGCCCAAGAGCAGCTTTATTCCACCCCGGCAACATTCATGCGGTGATCCATTATCCGTTGATCTTTGCTCGGCTGGAATCACCGAGGCTTTTCGTGCTCTTCGCAGGATCTTCCGGGGCTAAAAACCATGCTAAGGGTACTCGCCTCTTAAATCCTATCCGCGGAGAAGCAAACTGCGGTAAATCTGCCATGACGCCCAAAGGTTATTAATTAATCTTTTCCACCCGATCGTTTAAAGTACGCCGATAATCGTTGTAGTGTTTAGTGGAGCCCAATAGCAGCTTTATTTCCCCCCCCCCCCCCCCCCCCAGCAACATTCATGCGGTTTGTCATCCTCTGTCCGTTGATCTTTGCCCGGGTGGAATCACCGAGGCTTTTGGTACTATTTGCCGCATCTTCCGGGACTCAAAACCATGCGGAAAGTACTTGGCTGTTGGATCCTATCCACGGTCCAGCAAACTGCGGTAAATCGGCTATCACGCCCGAAGGTCGTTAATAAATCATCAGGCTCTCGGCAATTTGTCGAGGCGAAACTGCGAAACCGTTCCGTTGGCTCTGTTCCGGATGCCGGGCTCTCGGGTAGTTTCGGCTGTGTGTATACAAGCTGGTTTTCGGGAACGAGATGCTACATTCTGCAGCACTTCGGACGGAGCACGACAAGCGGAGAGCACCGGTTGGTACACATGGCTACGTATGTGTTCACGGATAACGTGCTCAGAGCGAGCCGTGAGTGAGGCGATTGTGAACTTTTGGCTCGCGACAATGACCTCTCTGTCGGCGCGATGAGGCTTGCATAATTGAAACAACGATAATACTGTACGTGAGCTGCAGAGTCGAATATCCCGGGCTCCGAGCATCCTCGGTGCTGGCATGGACTACTCGCGAGGGTAAGTTTGTTTTGGGATCAGAAACGACACGCTGATGAATTAACAATCTCGGCGCCCCTAACAAGCCAATGCGGAACATTTTTTCAGGTAAAGAAAGGAGACTTTCGGTTGTCTGAATGAATCATCGTTTGCTGAATGAATCGTCGCGCGAATAGCGATTCCGTACGACCTTACACTTCCTACATTCTATCTCAATAAATTGACACCACTTCCACCTTGGTAAAACTTTAGAAATAGAGACTGGAATATTTGATCGCATAGTGAACATTTTTTCTAAATTCTCTGCACTGATTCTGTCTGAGATTTAAGTACGATCTACACCAAATTGGACCTTTGTACTGCTACACTGAGAAAGAAAATCGATTGAGACAACAACATTTTTGGTTTATCGAACGAAATAATTGTCGCGGTATGTGAAAAAATATTCGATTCGACGACCTGTTAGTTTGATCAACGAGGTATTCCTTTCCACAAACCAAACATTTGCTTTGCCCGCGGCAAGCGCACATTTTGTTGAGTGTATTGATTTTTTTGTGTGCGTATGGTAATTCGGGCCAGGGTTTGGGGCAGTGCTAAATAAATTCTATCCATCCATCAACATTCGACCTCTCGTTATACTCGAATTTTTCTACAAATTTTTTGTTCATTAAACGCACGAACCTTCTTTCGCCTTACGGATAACCACGTTGTGTACCTTAATTACCCGGTCCCGAATCGAATTTCAATTACGACTTTTTCCGGCATTTCTTCGCCGACTTATCGTTAGCGGACGTTTGCGAAGCTTATCTGTATGGCTGTAGCTCGAAGCCAGCCCGCGTAACTGGAAGTTGTTTGCAGTAATTGCGAGTGAATAATGTACACCGGTGAGACGACCATCAGTGGCACGAGTAATAGTTCTCCACCTCGGTCTCGTATAGCGGTAATATACCACAGGAGCGAGCAATTCGCTCTCGAGCTCGCGAACCAATGTACAGAAAGCTTTGCCCATTCTGACTTCCCGGTAACGCGGTGGCTGAGGGCATCGCGTGCTGGAAATAAGGATGCATGATTCTTGATGGTAAAACTAGCTGCGCCGAGCAGCCCGGCGGACCAACCAGAAACCCCCGGGATCGATATTTTTGTCGTCTCCACCGAAACTTCGAAATTACCGCGGTAACACCCCCGACCTGCATCCACGGCCAGTGCGCAGTGACTCGGTCACGCGACTAAACCGATTATCTCCGGTACGCCTTGTACGTATACTTCCGTACGTACAATTATATAAATAGGCATGCGCTTAGGAGCGGCGCACACACGCCTGATAAGATAAGCTATCTCCGACCAGATATTCGTCCGATACTGCGATCCCGGCCCGATTCTCATCTGGCGGATTCCAGGCAGTGATTTGAAGAAAGAATTTCAACGAGGAAAGTAGCGAATTCTTTTCTCTTCTCAAAGTGCTTTCTATAAACGGAATAGCCGGCTGTTCTATTCGTAGCGGGAGAAACTATAAAAAATCACTTGCTTTCGTGCGCATTGCAATCAAGTGCCACGGAGAAAGAATTTTAATGAGGAAACTAATAAGTTTGCCTTCATATTTGCTTTTTTTTCCCCACTCTGGAAGTTCATTTTATCTTCACCAGCGGAATCGTTGGCTTTTATCGAAAGAAACAGAAACTGCCAAGATAGGTAGGTCAGACCGTAATAAAATGAACGCGCCTGTTCGATATTCGCCCCAGGCCTCTTCGGACAATCGAGTTTGGCGGACGCTTCGTGTAATTACATTATACCGGAATTAATTAATATTCACCTCGACCGAGTTTCAGAGCGGGGAAGTTTTGCTTACGAACAACTCTGCATATGTGTAGATTTTATCTATATATAGATCATGAATTTGTTTTTTTGTCTTTCTCGCTTGAAGAGCGAACAGCGAAGGAGAGCGAAAGGGAGTTCGAACGATGAACTCAGCCGAGCGAGGCTTTTTGAACGAGGCAATTATTTTCGGTTGCGTGATTTAATTTCATTCAACAAACGATGTATCTGATTCGAAGTTTTACGCCTTACTCGCACCTCGATCTCTCCCACCGATCTGCGATTTTCTCGCGCAAACGAGATTCAACAAAATCGCGACTCTGGTCGTGCGAGAAACGGCTCATTCGCGTGACCTCGCCAGGGTCAGTCGCGATCAACTTATCGTCCTCCTGTGCTTCACCGAGCCCTTTCAATTTAATTTATTTCAATGGAATAGTGTAGGCGAACGCGATCGGGACACGGAGACCCACTCGGGCGGATCCTCCGTGATCTCGTGCGCCTCCTCGACGGGCTCACTTGCAGCCGACTTCCGGCCGACTGAGTAAGTAACGTCACTCCCTGATCGAATCTTCCTTAGATATGCATTGGAGTATCAATAATACATCGTCGTGACATAGATTCCTCGCTGCATGAGGCACGCGCGGTGGACCCGCCTTGCCTCGGCCTCCGATGTTCACGTGCCACTTCTTTGTACGATGCGATCTATTATTTGCCGGGAGAAACAGGGACAACCAATTGATCGACCCATTTAGCGGACTCCTCAACGACGCGAGCTGTCGTTTCGAATAACAAGTGTGAGACACTTCTCGAAAGGTTACAGCTGAAAAAAAATTATACGATGAGCACACACTTTCGTTAAGGACTTTGGAGCACGTCACATCATAGTGTGCTGCGAAAAAAAATAAATTTTATGTACACTCGTGATGAAAAACTTATAGATTTAAAAAAATTGAAATTCAAATTAATTATGAAAATCAAAGTACTTTCACAGTAAAATTAACATTTGAACCAAGTGTTTCAAATGTATTTGATACACTGACTATAAGTTTTTCGTGAAAATTGTACAATGAATTTCATAGGTTTTTTTAGTACAAATAATGTGTGCTACATGCTTCTGGTTGTTTAGAAAAACTTTTACGCATGATTAATACTAGTGAAACGTCACTACTATTGTCGCAGATTTCTATCGACTACAAAAAAACATATCACATACCACTAAAACGGAATGGCAAAAACATTAACTGTTTTTTTCTGATTTTCGAAAATTTACTGTCTTTTGTTCAGGTTTTTCAACGAATAACACGTAATTTCAGCTCGATTTTGATAGTTCACGGTTCATTCTCTTCGAAATATGCTTGAAAGATTAACGCGTGAACTTCTTTTACAAAAACATAAATGTAATCATTGAGGAAACAATACTTCAAGATATGCGATTCTTTCAGAATTTTTTACGACAGTTTTGTGCATATGGATGCATCTATTGCTAAAATACATAAGAGCGTATTCTAGGCTGTTTTAAATGTTAAACTCTGCGAGGTGAGTCCTCATTGTCACCGATCAACGAACCGTATCGACTGGTGGCCTCGGTGAAAATAGCCATTAAAAATTAACGAGTGATGAAAGAAAAAAGGTTAAACATTGGAGACTATTGTTCGAACGACTCAACAGCTCTGAGAAACTCGATAACGAAATTATTTTTCCTCGCTGAAAAGCGTCTTACGCCCAGGTAGTTTCGAATAGCGAGGCCCGTGCAGCCCAGAAAAGAAATCGAATACAAGAGCTCTCAAGAGTTCTCTCCTAACGCTCTCCGCGGCGCTACTCTGCACGACGGTTTGAAAAGCCACTCGAATTAAAAAATGGAATTGCTCGCGACACAGCATCGGCGGGGGAGCGAGGACATTCGGAAAGGGATAGTTATAACTGATCCGTCAATCCACATACGCACGTACTCGATTCGCGCATCAAAGACGACCGCCGGGTATTAAAACGATATGTCGGACAGAGCAGGGTGAAACGCTTTCGGTCCTTTGATATGGAACTCTTTTTCATGTTTCGCAAAAAGATTGATAAAAAATAATCCATTTTGCCGCGGAAATATATTTTTGCACTCAACTTTCATATATCCGTAAGGCTTGCCGCGGGACACGAATAAACGTCATTATCTATCTACAATATATATGCATCTCTATATAATATAAAAAAATCTCGCCAGTGTGGCCGTATCGAGAATCGAGGAATTTTCAATCATTTATATTACGCTCCCTCTTCACCAAAATGTCCTTTTTCAATTTTACCAAAAATTGAAATATTTACCTTCGTAAAAAAAGAGTTTCTCTCCAATTGGTAAATCTGACACCGCCACAAGGCTGAAATATTCTAAGTACTCCTTGAGTGAATCCTTGTTCCAAAATATTCTAAATCCCTTTGGGAGGGATCTAGAAGAACAGGGGAGGTAGATGGAAGAGGTAGCTGATTATTCTGTCCCCTTGGGCCCGTGCCTAGACTCAGATTATTCTAAGTCCCCTGGGATTCTATCCAGACTGTGATCATTTTTAGTCTTTTGGCCGCTCGTATACACCGATAAAAAAATACGGTTGAATCCATTAAATATTTTAAAGCGAATGTTCGCATTAATTTTTTACTGGCACAGCCAAGTAATCGGTTGGCTCAACAATTTTTTCTACAATTTCACTGAAAAGGTATTAAATTTCATTGTTCGACAGACTAAATAATTAACTCGAACCTCCCTGCTCAAATCTGTACTCGACTCAACCGCATTTTTTTATCCGTATGCTAGCACACAAAACTCTGGAGCCATCAAAAGCACCAGTATATATGTATGTATTGGATTTAGATATTATTTACGTTGCAAGTACTATAAACCGGTGGTCTGAAAATCACGAATGAAAAAAAGTAACAGAAATCGGAGGGTTGTTAGTTCAATACAGGAAACGTATTATAGCAGCCTGGGCAATCAATACCCCTGCACAAGCATTATACTGTGTCTACATGGTATAGGAAACCCCCCTGGACAACGGGAACAGCCAGTGGGGCATCAGGGGAAAATTCACCTCGTGTATAGAGTGTAATATATATATATATTGTGTAGTGTACAATGTTGGGGAACACCGAAGTTGCCGTGGCACAACTCACCGCACATATATAACACATCCACACCCGAGAACTGGCCTTGCGAACCACGAGGATTCTATGGCAGTATAATATACTTCCGATTTGATCCTGAGCAACGTCGACAAGTTTATCCAATCTCGGGAATTCGACCCGAAATTTCTCGGGGATAGTGAAACTACAGTCATTCATTTTTCCTCACACTATATTCATATACTCAGGTGTTTATCGAACGAATTTTTTGGATATTTTTCGATCTCTTCATTAATGACGATGCACATTTATGAAGCACTTATTTTCGCTCCTGCTCATTCTGTGAAAACTAATAATTTGCCCCTAACTGCCAGCACCGGAAAATCAAATTGAGGACCATCCAATTAATTGTTCGGGTGACTAAATTCATCGCCGGATCAGTTCGTAGGACCGACAATTTAATTTCCCGACGCAACAAAATTTCATTTTCAGCGCCGGCACACGGTCGAGCCAACGATTATTATTTTATTCTCATTCCGATAAATTTTTATGTGAAAAATTGAAGTGTTTTTTTAAACAAATTATTCATTCTCTAATACATTCGTCTCGTCGCAATGGTACGTAATTTCTTGGATGTTTATCGACTCTCTCCAACGAACAATCATTATTTCGTTCTTATTTTATTCTTAATTTCCCCACGAAAATTTAAACCTTGCTCCCGCAGATAGATTCGTGTAACGTGTTGATCGACGATTCGGAGCCTCACATATATAAACAAAATATATTCCGATTGTACCGTAGCGTCGCAACGGTATAATCTCGTCACTCTCCCTGCTTCCGAGGCTCGGATCTGTCCGTCAGCTGCAAATCCCCTTGCGGGATCCGAGCTCAGTCCCCTGTCCATGTGACTTTGCTCATCACGTGACGCATGTCGGCTGCGAGAGACGGTGAAAGACACAGTGCGGTAGCACATTGAGCGTCAGGTTATACTCGCCGGCTGCTCCGTTTTCCACCGCCAGAGTATGCCTGCTGCTGCTGCTGCTGCTGCTGGTGCTGTTGCTGCTGCTGCTGGTGGTGCTTTTCTACAGCTCTGCACATTCTGGTGGGGATACATGCCGCAGATCCGCGGTAGTGTGTTTCATCGCTGCTCCTCTAAACCCAGCGACTTTGCTTCAGTGCCGTACGGACGTTGCTACGCGCGCTTACTCTCCCGGCTCTTAAATACGACACCGTACATCACACACTAGTCACTTCTCTCCGAGAGAAACTCTCGCGAACTACCATCGTTCACTTCGGTCTCTGCATTAAATAAATCCGTGTTACAAACATTATCCGCAAGACCCGACGATCGTCTCGTCGGCGAAAGAAACCGAGAAGCCTCTCGCGCTCCGAAAACTCGAGCCGGCTAAATTCGACGAGCGAAGCCCGCGTTTTATCTGACCGCGAATAAGAAGAGCTGCGAGAATAGAAAGGTAGATAGAATAACTAAAAGGGAGAGTGTGTTATACGATACGGTAAAAAGTACCGAGGGCTTCGTCCCACGGGGTCCGAATGGTACACGTACAAAAACCCGACGGTGGATGAGAAAGGGGGAAAATAAATTTTGGCTCGGTTTCAGCCGGTTCTAGGACCGTAAAACAAGACATCACGGGCGAGTGCTACGAGCATCCATTTGTCTCACTTAATCGCCGAAACTTTTAACTTTCGTTAACGATAACACAGTTCTTTTTATGAAAAAAAAAAAAAAACATCTTTTATTCATATATTTTTTCTAACTAAGATTTTTATAAATTCTGATGTTTCGCGGATAGGAAGACGGTGAATCTTTTGCGCCACGATTAGGTCTAATGAAAACCGAGTTTATCGAAGTACGGCATAATTGCATTCGTTTCGAGAATTCGTTAGTTTTTCTTTTGCAGTAGTTTTAGTTCGAAGCCTTGAAGTACCGAAACTGTTTAGGCATTTAATAGGCCATTTCGTCGCGGCACTCGACTTCGGGAGTCGTGCTTGGAATTACTGATCGGGCGTAACGAGCGGAACTGCACAGTGACGCGGAGAGAAGCGGGGGAAAATGGTACAGAAAAAAAAGCAGATCACCGAGACGACGATTAATTTGTAAAACTAATTCGAGTGTTTCGTGTGCGCGGAGGGGACTCGAGTCGGAGTGTCCATCGACCTGGTTATAATGTGCACCAAATTGTATCGGTATAATTGACGCGAAATATCGTTTCAGCTATACGAGGCACATAGTTTCGAAACTATTTTGGACTATGGAGGAAGTGGATTCGCAATTAACGCCGAATGCGTATCACGGAGTTGCCGGTTGAACGAAGCTTTTGTCATTAAACGGTAATTATGATTTTCGATGGAAGTGGGCTAGAAGTGTTCTAGGCTTGTACGAACTGATAACAGAGAATGTCGATAACTTGTGTACCGCTTAACGCTTAGAACAGTTTCGCGTTTAGAATTAATGAGGGACTTGACTCGACGAACCGTTAACACTGCAGACTCTCGATTGCGAGGTGATAATTACGTTACTTTTGGAAAGTTGGAACAGGTCGAAACTGTACAGAGAGAAAATAAGAAGTAAAATTTTATTTATGTTTTGAAACACAACTATTCTTATTAAAATGAGTTATAACAAATATGCAATTATTATTGAATATTTTACTGTATTATTAGTAGTAGATTATATTTAAATAATCTGGAATAATCGTGGTCACGAACACAAAGAAAAATGAAACAGTTCATTTATGATTTGAAGTGTGGCTCATTCTTGTTTCAATGTTAAAATCAAACTTAATGACTGGATATCAAAAAGAGGTCAAATGAACTTAAAAAATTAAAAAAAAAAGCATTTTCATAATTTTTGAAAAATTAAAGAAAAGCCTATCAAAAGAACCTAAAAAAAAAATCAAATTGTATGAGCCAATGCAATATCGGTATTATATTGCTAAGGTCGCTACAATGTTTCAATCTCATTGTCTTGGCGCGTTTAGAGTGACGCTGGAAGATCTAACCTTGCGGACGGCAATCAAAATGTAATTAGTTGTCAGTTGCAACGATAACAGAAATGATAATCGAGTCGTGTTGATCGGACGAAATTGTTCGCGGATCAGATTGCTCCCAAGCGCCTAGCGTGCGGGACCGTCGATCGTCGACTATAATCGCATTGGACGTTCGAACCGTAATTCGAACATTCACATCGATTCCCGACGACGTAACGTACGAGAGTACAGGTAAAATAGCTTGTCGACTCACACGGCACGACGCGCCGCGTTCCCACGATTCCTAGAATGGAAACCTATCGCGTACCCCGAGGGCGACAAAATCCAATGAAATCCCTCGGGTACACATCCTCGAGTTTCGCGTGATGGAGTTGCGTGACAAGGCAACGTCATGCGTCGTTTCCATCCTCCAGGTGAAATCTACTGATACTGATTACACGCCAGCATCTACCGGTGTCTGATAAATTAATTTCACTTCCCTAAATCGATCGAAATTCAAAATTGGCGGCTACGCACACTCTCAGTTCAGGAATTCAGCATCAAGCAATTTCCTCTGCTATTCTCTGTACCATATCATCTCCGTCGTAAGATTTATATTTCGAAGAAATTAATATTATTGAAAAATATATATCTCTGAGAAAAAGTTGTATCAGTGAGAGATTTATATTTCCTATTGCCTTATCGGATGTATGTAATTAAAAATCATTAATGTGAGCTCTGGCGTGTACGCGTATCAGGCTCGTATGTTCGACCTATCAAAGTGGACCTAAACGCCGCGGGTATTTCTCACAGAGCCACTCGCAAAGCTTGTAACGTTGATGCCGGGAGCAGGCACAAGGTTGTTCCTTTATGAATGCGAGAGCACGTGTACAGTATGTGGTTAGATCGTACTATCTACGGTGTAGTACGAAGCCGACCGATGATTACGCAGGGTCCTTGCGGCTTCTACAGGCCCGTTATATTCCGGCCGACGGCCTGTTCAACCGTTGTATAATGGAGGTGTACCTACCGCACTGCTCTACACAGTATGTACAGTGGTAAAGGATACGTGCATTGCGGGAGACTGTTGCACGTAGAAACGTCCCATTCAGCGGAGTGCCTCAAAGGTCGGAGAGTTTAGGCATCTCTCTCATTCAATGCCATAAATCCATCCAGGTGTATGTTTAATTTCCGTGAAAAAAAAACGTACCATCAACGGCTTATAAAAAAATGACAAATCAGATAAAAACCAAGATTGCTTGAGGATTATTAATTTACTCTCGAATTTTTATCTGTATTATTTTTCAACGAATGAACTTGAACTTTGGAGCACAAGGTAAACGACCGAGTTACCGATAGTGCAAGTTCATCTTATGGAAAAATAATTTAAACAAAAAATCGTTGAAAAGATTCTGTTAGATGTGACGAATTCAATTTCCTCAGTCTCGAGTCCCGATGTCTTTCAAATTCCTGTAGGTACTTTTTAGTGTCGAATCTAAATCGTCTGATTGGGACTCTACGTGTCTCACCAGATCATCCGTAACGAAAAAAGAAAATGTGAATTCTTTTATTTAATTTAACCAGGTTTGTTTGAATATAAATCGCGACGAAACTTTCTGTGGTCTGGACTTTGATGTGTTTCTAGAAAATTCAAACGATAGGTCAAGCGATCGCTGAATTGCGCCGAACGAAACGGCATTGTTCGCCGACGGGAAACTGAGTTTCCGTCCGGACGCGACAGAATTCCGGCTCATCGGCGCCTGCCGTTCAGAAAACGTTATTTCCCCGGGACAACTCTTGGAGAAACGTCTCGTAAGTTGCATTGAAGATTTACAAATCCGTACGAAAATAGCGTGAATAAAGACGGATCAGAATGAAGATGAATGAAGACGATTCGTAGGAGGATCAGAGCAACAAACGCGGGAGACCCGCGGCTTTCGGTGTCTCTCCGTTGACGCCGGTGGTCTCGTTTATCGTCCCGTTTCTCTCCGCGCCAGTCAGAAAAACATCGTAACTCTTTCGTTTCGCGAGTTCCTCTCAACAACGGCGAGAAACCCGAGGGAAACGCTCGGAAAAGTCTTCTCGAGCGTGAGAAAGACACTCGAGATTATACAGACGAGAAGGAGAGATAAAGAATGAATGCAACAACGACAAAAAGAATGAAAAAAATCTTGCATCCCGACGATAACGGAGCGAGCATGCTACAACGACAGAGGGAGGGCGAGTCACGCGGCTCCACACAACTAGTGTCATTAAACTCGGAGAATCGATAATAACACCGAGAACGAAGTGCGGGTGGAAAAAACTCCTGCATATGCTGATGACGCTTCGCGCCGCGGCGTTAACGTCCCCGACGGTACTTTTTGTTATTCTCTGGAATCCCAGGACCATGGCGACCGTACGAGAGGCGTCGTCGAGACGCACCGAAGAAAACAATTTTACAGTCGACCTGACACGCATAGTGTTTTTACCCCGCGAGTGCAACAAATGTACAAAGTCGCCTCGAACTTTATCCTTCGGCAACGCACAGCGCGAGGAGTTATTAGAATTGTTTTCATCGAATATTGTATTTATATGAATTTCTAAATATATTTGTATTTATATCATCAAAGAATACGGAGAAGTGAAGTTGAAACTGAAATCTTTTGCCCGTTTTTTAACTGTCCCAGAGCAGATGCAATTTTTTTTTTTTTTTATGGTAATGTATTTTTATTATGTTATCGGTAAATACGACCAATCAGGCAATACAAGCGTGAAACACATCTCTGGAATATACGAGCCGTGAATTTAATTGACACGAGACCAAAGTTCAGACGAGCTGAAAACTCTGTACGAGAATAACCGTCCTTATCAGCCAGGTTCATTAGCAAGTCCGAATATTTCCTATCGTTATCACGCCTGCGCTGCGTCGCGATAATCTCACGTTCTAGACGGATGTGTTTCCGCTTGCGACTCGGTACTTCGCTGCTTGATCCTTTTAAGTGACGAATCAGACTGACCCCCAAATTTTTTTATCGCCCTTTCCGGCTCGTTCGATTTCCACATCGGTTTGGATGAGTTTTCGTGTTTTATTTTTTATTTTATTTTTTTTCTAGGGCGGAGCACGTTTCGAGTATCGGCGGAAGAAGGACGGGAAGAGAGGAAACAGCCAACGCATGTAGCACTCGGGTAATAAATCTATTTATGAATTGCGTAAAAAAAAAATAGAATTCCACCCTTTCTACGTGAGCATTTTTTTAAACCGATCGGGATTCGCATGGCCAGTTTGTTCAACGGCGAAGTCCTCTTGATCGATTGTCGATATCCCCGGCCTGATCAAATTACACCGAAGTCTAGGCACTCGATAACAATCTGATATTTATTGATTAACGGAAAAGTGATGGATTTCGCCACGTTAAAAAATATTCTCAATTTAGCATCTCGACTGTCGCAGTTGGAAAATTGTTAATTATTGCCATTAATAAAATTATCATCGATTCGCTTCGGATCTCCGTGTAATTTCGCGAGATTTTAAAACCCTATATTCGAAGTACGCAGTTCAGTACAAAAAAAAATTGTAAATTCATCGGAGAACGGTCGGGTCATCGTTATTTTTAGGTTGACCCCGAGCGATGCTTAGCAGAGCGTTTAACGACTGGCAAACTAAACATGGTCAACCTCAACGATGCTTTCGTCTCCCAGAATCGGCTCCTCTCGTGCTTCTCTTGTTTCGGAAGTCAACTTCGCGCCCGGTCCTTCCGAATCGAAATTCGATAATCTCACCCCTTTCGCCTCGCTTGCCAAACCCCGTTCGGCGGGCTCCGATAATGAATTTATACACAACTATTAATAACCGTACCGAGGCCGTGGCGTGACGATGTTTCTTGTTTTTTTCTTCGTCATCCTATCAACGTCGTCACAACTTGAAATATTTCTCCCCGGCGTTTCGTCGATTCGAGGCAGAAACGTTTATTCGGAAGCGAAACTCCGAAGGACGTTTCCTCAATGTTTTCCCATGAAAGTTTCGAACCTGTCCACGGTTGATAAGTTTCCGCGATAGCGAGAGAAATGTCAGAGACAACTTCGAAATTGTCGAGCAACCGAAAACCAACCACTCGGGCCCACTAACGGCAATATTACGTGGGTGATTTTCCTTCGTGAACGGTTATCATATCTCGCATTGTCTTTGCTTCCTCGCCTCGGTGTCCCTCGATCTTTATCTACGGCAAGAATTGAAACACATTATTGTTACACCTCGCACAGTCACGTATACATGTATCGGCCACTTCGAGACGGAGTGGAAGGAATAAAAGCCGAAACGCTTATCATCTCGACGAAAGAACACTCGAGTCCTCTGATACAGCGCTGATAAATATGTACATGTATATCTGTTTCTATCTGGACACGATATATATGTATGTAGCGAACTCTCGAGGAATCGAGTGCCCAAAGCTCGCGGCAAGGAGATACGGGGGATTTATCGAGAGTTCGAACTACACCACCGAAGCTTTCCCGACGAACGAAGATTGACAAAGTATCTGTAGTACGAGATACATTTGTCGATATTCAACGAAAGCTTAACTTTTTTTCCTTCTATTTTTCCATTATTTTTTCACGGTAAGCCGAATAACGGTTTGCCGAATCTACTAAATTCTTGTCTTCGGAGATTCGATACTCTTAACTGTGAACTTTTTTAAATTTTTCTTTCATTTTTTTCACAACGGAATCCAATAAAAACCGTCATACAAACTATTCGTGTCGATAAATCGTGATATTGCATGATGGAACACGGCACGTGTATAATATCATGCAAGCATTATAAATTTGCGGAGTATAAAAAAAATTCGCTTCACTGAAACGGACTGTGAATCAATACTGTTATTTTTATCTCTCTTATATTTTTTATCAAAAGATAGAGGATTAAAAAAATCGATTGAATAAATCTAATCGATGCGTGTTCGAAGCTTGCGTCCGAAGAAATACTAAAAGGCGAGGGACGTTCGACTACAAGATTAGAAGCGAATCGACGGAAAAATAATTGGCCTTTTCGTACACTTCAGACACACGTCGAATTTTTTAACGCGTACGCGATCGCGGAACTTAATGCACCGGACTAATGACGTTTGGCCACGAATGACGGTATGTCGATACATCAAAAGCGTCATTGATTATTTTTCAACTGGAGTTCTACGCATAGTTGGTCCAACCGAGCAGCTTAATAGCCGAATAATCGAGACCCGCCGCGTTTATCCGGTACGAAAGCATTTATACCTGTTCGCGTTTAACCGAGTGCATAAAAGTTGCACGATCGCCCACCCATACGCAGACGGACGCATTTTACTAGAGCCGAGTGAAGGTAATAACGGAAATATAGGAGATCCGAGCTCTATATACCGTTGTCCACTGTACAGGTATACGGCGCGCGCCTACGAACACTTGGTATTTTAAATCATTTTAAGCAGTTCAACGATTTCGAATCATTTACCAGAATGTATGACGTACCGTGACGATCATTATTAATTAAAACTGTCCTTCGAATTTTTCGTAATAATCAATGTTGGTTTTGGGAACACAAGTGATACACCTATGTGTTTATCCGGCAAGTAGAACCGTCACAGAAAAGCAAATACAGATGAAATATTTTATTTTAGAAACACGTGCAAGGCACATGGTTATATGTAGGGTTATGGAGACGGAAAAGTTGTGTAATACGAGGGACGTGGAAGCAAAGTAAATATTATTTTAATAATATCGAAAACGAACATCGCAGAATGGAAAATAATCTTATTGAAGCTTTAGCTGACCTTCATTTAAACTCGTAAGGGCAAAGCGACCTAGTTTTATCACCGCGTGTTTGTTTAGTTGATACGAGCGGTTTAGTGGATCATAGAAATGGACAATTTGGTAGTACGTGGAAACATCGCAGTGAAGAAAATACGAAAATTAGTATACAGTGAAGCAAGAGTGTAGAAGTTTTTGTAGAAATGATTTTGGACGAGAAAAATGCTAGAACGATTTCTTCCGTTCGATATTGTATAACTGCAGATCTGATTAGCCTTGATGGATTGATTGATTGCCACGATTAATTCTCGTGTTGGCCAATCAGGCAACTTCTGTTTGATGGCGAAATCCAACCCTGTTTGTTATAAATTATCATCGACCGAAAGATAAATATGCTTGCTTTATCACGCCGTCACACGTTTATTGCACGTTATCGCCTTTATCGCGCTAACAACATGCGCCCCGAAGGCCTCGTAGCAGTTAAGCCCAAAATTGATCGGTTCCTCTATGTCGCAACGACAGAGCCAACTCGATTATTAAAAAATATATATATATATCGTACATAATTAATTTTACTCTCAGAATTCTCGCAAACTGAATTCCTCGCGTACCTTTCGAAAAACGATTATTCGCTCCGACGCGTCGACAAGCCTGGATAGATTATCGTTTCAGGAAACGCGCATCGATACCTGCTGCACGATAAACGACGCGCGAACCGACAAACGTTGCCCGATTAGATACAACAGCAGAGGATATTCGAACGTGCAATTAATACCAAATAAATGCAACATCAAATTTACACGGTGAAATCATTAGAGAGACCCAGTTCCTTCGATGCGTATCTCTTCGGTTATTACGAGCGGATAGGTTTGCACACGCAGAAACGCCCTTGTTCCATACACGCGGAAAATGCAAAAAAGGGGAGGGGAACCGCGTACACGTGATACAACGTTAATGTCGCACTATTTTCATCGCTCATGTAAATAACCCTATCAAATACTCGCATAGCCTTCTTCCAACGATATGGAATATCGCCGTACTTTACTGGAGAACCGAGAGCTCGCGCTGCTAATTATTTCAATGAATACCGTCACTATAATGCCGATCGACAGCCGGGGTATTTATTTTTAAACGGTTTAATAATTGTTCCCCCCTCGAGCCTTACGATTATGCCATCTTGATTATTTTTTTATTTATCGAGGTCGTCTCTTTAGAACAATTAATAAATTGACAATTGACCGGAAAATGTTTGAAAAAATTTGTAAAATAATCAATTTCATCAGATACAATATCATTTTATTGCATGAATTCTTTTTGCATCCGTCGATGGCGCCGCTTTAAATTATATCTCAAGGGAACATCGATCAGAAACTAAGTGAATAAAAATTTATCGCATAATTGATTCAATCGGATCGGATCGGATACAATCGGATCGGATACAAAACAATTTTATCGTAGTAATTTTTGGCTCCTATCGCCATCGCAACTGTAAAAGATTTTTCAATTGGTGATGGACCACACGTTATAAATAAAAAATTGTACTGAACAATTAATTGAATTGGTTAAATTTTTCTCGATATCGAAACACTTGAGATTCAATGGTGCACCAACATTTAGAGTGCACGCGAAAAATTGGTTGCACGGCAATACGCGGGAGGGAAATAGGAATTTCTGGAATCGAAACTGTTTACGGCCCGTACGTGGCATTCGGGTAGGATTAAAGAGGGGGGCTGAGGTGATATATACTCCAAAGTCTAGCCCGAGGTATCTTGACCTGGGCTCGCTCTCTCAGAGATCGGTATTCCGGGACTCGATCGATTAGCCGAACGTGATCCCCGATCCCAGGCTCGCGCGTTATTCTACGGACGTGACTCTATTAACGAAAGCAACCGAGGCCGGGAGGCGAGACAGAGATTCCGAGCCGCGAGACACCGCCCTCAGGCACTTTCATAATCTCGGATATTGATTTCACCTTTCCCCGCGGCTATATATTACGTAAAAGTGCGCGTTTTACGCGCAGCCAAGAGAGCGGAAAGGGAAAAATCTCATATTTGAATTACGTAGGAATAAATAAAAAAATAAATACCGTGTGTGATAAAAATTGCCGTCACCTAAGAGAGCTGGCGTTGAGTGATTGTATAACCGCGTTTTTCTCCGTCATCCCCAAAACCACACTTTGGGTAGATTGATAAAGGAAATGCGGTTGAGTCGATTATTGATTCGGGCAGAGAGGTTTAAATAAATTTTTTGTTTGACACACAAAATATTTCAATGTTCATTAGTCTATGACTATGTTTTCATTGTATTCACAAAATTTTGCTATCGATTGAACCTCTTCAGAATTGCAGATATGCTTTCCCAAAACCTAACATTGTAATAACTATTTTATCTTTCGTGAAACCGCTCCGCATCTCCGGCGCCTTAGTTCTTGCGCTTTTGATGTTAAGTAGGAATCCTATATAGCCGTAGACTCCCTGCGTGTAGCTACGTGAGATATGCTCTACGCATTTAAAGGAGAACGCAAAGAGGAATCTCTTATCTTTCTTCTCTCCGTCTTACTCTTCCTTTTTGCCTTTCTCGCGAGATGGAAGATGCGGAAGGATTCTCTCCTCGGGAGGGTCGCACGCGCCTGAAATTCCTTCGCCGGCAGGGGACGTCGAGATATTCTCGTGCAACTACTCGTTTATTTTTTTTTTTCCTCGCTCTTCAACCCCGCTGCGTCTTCATAGCGAAAACCCCTTTTGGCTTCCGAGTATTTCGCAACCCCTCATTCCTCCTCGATGGTATAACTCTTAGACTGCACTGTTGGAATGTAAAAAGGAAAAAAAAATGAGACCTCCGAGAGCGAGCACGCGATATCGTCTTGGATAGTTCTACCGGCCGGTTATATTTCTTTCGCGAGGAAAATAAGCCGCGGGTACGAATGAGAAGCCAAATTGTTGTCCCTCCTCGTTCCTCCTAGCTTATATTTTCCTCCTGGATTGCAAACCGGCAAATCCTATAACTAAATCCGACTTCGGATCTTTTCTCGCTATACGTATAGAGTGGTAGATTACCCTTCGAAGTGAAATCTCTGAAGCTGCCTGAACTCTGTGCTGACAGACCTTTCCGGCACCATCTTTCGTCGCGCGCGAAAAAGCTTTTTATCGCGAGAAATATAGTGCTGAGGGAGATCCGTCGATCTCTTGGGAAGATAAGGCGTTCTATTTTTTCCTCGGTAATAAAAAAATTGGCTCGAAGCTCGAAAGTGGTTCGAACACGTGAACATTTTTGCTTGCCCGAACACACGATATTGGTGACGAGTCTGATTATTTGGGAAGATAACGCGTTCTACTTTTTTCTCCAATTTTTCAAAACCGAAAATAAAACTCGGATCGGTTTTATTTTTTATTTTTTTGTAGAAGACAAGATAGAAAATGTTTCATATTTATCTTTTATTATAACTTTTTGCTATGTGAGGCAGGAATTCAATGGACAGCCTTTGTAAAATAGTATTACTGAAGTATCAAAGACATATTATACGAAGTCTCTGTATTAAACTGACAGGTATTAAATACCACGTCAAAAAATGCTCACTCTTGATGCATCGGCAATTGTATCATAATTATCATTATTGGTATAGAAGGTTCCGCCAAGGAATTTCATCACCATATTTTTTGCACGGTGAGCGCCAGGATAGAATGTGGAGCTCATTGACGTATTTATTTTGAAGAAGTAAAGATTTTCTATGAACCCAAACAACGAACGAGCAGAGAAAATAATAAATAAATTGGAATTTCAAGATTCTCGGAGAACGCATAACTCTTCGGCGTCGCTCGTCGAAAAATTACGTGTTTCCGAAGGATTATGTGAAAATATATCGCGTACGAATTAAAGATTCTTTGGGAACGCGTAATTATTGGTCACGAAACACCGACGAATTATGCGTCAGTTATGCGGTCAGCCAACGCTGGAACTTGCTGACTGAGTTGTTCGTCAACATTTCAACTGTGACGAGCTGCGCGCACGTGCCTCGCGCATAAACTCGAGCTCTGTTATCTCTTGCACGTTATCCACTTTTACGAGCGAATGGCAGAGACAATTATTCTTTTTCCATTTCGAGTTTGGCATTTGAGAGAACATTTTCCGACGTCAAATCGTTGCTCATGTGATTTTTTGTCGCCCGCTTTATTTATTCTTTATAAAGACTGGAGAGTGTTACGAGAGTTGGAGGAGAAGTTATAACTGCGATTATCGAAAGAGTTTTCGTGAATGATCGGTTCACTTGCTGCACCGACTATCGAAAAACTAATCTCTAATGAGTGTACTTTTCATTCTAGTAGGAATTAACCGCACATCACAAATCTGTGGAAAAGAAGAAAAAAATAATGTGCTCGTAAAATATCGTGTGTTTGCTTAAACCATCGAATCGACTGGCACTACGTCGCCTCGAGGTAGTTTGCATTATTGATAAACTTCGGCGACAGGAAATAGATATCGATAACTGATTGACCAATAGGTACAGATAAGTTCAACGAAATAATTCAACGGGAATCGCTTGTACCTAGATATCGATTGGGTATTAATGAACTGTATATGAATACCTCGAAATACATCAATTTCCGTTGCATAAAGCAAGGTACATCATTGTTATTTCGAGTTTCAATCTCCAGGCAAAATTCGATCGGAGATATCACATCGTCCTTAAAAAAAAATGAGCTCTCCAGCTGAATCAAAAGAGCAAGAATTTCATCGACATAAAAAAATGAAATTAAAAATAAATGTATCCCTATCGCATATAGCGAGATAAGTCATTGTTATTTCGAGTCCCACGCTCTGGGCAAAGTTCGATCGCATATATCAGCCGGTGTTTAACGAATAAAAATTGACTGCTTTCGGAATTAATCGAAAGAGCAGGAATCCCATCGACGTAGATAAAAATTTAATCAAAAATGCACGATACCTTAAATCTGTGTCAAATAAAACACGAGACGATGACACGTAGAATCGTAGGCGTTGCTCGTTGTGGCCGGACGTGTCCTCGTTATGAATTCCCATCATCAGCTATGCTTCATTCGCTGAGCTCTGACGAGAGAGGCAGTTACTCTCGCTCGACTTTACCAGAAACGTCTTTTTCCTTATCTTTTTACTCATCCCCATGTGCTCTCAGTAATTTCAAACGAAAAGCTTCACTCAGTTGTCCCTTAAATTAAACAACTGAAAAAATAAAATGAAAATAAAAAAAATATCCAATTATAAGATAACTAATGGTTGATTTTTTTTTCGTATCGCAGGTATCGGTACGATGAAGCCGTCCATGAAAATGGGGTTGGTCGTTCTGATAGGTGTGTGCGTGGTATTCTACCAATATCACCTATCGACGGGTGTAAGATTCGAGCAGGTTACGGACTTCAGTACAGCCGAGGGTTCGGCTGCTTACGTTTCTGGAAACTCGCAACCCTCCGACAAACTTGACGAAGCGATCCATCAAAAAATCACCGAAGAAACGGTGAGTGATAATTTCTTTTTTTTAAATATCAGCCACGTGATCCCCGAATGGGGGAAAAAATAGATAACACACATTGTGGTTTGAAAGCGGGCCAGACCTTTCATCTGCGACACATCACTATCGTTATCGATGCGAAAGAAGCGAGGTAAAAAAAAATCTGCCACAAGAGATTTTACGATATCATCGAACACGATCATCCTTCACGTATTTATTCGAGTCCCATCGCCGACAGAAACTATGGACTATAAATTACGTGCTCGAGCCTTAGTTACGTTAGCGGGGCCAATCTACCAGTCTATTGTATTGCTACACGAGAGAACCCGACTGCTGGCCTCGACGTGCTCGATGGAATAATGCACTGTGTGATATTCCGGGCTCAATATAATTTATTGATGCTCGTCGCGTGATTTGTTTTTTCTCTATCAGTCTCTCCTGGTCCGACTGTTGTCAGACTGCCGTGACGTCCGATCTCCGAAATAAACCATTGCGCATGATACCCGTAGTCAAAGATTTCTTATATCCACCGGTAAATCTCGATTATTCTTCCACGATATTGCGAAGGCAAATTTTTTTTATCTATACTTTTTTCATTCAGATAAGATCGGCTGTAAATACCGTCCAAAGAGTTAATGGCCTGAGTCCCGATGTGGGCAATCACCTCGTTCATGAGCTTCTGAAGCAGTTCACCAAGCTTGCCGGAACAAAAGTCGTCGACGCCAATGAGGAAAAAATTCGACGATTGCAGCCTACGAAAACCCCGAGCGCACCGGGGGGCCGCGTGCTACCTCACAGACTTAAAGCGACCCCCCTCGATCCTCTCTACATTATCACACCTACGTACAGGAGACCCGAGCAAATACCCGAATTGACGAGAATGGCTCACACACTCATGCTCGTGGAGAATGTTCACTGGCTCGTTATAGAGGATGCCAAAAATGCCACGCTACTTGTGACCAAATTGCTCAACAGGACGGGACTAGCGTTTGACCACCTTGTCGGTAAGATTTTTATCAGTCGATTGAAACATTTTTATTTACTGTTCGGTAATGCATGCATGAAAAGTGCTACTTCCCGTGCCGGCCGCACGTCGATTTAACTTCTCGCACGCATTTGCGGATGAGATATCGCACAGTACTATTTTTCCACTTCTCCGCCGTAGATTCAATAATATTTTTCATTTCGGAGCTACAAGGGACACAAACATTTGTTCCGTTCCGATTTTCACAAATGAAAACTGATATGCAAAAAATAATATTCGAACAAAAATCTTCCAAATAATTATAAAATGTATTCACACCGTCTAGACGTGTACATTCATGTAATCCTGATTCGTCTGTCACTCTAATTAGCGCCTATGCCCGACAAGTACAAACAGAAGAAAGGCGCGAAGCCTCGGGGAGTTTCGAACCGGAACCGAGGCTTGGAATGGATTCGAGCCAACGCCACCAAAGGTGTATTTTACTTCGCTGACGACGACAATACCTACGACATTGATCTGTTCGACGAGGTTTGTAATGTAAATCCGTTCTCTTCTTTTCAACCTCTATCGCGAAAAAAAGGTCTAAACGAGAGTTTTTGGTCCCCAGCCGTGTAACGGCTCATCTCGTTTACAAGCGTTTTTTTAACCCACATTGTTTGTTCTTTCTAACATACAGATAAGAGGAACAAAGAAAGTCTCGATGTTCCCGGTCGGTCTCTGCACAAAGTTTGGCCTGAGTTCACCGGTCGTGAAGAACGGAAAGTTCTCTGGTTTTTACGACGGTTGGGTGGCGGGACGAAAGTTTCCAGTCGACATGGCCGGTTTCGCGGTGAGCGTCGAGTTTCTACTGAAGAGGCCAAACGCAACGATGCCTTACAGGGCGGGCTTCGAGGAGGACGGTTTTCTCAAGAGTCTCGCACCGTTCGAACCGAAGGAGATCGAGTTGCTCGGTAACAATTGCACGCGGATATTGGCTTGGCACACGCAAACCAAGAAGAACGAGCCCAGCGCGCCCCTCGACATGAAAATGTATCGCTCGACAAATTTGGTTACACTCAAACAGCAGATAGTATGATGACGAACGAAGCTTCGGTCAACGCTGAGAAAAGACTTTGCGTGGATAAAACAAGCCTCGCTAATTAACATTTAGATTCGTTGAAGATTATTACGTCGTAACTGCAACGAACTAGATGATCCAGTGCCTATTACGGAAACAATCTCTCCCCCAATCGAAACCCGGTAGCCGAGGAAATTTCAAAATAACGAAAAAGAAGGTAAAGTCATTCTTCGTTCCTCTCCAGCTATCGTACGGCGAGAGGTCGAAAGGAGATTTTCGAAAATTTTCGACGAGGGACTCGTAGGAATTCGAAAAACATCCGAACGTCGAGATTCTTAGCGCTCCAAATAAAAATAATAATATATGAGTTCAAACGTGGAATCGAGTAGAAAAAAATGTTTATCGCACGGAAAACTTACTTCAAAAATGAGAAGAATTTGTCTTTTCTGCAATTTTTGTTTTCTGCGCGTAGTTTCTGAGTTGGGAGGTCACAAAGATTTGAGCCAATTAGACGGCTCCAACGATTGGCACACCATCTACCGCGGGACTCTCTTTGGCTGGGCTGAAACCACTCCTGACTCGAAATCTGTGCACTGCAAACATGCGAGAAAAATCGGATGTAATTTTTGTGGTCGTCGGATTCCACGAGCGATAATATATTAAATTGTCACGACTCGGCCTACCACGGGAGTAGAAAAATAATTATAATTGGCGGACTCGTGAACTTTCGATGTCCGCTTCAGACTATAGTAAATCAGCCTCGTTCGATCTCTCGACGAACAACGGCGAGTTTAATTATCATAAGGAACGTAGAACGTTACCTGGCGCAATCATTCTTCCGACGAGTCCATAAAAATCGTCACAATCTCATCACCGTGAGAACTTCTGTTTTCGATGTCGCGTGAGCACTCGTTACATCATAACGGTAACGAATTGAAACCAAGTGAGCTGTTGCGTGGCAATAATTAGATCTCAATTTTCCCACGATCGGTGAACGTCACCGCTCGAAAGAATCGACGAGTTGCTGTGGTCGGAGACGATTAAATAGATTTTTTTTCCTAAACCCCATTTACTCGTACTCCGCCATCAATTTTCTTCGTCTGTGCTGCGTCTCTTCTTTTTATCTACTCATCGGTGATGCATATCATAATCATAACTGATCATAACGTCAGCTTTTCATTCTTCGAGCCTCTTCTTTAGTTCCGAAGCCGATCCGCGGAGCATCCGTGAGCTTTTCATTATCGTTCATTCTCCTGTAGACCCATCCGTTGTTTGGATGATTCGGTGAGGTAACAAAAAAAAAACAATTAAGGAAACAAATAAAGGAGATGAAGAGGAATGAGCAAATAAAATCTACAGAACGAACGTCTGATAAGTAAAAGACAAAATGTTAGCCTTCCAACTTCAATATTTCTTCTACAATCTTGTCACTTTTATTTCCTAGAATTTCGAAGCGAATTAGTCTAATGGGACGGTCGGTGAGATAATTCGCGACGACATGCACCTTCTTTGAACTTGAGAAAAAAAAATCAGTTATAATCTCGCTGTTAACCAAATGTATATTCTATATCTTCCGAGTGACTGCGAGAGATTCGAGATGAGAGACGACCGGGCACGAGGGAGTTTAGGGCGGTTTAAACAAAATAGACGAGAGAAATGAACGTCGATAGTCGCTGTACCCAAGGGGGGAAAAACGATACGGCACGTCCAAGTACTTTTTTCGCGATTCCACGGGATAAACCTTGAAATCAAATTTGCATACTGTTAAGTAAGCTTGACGCCAAAGAAAACTAATGTAATTGTTACATCGTACAGGCGTGTGAGGAGAAATGAAATGTAAAAGTGGGAAACTGATCACAGAATACTCATGATTGTATAATAAAGGAGATATGAAGCAATAATACGATTAATACGATGGTAGAGAAATGACGGCTACACGAGACGCACATTTGTTGAGATGTGATCGATAATACGATTTGAGGATTTTTATCAGTTCGAATTGGCGAAAACAATCAAGACGTAAACCCAAAATTCGATCGTTGAAATACTCATTGAATATGTGGCGGCATAATGACGAAACGTTTTGTTTTCTTTAATCTCGAAATGATAGATTCTCATCGATAATCACCAGTTATCGTGCAGAACGATAACTGTATTAGAGGAGAAAGAACGTTAGACCAATCAATGCAGTGAAGAGTTTGAATGGAGCTCGAGATAAACCGAATTTGATGTTGAAATCTACCTTTTCAGGCCTGTCTACTAATAACGAAACATCTATCGTGTTAATTAATAGATATACGATGATATATATAGTGTGTATACTATCGATTGTAATTTTCACATTGGAATACAAGGTAAAAAAAAGCTCGCAAGAGTGAAGGTAAATTCTCGGTCGACGGATCGAGCGTCGTCAATATTTCCCTGCATTCTCGCGACCCAGGGGAATAGCTTGAGGTGATCTAGCGGAAACAAAGTGCATTGTGTGACGATGTGCGTGTATGATTTATAAAATAAAAAAAGAAATCGAATATGAGGAAAAACATCGTTGAGGAATGTATTATATTTGTATAATACGTAGAAAAAGAAAGGAATGAGTGCTATGTCGCTACTTATTCTTGTATCCTTAATCGTATTAATTGTAGTAAAAATAGGGAGCAGAAAAATTGGAAAAAGTGATTGTACACCTAAAGACTTCTCCTTTTTAAGATGTAAAATATAAAAAATATGAGATCTCGCTTAGTAATAATACATCGTCGAAGCTTTCGAGATTGTTTATTTCTTCCCTATCGTCCCTCGTCTTAATTATATAGATTTTATTACCAGGATATCCTCTGAGGATGTTCCCGGTCAGTCCAGTAAAAAACTTTGGTAACGAAAATATAGAATTGAAGGCAATTGACGATAATCGTCGTGAAAAGCTCTGCTGACAATTGCCAATTCGCTGGTTTTTTCATGTTAAGTCTCAGGCATATGTACGGAATTATGAAGTAACGAGGCTCCAGCAATAATTGCGGGACGATCACGATAACAACGCTGAACAAGTAGATTAATTGCGACAAATATCTCAGGTGTTTTATGCATGCCAGGTGCGCGTATATCGCGAAACCATAAAGCGGTACCAGGATATATCTCAGAAGATAGTAACGGCCCATCAGCCTGTTCCACACATAAAAAACGTAGTGTCGATTGTCGGCAAGCAGATAAGGATGAACTAGGGTGTTCGAGTGAACGATAATCGTGGCAATCGCGAAAAGCGCGCTGGACAAGACCCATCTCTTTCGCGTCCATCGAAAGAAATTTTGCCAATGTGGTAGCATGTAAGGCCACGCGAAGAACATGGAAAATATTGAATAATAAAACACCTGTGGAAGATGTATGGTCGCTACGTGAGCACTTCGATCTCCCACCACGATTCCACGATTCCACAACAAAAACAGTAAGAAACCTGCACCGACTACTACGTATGATTTCAAATCTGTATACAAGTGCACGACGAACATGATGAACCGCGCCCATCCCTGACGAATGTGATGGTAAAGGTTGTTCCATACGAGCTGTAAGAAATTGATTATTATTATCAATATTTTTCAAAAGAAAGCTTACTTATATAATAATTTCAAAAAATTATATATCTGCTATCATATAGACAAATGTATTGATTGATTTTTCTTCTCAGTGTAAAAAGAATTGAGAATTGAATGTATCAAACAGGATATTTTTATCAAAGAACTGATTCTATAAGTGCATATAATTAGTGACTGGTATCGTAATGTTTATAACGAAAAAATAATTCTAATTAAGAAAAATCCACAACAATAAAAATTGTTAACAATGTTCTAAAATTTATTTTTTGTGTGAATTAACTGACCTTTGCATGCATCGGCGTGTTGTGAATATTCCGAGATACGAGAGCTTCTATGCTTCTTGGAGTTTGAGCTTCGAGTAAATCGACGACTCGTTCGGCAGCGAGAACAGCCAGCCAGATTACATTAGTCTGTCTCACAAGTATTGCCAGTGCACCTGAAACAAAAACAATGAGTATTTAGTGTTTGTCACCATTAAAACAATCATATAATATTTTGTTAACACACCAGCAATGGCAGCCAATGTGTAACGCTGTCGCAGATGCATCAGTGTCGTCAGGAGAACAAGATTAACAGAGACCACATCGGTATAATAAAGAAAGAACCAGAAGAACATTGGCGGAAATAGCGTAACGGCAAATGCAAAACTAAGCAGCATCCAGGATCTATTTTCCGTTTTTCCTCCGCTGTTCCAGTAATTCGTAGCATCAGCAATTTTGTAGACGAGGTAACAATTGAAAAAAGTTCCCAGTAAGCTTATGCATCGCATAAATGTAATGGTACAGAGCCCAAACGGAACGAGCGCTACGAGGGCAATGAGGTAGAGTCCAGGCAGCGTTGTTATCTTTTCATCCCACTGAAAAACAAAGACAAAACAAATAAATTTCCCACACCATTTTTGAACACATTGAGCATATCGCAGGATATCGACCTCCAGAAATCTTCCGTCGCAGTACCGCCGGGTTTGCCTGACGTGGAACTCCTCGTCGATGTAATAATGCGGCTGAACATTGTTAAGGTACACGAAGAACAACGACGTGGCAACGACGAATGTAACAGCGACAGCGCCCTGTTGCAAATTTCTTTTCGTCGTCGATGTCAACGTCTTTTCGGACATTCTCGAATCACTGCGCAGGCTACGTGGAACCAAATGTAAACAACAACAGACTCTGCGAACATAACCAAGGTTTTACCGAGAGAAGAGCGAAGACGTCGATGAAAGACTGTCTGCTTCGGTCAATCGTTCCATGTACGATTGATAGAAGTACCGGAATTCGGATAGCCTGTAGGTCAAAATTTGTTATCGTCAACCGTCCGAGCCACTTGGCGATGATAATTTTCGTGCCGGTAGTCCACCGCGTCGTCAAAGATTCTTTGGCAGGACGCAACTGAAAGCGACGCCTATAATCCGAAATAAACTCGGATGCGCAGAGTCAACAGTGGCTCCCTCTGTCGCTTAAAATGTTTCGGAGAAAGAATATAAGAATCCCTGATATTCCAGCAGAGTGTAAGCTCGCGATAACGGATAAACGAGACAAAGCGTGAGCAAATCCTCTTTTGCAAGGTTCCCACGGATACTTCTTTGCCGAATGACGGTCACAAGGATGGACGCTCGGAGTAATTTCATGCAAAGTAAAATAGTTGGGAACCGACGGGTTTCTATGAGTACCGTTGTGGCGAGTAGAAAATGAAATGAAAAGTTTCTACGACCCACTCGACGTCGAATTCCCACTGTAAATCGCGGAGTTCATATCTATAAAAAAAAGTATCAACCCAATGAACGTTTATATTTAAAAATGAGTCAAACGCCAGTCTCAATGGATGGATCGATCTGCTGCGCGAATACTTAATCGTTGGCGCAATTAAATGAGCCAACAAGTTCGAGCGCAGCTCCACACAACTGATGGCCAATTAAAAAAAAAGCTCCCAACACCCGATCACAGTTATAAACGATCGATGAGTGGACAGAATTGCTCACGCTTTATTTTTTTCGTTCTCCCGTTTATTTTTCTCAAACCGAGCGGAACAAGAGAAATTGCGTCAGACGTCTCACGCGAGCCGTGCAACTCAGCGATTAACCGTCTCGAGCGAATTTCCGCGAGATGGAGATGCTCGCTTCCGACGTAGAGCGCCTGACGCGAGTTCGTAAGAACGACGTCGTCAAACCACCACGTGCCGGCCGGATTTAAATCTGCTGCGGGGGAACATCGCGCGTGTCACTGTACAGCGCGCGAACGCCTCAGTCGCCGGCAAACGGCAACCCACTGTCGTCCAGTGTTCCTGTTCCTCACCCCCGTGACTAACGCTCTCTCAATTGTTCTCTCGCACGTTAAAGCAATAAAATATTCTCTCTCGTGTAAAAAAAAAAAAAAAAAAAAAAAAAAAACCAATAAATTTTGTTTGATCAAAATTAAGACGGTCTCCTTAACGAGAATTGATGTTCGATTCGATTGTGGCGAGCATTAGCGGGCTCTCCCGATTGGCTCCTCCGAGGTATGCAAAGATAATAATAATAATAAATCGACGATAAAACGACGTACGAAGAAAAAGGGACAGTCAAGAGGAAATAACCCTCGGGTCCTTCGGCCAGTGTCTCGTCGGCCGCGCTCTGTATCGGATCATGTTCGAAGGTGCGCTCCCGCTGTTCCCCGAGAGGAATTTATAGATAAATCGGTCGTGCGTAGAAAAAAAATAGAGGACGCGTCGGTTGAAACACAGACGAAAAATATATCGTGAGCGCGTACGCGGATGGAAATAAATTAAAAAATAAAAATAAAAAATAAAACATAAAAAAAAAATACTGATTAGATAAGGGCAGCGGAGAATAGTCGGTGCGGGTCGTTGGACGTAAAACGAGACGTACGGCACGAGAGCGAGAGAGCTTTCAGTGGAAAAGATGGCCATGCTGGACACTGTGTAATACCGTAGCTAGCATATATACATATTTTTTTGTTTGTTTTTTTTTTTTTTAACGGTGGAAACGACGGCGCTTCGCTGCACGTGTTACAAGTCCGACACTCTCGATTGTGCACTCGATTAAAGTACAGCCGTAAACACGCGCGGTTCGATACCCATCGAAACTCGGCTAGGAGAAAAAAATAAATGAAAAGGAAAATTCTCAAAAAAATCGCGACAACAAAAAAATATTGAAAAAAAAAATAATTTTAACGTGCGTCAGGCGTTGACAAGTCGGAAGGAGAAAAGCGTGAATAACGTCGGAAACCACATGAGCAGTGCGGTTAATATTAGACGAGCGAAATAGACTCGGCAAGTTCCCCCCCCCTAGGAAAAAAAAAAAAAAAAAAAAAAAAAAAGATTTCACGACACTGGTTCGTTTGACTCTCGGCCTGTAAACCGTCCATCATCGGCGTATTCCGCGCGCCGGCTCCAGCGGGCTTTGGGCCGTACGACTTCCGCCGGCTCGAAATCTCTGTCAACCGCCTCGAAATCATCGTGGAATGATTCATCATGCTGCTCAAGTGAGTAACGAATGTAAAAGCGTGTCCGTATCGTAGACGAAATTTCAGCGGTTATAAAAATTAACGACGGTGACGCAAAACTGACCGATGACTAGTGGGAAGAATGCGGACGTCGTTGGGCCCGTGACAGTGGTGGGGGCGAGGGTGGAGGTCACGGGGGATGTTTGGACGAAAGACGTTCGGCTCCGGACACGGCCGTAAATTATAGTCGTACGTGCGAAAACGGAGCGTGCGACCGATCGCCCTCGAAATTTACGCAATCACCGTTGAATTATTGGCCCTGCCTCGGTTTCTTGGTACGCGGCGTCGGGGATGCGTGAACCAAGAGTATAGAGCTGAGGTCACCGACTCTGACCCGCAGTCTCGGCCGTGGCCGCGCCCCTGCCCCTGCTACTTCGCTCCTGCCGCGCTGCCACTTGCCTCTCAGCCTCTTCCATCCTGCGGCGCGCGCGAACGGAGCGGATCGTCCCGTGAAGCGTTTTACTTTCATTTCACAACGGGGCGAACGAGGAGATCGACGGATAGTTTAGACGTTTCCCATCGTCCTTGGCCCCGATATAATTCACGCGCCTACCGGACGTTTACGCACGAGCGAATCGACCAAAGACATTTTACACCGCTACGCGACGAACAATCTCGCGCTTCTCGGACGAGGATGACGTTAAACGCTCGCGACTCGGACACACCTTCGGCTCCTCTCGAAGCTCCGCACCGACAATTCATATTAATCGTAACAATGACGATTCTCATTTATTTATGTCGTTTATTTATTTGTATGTAAACGGACCGAGGACGATGACGATTCTGTGGAAAAGAGCTTCGAGGAATTTCTAATAGTCCCAGCGATCCGGTCGGAAAAATGATTTTTTTTTAATGAAATAAATTACTCAAATGCAAAATGAAAATTGCTCAAGATAATTAGCTAATAATCGAGATGGCATGGAGATGTTAATGAGAAATAACGAAAATATAATCAGTTTCAGATTTCTCGTATTGATCTCGGTCGTGATGCTGAACGAGCGGCGCATCCGGGCCGATTTCTTCGGCGATAAGAAGGGTGAGTCCCAATTACGGAGCGTTACGACGGTTGTCTTATCAGCTCCGCTTCTGACCTTCCGTTCGTCGTTCGGCTCTCGAGAGCCGAAACTAGCGAGTGAAACGAGGCATGTAAAAAGAGCTGTAAAAATATAAGTCCGACTCGCAGGCCGATAGTAAATCACGGTTACTACCAATTCACCTAAACATCCCGCCCCGTCTTCTCGAGCCTCCACGCTCTCTCTCTCTCTCTCTCTCTCTCTCTCTCGCTCTTTCTCTCGCTCTCCTCTTTCTTTCTTTCCTTCTGTCATTTCTTCGATCCCCTCGTCGCTGCTGGGACACACCCACGCTCCCAGCTACCCTACCAGCCACCCCCGCACCATCTCCGCCTCCGCCTCTCTCTCTTTGCCTCGCTTCCCGCATCGCTATGGTTTTTTTTATCTCGCCTTGTCTACTCTCTTCCTGCTGAAAGATGTAGGCAACCTTATACTCGAATTATAGAGCAGCGACACGTGAGACACCGGTCCGGACCTCCATCCGGTGTTGCAACGGCACGGCGACGAAATATTTCATACGTCCCCGTAGCAGTTGTACGACTCGCGATATTTCTAGCCGGACAAAGCACGCCGAGAGTTTTAAGGTTCCGTTATCATCAGATATTTATATATGTTGATAATGCAACCGGACGTGGAGAGGTAGAGCCGAGTCAGCTTTAAACGCTATCTGATGAGAAAGCTTCCGCACTCGGTTTTACTCGTCTCCAACGCTCAAGGACATTGTTGTTGGAATTTCATTTTGATTTTTTTTTTGTTTTTTTGTTTTTTTTTTCATTTTTTATCATCACCGTTTTTGCTATTGTTCGTTGTTGTAAGTTTGTGAGAAGGCGGAATGCGCGGACGATCGGCGAATGCAATTAACCCGACGTCAGCACTTATTGTATGTACGTATAATCTGGCGAAGCATAAGTAAAATATTAATATATTATATTGGATACGGGAAGGGATGCAGTTGTATAGCGGGGAGCATGGGCTCTCCTCGTTTAATTTGGCCGAATTGCTTCACGCCTCGGTAGTTCCGCCCATCCGAGTCGACGCGAGATGCACTGTATAGAGAACCCGGATGAATGCCGCTGCTGCTGCTGCTGCTGCCTGCTTGCCTGAACGCCCGCCCGCCTGGGGGAACTACGCGATATACACACTACGGAAAACACCGTTCACCATAGCCAGAACGGTACACCAAGCAGAATTGATCCGATTCCTTGATAATAGTTCTTTTCATTTTTTTTGTTATCTTTTATTTTTAATGTTTTACTCCAGGAAAAAAAAAAAACTGTTTCAATCGTTTTTTATTTTGCGCGCTTCGCCGTGGGGGAGGAGAACCGTATGTATTATTTAATCGTCTATCTGACGCGGGAGCAAACTTTTTTTCCCGTGTGCCCGATGATGGTTCTTTTAATTTTTTTTTTTTTTTTTCGTTTCAAATTTTCATTTTATATTATGATTTTTTATTTATCTCGTGCGCGGTGCCAGCGAATGAAACGGATATGTGTTATTTAATCGTCTCTCTAATACAGGAGTAAACTTTTTCCTTTTCTCTTCGCTCCTTTTTTTTCGCCAACTCGCACGGAGATGAGGAAGTCATATCAGTAGGACGGAGCGGGTCACGTCGAGGGCTTTTGCACTCAGACTTTTTGCTCGGGGCATCTGCTAATAAACAATACAATGGGCTACCCCCTCGACGAACCGACACGGCTGTCTCCCTCGCTTCGCGTCAACGAGCCCGCAATGCTTGCGGAACGCGAGGGCCTACCAACAGCCCATGGAGAGAAAGCCCGGCTAACCCTCCGGCAATTTGTCACCAGAGAGACTCGTCTCTCGCGCCCACTCATAAGTTTCACCGAAAGCCGATTTTCCGGCTTTTTTTTTTGCGTCAGCCTGTTGGCTCTACATTATTCGACGATCAAATTTGATCTCTTTTTTTTTTACACGGTGTTGCCTTTTTTTTTTTTTTAATTGACACTGGTCCATTGGAATTCTTTTTTTTTTTTCAGAGGTAGTGCACGATCTGCTCCAAGCGGCGATGGCCACGACCGAGAACAAGTACCAGTACATAGACGACGGACTGGACGGATTTCCGGTATTTGGATTCAGGCCAGGCTCCGAAGTGAAGCAACCCTATCGGCTTTATCTACCGGAAAAACTACCCGGGGAGTTCACATTGGTAGCGACTTTCAAACCAATGTCCGTCCGGACGAGCTACCTATTCGCAGTTTTGAATCCCTTCGAGACAGTCGTTCAACTGGGAATTCGGATTTCCGTGAGTGGAACGCTTCCGCGGAAAGTCGCAAGTGGATCTGGCAGACGAGGGTCGTTTCAAGAAAATCGTGGATTCGTAACGAGTTCGCGTTAATCGACGAGATAATTTATTTCTCTGCGAAAACGAGAGGATTTGGCGAAGTTTAAATTTTTTTTTAGCTATCGTCGATCGGCAACGACGTGTCATTTATTTTTTTTTTTTTTTCATTTCAACTTGTTCAATGCTCGAAGGCTTTCGATGATAATTAAAAACGATTGCTTTAATTCACCGGTGGAGATTCAATCTGGGTCGTAAGTTCGGAAACGTTTACGGTCGATGTTAAATCCGAATGGACGTGTTGCTAAAGTCCTGCTGTTTCGATTTCGCTACAATTAGACTAAAAAATATTGTTCTTCGGCAAACTAGCGCAACGATGAAGAAGTCGCGTGTGTTAATTGTTCGTTAAACGTGAGCAACGAGTTGTTTTGTCAGTTATCTCGTTCGATGTTCGAGAGCTTTCGAGAATGATTGAGAACGATTAAGACTCGAAAGTTCTCCTCCACCGGTCGAGACTCAATCGGCTTTGTTTCTAAAATTCCTAACTACCAGTAGAGAAAGTAAGTATGACGCGGACATGACTTTTTAATTAACAAAAATTGGCGGCTGACTATTTTTAAAAAGCTTTAAAATTGTGGTCGTAAACGAGTCTAAAAACATCGAACGGCCAGATCCAAAAAACACGTACGACGCTCCGAGTTCGCGTTCGTCCAAATGAAACTGTTTTTCGATGCTCGCAGGAGGGACCAGCGTCAAATCAAAACATTTCCCTGGTTTACACGAACTCCGACGAGCACTCGCACTCGGAGGAAGTCGCAAAGTTCACCGTGCCAAAGTTGTCGAAGAAGTGGTCGAAGATCGTGATAAAAGTCTCGACATCTGAGGTAACGCTGTATCTGAATTGTCACGAGATGGCGAGGCAGAGGGTGACGAGGATACCGCAGGAGCTCGTGTTCGACACGGCGAGCACTCTCTACATAGCCCAGGCGGGACCGCACATTCAGGAAAAGTACGACGTGAGTAAAAAAAGCAAATTAGATCGATTATCGTTAAAACCAACAAAAAAAAATTCCAAAAAACGAGTCTCGCCACGAGTAATCCACGGAGGTAAGAAAAAAAATTCGACGATCGCCAAAGACGAGTTCACGCCTATCGAAGTACTTGGCGCACGTACAGACATTCGGGGTTAGCCGCAAACCCGTAACGCGGCGGGGCAGCTTGTCGGATTTATCGTCACGGGTGTTCGGAGCCCGAGAAAGCTCCCCGGAGCCGATAAAGGCCCCCCGATAAAGGAATCCCGATTTATTTCACATTCATTATTCTTCTCGTTTCCCCCCCCGCTGAGCTCGGATATTCCAATTCGCCTCTGTAAACTAAACTCTTAAAGCCGAACGCTCCCTGACGTTTCCGATGCGTTCACCCGCTGGACCCGAGGGTGCATCGAGTATCCCGCTACAAAGAGGACTTAACGCGAGTGTCGCGAGACAATAAAAAATAAAAAGTCATAAATCATGGAATATTGATAATTGCCGAATCGGCTGGAAGCGCGCAAATCGAGAAGTGGATTTCCCGTGAGTATTTATGAGAACAGGGACGAGAACTGTGGACTCCGACGTGACCAGCACCGTCTGGTGGAACTTGGCTGTATCGGCATTAGTCAGGATCCCCGGCATAGGAGAACCGAGTACGGTGAGGAGGGAGGGGTGGAGAGGAGGGAGGGGTATTTATTCTCAATTTATTTAGCCGTGCCGGTAGCCAGGTGAGAGTGGGAGAAGAAACTCGAGGAGGGAGTCAGAGTTTAGGGGATGACTGCGAGGTCCCCCACTACTCGGCGACTCGGGCTCTATAGAGGGTACACAGCCGTACAAGGGTAGAGAGAGGAAGCGTAGAAGCGTCGAAGCATCGGGGATGCTAGAGAGCCCCCGCGCTGCAAGTGCAGCGAGACAGCGAGACGCGATTTCGAGTCGAAGCGACGCGACGCGCCTGAATTTGTTGCGCCTCCTTACACCATGGAGGTTTATTCACTTGCGCTCAGATTAGTTCGTTTGGCGGCCGCGTGGCGGCAGCTTCGCACCCGCGAATCCCTCAAAACTACTGTACAACGGTGGTACAACAAACGGACCAAGCACACATTCGACAATAACATCGATACTGTTTATCCGGCCCGTATCGTGATGAGTGCGCCGAGGAGTCGTCTCGCGGCTACACGAGAGTTCGACTAGACTCCCGCCTTCATGCAAGTGCGCGGTGGTTATTTTGGGGTTTTTTTTTGTTTCTCCTGATAATGGGACTTAAATGAGTTGGAAACTCAAAACCGCTGAGCTTGATCCGAGGTGCACGAAAAAAAAAATGGTTAACGAGTGATTTCGATGGGTTTCGTATGTCCGGACGGTCCGAGAGTGAAAACTCACATTAGGAAAAAAAACTTCTTGGATGAGAGTTTTTACTCCGGATTTAGGAGGAAAATTAAGTTTTGGACGCGGGATCGTTTAGTTACCATCCGGATGGTCATGCGTAACCCACTTGGAGCACTTTTTCATGCCGGATACCGTTTTTGCGTCTGGCTTACACTGAAAAAAAATTAATCGATGAAGCACATCAACGGAGACCTAGAATTTACCAAGATGCCAATTTTGAACGATTCGAATAATAAATGCTCGAAAAAATTTGAAAAAATTCAGAGACGTAACTTGAAGTGTTGTTGTTTTGTAAAGTAGAAGACAATGAGTTTCGAACATTCGCATCGATTTTGTGCTCAATAGATCGGCGATAAGTCCTCGCTACTCGAGGAGTTAACCGAAACCGCGGTGAAACACGTTCAAAGATGTAATCCGGTTGGTGCAACGACGATGTTCGTTTGGATCGACAAATTTTGAGGCGATCGAGGCTAATTGTGCTTTAACAAAAAAATTACTCATTCGAACCAAACATATTACATTTTTTAACGAACATTCCCGCGATCTTCGGTCAAGTTAACTATTTTTTTTCTGTGCGGATTTGATAGCGCGAATTTTAACGTGGATGTTTTTTCCCACTCGTTTCTTTGTACGATGGTGTTTCGACTGCCTAGACACGATACACAATTATAGTTTTCATTATCGACCGCGGTATTTCACGTCTTAAAGAGCACCTGAAAAATACTTTACTGTTGAACATTTATCAAAATTAATTTCGAAAGGAAAAATTTGATTGCAATCGGTTGACCGGCTCGTCGAACGCGACCCGAAAGCTCGTTTTGATATTCCGAGCATTGATTTCACCTCGTAATTGCCCATCAAATGCCGATCGATAATTTATGCACCGAGACTTCACAAAATATGAATTAATTTTAATAGATCAAATTTTTACAGTGCAACTCTTATTGGCCCGGATTGTTCTTAATTTAATTTACGCCGTGACCAGCACAGTCGAAACTTTTTCGCTCGAATCCTAGCGCGCTTTCGAGAAGCTGAAAACGGCATACGCGAAACACCGTATATTTTATGCAACGCGAGCTATCAAACTGTCCAAATGACTTTACGACGAGTTCACGGTGAATTTTTCGACAACATCTCATCAGTTTTTCTCTACGGTGATGTGATTAAATTATAATCTTCAAAAGAAATATAATCATAATTAAAAGTATAAAGATAAAAGATATAGTATAAAAAAAATATTTAAAAATCGGTACGTTCGAACACGACGTTGTTGCAAGAGACGGGAATATACGACAGGGGAGAAGGTTTAAACACGTGCGAAGATGGCGATGGTTATATCGCCGCGCAGCAAGATAGTAACTCTCTTGCTGCTGATCGGCATAGCGACTCTGATAGCCCTCGTGATAACGCGAGTGATCGTCGTGTGGCAGAGTCCGGGAAGTTCCGAGCTGGTAATTAATGCGGTACCAAAGACGGTCAGCAGCAAGCTTGAGCAGTTCACCGGTTACACAGCTACGAAGCACGTGAGTAGCTCCAAAATCCGAATAGCCGAAGGGTCGAAAAAAAAAAAAGAAAAAGAAATCCACCTCATACGCATAAAAATTAGTTTTCTGAGTATTCGTTCCATTAATGGTAAAATCCAAAACCCTCTTCACTCGGCATGCACGCTCGGTGCCTATCCGCGCCGGAACCGGGCCGGCATTGTATCTTGCACGCAACGCGCCGCATGCTGTGCGCCAGCAGTCGGGCACACCGTTCTATCCGGAAATTCCTGTTGACAAGCGACAGCTTGGATAGGAAACTCCGCCGAGCGATTAATACTTCGTTGGGCTTTCTCGACTGGATAGCTCGAGCAATTTTCGCAGTCGAAACTCATCGAATATTCGCACGGCAAATTTACCATTGGGGAAAGTTGACAAAAAAAAAAAAAAAGAAAATTCAAAAGTAACATGGCGTAGGAGTTTGTCGATTGTTCTCGGTCGGACCGGCGAGGCTGCACAGCTGAATTTACAACATTGTGTGCGTTGAAAAACGATCGATGTTTATGAATAGGATATGCAGAGAGTTCCGTTGCGAGTTTCCGCACGGGGAGAGAAAAGGCTTCGACCTAGACACGGGGCTCTTTCTGCATATGGAGCGTCGGAATAGTGTACCAAGTTACGAGGTCGAATCACGGGCTTGAGCGAAAGCTGAAAGCTGTAGCGGAAGGAAACCCGGTGGAGGAGGTGCGGCAGCGGTAGACACGAAGAGACCGGGAAAAGCTGGCTGGGGGGGTTCGGGGGTGTGTTGGCGAGGACTCCGCGGGGACCGATGGAGAGCGAGAACAGTTCTGGAAGAGAGGAATCGAGTTATCTACGCGGGTAACGCGTGCGCCGTCGCTGTTCATGTCGCCGGCCCCCAGCTCCATTATAATAATTGCATGCGCAGGACTCGGACGTCATTATACACTTGCGCTGTATAACGAGATGCAAGCGCGAAAGCGCCAAGTGGAAGTCGAAGCTGTCCCACGGGTCGGGACTCCACGAGGTACCCCGTAGCGTTCGTAGATAGCTCCGACACGTCGCTGTACGGTCTACCAACGTCCGCGCGACTCTTCTCGATCCCCCACGAGATTCACCGCCGTGCACCGAACAACTCTGTCGCGTATATGCGGACTCGGAACGGCAAATTGGTACAAACGAATGGGCCAAGGGTGGCCAATTGTTTACGCATTGATCAATCCCGACTCCAACTACTTTTCAGACCACGAAGTTACCAACGAATTCGCGATCCGTATCACCCGTGACCCCTTTTGACAGTTTCGAGAGTTTAATCGATGGGATTTTTAGTGCTTGACAATTTGCTGGATTTTTTACATTTTTTTTTGCACATCCTTCATTTATTATTTACGTCTGAATAATTAAAAGTCCAGCGTGGTTTCCTTGTTTATCGCAATTTTGCGCCTTAATTTATCTGTTAGATAATTTATCGATGGGTTTCCGGCTTCGTCGGGGAGGAAGCTGTGAGCGAAATTTTAATAAATGTGGAAGCCACATGCAAATTACTTTGCTTCGTTTTTTCAACTTGGTCTACGAAGCATCGACTGCTTTCCAAAAATCTCCAAATTATGTAATCGAAGATAAATACAAGATTAAAAAAATATAACTGTATCAGCAACGCGGCAAACGTACTGAGTTGTGTATCACAGAATCAAAGACTAACATTTTAATTACTCGTCCGTGAAAAATTTTCACCCGAGGACTTTCCGTTTCAATTACATAAAAGCCGAACGAAAATTCTTCGATCCAATTTTTATACCCAGCCTCCCGTTCGAACTATCTTTTGACACAAATGTTCGTCGAACTGTTGTATGCGGGCAGACTGCAGATCGGTTGAAAGGTGCACGCGGCGGGTAAATGGCGAGTCACTGACTTGTCGGATCGTGACGAGCCGTTGATTCGTAAGTCAAATTTTGCTGCACGCGAACGTGCCAGCAGAGGCTTCTCCCGTTGGCACGTACGGACGCACGTAGCGAACGGGGTAGCGGCCTGCCGGAAATCGCGGGGCCTCCGGAGTGTCGAGTGTGTGTGTTTATAAACACGAACAGTCGTCGCTCGATGGAGATGAGTAATTAACATAATATGATTGAGATTAAACAATGGACGGGTTATTTATAACTCGCTCGTCGCTGATTGCATCGGCAAATTTTATTGGCGGTGGCGGAAGGGTTGGGGGGGGGGATCAGAGATGGAAAATTGCATGCGCATGCGCGTCCATGCATCGGGAAAGAATAGGTGGCCGTAAACAACGTCACAGCGTCACCGGAGAACTAGAAAGGTAGCAGATTAATAGCAAAGATAAAGACGTATATATGGAGGGCATGACGGAGTTACATACGCAAATAGGTTGAACGGAATACCAACCGGAGTTGAACAAAGATAAGCGTGCGTACTTGTACGTAATAAGAGAAGGGAGATTTAAATTTATTCGACCGCCAGGACATATTAATTACTCCGAGCAGCGCAAATGTATCGCTGCTGGATGTATCTGTCCTGAATTCTCGTTAGCTTCGCTGCCCCGCTACGGAAAATATGGGGGGGGGGGGGGGGGGGGGGGAAGAATTAATTATCTTGTTGGCGCGATTCAGAAAACGTTTCTGAGCTCGTTTGCAACATAATTGCCCTGGGCGAGACTCGTTTCGATGGGAAAAACTTTTGATGCTCAATGAGCCGTGTCGTTCGACAGCTTTTTTTCTATTCTGGCTTGTGTCTTTGAAGGGTCTTGTGCAGTCACTCAAACTCTATCCCGGCCACCCACAGGATCTTGTCAGATGCCCTACGGATTTAGAGGTGAGTACACTCGCTTGACGCAACGCGTGCCCATTGGATGTTTTAATAAACCCTTCAGGTACGAGGGGCTTCGTTTGAGACCATTTACCCCTCACCAGATGAGGACAAACGTACGCATTTTTCGTGATTTTTCGCTTTCACGGTAAATATTTGATTCATCGAATTGACTTGTTCAGGGTGGAAGTAGAAAATATTTTGGAATATTAAGGAATTCTATTATTACGTATCTTTTTTATTGATCAGCTGGAACAAATTTTTTTTTTTTTTTTTTTCGAACGTTCATCTGTTCTGTCCCTAATTCCATTTGGTCATTTTATGTGAATATAATTGTTTTAATTGGTTCTTTAAATTAATTTGACAGTATAAACTATTCGAAAATTAAAAAAAAAATCAAATGTTGGGTGTGGAGTAGTCTTTTAATAAAAATTGCCAACGCTCAACCTTCGAGCGATTCGGAAAAACAATTGATGTGACAAAAAAAAATCTACAGAAATTCAGACACCTCGAGATGTTGCTTATTTGATGAGACAGAAAAATGTTTAGGAGGAACATCCTTATCGCATTTGTGCTTAAAAGCAGGCGTGGTGGCTTAGGCAAAAAATTCCTCCGTACTTGAAGGGTTAACTTAAGAAATTGTTCGACCTCGAAACATCAAATTAATTCATCGAACGATGGAACATGGAAACGCGTGTGCCCTTCCGATAAATATGAGCGAGCAGGATCGTAAACGATAGTTGCAAAAAAAAAAATGAAATAACATCTTTCGCGGTGGAGGAAGGGAGGGTGCACCGTGTCGGAAAGTGCGTATACTCAAGATTGGAGTCAGCTTTAATGGCACAACGGGTATTACGGCCCGGCACTAAAGAGTTGCACGTGCGCCCACTTTCGTAATTTAAATAAGCCCTTTCCGCTCCTTCCGTAATCGTACAATTTTCTTCACGGAGGCGCGAAAAGATAAGAGCTATTCCAAGGTTACTGTCCCGTTGTAATTTTTATCGATGTAAGAAAATGCTTTCGTTTCATTCGAGCTTCTCCCCCAAGTTAGAATAACCTCGGATTACCGAGAGGTTGCCCTGTGCGATTATTTTGTTAATAGCGGCGCGATCGCAAAGACCCAACGACCCGGTTCATTTGTATGCAGTTACTACTTTCCTTTCAGTTCTTTCCGATAGAGAGTGGCTCGGGTGACGACGATTCGACACTAGAAGGCTCCGGAATCTTTGACTTTGACAAGGTAGAGAAGAGAGTGTGTGAAAGAGACGAAGTAGATAGAGCAGTTGAGAGGGAGATTTAAAAAAATTGATATCAAGGTAGTGTCCTAAATTGTGTCCGTTCGGAACACGAATATCCCACCTGGTACGGTAAAAGAGATCAATTTTTATTTAACAATTAAAAAAAGACAATTCAAAATTTCCATCGATTATCGAGAGGTAAAGTTTTTGACTGACGGCCTTTTCGACCCTTGCGGGAATCTGCCCCAATCGACCGAAAGGTCAATTATTAATGCGAGCTGCTCGTCGGGTGTGAATTTGTTGCATAGTTTGCTCAAGAGGATAATGAGGACGATTTGGAGAAGAGCGACGATATTAAACCACCACCGATAATTACGCCACCACCGACTAATCCGATTGGTAAGGTTTCGTCTTTACGTAGGATTATTCGTGGATACAAAGGGTGAGCGTGGTTCGGTCCTTTCATCGTTGATGATCGGAGCTAGCCAAATTCGCCGCTTTTATCCCGAGGAAAAAACAAAAAAGATATTTATTCTAATTCGCGTCAAGTGGAAATTGCGTATGACTCTTGGGTGAATGTAGCGAGAGGAGCCAAGGGTGAGAAGGGCGACAAAGGCGAGAGCGTGAGGGGACCACCAGGACCGCCGGGTCCACCTGGAACAGGTGTCTACGACCTCAGGGACGACGGTCGGGTATGAAAATATAATTTCCCCGACATTTAAGAAAGTATAGAGCTGCCGAGTTATATTTTTGATGGGTTTTAATTGTAAAATTGAATCAATAAGAGCTGGCCAGCGGAGAATGAGGATGGTCGCCGGAGTGGGCCAAAGGGTGAACCGGGTAGTTGCACTTGCAACGAGACCGCTCTCATAGCCAGTTTCACGATGCCAAAGATGATTCAAGGACCGAAAGGAGAGACAGGCTTGCCGGGTAAAGAGGGCAAGCAAGGCCAGATGGGTCTGACGGTATATTTAACTCATTTACATTAAAGATCTCCCAGACCACGTCACTCGTAATGAAAACGTTTACGAGTATAGAGAATGACCATTATAAAGTCCCCCCATCCTTTTTTCTTAACGCATCTACGCTGCAGTTTCAGCTCCACGGATAAATCAAGAACTCTTTGGCGCTGTGAGCAATTTTTTCTCTCAAGCGTTTTAGCAAAAAAAAAAAAAAAAAAGAGAAATTTCTATCGAAAAGGAGTCGAATTTTTGGAAAGATCCCGAGAGATCTCAAACGAGGGTGCGGATGCGTCGAGAAACAGGTGTTTAATTTATAACCTCGAGCCCCATGGACGGTGCATTACAAATCCACGAAATAAACAGGGGGCGGCGGGTCCACCGGGCGAGAGAGGACGAACGGGAGCGACCGGTGGAAAGGGCGACAAGGGTGACATCGGTGGCACAGGTTCCGAGGGTCCGCAGGGCCAGAAGGGCGACCCTGGAAGAGACGGCGTTCCGGGGGAGAAAGGCGCTCAAGGACCACCGGGACCACCCGGAAAGGGCGAGTTCTCCGTGCACGACGTGAGTTGCGATACTCCGATAACTATCCTCACTCTCTCTCTCTCTCTCTCTCTCTCTCGAGGTACCTTAATCGGGACCATTTTTCTCTACTCGGCGAGAAGCGAAAAAAAAAAAATAGCCGCGGAGAATTTATTCGACCGGATCGCTCGGCGCGGTAACTGAATAGAATAATTTTGCCTCCGGAGCGAGTTGCCATTCGAGTAACAAGTAGATAATCCGGTGCTTCTGGTATTCCGGGAGAAACGTCGCTCTGTGCCGTAGAGCGGGTAGATTCGTACCGGTGAAGCGGGCGCATTGTCTTACACGCGGTCCGGAACCAGCGCCGCGGCGCCCGCGCGCGATGCACACGTAACGGCACACACGAGCGATGCAGCGATTTCTCGGGGGAATACAGAAACCAATTTCTCGTCTGCCTATTGCATGCCGGCCGAGCCAGCAGAGTTCTCTCTCTCTCGTGCTGGTTGTTCGGCTCGCTGGCTTTCGTGAGCTGTGAGCGGCACCGACGGCACCGCGCGAGAGATCCAGCACCGTGTAAAAGTCGTCGTCGTCGATGGTAACATATATTCTACCTTCGCTCAACTCTGCGAAGCATAGAAATATCTTGCCGTTCCCACGTCCAAACCCCCCTCCCGACACCCCACCGTTCGCCCTCGCCTTTCCTACGAATTTTTCTACAAACATTTTCAACCTCTCGCTTCGTCGATCACGACGAATTTAAGAAATTCTCAGTCCTCCCTCGTTCCACACTCTTATCTCACGCGACCCGATAGTTCGTTCACAGCTAGACGGGTTTTCAATATTATTCTCGTGTTTCTAATGGACGCAGCCGAGCTGGACTCCGAGAGGCATATCGAGGGTAAGGAATTCGGAGATTCACATATATATATCAAATCAAAGATTGGGAGAAAGAGTAGCGAGACATTTTTACCAATTTTACGCGTGACTTAAAAAAACGTTTCAACTCGAATGGAGAACTGGTACATTTTATCCTATTTTTTGGGGAAGGAGTCGGAGATACGTTATGAAACGAAATATAGAATCAAATATTAGGGAAGAACGGGCTAAAAGGACCGTTTTTCCCGAAGGTAGTAGGTACGTAGGTATGAGTGTTAGAAACGTCGCGGATTGATTTCGGTAGGACGGAATGACGATGAGACCGGGACTGCCGGGACACAAGGGCGAGCCGGGCACCCCAGGAAATATTGGGCCGAAAGGGGAATCCGGAATTCCCGGGGACAAAGGTGTCAAGGGTGAAATGGGAGCAAAGGGGAACAAAGGTGACAACGGTAGAGACGGCCCGAGAGGAGTGCAGGGTTACAAAGGGGAACCAGGAGCACCGGGTACCCCGGGAATCGCTGGTACACCGGGTGAGAATGGCCGACCGGCCGACAAGGGCGCCAAGGGTGACGTCGGTCCCGAAGGAAAACCGGGACCACCCGGGCCACCGGGTGACGTCACTATGTCGTCCATCGTCGATGGACTGTCCCGTGACGTAGCTGCCGGAAGAGGTTAGTTCGACGTTCTGTGCAAAATACCAAAACTTGGATGATTCTTTCTCTGACTATTACATTTTATTTTTATACAATTTTTAAAAATTCTTTTTATAATTCAGAAGATATTTATGATTTTCAATGTTATTTTATAATCACTAGCGAATTACGTTTGTATTCGATTATATTAATTGCAGTGACCTTTGAACTGTTCACGTTGAATGGTGTAAAGAAAACACGAGGGACGAGATTACGCGAATTTTTATGGTTTTAGGTCTAGCTGTTACCAAAGGCGACAAGGGTGATATCGGACCAAGGGGTTACAAGGGCGATCTGGGCCCGAAGGGCGAGAAGGGCGACTTCGGCGAATCCGGAGCACCGGGTATTCCCGGAATAAACGGAATTCAAGGTCCTCTCGGTGACAAAGGAGAGCCGGGTAAAGATGGAATACCGGGACTCGCAGGTGTCAAGGGCACCAAGGGCAGCAGGGGCGAGCGGGGTTCGCCCGGTGAAACAGCTTTCTCCGGATCCGGTGATTACATCGCTATCAAAGGCGAGAAGGGAGCTGAGGGTAAGAGAGGAAGACGCGGACGTCCCGGAGCGGTTGGACCACCTGGAAAATCATGGACCGAAGGAGATTCCATGCCACCCGAGTGGAGGGTAAGTGGGGAAGAGCGGGACAAAACGCAATTTTCCAATAAATGTTTGACGAGTCGGTGGGACAAAACGGAGCAGAAAATTCGACCACGTATGCGGAAAAATGGGTCATCCAAAAATTATTGGAAAATTGATTTCCATTTTGCCCCGCACGACCCCATATCAATGTTCACCGTTAATATTACGAAGAATTTTGATGAATATTTATTATGTATCGAAAAATTATAATAAATTGATAACGAACAGTATTGAACTCAATCGGAAAAATTGTATCTAGTAAGCCTATTTTTAATGCGATTGATTTCTTGTGTTTATATTGTCTTTATATTTGCTCAACACAGGGATTGCCCGGATCGAAAGGTGAAAAGGGAGAATCGGGTGCTATAGGTCATCTGGGACTATCCGGCGGGGTACGTAACGATAATTCAATCGAAGTGTCGCATAACCAGTCCCTCAACACTTTATCACCAACCCTATCAAAACTTTGTACAAACGCAAATTAACGGCTTCACATTTGTTCGAAATATAAAGAATCCCGAAAAGGAAACGAAATTACGATTTGGTACCTATCGTGGTAATTCACATTGCCTTAGTCTTCGTCATAATTATATTGCTCTTCGTTAATTCGATAACATTTTTTTCAGATCAAGGGCGAAAAAGGCTTGGATGGACTTCCTGGTTTGCCCGGTCAACCTGGAAGAGACGGACAGCGAGGACCACCCGGACCACCGGGTCCTCCGGGGATTCCCTCTCAGGGTCACTACGTACCAGTTCCGGGACCACCGGGACCACCCGGTTCGCCAGGGCTTTCGCTCATCGGGCAAAAGGGCGAGCCCGGAATCGGTAGAAGTAGAATTTTCGAAGAGCGCGATCACTACGGTTCAAGACAGGGTAAGTGCACGAAAAATACTACTCTGTAACTTTGATAGAATAACTCGAACACGTGTGCCTTGAACACGCTGCCAAGGAGCGAGAATCAGCGGACTGAAAACTCTCCAAGAATTGAAACAACTGAAAGAGTTCAAGGAACATTTCGGTAATGTCGCAATCGGCGCACAAGTGGCATTTCGGATAAAGAAGCCATCAAGGTCGAAATGAAATCAAATACGATCTGATAATTTTCCATTCTACCTTAGGTGGCTCGGGAGCGACCAGGTCATCGGCCGAGAGTTCGACGAGAATCGTCCCTGGAGCCGTTACGTTTCAAAATACCGAAGCAATGATCAAGGTACTTTACCGACGAGGTTCCACACTCGACTCGACCTTATTGATCTAACGCAGCGGTTCTTTACCCGGGGGTCCGTGGACCCCTAAAATACACGAGGGACCTTCTGTGGAATTCCAAGATTAAGAATCATTGATCGACCGCAATGAAACTTTGCTTTCAGATGTCTAGTGTGAGTACCGTTGGTACTCTGGCATACATCATAGACGAGGAAGCTTTGCTCGTTAGGGTCAACAATGGTTGGCAATACATCGCGGTAAGTATTTTTCTTATTTTCATATCTATTTTTAATGAAAGAACGATCTCAGAAAACTACCGTGTCATATGTTAAATTGTGACGAGGTAACAAATGAAAAAAACTTAAAAAAAAATATGGGATATTTGTTTTTTTACCAAATATATGGTCGCTTCTATGAGATCCTTTTCTCAGTATACATTTTCGCGGCAAACGAAGAAAAATTTTATCCCCCATGATCGACCGTCTTTCGTGTAGCTCGGCTCGCTGTTGCCAATAACGACACCGTCGCCACCGACGACGGTCCCTTCGCCGGTGAATCCCCCATTCGAAGCTTCCAATCTGATAAATCAGATACCAATGAAGGCAGAAGGTACAGGGGTAAGTTTTAATATCGGTGCTCGGAAAATTATTTCTTCTACTAGTCAATCAGATAAGAATAAAATGAACGATGAATTGTATGCGCACTTGGATGCCCGCCTCGCAGTGGTATCCAAAGATGGTAAGAAGATTTGAGATATAAACACTGAACAGACTTGTATAGAATTATTAAACTGCCATGATATCGGAGATATGCTAATGAATGCGCGACAATAACGTCAATAGTTGAGAATGGCTGCTCTTAACGAACCATCGACCGGAGACATACACGGGGTGCGAGGGGCAGACTACGACTGTTATCGACAGGCAAAGCGGGCAGGTCTCAGAGGAACTTTCCGGGCGTTTCTCAGCTCGAGGGTACAAAACGTCGATAGCATAGTTCGACTCAGTGACAGAGATCTGCCGATCGTCAACATAAAGGGAGACGTTCTATTCAACTCCTGGAAAGATATGTTCAACGGCAACGGTGCATATTTTTCACAAAATCCCAGGATTTACAGTTTCAATGGAAAAAACATACTTTCCGATTTTACTTGGTGAGTAAAATCCAATGTGTGTAGATCACAACTTCTCGTACCGACTGCTTGTTCAGCAAGAACCTAGACTTTAGCACGACGCACCCTTTAAACTATGGAAATACCAAGTTAACATGCTTCAAAAATCGGTACAAATTTGCAGACGTTCTTTGACATTCAATTTTTTCACATAACACGTCAAGGTTGTCCTCGAAAGAAGTTAAAAAGTCTGTGAACCTTGAAGGGTTGAAACTCTGATGAGAGGTTATTCGCTTGAATTTGGATTAAATTTTTTGGTTTCTTTCCTTCCACTTTTCAGGCCCGACAAGGTGGTCTGGCACGGCTCACACAAGCTTGGCGATCGAGCGATGGACACTTACTGCGACGCGTGGCACAGCGGCACTTCCGATCGCTACGGTCTCGGATCGCCGCTGACCGGCGGGCGCCTTCTCGAGCAAGTACGTTACTCGTGCGACAACAAATTCGCTCTGCTCTGCATCGAGGTGACGAGCGAGACCGCCCGAAGACGAAGGAGTGTGTCCGACGAAAGCGAGAACGCCGAATTAACGGAAGACGACTACAAACTTCATCTCGACAGAGTAATGAAAATTTGAAAGATCGAGCCATCGGTAATGATGCTTCGTCGATGTCGCTCGTTAAAGACTCGTTAATCACTAAATATCCAGTCAACCGTACAGCATGCTGCGTTAATCGTACTCAAGCTGGAATCGAAATGTCGTTGTTTAACTGTGGTAAACGAAAAAAAAACATTAATAATACTAATAAGCGTCCAAGTTGTTCGTCTTTGCGATTGTATCGAGTCATATCAACTACCTCTTATGTAATTAGTATAACGTTCATACGAATTGTACCAAGGTGCGCTTGTGTGGACGAATTCCTCTCACGATTATCGAAACACGACTGTCGTGTTCTTTTTTATTTCATTCTGCCCCTTCCTCCTCTAACTATAATTAATCGTCAAATTCGTCGCTTCCGCCCATGTCAAGTTACGAGTCTATTGACAATTATTTATACGCCAAAAATACTGCTCGTTAGATCTAACTAGACGTAGAAATGTTTTAAGCTGCACGGAATCGTTAATTTTATCGTTTATGTCGTGTTAAACCTTTCTAGATTTCCACGCGATATTAATATCCACAAAGTCAGTGAACGCATACATATCGAGATCGAAGTCGTACGTCGTTTTCATGTCAGAAAGGTTTTTTCATTATTTGTACACACGCCAATACTGCTTCACATTATTTCTCTTCGGGAACGAGTGTGAAGAAAAAATAAAAAGAGGTAATTAACAAAGAGGCAACGGAACGATTATGGACGGGTGCCCTTTTGAGATTGAATGAAATGGATAAGGATCGAATGGAACTGGACATACTTGTGCATGACGATTGGATTCAGGTTTTCAGGATCGCAAGTGCCTCGGTGAAGTCGAGACCCTCGAGGATGTAAGCCAAATTCTCGACAGATGCGTCCTCGTCCTCCTCTGCCCAGATTTCCAGCATACTCTTGCACTGCTCGTACTGCGGTGACTTTCGTTGGAAAAATACGATCTGTAAAAAAAATGATTGCCATTATCCAATCAAACTGCCCTGTAAAAAAAATTCGTATGAAATTTGATGTGGTCATTTGATGTATCATTTTTCGTATGGAAACTTCCAGACCGGTACGTTAAATTTCGAATTTCTTTTACGGTGTAGGTGACAAAGCAAAGTAGGTTGAGACATTGAGACAAACCTCGTCATTCGTGTAACCGAGCTTCGTTGCCAATTTCGGCCAGTCTTGCTTTAAGGCTTCGGACAATCTGGCGACCATTTCTGGAGTAACGTGATTGAGCTTCCGAGCTTTAACGTCAACGTTTTCGGCTTCGACGTGCTCGGTTTCCTGCTTCAGCACGTCCTCGTTGAACTCCTGATCGTTTGTCTCGGCTGGTGGAGAAGTTTCTTCTGCATCGATTTTTACATCCGAATGCGCTTGCTTCAATGCACACAAGACGATAAGAAGAAAAGTAAAAACGGGTGTAACGAGAAACTAATGTTGACCGATGCTCACCGGTCTGTCTTTGGCAATTTTCTTGATCATTGTTTCAAGATATTCCGGTAACTTGTTTATCGGATAATTGCCATGAACGAAAAAGTGCGGACTCCGTCTTGCCAACAGCCTCAAAGCTCTCCAGCCAAAGTTGCCGTCGTTAACTTTTCTGAGATATGCAAAGGAAATGGATGAATAATTCGCGGTGAAGAATAATAAAGTAGTGCGCGGAAAAAAAACACGATTCACTCACGGGTTGCGAAAAAAAAACTTATTTCGATTCTACTTTGGATGCATACAATTCCATTTGATATTGAAACGACATTAAGATGTTCAAGGTAAAATATTGAAAGTAGAATTAAAATAGCAATTTTTGGGAATGTGCAACCCAATTTTACTCGAACCGTTGATCTTTTTTCTAGTGCAACGATGCAATGATAATTACTTGTACTCATCATCGATCATTGCCGCAGGATCCAACTGTACAATGGCTTCAGCAAAATAGGTTTCCAAAGACGGCAGAAAATCGCGTTCTTTGGACTTGCACGCCTCGAGATTGTTTGGATTGAGATTCCACAACTTCGTCAGTTCCGGACTGTTGAAAAATGTGATATATAAAATATCGAGCGGTAAGCGATTTCTTCTCCTTAAATCAAGCGAAGAGTTGCCAATCGACAGATACTCACTTTCCCATGTGGTATTTACCGATGTTCTCAGCATCTCTTATTACATCGCCGATCCTGCGTCGTGGACGTTTTGCTTTAGTTTTTGGCTCGTCGCCCTCGCCGTTTGACGAATTGTCCCCCGCTGGTCTCTTAAACGCCGGACAGCCCTCGTTCTTCCAAGCGTTCCAATGTTGCTCCCTCTTCAGAATATTCTTAACGCTCTCGGCGAAGTTCGAACCGTCCGGTGGCGTCTCTTCCAGAAGCCCATACACCTGATTCGTCGTCGATTTGACCCAGTCGACCTGGTCGGGCTTGAGCTCGTGGCTTTCGCTGATCAACAAGTGATTCCCCGTATGTAGTTAACGTATCGATCAAAAATCGTCAAATTCAATCCACTCAGAATATTGATCTACTTACGCTTTAAACTTTACCGTACTGTTGAGATATTGAAACAGAATGAGAAATTGCAGTAAAACGTATCGACGAAAATTTGAATCTGATAGCTGAAGTTCCAGCAACTTCTGATTGGTCAGGTACTTGGCGAAGTAGTGGGTCTCTTTGTGCGGAGAATCTGCCGGGCCGCACGCCCGCTGCTCTTCCAGTTTGAAGGAAGAAAATGCCGACATTACGCTGGCGGCGTGCTGAAACATTAAAAGCGGAGTATTATTTTTAAACAACTGCTCATTTACGACGGTAGGAGTAAAAAATACCCCCGAAAAAATACTCCCTGGAACAACATGTCCAGGGTGTATTTGTTCTGAAATTCATTTACAATATAGCCAAAGTACTACACTTACCGTTGCAAAAACTTTCCAGTGAACCTTGTTGTAACATTGATTGGGATTTCTAAAGAAATCCTGCAAAGCCCAAAACTTCCTATATAGATTGTAGTCTATGAGTATCTTATTCTCAGCTTTATCGTCGTTACTGCTAATGTTGTCCAGGACATGCTCGTCTTCCGATTTCTCTGAGCCGAATTGTGTGTGATTCTCAAGATTGAATTCGCTCACAATGTTCAGACCAGAGCGTTCGGAGAAAGGAAAGAACTTTGCGAGAAACAGCAATATCCTGCCGCAGAATACGGTCTGTTGCGAACGGGACAGACGCCTCAGCAGGTCGTTGCACATCCTCAGCAAATTGTTTTTGCAGCAAGTAGAAAATATCTCCTCCTTCCACACAACAACATTGTTTTCCACGAAGGTGAAGAGCTCCTCGCATCGGTCTAGCGTCATAGTGGCAAAGATATCGCTCAACAGCATTACCGGCATACTGGCTGTGGCCAAATCCTTCCTACACATCTGTATTGACAACGTTATGTACGCCTCGAGAGCCGCAACGTTTCCCGTCACGTCATCGCCGATTATCCTCAGCAACGAGTCGCGGAGCGCTTGATCTGTAGCGGCTTTTCTATCGGTCTCGCTCGAGCACGCTTGCACACACTTCTTCTCGAATCTCGTCAGATCCGAGGTCTTCAGACATTCTTTCAAATAATCCTGTAACCATATATTCCTTCATCACTCATTAAGTCTATCGTTTGTTGGCTTTTTGCGGATGCGCGCGGTCGTACTTAACCTCCAAATAATATTATCTTTACGTACGCTAAAATCCTTTCTTAGATCCTCGAATGTTTCCATTTTTCCCATTACGCCGCACGGCCCACCGACTCTAAGTCACTCAAATTGTGTCTTGTGGCAATAACTTTGTTGCATCTACAAACAAATGTCGGCTGTGTCGTGTAAACAAGTTTGCTCTCGCGCGTTCACTGATCTCTAATCGCGCAACCGTCGAATCGGTCTTTCCTTAAGGCGGTTGGAGCGTATCACACTAGTCAAATGAGTGCTACATTTTTTAAGTTATTCGCAAACAAACCACTGTTATATTTAAACGGAACATACTTACATCTAGACAGCAAATTCACAAAGCACAATCAACGATAGCATATTTATTGCATAATATTTTGTACGAACGACTTTAAAAAAGTAGCACTCATTTGAATAGGTAAGCGCTGTATCCTCCTTAACTAGATGGAATCCGAAAAGTAGGCTTTGTTATTAGTAATAATAAACAATAGCCTATTATTATACACCTTCAATTCGATCAGATGCGTCACTAACGATAACTTTTGAATGCAACTGAATAAAGTCAGAAAAAAAATGAGAGGGCCGAGTGTAAACGCGCGCCGCAGATCGCAGGTAGCGCCGCGTACGCCGCACACCGTGGCGGTAGCGCGCATCGTAAACAACAACAAAACGATGCGTGGAAACAATAAGAGTATAATAATATTCGCCATTGGTCTTTTGAGCACGGAAATAGTGTGGAAAATATGGAATATTTTAAACGCCAGACGAAAACATTCGAATGTCGTCGACAAAAAAAATAATAAGAAAAATTTCTCTGAAGTGTTAATGTTCTCGGAACACAGTCAACTATGTCGCGATCACGCAAACACGCGGACTCCGTGCAACAAGAAGGACTGTCCAGTCAAGAATGTGAGGTAAAATAGTAACATATAACAACCCTTTCACTCCAGATCTAAGCGCTTGTTCATTAATCTTTTTTGTAATACTGTATTTGCACAGGCGAATTCAATCCTACATGAACGAGGCGTCGAGTTCTCTGGACGTGTGTATGTACGTGATGACGTGCGACGACCTCACTAAATCTATCATTGCCGTGCACAGACGAAATGTCTGTTGTAGAGTCATAGTAGATGAGGGTATGAGCGAGCATCCAGCATGTGGCAATCAACTCATGAAAATGAGACGAGCAGGTCAGTTACATAGTTGTATCAACAATTTTTGGTTGTTTGTACAATTTCGTAAACCTTTTGCATTCGTTACAATTACAGGTATTAAAGTGAGAACGAACAAAGTAAAGGGTTCGAGCCTGATGCATCACAAGTTTGCTATCATCGATAAGAATATCCTACTCCTTGGAAGTACCAACTGGACGATGCAGGCGTTTTATGGAAACTATGACTCAGTTATGATAACAAACTATGAAGATTGTGTAACTCAGTACTCAGAGGAATTCAACAAGATGTGGCAACAGTTTTAATCACAGAAAGTAAAGATCGCTTGTCGATCACTGTCTCAAGAATCTGAGAAAACTTCCAAATATCTGGACCATTTTAACGTAAACTTAGAAAACTTACAATCACTGCTACTCACAATGCCGCTTCAACCATATTTTCGACTCAGTAGCACCTGTTGCTGGAGTTGGAAGTGGAAACTGGAAGATCCAATATGATTAATGAATCAGCTGATCCAATGTTATTAACTGTCAAGAGAAATAAAAAATAAGGTATATTAATGGTTACTTGTTTTTCGTATTACAGTATTTTTTTCTGACTTGTGTTCACGTTATCTTTTTTTGTGATAACAAACTACAAAGACTGCGACACAGTACTGTAAGGAATTCGATGAAATGTGTTTTCAGTTTCAAGTGTAGAGAAGAATGTTCTCAGAAATATCTCATGTGAGAAATATTTTTAATATTGGAATCAGTCTAATGAAGAAAAATCTTATGTTATTGCTGAACCAGGTGAACTAATGTTACTACCTGCTAAAAGAAAATAAAATCAGGTACATTAATGCTGATTCGTTTTCTTATTACAGTATTTTCATTCCACTTATGCTCACATTATTCGTTTTGGTTTTTTTTTTCAGTTACGCTACCCGCGTCATCAACCTCATCGTTTCTCAGTAATTGTATGTCTACCTGTTGGCCTTGACAAACCTTCTTGTCCAGTGACGGTCTTTCGTCACCGCTTCTTCGAAACCGATGTCGACATTCCAAACGCATTCTCGGATTGTTCATTACTCGAAAACACCCAGCTCATTGAAGTACATTGAAGTAAGAGCATTTTATATTTTCCTATGGTCCCAAAGCTAATACGCTCTCGCACCTCCGACAACAAACTTGACCATCAACGCGGACACAGTCTGTGCATTGCTCTTTTTGTATATACCGCCCCTATACTATATATTGCTCTGTTCGACATCGTTCTTCTTCGACGACTCAAGCTCGAACCAGAAGATGAAGATACCAAAAAAGTAGCCGTTCGACGTCCAACCCAAGGTCAAACGGGGATCAGGTTTTACCTCTGAGGAATACATGGCAGTGAATGTGAAACATTGCCCGGAGGTAAGACGATCGGTGGCGAAGATAAATATCGATTCGTCTTGTCGGACCGGTATACGTATAGTGCGTGGCAGTATGCACAGTATAATACAGAATCTTATCCCCTACGCGAACCACCTGCCGCATAACAATAATGTGGCTATGCGATCATCATCGTGGTATAAAAGTATCGTCAAGAGATTCCTCCGGTTATTCGCTCAGAAGATCTCGTGGCTCGAGGATGTACGGGGTGAGATTAACAAAAACAATCTACAGATCGATCTTTATTCGCATCGGTCGGATATCTAGTGTATTCCTTTTTTCTGTTACTTTCATGATCAATGAAGTAATTTAATACGTGTGCTGCAGATAGCTGCTCTAATGATGTGCGCTTTGGTGGTCGGAGTTACCTGTGTACCGACGATTCTTTACTCTCGGCCGATCGTCGTGGAGAACGGACCGGGACCTCACCGACTCATCGGAGTCGCTAATCTCGGTGAGAAGTCATTGCCGGTCGTCCAGTCGCGGAGGCCCGTCCCACTGCCGGGAACGAAGAACCTAGGCGAGAGGATTCAGGTCGATTTTACCAGAAACCTCCGAGGCAACGCTAATCTGGCCGAGAAGGCCATACCCGAAGAGATAATAGCCCTGGCTCGTCATCGATAGTGCGTCGCTCGGGATCAACAACCGATAAAATACAGAGTGTAACCGACAAAACTTGGAACAATTAATAATCCATAAAATTTACATAAATTGGAATAAGTTAAAATTTCCCACGTTACTCGATAAAATAATAATTCATCAAAATGAATTCATGTGTGAAAATTCCATCGCTTTAATTGACAGACCTTGCCCTGCGTGGCTCTAAGCGGCGAGCGGAAAATGAACTAAACTCGCAACGTCCGATAATCTATAAAGAGCACAGCGATTGATACGATAAGTTACAATATTTCAGAACACTCGTTGAAATAATAATCCGTCAATGTATGAAAACGCCACCGTTTTAATTGATGGTCCTTATCCTGCGTAGCTCGAAACCGCGGACGAAGTATCGATTGACCGACTGTTACCGTGGTCGGCGGGTCGGGGAGAGAGCGAGCTCGACAAGACGTGCACGCGGTACGAGATCGGCAACCGATAAACAGTTAGCCCAACGCCATTTGCGTAACCACCCAAACCGACCGTGAGCTCACCGAGAAGAAAAAAAATACGCACTGGCGAGAAAGTAGAGTTCCAGATAACGTTTCTTTTTTATTGTCAGCGATGTGGCAATGTTTGTCCATTATACGCGTTGCCGTGCCCAATTACAATGGAGACACAATACAATTTGCTTCCACTTCCCTAACAAAGTCCTCGCGCGTGTTCCAAGTCTAATCCCTTGGCGTGTTGCGTTGCATCTATACAAGCTTACGTGCACGGGCTTACGAGGCACGCTCTCGAACATGTGCAAGAGCGTTGGAACATACGCGACTATTAAAACGTTGTTTTATTTATTTATTAATAATCCTTGTTACAATAAATACCTATTATCGGGGTTTATGGGCGTTCTCGGCCGATGCTCGAATTGTCAAGTAGTCGCGTACGGGATGGAATAATCAGGGGGAGGAAAAGGGGGTTATAGAGAGTTGTGCTGATCCCACCGATGCGAACCCGCGAGTCGTGACAATCCCGTGAATTATCCGCCGCAAGAGCTCCGTATAATCGGATTACCTGATCAATTATCCGACTTTGGTCGGCGTCAATTAACAAGTGAGGTACGGGAGCAACTGCGTGTCGCTTCCGTGCCGTTAATTAAGCGAGTTCGCTCGCGATTAAGGGCCAAAAAGAGATTGAAGAATTCCAGTGGCGAAGATAAGAAGAAAAAATAATGGAAGAGAAAAAGGAGGAAAAAATATGGAGAGAACGTTCGCGTCAGCTCTTCGCGGCTCTTTAAATCGTCGGATGCAATCCCCAGGATGGATTTTTACATAAGAACCGGGTTGGCGCAAATCGCACCTATAAACCTCGATTTATACATGCATTTTGCAGACGTTGTCGTACGAACCGTTAAGTTGACTGGACGGCTGAGGCCTTCGAGCCACCGGACGGTCGGAGAGCAGGAAATTAATTCGACGAGCTGGGAAGCATTTCCGTGTTTATCCGAAATTGGTCCCCGTCGGGACATTTCAACTTTGCCCTCGAGCCAACACCTTCACCGCTGTGTTACTCTAGTCATGACACGGGAGGCAGCGATAGTCGCAGCTCCGTAGGTCGCGTCGGATGCTTTCGCTTCGTCCTCGAACAACGCGTAACACTATCCGAGACACCCGCTGCTCCAATTCACCATTCGCCGTCCAACGTTCGCACGGTAATCCATAAAATAGAAATGATCCGTGCCACGTTGTTTTACGCCGGGCTTACGCGGGAGCGTGCGTTATTCGAATTCCCGTTGAAAAGATGGAAAACGTCTTTGCGTGTACATACGCGATACACACACGGTGTGCCGGGGTACAACGTGTGTACCTGAGTCAGCTTCACACGTGTCACGTGATGAACGGTGTTTATTCGTCATAATTAGCCTCGCGACTACGGGTCGAGAACGGGCGCGGGTCGCAGGCTGCTCCCTGACGGTATAAGTGATAATGATTGCGCACTGGAGTCACAACCCCTCGCTTGTCGACCCCTCCGACTCACCGACATGTATTTTATAACGAGAGCGATTTTTTTTCTGTTTTTTTTTTTTTTTTTTCTAACAGTGCCATCGAACTAGGACGAGTTTGATTAACAAACGGGCTTTCCAATATCCATTTTCTCCCCCCACATAGTCAGACTAGACTACAAGGATTCCGGAGGTCGCAGCGTACACGCTCGATTAATAATTTCATCGAGCAAAACTCCCCTCGCGTTTCCCCCGGCGTGTGCTGCGAACCTCGATTATTCTAATCTAACGAGGAGAAAAATCACTCTTGTGTGGTCGTGAAGGGTGAATTTTTTATTTGGTCTTGTGAAGGAAGCTATGCAGAAAAATCTTTCCAGCTTCATAATAAAATTGCTGTGCATTTTGGATTATCGTAACTTTACTGAGAAAAAGAATCTCGACGTTGTTACGTTTTTTTTTTTTACAGAAACGTAGCCTGTTATTTGGGAATTAAAAAAGTGAGTCGAATATCCTGTTACCGCTTTTCACACTCTTGTTAGCAAAATTTCAATCGTGGACCCCTCTATTCTATTCTCTCGTGGACTACAAATCAATTATTCTCATCTAAAAAAAATTAATAGCGTAACAAAAATTCACTTTTGTATGCTCGTAACGTTTTCATTTCCTGGGTAGGGAGCGAAAACTGTTCGGAGTAAAATACAATTTTTCCGCGTTTTGTATTATCTTAACTTGACCGATAAAAAAAATCTCGACATTGCTATTAATTTTTTTTTACGAGAACGTAGATCGTTCTTCGGAATTAAAAAAGAAACGCGAGTCGAATACCCGTTTGCTTCAGTCCACCCACGTTCGCATCGTCGAATTTCGATCGAGAAAATCCCCTCGCGCATTCTATCGCGTGCACAGTTTATCTCGATTATTCTAATCTGATAGGAAAAAAAATGTACTTTTTGGAAAAAAAGGATGCAATCCTTTTTTCTGCGAAAGAATAGCTTGTTCTTTGGAGATAAAAAACGAAAGGTAAGACGAACACTCCGTTGCCTCATCCGACTTACTTTCGCATCGTCAAGTTTTTATCGGGAAACTCTCTTTTCTCGTGAGTGCAATGTATACCGATTATTCTAATCTGAAGAGTAAAATAAAATAAATTCCGCTGTCCCGCTTAATAGAAACAACTTAGTTCTTTTTACAACTTATTGTCCACAACCGTCCATAAATTTTTTATTCGTTAATTTTCTGATCAAACAATCGGACTCCAGTTTTCGATCAAAAATAGAAATTAAAACTGTTAATGACGCGGTAAATGAGAGGAGGAATATATGTGCATTCAAACCCGAACGAACAAATTTGTGTCTTACTTGACAAAATTATTTTGACGATCCCCTCCTATACCGATTTTACGAAATGTATTTTTTACTGCGCGTAAGGAGTGAACTTTTTATTTCCTTTTATAGAGCCAGCTACAGTCAGGAAACTGTGCAGCTAAAAGTAAAGTTTCTTTGCGTCTCGTATTACCTTAACTTCACCGATAAAAAAATCTCGACGTTGTTACTAATTTTTTTGCAAAAATTAAAGTAGCTTCTTCCCCAAAAAAAAGGTATCGACTACTCCATTGCCTCGTCGGAGTCAGCTTCGTGTATCGTCAAAATTCGAACAACTGCTCCGACCCAGCTATCTCTCCATCTACCGCGTTACGGTATCCTGATACATATCGATAATGGCCGAACAGGGAAGCCAAGAAATAGACTTTTGCCATCGGGACGTCGGTACTTCAAGCTTATTCTAAAAGCTTGAGAGAACTGTGTTAAGGCAACCTCCGCCCCTCGCCTTCCACAGTGTCTCAACTAGTCGACTATAGTGAGAACGGATGAGCTGAATTGAAGCGGGCAAGAAAGCGAGCGACAATTGAATCGACGAGAGAACGTGACCGGAATCTACCGACTACTGTCTGGTATTCCTTCTTGGAATGTTTTCTTTTTCTCTCTCGAGCGAACATGCCATTCGCGCTTGCACCTCTCTCACCGTGGTGGACTCACCGTTCGACCTCGACTTTACTCGTGGTGCGTTATGATATTTTACCCTCCCTCTCTAAATCAATCTATATTTCTCCATCCGTATATATATATATATATATATATAGATCTGACGTTCTGGTTACTCTCGGGGCGAACCTTAGAGCCTCCATATTCCGTCTACGTTATGTCGAGGTAGCCCATAGTAGGAGATGGCTCGTGGATACTGGTTGACACAGCCGATCCCGGTAGCCCAAGAGAGGCGTGCACGTCTCGTGCAACCCCTCCGATTAGCCTTGCAGTTTTATCATTCCCGCTTTCTCTCTATCCTTATATTCCCGAGATCGCCGAGCGGAGATATTCGTCGGTAGACTTTAATCCTTTATCCTGCAGTGATTAATCGGATTCGCGATAAAACGCTAGAGGGCGCGTGAGGCCCATTTTCCCACCCCCGATCCTCGGCCCGCCAAGAAAGGATCGTACTCGAGTTGATGAACGAAACACGCGATGCCCCCGCAGCCGGACAAAATCTCCCTCGCTGGAAGCGTACACACCAGCACTAACTGGTTTACCGCTTAATAAAGTCTTGATTCACCTGACTACGGCGGCCGTTCTAATAATCCAGGCGCCTGGGAGTTTAAAAAAGTAAACATTTCACGGGACTTTATTTCAACGGATCTTCAAACCTCCGAAACAATAGAGTCGCTCAATCTTTACCTCTTCGAATTGACCATCAAACGAATCATGAGACTAAGTAAACGTGTTCGGCGAGTCGATGCTTGAAGGTTTAATGATTCGGAGAAGTGAAATTCGGTGAAATTCTTATTTACAACGAATGACCATTCGAGGACATTCAGTCAATTACAATTTCAACAAAGTGCGCTGAAAAGTAGTCGGAAAAATGAATTTTCGAAAGTTCGACGATACGGAATGAGCTCTAATGGAATTATCGCTTAATGGAATCTTGATTTACCCGACGAGGACGAGCATTCTAATAATCTACTCGCTTGGAAGTTAAAAAAAATCACGACAGAACAGTGCGTGATGCTTTGTGGCGGTTGCGGTAGTAGAAATCGGTTTCTTTCACTCGCGCGGTACACAAGTGGCCCGCGTTCTCCGTCGCCCCCGGTTGAAAGAGCCCCGTGCGAGTGCACACACGTGATGCACAGCCGGAGACAATGAGCCACGGGCTTACGGACAACAACAAAAAAAAGAAAGGATATTTTGCCGCCTTTTGCGGAGATAAAAATTTGTTAAAAGGCACCGTGGTAACTCACCGTCGACGAATCGAGGACAATGCTCGTCGTCTGCCCGTCGTGATATCTCGTCGCGCGGCTATTCTCTTCCTTTTGTCTCGCATTTTTGTTCCCGTTCCCCGGCACCCCTGTGCGACGGCTCACTCAGCGATGCGTTCCTCTCCGTCCAGCCCTCACTGCAGTCCCATTTCGTTGCTCACTGTGGCAACTAACCGGCCCTCACCGGACAGTACAGAAAGGCATGAGGGCTCATTGTAAAAAGCGACGAAAATGATGGAGATAAAAAAAACGACTCAAACGGTTCGACCGTAGCTATTCGAGTTTGTATTCCATTTTTTTCACTACCCCGCGCGTACGCGCCTCGCTTGTTCTTTTAATGAGAAAAATCGTTGGAGAAATCTGTAAAAAAAAAAATATATATATATATATATATAATACATATATAGTGTGCATATTCGATGGAGAAAAATACGAATGTGAAATTTTCGCATCAGGGTGTATTTACATTCCATTGATGTATCATAGTCGATAGTGCCATTAGTCGTCCATGCGCGCCTAGCTTGCTCTCTTAATAAAAAAAAAGAGTGGCTGGTGAAATCTGTAAAAAAAAAAACACATATAGTACATGCCACAGGGCACACGGTACACGATCGATAAAGGGCAATAAAAGTGCGAAATTTCTCCATTAAACTATATTAATATTGCACTAACGCACTATAATCAATAGTGGCGTTAATTTTCCATATGTGTCTCACTCGCTCTTTTAATAAAGAAATTCTTCGGTCAAATGTGTAAAAAAAAAACCCCCGTTAATTAACCGTAATACAAATGCGAAATTCGCGTATGAAAGTACATTTACATACCATTAAAGCACTATTGTCGATAGTGCAGTTGATCGTCCATACGCGCCACACTCGCCCTTTTAATGAGAAAATTCGTCGGTGAAATCTGTAAAAAAAAAAGAAAAATACACCATACAGTAAACAGTACATATTCGATCGAGGGTAATACAAATGCGAAATTTCCGCATCAAAGTATATTTACATACCATTAACGCACTATTGTCGATAGTGCGGTTAATCGGCTGCGTGTAAGCGTGGCCGTGTGCGTGTGTGTGGGCGAGTCTGTTAGGGGTAGCCTGGAACCAAGCGACACCGAGGTGCACCGACGGTCCGTCGCAGTTGCCTCGTTAACTTAGTACGCGAGGCATGCACTCACCTCTCGCTCCCACCGCTCGGCTGCCGGAGGTTCGTAGCCGCACGCGAGCCACCCACGCTCACCGATCACCGAGAAAGCTTGATACATTTACGTCCCTGGCTACGTACGTGTATCCTCCGCATGCGCTACGTTTCGCAGTGGTGTTTACGCGCGAACCGGAACGATCTGTAATTCAAGAAAGAAAAGAAAAATATTAAGAGCGAGCCGAGTCCGGGGCGAGAAAAATAAAAGACTAGTTTTACAAGATTTTCTTATGCAAAGGAGGAGGGTTGGTAGGTCGGGGAAGTTGGGGGTGTATTAGCGAAGAAGCTGCGTGCCGGTAGTAGGCCAAGTGTCGAGAGACGCTGAGAGTGAGATAAGACGAGAGGCACAACCCTCCAATTAGAACTTTTAAAAAATAGAATCCAAGGGTTGTTGTTTCTTTTTTTTTTTTTTGCTCTTCCCGGAGTCTCACCGGGATTAGCAATGCGACGACAATTACTGCGAAAATAAGCGGAGACAGTACGATGTCGGCGAGGTGGATGTGTACTGTACATCCGGTGGTAGCGGGCACTCGTGGCTCCCTGGCGCTTTTACATTTGGGCTATTGCACGTAGAACGAGCGGGGAGGCGAGAGTTGCGGCTGTTTAATTTAGGGGGTGCTCGGCAGTGTTGCTGTACGCGTGTTTCGCACACCATCTTGAGCGGGCATCCGCACGGGAGGTTCTGAAATAGCATGGAGTACATGCACACCGATGCTCGGGTGGCTCGGACGAGTGTCGGATCCGTGGTGTAAGAGAGCTGTAGCCCGCTTCTATATTACGTTCCGCCGACCCTGCCTACTCATGGTAATTAAATGCAATTTCGAAGGGGCATCCCCCGTGGACGCGGAGTTGCACTCTCGCGGTTGAGAACCGGCAAACCGGCAAGGGGCCGATGCTACATTGCACCCACTCGAGGAGCGGCTAATATATCATCGTGTCTATTCGTCGCAACGATTTCTCTGACATTCGTCCCGTTTACTCCTTACAACCACGGACCAGCGTGTACACCCTGGGACCCTCCCGCTGGAGTCACGTTATTTTTCGAAAATTCGATCGGATGGATCGACGTGTCCGACCCTACACACTTCATCCGAATCGCCGGACTTCTGAAACTCTCTCCGAATTATCAAAAAACTGAAACTTTGTTTTTCCGTAGCTTCTGAAACATAAAATCGCAAAATTACTAGAAGTTTATCTCTCAGTTTGCTGAATCGACTTTTGATATTATTCCTAATTACTCATTGCAACATTTAAGCGGGGAAAGCGACGTACGGCCAGAAATCATGTCCGAACTGCTTTGTATCTATTCTAGAGTCGGATGAATGACTCGTCGGACAACTGTAATTCGATGACTCGACCCCTAGAGGGTTCAACGATTCGATGATATAAAATTTGGTAAAATTATTATTTAAAAAAATGACGTTCAGTTGAATGAAAATTCTGAAGAACGACGATCGGCCAATGACTATTTCCAAAGATCGCTAAAATGACGATTCGGAGGAACAAAAGTTTTGGGAATTTGAAAATTAGGAAAAACATTGAGCAGCTTGATAGTTTGGAAAAATGAACTTTCGGAAGTTCGACGACACGGACTGAGTGCGTTCCATCCATAACTTTGAGGATGCGGAAAAAAAAGTTTATCTCGATATAAAAATCGAGCCACGTCATACTCGAGTCTACCTTTTCGTTATGTGTGTTTCACTGTCGCTCGTAGAAAAGGGGAACAAAGTTGTTTTTGATTTGTTGACTCCCGCGAGGGCGAGACCACAAGCGAAAACCGATGGTGTAAGCCCGGAACGGGGCGAGCGGAGAGGCGACGAGTCGGGGGGCGCGATGAGGACCGCCGGGCCGACGACAGTGCGCGGCCTCCGTGTACAAAAGCTCGCGGGCTCGGAGCTTGGCACATTATGTGATTTCTACAGGGAGCGAGCTAACTTTGCGATTGAATTGTCAAGCGACAATGGCAATCTGCCAGACTCCTCGCAGGTACTCTTTGAGGCCTACCGAGGATATACGATAAAACGATTTCCGCACTGGCACAGTCGGTTTCTATTTTTTCGTTTTTTTATTTTTATTTTTTTATTTCTCTCTCCTCTCTTGACAATTTACCGTGTTTTCAAGCTGAGAGTTCGAAGATCACGTTGGGTGAGAGTCCGTGTTCGATGTACCGGCAGTGAGGGGCGAAACGGTCGGAACTAAAATTCCTCCTTGCGACGTCGTTCCTCCCTCGACCTCGAGCAGACTACGGAAAAGCAGCGGGCTAGACGTGTTAGGGAGGATTAATATTTAAGGTCAGACTCTCCACCGGCGGTCTGGTGCTGGGCCGATTCCCACTATTCCCGCGAGACAAGTAGCTCGGGAAAAGTACCGAAGAGGGCGAACGCGAGCTCGCGACTCTTGTCCGACTTTCGGACTGAGATGGACAGGCAAACGGTATAAAGTACAGCGCGGTACCGACTCTGCCCACCATATTCACCCGATGCGCCAGGACTTGAGCCGACGTGGACTTTGGTGCATCGATGAGACCATCGCTGTGGCTGAAGCGAGGACCAAGCAGCTGGCATTACGATTTTAAAACAGTAGACCGATTGTTTCGCCCGCGTGAGTCAAGTGCAAACGAGCTGTTTCGGCAAAACCGCCCTCCGGTTGGCGGTTGCTTCGGCGCCTCTTTCCTCCCCCGGCTGGCAGCCAGTGCTGCTCAAACATTTACGCTCCTTCTTGAACCACTCTGACAGTCTTATTCCCTTCCACTGGATTTTCCTAAGCCTGTGTTGAGGAGTCCTCATACCGATCGATTCACGCCCCAGCGCATTCGCTTCCTGGCCTCTTCCTCGTGGCTTTAATCTACGATGTGCGGGAGACGGACTCGTCGCACCTGTAACATTTCGTCAGAAAATTCATCCATCAGAGACATGTAGCATCGATGTACATTGGCCAACGTCCACGCACGTGAATATTACGTACCTATGTCAGTCGACGACTCAACTCTTGCGTTTCCGTCCCTGGTGCGCGTAACTCGGTGCCACGTCCCGCTATTTGTTTTTCGTTAAGCCAAATTGCTCGTCCTTTCTCGAGGGCTCGGTAAACTGCAGTGCGAACCGTTGACCGTCGTGTGCTTGGCCCAGCATATGCTAAGCATATACCGTGTCAGAAGCGTAGTTCTCGCATGTATATATATTTATAAATGTATATATATATAGATGTGTGTGTGTGGGTAAATGTATGTGTGAGCATATATATGATCCATATGCATTGCGTAATTTTCTGGTGACGGTGCGCTGAGATACTTGTTGGATATTGCAAGATGAACATCAATATCACGTACGAACCGGAAGTCTTTCCTTCAACGACTGGAGCATTATTTCTCAATAACATCTGCATCGTAGCGATTCTCACGGATTTCTGAGAGACGCTCGAGATGAGTTGCGGTGACGTATCCAATATCTTGTGGATAAAACTCCTACCCCGTTGAACGATGTTGTTTTCCCCATTGTCCCGTCTCACGATAAAATATACAAATACTTCGCTCCTGCAGGTGTTTTCAAGTATCGAGAAGACCGGGGTCAAATAAAATCTTTTCACTGGGGTCAAATGAAACAGGAGATGAGATATTCCGAGCTACGGTCGCGTGATCTCTCAATGTGGAATATTACGAGTCCTTTCGGAGAGTGGAACATCGATAAAGGACGAGAGCTTCGAGATGAGACTGATCTATCACTCTAATTTTGTTTAACGATTAGTTTATGGGAAATTCTATTTCTTGGAGGCTCTGCTCGTGGTCCTGATTATTCTAAGTTCCTTATCGAAGTTTTGGAAACACTCGAGGCTAGCGCGCGACTCACTAGAAAAACTGTCGGATCAACCAACCCTAAATCTTTGTCGGAAGGCAAGATGGTTCTGCGATTGAACTTTCCTAAAACAACCCTATTTCTAGCTTTGTGTCAAAAGCTCTTGTGTCAGAGTTCAAGATTGGGCTGTTATAGAAAAATTCAACGGCAAACCGACTTCACATCTTACACATATAACGGTTGGTTTTTTTAATATCGCCGAAAAAGCTACCCTTCGAGGGTTGGAAAAAGGTTGGTCCAGTGCACCAATCGACCAATCAGTTTGCAGGTTGTTCTCAGGTCGATACTATATATATATATATATATATAAATGTATGTGCGTTCCATATACGTTGCTTAATTTTCTCGCCGCGCAGAGCTGAAATACTTGTTGGGAATCGAAAGATAAATATCAATATCACACACGAGCAGGAGATTTTTCGTTGAACGACGAGAGGATTATTTCTCTGTAATATCTGCACCGTAGCAATTCTAGCGGATCGTCGAGTGGCGCTCGACGCGAGCTGCGGTAGCACATTCTATATCCTTTTGACAAAACTGCTACCCTATTGCACACCGGGTCCAACAATATCTGCGTTTCGATGGGTATGACGCGGCGATCTTTTTATCTTGCCGTCGTCAACCGACGACGACTACGACGAGAACGTGAATCCCGAGGTCGCGACACGTTACCATTCCATACTTTCCGCATCGCTGCCAACATCGCCGTCGACCCTTAACTTCGCCTCAAGGCATAACGGCGCTACCGTCACCTTCTTCGATCGACACGAAACTTGTATTTCGAGAATGAAACCGGCCAAGCGAAACTTTTATATTATACCTCTCGAACAACGATGTTTCCGGGTCCTCATTTGCATAACCACGGACGAGAGTATTGCCGGGTGACTAAATAATCTTTTCGCTCCTCTGACAATTCTACACGATACAATAACGCGAGCACAGCCGCTCGACGATATTATCGCATTCTACCATATCGATCGGGCTCGATTGCAAAGTTACTTTTTTCATCCCCTTTTTTCATGCCGTCTGTGTAGAAGTGAATTGGAACGGGTAAGCCTGTGTCGCTAGGTGCGCCGAACAAAATTTATGGCGCGCATACTCGCAACGTTGTGAGCGTCGCCTCCGAAACGGCTTTTCCACCTATAGATTACGTTAAACTGTCTAAGATCTTCCCGCGTACCTGATGGAGTCTCGAACACCAGCTCGCTCCGGGAATTCTCAATTCGAAGAGTACGCTTTGTCGTCCCGACTTTTGCTCCACAATAATATATATACCATATATATTCTATATATCTATATAATTGCATAATGGCATATAGAAAAACTTTGGAATAATTCGATTTCTGCAGGGGTAGCTGGACTTTTATAATCGAACGAAAGTTCACTGGGTGAGAAGAAGTAAGAGGTGGAAAAAAACTCGGCTCTATGGGCTCTTTCAGTAGGGAATATCGCATGCAACCACCGAGTCAACAATCGCGGCCTCCTACAGTTTATCTTTAATAGGATTGAAATGAGAATAATTCGATTGCCGAGTATCGAGTACATATTCAATCTAATTATTTCCGTCTCTGTGTCGACTGATCTAAAAATATTTTTACACCATTTTTCTTTACTGTACTATAATTTTTCTTTCGTTCGCGTATCTTTGGTAATTGATGAGTTAGCATGGCCGATCTCCTTCGATCACGGAGGCTACGGGCGTACCGGGGAAGGCGGTAGGAGGTCAGCATCGGGGACCTTATTTACGAGGAGTACGTAGGGTGCGGTTACCGGTTCGATGTGGAGCGAACGAGCCAACGAACGACGTACCAAACGAGCGACTTTCACACCCGCACGCTAATTCGAGAACCCCCTCGCCGAGCGTGAATTCTGCGCTGTCGTGCCGCTCGGTGCACTACCGATACCGCCAACTACCACCACACCAGTGCCGACTCTTAATCAGATTGGGCTGATCGATTTTTTTTACCTCCTCGGGCCATCGTACAGCTCTGTTACATACGACCTGGAGTTTTCTCCAAGCAATTTCACGACCTCCATCGACAACTATATTAATAAGTTTTTACCTTATTTTCCTCAATAACTGCCGATTATTTTTTGGTGAAAACTATCGATGAATCATAGATGTTCCTGGAAAAGAAAGTATTTTAAAAAACGACCTTACAAGGATATCGATCCGAAATAACGTTTAATAAATTACTTGCCGGCATGAGCGTTGAGTCTTGATGGCGAGGATAGGTGGTAATTAATAACAGTACCCTTCTGTTATGTACGTCTCGCACTTTTCCTCCGAGTAATTTCACAGCCCTGTTGAATGATTATATTAATATGTTTCTGCCTTATAGTCTTCGATAACCGTGCATAATTTTTCATCGGGAGAATTATCGACCAGAGATATTTTTGTAATATTGAGAAAAAAGTAGGCAAAAAAAAAGGTCACGAAATAATTTCGTCGGATGCGAATATAGCAGTTGCGCGCCCGCTTTGCGTGAATAAAACTCGCATTTTTACACGTTGAAAAGAAAATTTTGTACGATACTCGCACAAAAACGTTTTCTTAACTCATGCGATTGCAACATTTTCCTTCGATTCATGCTGCACACTCAGACTCCTCAGTAAAGTTTTTTCGCACGAGTATCAAAATATCCTATCTTATCATTCTCAACGTCAGACGTAATGGCGAGGATAGGTGAGAATTAATAATCTTACAGCTCTATTTATACATGACCTGCAGTTTTCGTCGAGCAATTTCACTACTCAGTAAATCTCTATTTGACCTTCCTGGATAATATTCAATGATTTGTCGTCTGGAGAATTATCGAAACGGCATAGATATTTCTGAACAAGAAAATTTGTTTTCAAAAGAGGTCACAGAGCTGCCGATACGGAATAATACTAATGAATTATTTTGACAGCATAAGCCTCAACTTTTGATGGCGAGGATAGATGAGAATTAGTAACGTAGCCGTCGCAGTCGGTCTCAAGAGGGAACCGCCTAATGTCCGGTTAATTGTCGGAATGTAAATAAATATCCCCCAACCGCTCGTCCGGCTAGGAGCGCGGCGGCTGCAATGCGTTCCCGGTGCGGCTTGGCAATGCGACTCTGCGAACGCGAATATGTCGCCCTCCGGGAACGTCTACCACCACCACTCCTCTATGAAGATTTACTGTCTTTGCAGCATGCCTTTCTACTTGAGTACCTCGACCAAGTCTAACCCGGCTATATATGTGTGGGGTAACAAATGTCTGGTAGACTTTACTATAAACAGTATGAAAATACAATGTAAGGCACGCTGGAAGGCGCGTCTCGAGACCATACCGTGTAACGATGTGAACAAAAAACATAATAATGAGATTCTCAAAATTCACCGCTTCGCACTGCAGCGAGAAAGCCAGTGAATGAACAAAAAAAAAACCCTATATTTCTCTACGTTCGCGAACTAATGGAAGTTTCGGTCAAGTTGATGGCTTATGATTATTGCCTCTTCCTTCTTATCTCTTGATTTTGTGTCATAATCGTCGAATTTCTGAATTTTAACTTTTTCCAATCGACAAAATGTCTTTCATTTGCCCGGTTTGATACATTTTTTAAAATTCGTTTATTCGAATCTTCATTTCACACGAAAGTTCTTCTTTGGTGACGGTATTCTATCAAACGTTATTATTCCGAATAATAATTATGCTACAATTAATTTCTCCAAATCGTTAAACCTCTAGAGATCAAGTTATTAGTCGAATCGACCAAATCGTCAATCAAGCAAATCAGTCGAATCAACAAATTAAAGAGCGCCCCTAGAACAACGGTGTAACATCTCTTATGGGATTACCATATAAATTGTTGCTGTTGTTCTAAGCATGCGAAATTATATGAGTGTATCGTCTGACTATTTCCTATTAAAGTAGAACCTCGATGATCCGGACTCTGAATGATCCCAACCATGATTCTATTTATCCGAACGTTCCGTTTTCCGAACATTAGCGTGAAACATTGTACATTGTTGCTCGTCACGACAGGTGCCGCGCCCGAGTTGAAGCGTGATAAAGCGCACTTTTCCTCATCCAGCGTCAAACGGGCTTTCCCGAGCAGTTTCGCCCGCTCAGCACAGTCGAATTGCGCGTATCCGAGACTAGTTCCAATGCCAAATTGTATCGCCTTAGCCACGTTTTCACTGAAGCGGCATCGAGATTTTAGTGCTGGATAGCGCGCAGCTATCGTTCGGCCATACAAAAATTGACGACTTTATTCCACAGAATCCTTAAAATAAAAGTTTGATCTTAGAATATTGATGAAAATGTATTCTGAAATTTAATGTAAACTGTTTTATTTTAATTTATATATGTTTTATTTTCATACGTATCGTTTTAATACCGTGAAAAAAGTATATTTCGATTATTCGAACTAGACCTGGTTCTAAAAAATTCGGATCATCAAAATTCTACTTTACATTTATTAGCCAATAATCTTTCGATTCGGACAAGTACTTTTCGGAAGGAGAATAATTCGACGACTTGACGTTCGAAGGTTTATTGATTTGGAGAAGGAATTTCGGTAGAATTATTATTCAGAAAAATAAAGCCCGTCTAAATGAAGATCCGGAATAATAAAGAGCTTTCGAAATTTAAGAATTCGAAAAAGAAAACAATGCGATTTTAATGTCATCTGTACCTGGAGTTGACTTTTCCCGGCTTCCACTGTTCCAGCGTAGATTAATAATACCAATACAAGTGATTTCTTAACGAAACAAGATCGCATTTACCTGCAGATAACCGGAAAAACCGTAAAGTTACAATAAAAAATGTATCGGCTATCGACAAGATATTCGGGGCGTCCGTTCAGTGGTCGCCATGTTGTTAACTCGCCGGTCGACATAACCCGTATCTTTCACCCGTTGAAATATCAATCGATCATGCGAGAACAATGTTGATTTGCCAATTAGGCAATTATACAGCCTCCTAGTTGGCTCATCCTTGTGTAAACTCACCGACGCAGGTTGTTGACAAAGATGCAATTCGTGGCCATCGTGGTAGCTGTAACTCGCTGACCGATACGGCAACTCGACGGTCCGGAATGCCGAGACGGCCGAGATGTCCGATCCTCGAACGCTCGGCCAATTACTCGCTGTCCAGCTATTCCCTTTTGCTCATCCACAGTGGCGAGAGCAGCGGCAGGAGCAGCGGCAGGGTCAACGATCAACGCCTCGCCAGGATAGCAAATTGATTCAGTGTCTCGTGCATCGAGCCTCGATCTCGTGACTGTCGATAGGCTCGATGTTAAATCATCACAAAGCCCCGCAGACCGCTCATCTCACGGCGTGCCCCGTCCCCGCGCGCGCGCACACACCGCATCGCCGCGACCTCTCGTCAAAGAACACTAGCGCCATCGTCTGCCTCCGATTCGCAATTGCTATTGTCGGGAATTCTCGCCACCGACGACGATGACACGTGTAGTCAAAGCCACCGAGTGAAATACTCTCTATCGAGGACTCGCCTCTTGACAAAGAATTCCCTACAGATATAACGTTACAACGTTATACTTTCCATTTGTGGATTTTCGCTTTGTCAAGCCCGGGCCGCTAAGCCGAAAGGATTTTTTTTTGTTTCTATACACTGATCAAAGCGATCCATTTCCCGTCTGTTACAACATTTTTTTGGTATCATCCTACAGAGAGCTCGCGTCATACCGGATTGGCATAAATACCGACACGACGACGAAACCGGTTGTCGACGAATTGAAAGAGTTTGCGGACAAATAAATAAAAATAAATAACGGGGCCAAGAGGATGCTACTGACTCGGGCTCTCCGCGCAGTTAAAATCCCAACAGAGGTGAGGCGTGCCTTCTCCGACAAATGAGTTATAGTCGTGCAGTCATTTAACTCAATTTCCACGGTGAAAGCTATTACTCCCCTCCCGTGAGACGTCGTATATCGGGGCGGGCGTTAAGGATAGACGAGAAACCGCGACAAAGCCCCCTCTCAAATCCTCTCAAGTCTTTTCGAAACTTGTTACGTACCTATCAAGCTGAAACCAACACAGGCCTTTCCCGTCAATAGCAGGATAATTAAACGACGCCCTCTTAATTAGCATGCCAGGTGAGAGGGCGTCTTGCGTCTACGTAGGTGGCTCCTATATGAACTCGAGTCAAGCAGCGATTATCAGACTCTGGCGCGTCGATGATAACCGGGTGCTTTGAGGACCGCACGTACCAACTATTCTTAACTCGTACATAAAACTGTCGCTGATATTACTATCGGCAAACAAAAATCTATAAATACCGGCGATAAGCTGTTGCACGAGGGCCTGGGCCTTTATAAGGAAACCCCAGTGTTCCTGCTTATTTGAGAAAAAAAAAATTAATTAGCATGGATTGGAAAGATTTTCTTTTAAATAATGATAGATGGATGAGTGATTTTGTCGTTCGGTCAGGCACGACAAGTAACGATGTGCTTTGCTGTCTCCAGTCAATATCGATTTTCGTTATTAACGTATAACGATTGTAGTGCCGGCACGAAGATTCAGTGAAACAGCGAAGAAGAAACTGCATTCTTCAGCAGCGAGAGAACAGTTATTTCTATCGACGAAAAAAATATGAGTAGATCAAATGAAGCATAATATCAGACAGTCGGAAACTAAAAATAATGATGTTCCTCGCTGATTCCAGTTTACATCAAATTGGGTCATTAAGATATCACGAGTCTAATGTCGGAACGGAGATTCATTGAAACAGCGAGGAAGAAAGTGCACTCGATGATAGCGAGAAACCAGTTATTGTCTGGAAGACGCAATATCGCGTCAGTTTGGAACAGAAGAACTCGTGAATATTTCTCGCTGATAGCTGCATACATCACTCGACGGGGTCTGGAGATGGCTCGAATGGAAATGATCTTTTCCTCATTGAATAACCGAGCCGGCAGTTGTTACCGGCGTTCTCTCTGGGAGGTAAAAGAAAGCGAGGAATGGCTATAAATATTCACGCATGGTGCATGGAATCACCGCTTGGTAATGATCGGATGTGAAAGCGTGCAACTGCGAAGACTTCTTCCGCTGCGAGTTCCCAGACAAGCCGGGGGGCGTTCGAATGTTTACATCGGGCGAGTCGATGGGATGATTCGAGGGGCAGATAGGCCGTGGATCGCTGCGCGTTTGAACCTGACATTAACAACCTCTCGTTAGCTGGAGCGTTTCGATCCAACGAATCAGTGATGTAACCATTCATGCCGAACGAGCCACGGAACCGTGGTGGATTAAATGTTCACGAGCATAAATAAAGAATCGAACTCTTTTTCCATCACATTTTTTGCCCCAAACGCTTGCGGATAAAATTTTGCCTTCCGTTTCTGTGAAGTGAAAACAGAAAGGCACTTTACATCACTCGGTGGGAAAATCGCGTCTTACGGCACACCTTGCGTGCAAAATCAGTTTTCTTAACTCGTCTTCGGCTCGTGCTGCAAACTCGCACTCGTCGGAAAAAATCTTTTCACACCGATAGTGTAATGTTCTATTTTCGCATCGCCTATGACATAAATATTTTTTTAAGTATTTTTGCGTGAGTATTTTGTTTTATGGCAAGTGCGTCGAAAAGGAGTTCTGGATGGGTGTATAAATACGATGTGCGATACTTTTTTTCTCACGCTTTCATGATAATTATGCTTTTCGTTTTTGGGAAGCGTGCAAGAAAGGTAATTTTTCGCACTTGTGCGTGAAAAGAGACAATATAGTGTTTGTACGCGTACGCAATGTTTCACGAAAGAAGTGCCTTTCCGCGCCCACCTCCCAAAAACGAGAAGCTTTTTGTGAATTTTTCAGTAAAAACTATGTGAATGGCATGGCCGTAAAAAAAAGGGAAGCCTGACTCTTGTGAATGCCGCACTTGCTTTCAGCTCGCGCGGTATTTTTACACTCGTCAAGAACTCCCTTTCTACACTCTTGCCTTACAAATAACTATTTTCGACGCGAGTAAAAGTGAGGTAAAATGGGTCGATGGGGTGAAACGGCATAGTGATGGGGAAATTCAGTTTCCCAATAAAATTCGGATGGAGCAGTGGAGCAAAACGGAACGGAAAATCCGGATGTATCGACGGGGCAAAAGGAGTCATTCGAAAACTATTGCAAAATTACATTTTGCCTCACTGTACCATTTTGCCCTGCTCGCGCTATCCAACAGCTCCACATTGATTTTACACCTTTGCTTTTCGCTGCCTTTTAATCGTCGATGAAGTCAATCAACAGGGGATTCGGAAGTCGGGCCAGGCGTTGATAAAACCATTACTGAGCGAGCTAGCGTGGCATTTTTGCGAAGCGAAATTTTTTTTTTCCATCAATCACCAGACCGCAACCCGTGTAACGGTTGCACACCGGCTCTGGCACGGCCATACCTTACACCATTGTCAACGAGGCTCATAGGCAAACGACGCCAAAAAAAGGATTGCCTCTCCCAATGAAATTTTTCCCAAACATAAATAAAAAAAGGAACTTCCTTTTTCATCCAATATTGTCAACGTACAGGAATGTTTTTTTTTTTTCAATCAAAAAATTTTTTTTTTCGCTGGCTTTTTAATCGTCGATGCACTCAATCGACGGGCGAGTCGCGCGTCGGGTCAGGCGTTGATAACGGCATTACGTAGCGAGCTCGCGTGGCAGCTTCGCGAATCGAAACTTTTCGTTATCCATCAATCACCAGACCGCTGCGCTGCGTAGCCCTTGTACACCGGTTCCGGCACGGCCATACCGTACGGGCCATTATCAACGAGTCTCATAGTCGAAAAAAAAAGAAAAAAAAAAATTGTCACTCTCGCCGTTGTCGGGAGTAACAATCGTCCCTACTTGATCAGTACGAATGTCGCTCGATCTCGTTCCATGCATCTCCGTCCGCGGGTTATTGCCTAGGAAAAAAAAAAAAAAAAAAAAAAAAAAAAAAAAAAAAAGAAGAAGAATAAAAATTGCATGACCGATGTAATCTGGCTAAACGGAAAATTATGCCCGCGCTCGGTAATAAGAGGCGAATAACCGGCGGCGCTAGCAAATCGCCATTGAGCCGCACAACTCCCTTACAAACTCTTAGGATGACGATATTTGTTGGCTGGGCTCGGTTGATTATCCGAAGGGTCTCGAGCTGAGCCGCGTTCGGCTCGTCTGCTGGCTCGGTTCCGCGTCTAGACATATCGTTTGAATATGACGTTGAAGCGGAGCTGATGAGATTTAGGGGCTACGCAGAAAAACCAAGAGGGGTTGCGAGGGGTCGGTTGGTTTGCGTTGCCTCGAAAGCGACGGCGCTGCATCGAGGCAGAGATGAACCTTGAGATAACGTTTTATTTTATGCCAAGGCCTGGAAACGTTTCGCCCGCGGCTATACACACGGTACATTGCGCAAAGTCACGAATGCCGTAATTGAAAATCGATAGCCCACTCGGGCTATTCGTGCCACCAGCGGCAGCAGGAGCGAGGAAGGATGAAGGAGAGAAACCTCCTCCTCGGCCTCCGCCGTATACCTCGAGCATTTCTCTCGGCCGTACGGTTGCAACCCTTTTGCCGTGAAGGTTGCAACTCGACCGATTCGAATCTCTCTCGTTGTTCCCTCGCCCCCCCCCCTCTCCTCCCCCCGGGACACCTGCCTTCACCCCTGCGGACAAGCTCCCCAGACCCGCAAACTACCCGAGCTCACGAAATACTTTTTTTTCGAGCCCCGTCCGCTCGGCATATCGCGGTTGATTAGCTCACCTGCGCCTGAGATATACACAATTATCGTGAGAAGGGCGGGAGGAAGAGATTAAAATATTCAAAGTCAAAGCACCCTCGATAATCTGTATTAACGCCCGGAGATACAGACAATTTGGAAGGGGAGAGTCGGAGATTTAAATATTCAAAGTCAAGGCAACTTCGATAATATTTATTGAGGCCGGAGATACTTGTATGTAATTATTGTGAGAAGAGAGGAGGAAGACGATTATAATATTCGGAGTTAAGACAGGATAATGTGTATCGTCGCTGGACATTGGTATTATACGATTATTGAGGAAAAAGGGGAGGGCGAGGGTGACATTGAGTCGTGTCTTAAATTTGAGCATTTTACTATTCAAAGTTAAATTGAATGTTTCGTGTCATGTAAAGATACCGTCGATAATTACGGTTATTGTCGAAGATAGTCATACGTAGTTCCTGTAGAAAAGGATAAGGGGTGGTGCGGTGACTTTAAATATTTTTAAATAAAAAGTCAAGCACCCTCGATAATATGTATCATTGTCGGAAACAACCGTTCACAATTATAGTAGAAACGGTCGGTGAGGTCGTCTTGAAGGTACCTTCACTTTGAATACATTAATATTCAAAGTCAAGGCACCCTCAACAATGTGTATTATCGCCATAGAAACCCGTACACAATTATTGTAGAAGGTCGTGAGAAAGCGAGGGGCGTGGGAGGGATCTTAAAATATTCAAAGTAAAACACCCTCGATAATATGTGTCACCGAACATTATATCTATATCGTAGTTTCCAGGTGAGGATGGAATTTTTTTCAAAAATTATATCTCCATCAGATTTGCTATTAAAAGACGATTTTGGTGTCGTCCGACGATTGATCGAAATGGAACACCTGCCCGTAGACCGTACGATGAGTCGGCCGAGGGGGTCGGCTCAGTGATAGACGAGAGGATTTTCGATTGATGGATCGCTCAGTCTCGAGAGAAAGAGGGGTGAGCCGTGGTATCGACAGCCATAATGGCGTCAATAGTGCTGATTATGTGACCGCACTCGTTCCTCCCACGTGGAGGCGGTCCGGCTCCCGCTGCTCGGTACTGTATTTACGCTCGGGTCCGCCGGGTTGGCAGCTCTTCTTGACGCGTTTACGTACTCCAACGGCTGTCCGGTCGCTTGATTGAATGACGACGTCTCCACGCGACAATTCCAACGCCCCCTCTCCTGCCGGGTCCCCATGCAGCAGTCACAACTACCGCTCCAAAATAATTTATTTTTTGCCTGTACACGCAAGCTATACATAAGGTGCGTATAAGCGATAACAGAAAAAAAAAATAATAATTTTTTTTATTCCCTCTTCATTTATATCTTCATTTCGGCATTATGCATCAGAGAGTATAATGGACCTCGGAGCATCTCTCCCTTGGGTCTATGTCGGGCATTAGAATAATTTTAATAACGCGTCGAGAGGTTTGCCGAGACGGCAACCCGGAATGAGAGAGAATCGAGAGAAGCAAAGCTGTATGTATAGAGGACATAAGGCAGGGGCGGGGGAGGGGTGGAGGGCGACCAACGGGGGGTTGCGCGACGAAGAAGCTTTCGCAAAGGAGTCGCATTTGAATACGCACCCTATAGTACTAGTGACGCTCGAAAGCTGCAAGCGTGATATTAAAAAGAGTTCGTCACACTCTCCATTCCAGAGATTTTCATTGCCGCCATATAACCGCCGTCATATGCGCTCGGTTCCACCCGGCTTTCCGGACCATGAGAAATCTCGACGATTCACAACTATCCGATCCGAATTATTGGAGCTTCACAGATATTTTTGAAGTCCTAGCATTTCGATCGTTTTTATTCATTTTTTGTTGAGTTATCAAACTCGTTGCCGACTTGCGACGCTGTCATATTTGCCGGTGTCATTGAACCCCGTTTATCGAGACCATGAGAAGTCTCGACGACTTACAACTATCCGATCAAAATTAATATAATTTGTGAGGATTTTCAGAGGTAAAATTTTTTAAATAATTTCTATTCATTTTTTCCTCGTGGCCGTTTTATGTCACTGTCATGTGTCATATGTGCTGGCTCGTCTCCGCCTCCGCCCTTTCCGCACCGTTTCCCGAGACTATGAGGAATCTCGACGATTCAACTATCCAATCCGAATTATTGGAACTTTGCAGCGATTCCCAAAGTTTTCAATAATTTTGAATAATACATTTTTTTATCCTTCTAGTTTGGCGTAGGCAACTGTGTGGCCGCCGAGTTTCGACTGGGACGGTGTCGGGCGAGGTGACATTTATGGGTGGGAAGGCGTTAATGCTAATTGATCAAATAAAATGGACCGAATTAACGTATCCTCGGTGGCTAGAATAATGATCGAGGGCCGGAGCGGGATATACGAAATGTTGCGGTCGTATCGCAATTTGAATCTCATTTTACATGGAAGGGTTCGTCGATCGGCGTAAACCGGCCACTATCGGTCGGATTCCGATTTGTATGTCGACGAAATACAACGCGCGTACCGAGGATCCCGTAACTGAACGCTATATCGGTGTCGGAGTTCACGGGATTTGGGTACATGCGAATATCGTAATTAATCATATTGATCGTATTTTTTTATTTCATTCCTTTGGCTCTTTATTTTATTTTCTAATGACTCGTTTATACCTATTGTTATTATTATAGTCGTATAATTAATTAATATTCATAATGAATGCCGAGTATATACATTAGGCCACACAGAGTCAGCACAGTATTAATGTTATTACAGTAGGTACCTTAGTTATATATACGGGAATGTATGTGTTACACGTAAACGTACCGTCGACAGAAAGGTCCGTTACAGCGAATAAACACATAATCGTACGCACGGCTAGACAAAAATTCTCTATACGACTAAACGAGCTTCGTACTCGTATAATTTATATTGATGATTCTTCAATAGGGCTCACCCTCGGGAATCGGGAACATGCGAGGCCTGGAAACACGGACGAGTAGTACCGCTCGCAACTTCACGACAATATCGTCGTAATGAGAGCGGTTCTCGGTCCCGGCGAATTAACTCAGAGTAACAGTCGTGGATACAATAATTCAAAGCTGGCTGCTGACTGACTGCTGGCTGTTTTCTCATCGGTCGCGAGTATTTTGCCGATAAGTCGAAGCAAAATGGAGCGCACACATAGGCTACATTTTTTTATATGTATGTATATATATATATATAGATATATATATGTGTATATATATCTATCTTTACGTTGGCTGTACAGTAACGATTAATTAACGTTTATACCTGACTAACTATAATTTTTTGTCGGGGAGCATAAACTCGATATCAGGCTATGATTGTCTTTGGTCACGCGCGAAACGTTTTCTTAATTATCTACTATATATCCTGTGTGCCTGTTTCTCGAAGCTCGCTGCGGTTGCCGGATCGGACGGCTCCTGCAATCTCACACCCACCCACAAACCTCCTATCGACCTCCTATATCCCCAAGATGAGCTATTCGATGCAAAAGCAGCGCGGCCAGCAACAAAGTGTTGGGGCTCGGAGTACCCGCTTTGCCTTGAACTGTAAAGAAACAATATTTTTTCAATCTAGCATCGCACGATTCATTCAATTAATCTTCTTTAGCGGCCTGAGCGCACTACCGGAAAATGTGCAGAAAAAAAAACATCGTAGCAAGATTATTTGAACCAATCGAGGTACATAAAATTTACATATGCACGAAAGCTTTTTTCCAGCAACAAACTGTTCGCGCTCGACGTTAGCGGCTTTGCCTTGAATTGCAATGTAACAATTTTTTAAACTAACGTCTCACGACTCATTCGATTAATCTTCGTTGGCGACCTGGGAGAATTAAAATGAAAATTGCGGAAAATGTGCAGATAACGACAATGTCGCGAGATTATTTGAATCAGTCGAGGTACATGAATTTACATGTGTACGGTGGATGTGCACAAACACTTTGTCAGGAAGCAAAGTGTTCGAGCTCGACGTACCCGTTTTGCCTCGAATTGGAAAGAAACAATTTTTTTTCAATCTACCGTCGAATGATTCTTTCCATTAACCTTCGTTAGTGGTTTTGGGCGCATTACCGGAAAATGTGCCGGGGACAACAATGTCACAAGATTATTTGAATCAATCGAGATACGTAAATTTACATGTGCACGGTGCGATGTGCGAGGTTCGGTGGTGACGATGGAGAGTCAGAAATATACTAAATAATAGCCAGTATTGGGCGTTGGAATGAGCAGAGGTCTGCGGGGGTTGATGAAGGGAACGGTGCGGGGAACGGAGGCTCGCAGTTCGATTGGTTAATTGATAATCCCATTAGTGTATCGAGGCTGTAAACTCGGTCGAGCAAATTGAATTTACCGGTACCGATCGACGCTTTAAACCAAATTCAAGCCGTTCCCGTGAGCGCTTCTCCAATTAGAGAATCGATTCTCGTAACGTCAAATATGACCGGATCTATTGTGCATCGTCGCATAGATTCTCCGATTGTTCCAAGGTACAACAAGCGAGGACGAAAGCGAAACTAGAAAATAATAAAAACCGTCAAAAACTTACCGAAAACCTGTGTGTCCCGGGAATCGACGAGGGGTTCGGTTACGCGATCGCTGGTCGTGACGACTGACTCGCACCTTGAACCATACATATCGTTAACGTCTCATTAAATTTTGGACCAGCAAAGTGCCGAACGTTGTGCAGCCCAGTGATGTAAAGTGAACATTCAGTACTTGTATCGATAACACGTTAAATCACTGGTTCAGCCGATCGGTAATGTCTCTACCTGACGATCATTTGTCCAGCAGCGAGGTGATCCGGTCCGAGTTCGAGCCGCAGACTTGAAACGGTGGACAGAAGGAGCTCCTGATGCGTCACCAACGTTTCGCTGTCCGGATTCACCTGAAATCCAAAGTTTTCTGTTCTATAAATGACAATTAAAAAAAAAACGTCGACAATTGAAATTTGTATATTGCTCCGCGAATAAATGAACATTATGTAAAACCTATAAAAAATTTTGAATATAATTCTCCTATATTTTGAAACACCCTCGACACGTTTTTACTAAAATCTGAACATTGTTTTTCATGAAAACAAAGCTTGCTTTGTAAGGAAGGCAATAATAAAAAAAAAAATGAACTACATGCCGGCAGTTGGTTGTTTCAACGTTAACCAGACCTTTTCGCCGTTGATGAACCAATTAATGCGGGCCTGCGGATAAGACTTGTCGCTTGTGCAGTTGAGAGTGAGGATATCACCGCTCGCGTATATTCTTTCCTCGCCGGTTATCCGGGGATTCGAACTCGGAGGGACTGAAACAATGATTTTAAAAAATCCCTTCGTGACTCGTCGTTTCGTTGTGACGACTGCGCAACGATATTCCGTCGCTCGTTATCCCTCACCGACAACCTCCATGTACGCTTCCGCCTGAACCGATGGAAAGTTGAACGCATCGGCGATAACGTCGCATTTGTAAACTCCTCTGGTGTGCAGACTGACCTTATCGAGGGTCACTTCTTTGCCGTCCGATGAGTGATGCTGACAAAAAATCAAGAAAAAAAACGATCTTCAATTAGTATCAAATCGGTCAACGAATTCCGTGGCACTCGACCTGAAAACTCGATCCAGCCTCACCTTCAAGCTGACGCCCTCGACGCCGGGCCTGATTCGGTTGACGTTACCCTTTGGCTCGTATTTGAAAAACTCCTCGTCATCCTTGTACCATGTTACCGAGTACAATATATCCGATTCCAAATCGTAACTGAAAAAATCGGCCAATAATTAATATTATTCACCTCACTAATGTGCTATTTGAATTCCTTTATCTCAAACCCACTGCGATCTATTACCGTTCAAAACCGTGTTAAAAAATCCCGTGAAAATTAATGTACTGCAATAAAAATTCATTGACTCCTCATCACAATAAAATTAAATTAAATGAACCATTTTCATCCAACCTCCCGTTTGGGTGCAATGAATTTACAATTTATTTTTACAGTCCACATACGCATTACGTGCACGCAACCAAAAATCACTCTCGACGCTTTATACTTTTTTATGTTCTCAAATTAAAAAATCTCAATGTCTCTCTTCTTCGACGAAATGATTTTCTCCAGTGAGAAGCACAATAAAAATAAATTGCATGAATTATTAATTAGAAATGTTTAGTGGACAAATAAGCGTCGGGCAGTGGCAAGGAAACGCTGCTTGGGCGCGAACAGAGCCAACGGATATCGCGGCGGGGCAACATGTCGGATGTGATAATGATAATGCACCCTCGAGTGGAATAGCGTGCCGCTCGTCGCGTGTCTTGTTCACCGGAATAGCTATCGCTAAGGTGAACGTCCCCATTCCAAAACTTATCCCTCGCTTCTGACCGTTATCCTTCGGTAAAACTCCGCCTAGCCCCCCCCCCCTCCCCCCTCTCATACGCTATAATAAGCTAAACACGAAAATCATCCTTACCTGCACACAAGATGTGGCCTCTCGTTGATAAATACATAAGGTGGTACCCTGATATGTTTGAGCTTTAATGCTCTCACTGCGACATGAAAAATAAGAAAAAAAACATCACACACACACACACACACAGAGATGATTATCAAAGACAAGAACACAGGATATGCACGGTGTTACACGTAAGGTATTTAGAGAACAGCGGAAGCTGCGCAATGTAACCCTTGACCCGGTTTCCCTCGACAAAGAAGTCATTTAAGAAAGTACTTCAATCCGGTTTGCCCGAGTTCGGCAAGCACCAACCTCCTGACCCAGCTCTCAAACGTCTCTTCAGAGCTCTCTTTATATCATCATTTTATAGCCGGCCCTTGCCGACAGTCCGTTGATTTTTATTTCCACCCCCCCCCCCCCCCAAACCGCGCTTCTCCACCAATTCGTAATTGACCGAGACGGTTTCGAATAAACGCTAAATTCGCTGTTTTCGAGTAGTCACATTCGGTAGGTCGAGAAAGGGAACCGAAAAAAAAAAAAAAATAATAATAATAATAATCACGGATTATATCGCGTGCATAACGAGTATCGATTGTAAGGTCGTGGAAGAGGGAAAACACGAGAGGCGCTCAAGAAGTCGCGCTCGGGCGGGCTCTCTAGTCGAGGGCATCGCTTCGATCGGCTGCTAGCCCTTCCGCTTCCGACGGGATCACGCACGCACCGACGCTAACCAACGAGAGACCTCGGAGGTGAAACTGACAATGAGTCAGCCGAAAGACACGCGACATAAATATTAATTGCCGAGCGGGCGTGTGACGATGCGTAAAGGTGCGTGTGGCGGCGACGACGACGACGACGAAGCGACCCTCTAAAACGGGTTTTCCTTTGGTTTGCGAAGAGTCGATGATCGGACGAATCGCAAAAGCCCGAGCGAACGCTACGAGTTTACTGTGTTTCTCTTTATTATTTCTATTCACTGGTTTGCTTGTTTTTCGATTTTAATTTTTTTTTTTTTCTCGCTGCCGGTTAATGTACGAAGAGAAATTTTCTTGAGGGGTGCGAGAGAGTGAGTGGTAAATAAAAATATTCGTGTAAGGCACGAATGAAGTAGCAACTCGCCGGAAGTCGGCCCTGTGCTCTTGGGACGTAGGCGCGGGGACGGTGCTATGGCGAATGGGAAAGCAACGGGGAAAACTTAATTAACCGTGCAGCCCTGGCGGCGTTCGTTAAATTTTATTCAACGCTGCAATTACGTCGAGCTCGCGATTAAAGCGTCGGTTCGAGATTCGTTACGCGGAAAGGTTCTCGTTCATCGTCTCGAGAGTCGTACCTAAAACCGGAATAAATATGACCGTTCGAAAAAACTGTACGGATATTAATTTCCCAATTATACTATCGTTCCGTCGTCCCGCGCAGTTTCCAATAATAATAGCGCGGATAATTCGCAGCGCTTGTGTATAACGAACGTTAGAAAAAGAAAAAAAAAAAACATACAAGGCGACGCGTGTATTGGAGATCCGCCCGGATGACCCCCGAAGCTACCGCCGGCTACTCGAGAGGTTCTCTCATATTCCGCCGAGTCCCGTACTGCATGTGGCCAACGTCTTCCTCTCATCTTTTATTTACGCGATGCTAAACTTGTCCGCAAAGTTCACCACCTTGAAATTTTTCGTATCGGTTTCGTATCGTATGTAACCCGATATATCTATATCCATCGGTGTGAGAGCACTCAACGGTTTTTTTGCTCGGCATGGCCGCCGCTGCGTCACCCGATATATATACATACACTTATATGCGTGTTTTTTTTGTTCTGCTAGCGCGAGCCACTTAATGGTCGCGATCGCGGTCGATCCAAAATTAATGTACTCGTCGAGCAGTTTTTTTTCACACCTGAGGTGTTTTGAGGTCGTGTCGAATGTTTTTGTACGTCGCGGATGCCAATGGATACAAATTCAATGGACTTGTCGAAACTTTTTACATCAAGCTGCTTTGTCAGGATTTTAAGAATTTTGACACTTTACACTTTTACCTCGTTTCAAATTTTGATATTTTTCTGAGCTTTCCTTAATGTCTATTGGATAGGTTTACGGGATTACTTACTTTTATGCTGCAAGACAAATAACTGCAGAAACAGTAGAGTCGCGAGAAAATCCATCGCGAGTGGGTTGCCGACTCGACTAGAGTCCTCGTACCGGTGAAAGCAACAATCCGAGCTGTCGACACTCACACAGGCGTTTGTACTTTATTCAATCCGCCGGTAGAATCTCGAATTAAGAAAGGAAATTCTTCCAGAGATTCCCCCACCCTTCCCGCGTCGATGCTTACACATTGACTCGTTTCCTTTGGGTTCTATCGATTATTCAATTATTCTCAGCCTCAGCACTAATCTTGGATTTCCAAGGCTACAACACCGCGCTCCTGTTGCAACGCGTTCTCTACCGTTCAAATTTCTTCCCGACATCGTTTCATCCAACCTGTCGGCAAAGTTTGTCTTATTATCGGTCTAATTATATAATCTGCCTCTTAGGTTTCCCAAACGCCTTACCGAACTACCCGCCACGTAAACTTTTGTACTTGTACGAACTTCTATTGTGACCCAATATGTATATATATATATTTGTACATATATGTATATATTGTTGGAAAACAAAACAGTGTGCACTCATGTGGGACAGAATTTTGAATGCAACTTGTTGCAAAGCCGGCTAGCCGGGCGAAGTGCCGGCCTACTCTATTACCCGGTATATCGCGGCGGAGAGGCAGCTGCGATACTGTTGCGGGCTAACATAACCAAACTTATGCTATAAGTAAACGAAGCGAAATTCATTCGCCTACAGCGGCTCGCACGAAACAAGGCTAATAGCCGAAAACAACTGTGTTACGCTTATAACCTAATATATTATTCTGCGGTGGTATTATTTTGAAGAAAAAAAATTTGAATAAAATACCATCGTGTCACGATAAAATAATTTTTCCGCTTATTATAGCCTGTGGACGATCAACTGTCGGCGTTAAATCCATGTGAACGCTGCAAGCAACGGGACGCATCACCAATTTGTTACACATAAAACTTTCGACGCCTTACATCGACACTCGGAAATTATATTACGGACGAGATCGAGCGTGGGTGATGAGAAAATCGAACGAATAATTCAAGATTTTTTCGACGAAGCGCGGACTCGATACAACTACGATAGTTGTCGTCGAGATTAGTACGACAGAATCGCGTTCGCGGGCTCGTGTCGAATCACCGGGAGATTAAGTTAACGGCGCGAGCGGCCGATGCCGACTACGAAGCTCGAGCTCGAGCGTGCCCGTTACAGTTTCCTCGGTTAACAACATGGGCGCATGCGCGCGAGGACTTTGGTTAGTTGACGGCGGAGGAAACAGGGGGGGTCTCAGCGGCGTCGTCATCTTTTCGCAACTCTGCCGCAGAAGCAGCTGACAGGTGTGATGCCACGCACTGGCATTACTTATCTATCATCCGTATAGTATACTTTCCTCTCGAGGCGAAAATATTTCATTTTCCGGCGTTGCGGTACTATTAACTTCGCTCAGTCGAGCGTAGCGAGCCCTCGCCTCTAATTTAACGGATCCCGGCTAATCTTCTGACGGGGGATCAGAATCCGGCGTAGAGCACGAGTAACTGCTGGAAGATTCTTGCCGAGTATAAGTCTGCTCGTCCCGAAGGTATAAAGGTTAGTATTCGCCCGGAGGTCTCGAGTACGTGCGACGTTCTCGTCGACGAGTCCGCAGGGCTCGATGTATTATATTAATAACTACCAGAGATATTGAGAGCTTCTAATGGCAGCGAGCCAGCGTAACCTCGATGTTAGAGTCAACGTTGCGGTAGAATCACGAGTACGGACGACAGTCGTATTAAATAATAGTGTACCCCGAAGTTGATCCACGTAGTTACGTATCCCCGACGATACGTGCATAGACCGACTCCGGCGACACGCAGTCTTTAATCAATTATGCAAAACAAACGCGTCGAGGTTTGTCGCGAGCCATATCTCGCGAGAGCTTGCACGGCGATACCCCGCGTACGAGCGACACAATTTTGAGGTTGTGTGCGACTCTCGAGACTCGACTCGAAAAACAATTGTGCCTCCTCTTTATTCCCGGACTGGCGCTGTATAACCTGTTTAGCATGCAACTTTCGTCAGTCACTCGTAGCCATGGCGCAGTCACAATCAAGATAGACGCCATGTTTTATTGTTCTCTCGCCGGCTAAGCAACGTATATTTAAAACTTTTTTCCCACGAATTTCGACGATATAATCTTTTTCTCTACGAAACCCGATAATACGAGCGAGCTCCTTCGACTCGAGACAGAAAATTGTCGTAACGTAATAGTAGGATTAATAGGGGTGGAGAGAGAGAGGGAAAGGAGAATTGATACGTGACCGGTGAGCGAGGCTTTCGTGGCCTAAACCCCAGTTATAATACAGATGTGCTGCTGCGGGAAGCAAGCGATGCCGGCAGCGACAGACTTCGCATCCTCCTCTTTCTATCCGTAGTCGCGTATGTAACTCCTCCCCGCGTCCATTTCCCCGAAAGTCACTGAATCAACCAACAACTTGCCCTCGAATTAGAGAAAAGTACAGGTACGCGGTCTGGTTCGACGATCAGGACAAAGTTGTCCGGTTAATCTAGCGGAAGACTCTGAGAAATAGTTTTGGGTCACGCGGTGCAAAAGCTAGTAGTCCAGCAACTGTGCCCCCCCCCCCCCCCCCCCGGCTTTCCACTCGTAGATGCATTTGTCGACGGGACAAATCGGCCAACTGACGCGCGGCAATTTCAAAGTTTAACGCGAAATTTTAATGAATAAAGAATAAAGAAAGTTAAAATCGCTTAGATTTTAATTGAATAAATTAAGAAGATGAATTAAAAACACAATTCCGGCGTTTCGAGTTTTCTTATCGTGATTTAGCATTGAGAGTTAACGATTATTTGCTATTGTTGGTTGGAGTGGGAATCGACCAGATTATTTTTCGATATTTCATCGCGAACACTTCCAACGTTATTTATTTTATCAGGGTGGATTTATCCGTCCGCTAATAAATGTACAGTCACAAACATAGATCAGGCTGTGAAATTTTGATGAGGTAAATGTACCGATGGGTCGAGACGTTCTAGTTATCGGTCGACTATTTTTCAGACTCGAGGTTATTTCGAATATATAATAATTGTCAAAACAAATTACTTCCAGAAATAGTTCGGAGGTGTTAAAAGACTTATCATGTGTCTGGAATATTGGAAAAAAAAAAACATTTGGTTGGAATATTTTGGCAGAGCATTTAAAAATAATATTTTCATATATTCCAAATAATTTCATGGTTATATAGGAAACCCTGGAATCGAGCACGACCTAAAAGAGCTTATGCGAATTGTGATTCTATTCCACATATCTTATGTATGATTACGGTACGATTCTGTAATTGAAATGTGATTTTACATGATTAATGGGATAGATTAGCAGAATATCCTATTTTCAGTCGTGTCGTGTTCGTTATGCAAGAACTTGTGTAGTTCATGCATAAGTGCTCTCAGAATATTTGACCATCCTCAAAATTGAGACGTGTCTGCTCCCAAATGTCTAACAATTGAAACACACACAAATAGCTACCGAGTCATTGGCATATTTCGTTTTTTTCAAATTTTTTGTGAATAAATCTTTTTCAAGGTATCGCAAAAGTATTTAATGCATGAATTTGAAAAAATTGGAAACTAACTTTAAAATTCATGCATCCAACATCCAATAATAGTCGAAACACGATAGCAAAAATTAAGTGGAAAATCGATGTCTTAAATGCTCGACCATTGGTACGTTTGGTGTAAGGTAACGTGGTTGCCTTGTACCAAAATTTCTGAAGTCATTTTTTTACCGTTCCAAAAAAAAACACCACCGTGAAAAAAAAATAACTTCCGTTTTTTTTTGTCGTACCGGGAAATAGGGAGCGAATAAAATGCGAGGACATTGAAGAGTTCGTGGAGGTTGCTATAAACGGCAGATTCGCGGAGTCACATCCGACTCTCACCAGTGCCAGTCCAACAAGCTCCCGGCCTCATAACTTTGAATTATTCTGATAATATCCTATCGTCTCGACGGTGAGAAATCAATGGGTCTGTCTTGGAATTATTCATGACGCTCCTCGGTGCTACATAAAGAGGAGTCGATTGAGAATTAATAGGCACGATCGAGGCGTACGCTTAATCGAACGCTTTCACATACATATGCATCTATACATATGTATCCACGGATATATCCATCTTTTTTTTATGCCCCGTTAAAGTACCAGTTTCGCTAGAAACAAAGGTTCGTCCTCGAAATCGATAAACGATAATCGACTGTCTTTTCGATTATTTACGAATACCCTCGAAAATAAACTCCTCGGCATTTAAGTCAGACAGTTTTAATAAAGTCCCTACCCGCTTGTTATACGATCGATACGTCAAACTTTCAACGATTAACTCTCGCAGGACGCTCGACTGTTTAACCATTTTTTTTTTTTTTTCCATGCCGAAACTGCGGCACGCGAATTATTTGAGAACCTCTGGCCCCAGACGCCGCTGCATCCTATATTTATAGATGAACTTTCCTAACTCTCTCCCTCGCTGTTCGCGGTTGCGCGAGCCCGTTCGTCGGTGAGACCGAGAATTCGGTCAGATTGTTGCGTAAGAGACATCGAGGAAAAAAAAGGCAAATGCCCTCGATCGCGTTGATCTCTTCGTGAGCGGAAATTCATAAATTAGTCGTAAAGTCGAAAGAGACGAATGAACCGGGAGACTCGGTGGAGCAAAGGACCGCGCGGCAGTGCATTTTCCCCGTCCGAGGAGAGCCTCTCGGCGAAGATAGAGGCCCGTATAATGGTCCCGGTATTACGAGCACTTGGCCACTTTTGTGCCACACTCGGCATTGTCTTCGAGACAAAAGATGGTGGAATCCCTCGAGGGCCGTAGGTCTGTCCCGTATGCGAAAAACGGGCGCCGAACCACTCGCGAAATAATCATGCTGCGGGCCGCTGGGAGGAAAAGAGCCGGGACAAACGGAGCCGTGGGGCGAAACGGAGCGGCGCGGAGCTTTCCCAACGCGGGACTCTTTCATCCATGGTTTTTCGAGTAGCGAAAAAAACCTCGAAGAATGCGTTCCGTGTTGCCCCTCGTGGTCCATCCGAGTCGCGGTCCACCAGCGGGATTCGACTCTCGGCGAAAACCGAGAATGAACGGCTGCAACAAGCGATATTCCCGTAAGGATAATTGCGCCTACCTAGCCGGGCTGTGCACACTTGTGCGTTAAAGAAGCCCACTGGTACACAAGCGCTGATAATGGATACACACCGTGAAGAACCGCGCAGGGCTTTGCCCTACCGACGAGAATTGTTCATCGCGCACACGCGTGTTTAATCGCGAGCAGCTACGATAGTCATTGTTCCGGTTCCTCGGGCCCGGGAAGATCCCTTTGTTATTTTGTTCCATTTTGAGCTTGAATTCCAACCGCCCAGAAAGCGCGCACACACACACCCACGTGTGAAATCCTCCGGTGCGCTATATTTGTAATGCAATCATCTCGTACTCGACTGGGCCGGAACACAATAACGGGCTTAACCCGCGGCCGTACATCCGGTCGAGATATGTAAACCCCCGGCCAGTTGTTTCGTCATTGCCACGGATTTGCCAACCCGAGAGTTCCTCGGATTAAGTCACTCTTTACGAATGTCTCTACCGAACTACCCGAATTAACCCTTTCACCGCTGCAAACATCAGCGCGCTGTCGAAGGATTCGTACAAATGAAAACCGCCGTTTTCGACAAACGAATCGTTCTGCGGCGAGAGTCGCCTCCCCGACTCGTCCCCATTGTATTCCCGCCCAAAGTTGTTCAATTTCGTTCTCAAAAAGGTGAAACAAGAGCATCGCAACGTAGAACGGTGTAGCGGACGTTTCCGCTCGTAGATTGAGGCTCGACGTGTCCTATATTGGAAACCGGAGAGGCGCTCGCGGTAACGCACACGTCAACGATTTACCCGCGACCCATCCGTGACACACACACACACACACGGTACGAATCCCGAGTCGGAAAGACTCAAGATCCACGAGAGAGCTCTTTCATCTTGTACATCAAAAGCCAATTGCCGAAATTATGGAAATTTTTTCCAAAGAGTTTCGCCAATTCGATCTTAGACTCGAAGGCTGTCTCGCGTACGACGGCTACGTCGAGATCTCTCAGACCGCAAACGTATCGTTACGTATAGCGAACCCGCCCGCGTAATCGACGTTGGAACTCTTTGGTGGAGGTTGGAAAAAAAAAAAAAAAAAAAAAAAACCCCCCCCATTCGGATTACCTATTTAGGAAGAAAACGTGTCACCGCTACTATCCTCGCTGGTTATCCAGCTTGCGGAGACACGGCGTGTATAAATTGATGCGATATGCGACTATTTCAATAATCAGACTTCCCCGGTGACTCGTAATACGTGTGAGTCCCCAGGATCTCGAGTTGAGCGTCGAGAGTTTCCGACGTCGACGTCGGGAGACGACTAACTCACCCTTCCGCCCTCCCGAAGCTCTCCTCCTGCTTTCTCCCGACCAATTAGCGTTAATCCTCGTTAATCCGCGTCTCTGCAATCTGCATTCCTTTGTCCCTCGGTCGGGACGTCATTCCGAAGGGTAGAACGGAAAGCCATGCGAATGCATGTCAAGCTTACGCTTTTGCATTCGATATCAGAATCCCCTAACTCCACACCCGCCTCTCCTCCCTTCCTCTACTTTCACCCTCAACCCTATCGACGTCGTTGCAACATGCCTCGAGATACCGGAATTTCAATCGCCGAAGGAGATTCTGGAAACGACAACTACGATAGCGTTGTTAATGACGCAGCAGCTCGACCGACATTCCTCCGGATGTTTATCAGACTCTGCTCAGCTATCTTAACAATTAGGGATGATTGAAACATTGTCGGAGCGGGACACACCAGAAGCGATGAACTGTGGCCACCTGGGTGACGGCAAATTCTCTATGGAATTTTTTTTTTTGGTTTTTTAACGCAGAATTTACACGGGTAGCACAAAATATTTTTTAATCATTCGGGAAATATTTTCTGTGCGAAATCTCACACAATATTTGGGGGGTATTAATGTTTTGAAATTTTTCGGATTACATATTCCGACGTCGGATTCCTGGCACGGCCGAAAAAAAGTGTGACATTAAAAAAACGAAAATTTCCGTGTATGTGTGTTAGCGAGAAGATTGGTAAATTCTCATTACATAATTACGTTTACTGTTCGGTTTTGCCTCTGGCATTAGTAGATATTTTCCGTCGCGATAATACTTCTGCAGTGCTCAAATAAAATATCGAGTTAAATGAAACGTTACGTCCATTAGTGGCCGTATTGTGTTTCTGCGGTGCGAGGATGCAACTCATGGAAGTAATATGTAATTTACTGGTTCGCGAAAAGTATGTTTCAGTTATAATTTTCCAGTGTACTTTACGAAATAATGGTACTGCTGCTATTGAAACTTTTTTTAAAACGGTCTTTGGTTCTATTGGATAATGCCAATGTTTATTCCTGCGGAGCGTTTAAAAATGTAGCAGGAAATTGGAATTTATTGGAATAAAATTTGTATTGTTTAAGCGAACTGGGCTTGATCCGTAATTTTCGAGCGTAACTCGCAATAATATTTTATGCCAACTACCAAAAAAATGCATATCAGTACCACGAGGTAATATAATTGAAATTTTTTTCTCGCGTTCAGAAATACCGCGGGTATGAAAATTTCGGGAGATAGCGTTCAAACACCCCTATTAGTAAAAAAGAAATCAGTCTTTTAAGAAGAAAAATCTACTTTCACGGTAGTAATGTGATGAAATTATATTATTGTGACTCGGGGGAAAAATTGCGTAAAATTAATACCGTGAAATAACATTATTTCTTTTATTTCTTTTACAGGAAACTCCAAAATACCGAGGGCGTTGAATTTTCGAAAGATGATTCGAACAAGCCAAATGACGTTAATTCCGCGTACAAACGAGAACTGTGACACGTGTACAGCCTGGACGCGGATCGTGCAAAGAGCAAAGTGGCGGAGACGAATTTTCAGTCCAAGAGCGTGCGGCGTAGGACAGGGAAATCACCTTCTACTTGTTTGAGGTTGAAATAAAATCGCGTGACGGGCTGGCCTCAGCGAAACTAAAGGTTTCTTCATCTGCCTCAAATCGAATTAAATTCTCAGCTGGCACGCCATCCAGGGGATCCAGAATAACGGTAGAATGATATAAAAGGCAATGGTATTGTTTGACGAGACCAAGTGAGTTGCGGAATTCCCAACCCTCGCACCGCGTCTCACTTCACATTATCGTAGTCACTCAAAAGGCACCCTTGCAACTTATCCACGTTTTCTCGTTCAACAAATAATTTGCAAAAATTGTAACCCTCCGACATTAATCACCCGATTACAACGCGAGAGAGAAGCATCCAGTGATATATACATAGACACATATATACACTCGAGAGATACAAAAGAGAGAAAAAAAGGGAGCCAGCACAGTCGAGATGTTGTTCAACGAGAGCGCCGTAATCAGCCCGATGCAGGCCTTTGTCAGCGGAGTCGGGGGAGTCGGGTTGGTGTACTTGATCATTTCTTTGATAATCGCTTGGCCATTGTGCCGACTGAGGAACAAGTGTGTCTGAGAGCGTTTGTGTGTGAGGAGGAAAAAAAAAGAAGTAATGACCACAGGGAAGAGTAATAGAGAGAAAGAATGAAAGGGAGTCGGCGAGGAGATGTAGATTAGGACCGAAACGAAACCGGAGTCGGATAAAAATCGGGAGTAGGTGCCAAAGGAGCCGCGAATGAGACTACGTATTTTTATCCCTCTCGTCTTATATCTATGTTTTCGAGCACCTCCAACTAATCATTTTGTATCGTTGACTGTGCCGGTGTTCGTTACCACTCGCCATCGACTCTACCGCGGCGACAGACGTCGAGGACCCTCGTTCTTTTCCCTTCACCGTTATATCTCTCTCGCGCTCTATCTGTTACAAGAGAGAATTTTATAATCCAATTAATTATCCGTTGCGGTCTGTACAGTGTCAAATATATGAATAAAATTTCCATTGCAGACAAGTCCAGTTTCAAGAACGTCTGCTGGGATGGAACATACCGCCGGAACATTCGGAACTCGTCCATCCACACTGGCGAGGCTTCCTTGCACCCGGAAAATATTGGCACATTGGACTCGCACTCGTCTACTTCATGCTCATGATTATTTCCGCGGTCGGAAATGGATGCGTCGTGTGGATCTTCACCACGTAAGCTGGCCGATCGATTATATTTCATCACCACTGCTTTCAATAGCCTTTATTTGTTTATTTATTTATATACCAACTAAAATGAAAATTGGATATTAAATGTGGTTGTGAAAATGTTTCAGGTCCAAGTCACTTCGTACGCCTTCGAACATGTTCGTTGTGAATTTGGCTTTGTTCGATCTCGTAATGATGTTAGAAATGCCGATGCTGATAATTAACAGTTTCCTCGAGCGACCGATTGGCTGGGAGATCGGTTGTGACATCTATGCTGCTCTCGGAAGTGTGTCCGGTATTGGATCGGCGATCAACAACGCCGCTATCGCTTTTGATCGCTACAGGTTTTGCATACATTGTACTCTTTGGCTGCGAGTCCATCTGACTGTTGTACTTGGTAATCAATTTTGGTTCTCGTTTATTTGCACAGGACCATATCCTGTCCGATCGACGGGAGATTGAACGGAAAACAAGCGGCGGTCATTGTCGCGATCACATGGTTTTGGTCAATGCCGTTCACGATTCTACCCATTACTAGGATCTGGGGCCGATACGTGCCTGGCAAGTCTCGATGGTGTTCCCTCCTCTTACGATTGGTCAATGACCCATATAGCACGAAATAATTTTTATTATATCATTTTATACATACTTTCAATCACTCGGATCCTACGGAATAATTCTAAAGTATACGGAATTGATATTTTGAAATATTCTATCGAAAATTTTTAAAAACATTTCATAAATACAATTGATCTCTCAAAACATCTGAAATGTATGTGAGTCAATTGAATGTAGATTTATAAGTGGACAAAGGATGTTTTTAATATATAAAAAATATATTATTGAAACTTTACAAAATATTTTCGTGCTATTTGAGTATCAATAGCAGTCATTACAAGCTAACATGTTATATTGTTATTAATTCCTCAGAGGGATTTTTGACTACGTGTAGCTTCGATTTTCTCAGCGACGATCAGGACACGAAGGTCTTTGTGGGGTGCATATTTGCTTGGGCCTACGCCATTCCCATGTCCCTCATCGTGTATTTCTATTCTCAGCTTATCAAGTCTGTTCGACGTCACGAAAAAATGCTTCGGGAACAGGTCTGTATAATTTTTTTTTGCGACGCAATGCACGGTGTCAGCCAAAGTAACTCCGATCAAATAACGTAACGAGCGATTTTTGGGCTGTAGGCCAAGAAAATGAACGTCAAATCTCTGGTGACGAATCAAGACAAGGAGAGGAGCGTTGAGATGCGAATCGCTAAGGTGGCCTTCACGATCTTCTTTCTGTTTATCTGCTCGTGGACACCGTACGCGATCGTTGCTATGACCGGAGCGTTTGGCAATCGGTAATGAAATTTACTCTTGTGTACGTGATTCTACTCGAAAGGATGGATTGACTCATACCTCTGTATTCTGCAGTGAATCGCTGACACCTTTTTCGACAATGCTGCCAGCGGTATTCGCCAAAACAGTTTCTTGCATCGACCCATGGATCTATGCGATAAACCATCCCAGGTAATACTTACTTTTTATGAATTAACTAATTATTATACACTAAAAGAGATTTCCTCTCAAAAATGTCTATCCACTACGTTATATTATAACGGCTGAATCTATACTGAAACATTTCATTTTTACCCCCGGTTCTCACCATTAGCTGAATTGACCACATCGAGTTCGGGGCGAGTGAGAAATTGATTTAGCCAGGAATGAATATCTCTTAATTTAAAAAAAAAGTTTGTTTATATAAAAACTATATTTTACGGATTACATAAAAAATACAAATCGAGTGTCATCGAATGTGTTCGACATATTGTACGATTAATTTCACCTCAATCTGGTATATCAATTTCGCAAAAACGTTCAACATGCTCTCTCGCGGTAAGTGGTGGTAATTTTTATTAACTATTCCACCTTTCCAATTTTAGATACCGTCAGGAGCTTCAGAAACGATGCCAGTGGATGGGAATCCACGAGCCCGAACCGGCCCAGGATTCTGTTTCAGCGACCACCGAGAAAGTTAAGACCGACGAGGCATAAAGACAATGAGGCTCGATAAAAAACAAAATTCCGACTATACCAACTCCCGGCCATGCGTCCTCGGTCTGGATCGACGGTCCACTCGCCCGCGAGATAATAGCGAAGGCACTGTCGATAAGGCGGAGGATTTCTGGTGGTCGGTTTACCTTGGAACTTGTTGGAGGCGAAACGACAGCAACTTTGGCGAGGTCTTCTCTATTCACTATCGACATCGAACCACCACTGGCGTTGACCGAGCTTTTAGTTGAGTGTCTTTTCACCGTTCACCCCCGTCCATTGTTCCTCACTACGACGACTATCGCATAATCGCAACTGGAAAATCTCTGAACCGATCAATGTCAAAGCCTTTCCATAGAACTCGATGTGGCAGACAATCGAGACAAGAATTGTTGTATAAATCGAATTAAAAGCAAATTTCAAAGCAACACCGCCGTTGACTCAGCCGCTCGACCTCTCCAGTCCAAGCTTAAAATTATTGATGAGTGTTTCGATAAAGTCAGGATGGATAGTTGCTCAAGGCTCGAAGAGAGAAGCTGGAACAATGCCAGGCAAAATGCCAGCATTCGTCCAATACTCTTTAGAAACACCGTTTCGGATGCGGTTGTAACACAGTAGGGAGGCACCTCGTACCACTTACTTTTACCCGTGTCCAAGATTTTTAATCAGCCTTGAAGAGCCTTCTCAGATATCGAAATAATATTGTTGGATGAATCGAACTGAAGGCAAATTCCAAACACCGTCGCTCGTAGACTCGACCTCCCTAGTCTAAGTAAAATCATTGATGAGTGTTTCGATAGAGAACACGAGAACACGACCCTAAAGATATCTGCATACGACAAAACTTCATAAAGTTATAACGTTTGGGTTTTGCGTTGCATAAACTTCGCTCGAAGAAGTTTACGTATATAATAAAATTCCACAAGCGAAAAACTTTTTTCCTTAGTACGTTCATCGACAGACTCACGAAAGATGAAATTTTTTTGTCATGGTGATATTTTCAGGGTCTTCAGAGAAGCTGGAAGAATGCCAGGTTGAATTGCACACGTGCAATACTCTTTGAAAGCGTCGTTCCGGTAGCGGTTGTAGCGTGTTCGGATGCGCCAAGCCTCATCTTATTTCCATGCATTTCCATGATCTGTACTCCAACTCGAAGAGCCTCGATCGTCGAGACAAAATTATTGTATAACCCGAATTAGAAGCAAATTGTAACGCAACACCGTAATTTACAGTCCAAGTGCGGTAAAGCGAACTTTATACGCACGCGGTGAATGCGGCTCATTTTCACAAGACGCGTGCAAGAAAGAAAAATCGATCCGACATGCGCATGCGTCGAGTATTTGCAGTACATTTGGCCGTCAAGTACCACTCGAGTCACTCTCGGCAGGCTAGAAAAGTAGCGCCCTTTATGCTTGACTTCTATAAAATCATTGATGAGTGTTTCGATAGAGTCAGGATAAATAGTTGGTCGAGGGTCTCGAGAGAAATTGGAACAGTGCCAGGTAGAAGTGTGCTCGTGCAGTACACTTTACAAGCACCATTTTGGTGGCGTTTATAGCGTACACGGAAGCTGCGCCCCGTCCTATCTTATTTCCATGCGTTCCCAGGTTTTTTAATCCAACTGGAAAAGCTTCAGTTATCGAGCATTGGCCGCGCCACCGTCGCGACATCAGCGACGCAGCGCTCCCGCCGTTTCGCGTTCCCTCTCCGTACAATAAAACTTTTTCCGCCACAAGTATACCGAACAGAAGAGCGTTCTCGGCTCTCGGGGAATAGAACGACGCGACTCTAGTCGAGAGAACTGTATAGGCAACGAGCGAAGAATGAAAAGGAGGAAGAAGAAAAAAAAAAAGAACATATTCTGCCGGAAGGATTGAACACCCCGCAAAGAGCTTGATTAGGTGTCCTCTCCTCTCCCTCAAAGAAAGTAGTCCGGGTGGAATTGCGGGCTTCGCGGGGGTTCAACGGTTGCGAATTAAAAACCTCCGTGACGCGAACCCTGCGAAGTTGCTGCTAGGCTACCCTGAGAGGATCGTCCGGAGGACGATGAAGGATTAAGGAAAGAATAATACGAAAATAAAAAAAGGTACGGTCGAATGGGTTCCATGTTTCCGAGAAAGATCAATTTGTTCCCGTTGAGCTCCGCCGCGTTTTCATTATTCGCCTTGTTACGGCTCTCGCAACGTCTTGATACAACTAATGTATAATTGAATTCAGATAATTAAATAGCCTTTAATAGTATTCTTTTATTCTCTCGAATCGTCTAGTAGTACGGGTTGTGTATAAGGTACTCGAGGATCGCGGCGACGTGTCGCAGCACGGCGGCCAAGAGGGGCTGCTGGAGAGGGACGAGAGGGGGAAGGCGACGCGACACGACGCCGCACGCCGTGGACCGACGCGACTCGAACGGAACGGGCATGCGCACAAACGTGGGGGTTGCTTCGCTCTCAGTTAAGCTCCAGCCTCGTAAGGAGTTGGTCGGGCTTTTCCGTTGCATTCGTAGTGTGACAAACGCGTGGGCTCGTTGATCGAACCTGCACGTAAACGCACGCCCGATATAAAATAAAACAAACGTCGAAAATCCGATGTCGATGAGCGCTAGCAAATTGCGGAAGCGCTCAGACGATCAGCGGTTCGTCTGCCCGGAATAAACGTCGAGTCCTCGGGCAATCTGACACACAAAGTGTGTGGACTTTACGAACTTTCCTTGTGTCGACGAATAAACGTGGATTTTGAGAGACTCGCAGTTTGGATGTCCGTAGCTCAGTACGTAAACTCAACGGGCCTCGTGGAAAAACGATGCCGGGTCGCGAATAAACCGCAGCGTTCGTAAGCAGGCACGTGGCGGTCAATCGTATTTTTCGACGCAGCGGCGTGCGCGCTTCTCGTACGTCCGATACACAGCGGAACAATCGTTTCGTAAACTACAAGCGAATTCTCCAGCCGGCGAACAGATGTCTCGCAGTTTGGCGTTGCTGTGTCTACGAGTAGAAACGAGCGTACGATCCACCGTCGCAGATAAATCATGCAACGAATAAATGTGTGTCGATGATCCTGCTAAGGTGTTGTCACGCTCACGAGGGATTCGCAACACACGGTAGAGCCGTATAGGTGAGTCGCTCCCTCGCTTTGTCTCTAGTTCTTCAATATCAAAAAGGCTGGATTATCAGAGCTACCCCGTGCGTCACAGTCGAACGGGCTTTCTCGTGCCTCACTTCACACTCTTACACGTATAGGTTATGTTCTCTTTACGGAGTCGATTGAACGATCGTTTCCAGCCATAATTTTTTTTTTTCCAATACGGAAGGAGAACGCGCATCCTCGATTATTAAGTCTCATGACGAATTGCTACAAATTATTGAAATAAAAATTACGGCCCTTTGAAGTAAACCGACTTGCAAGCTCATCGTTGTTTTTTTGTTTTCGAAAATATGTCCCAACAAGACATTCGTATAAAATTTTGAAAGAATGTTTCCAGCAATCTTACCGAGCGTATTTTTAACTCACGAGACTCTCAATAAGATCCGGGCCATTAAAATCAAAATTCAAATCAATGAAAAATGAGCTATCTCAAAAATGTTGAATTCAACGGTTTTTTTCAACGGAAACTTCTAGATCCGTAAAATCTCACGACCGGTTATCGACCGTCGGTACAAACTATATACACGAAGAGTCCCGCAAAACGAAATTACAGGTCATTGAAGCTTCACCGACTCGCAACCTCAAATTGTGTTTTGTCTTTGAAAAGGTTTCGCCCAAAATGTTTCGAGATTTTCTCTGCAAAGCCTGCCGAACGTTTTTCAATACCAGTCGTAATAGTATCCAGAAAAATGGAAATAAAATTAAAACCGATAACGAACGGTTACCTGCAGTGTGCAAGATCGACAGTTTAGCCCATTTCATTGCCCCGGCAACGGGAACATTAATGACGCAATTGCATACGATACCCCGGAGAAATAATGGTTCATTTATTCCTTGCATGCGTAAAAAAAGAAATATGAAAAAACGCCCCGAAGCTCTGCACTGTAGGATTACATTTTTTCATAATCCCTGGCGTTAAATTAATAAAGCTTGCTGATGTATTCATGAATATGGGAACAAATTGCTACGTTACTGTAGGATTTAAGCCCCGGGATTATTTAAGCTCAGGAGAACCGCATGGCGGTTCCGGTACGCGTGTACCGTATAGACCCGTCGAGATTCCACAAATCAACGCACGGTATTTGACGATGGGTTTCGGGAGGGTGAAAGCAGCAACTACCGCGAGGCGACAGGAACATTAATCTCATCGATGGTCGGACGTATGCGCGGTGATAATAGCCAACCCTCCCCCCACCTCTGAGAGCCATTGGACTTGGCAACCATTCCCCCCACTCCGCCCCGTCTCTACACACACACACACACACACACACACACACACACACACATATATATATATATATATATATCACTCGTAGACAAACGGCTCGCTCATTCCCGCGTTTTACGCTTCCTCTCTCGCTCGCACCCGGCCGTTCGGGTTTGCCGGCGAGCTGGCTGCTGACGCGTGCTACGGTCCTTCGGACGATCACTTTGGTGACCTGTAACTCGGTGTATGCAGTCTCGCTCTAGCAGGTGCTAGATAGATATACACAAACTTGTGTGTATAGACACAAGTAGGGCGTTCCACGTCAAATCGGACGGCTCGAATCTTTGACCGCTTAGATCAAGCTGAAAGTTCATGATATTACAATACTGTATGCTGGGAGTTCCGGATTTTCGAGATTTAGGTCTCCTTCGAGAAGATAGGGGTGTTATGTAACGAATTACTTTATCTCTGTAATTTTTGGTCGTAAAAAGAAAGGTCGTCAAAGGCGATGTTTCTTCTTATTAGGTACCTTGATAAATTATTTTACGAATTTGACAACTGTGAGAAGCTAACGGTAAATGAAATTCCTTGTTATTGTATTTTGCTAAAAATATCCGATTTTTTTTGTTACCGTGAACAATGTATGTTTCAGAAACCTTTAAGATTTCGTTTATTTTTCGAAAGTGTCTGTCGAAATTTTTCGAATGGTTCGTCGCATTACTAATATATTTAAAAATTTGCATACGTCGTTTAACGTTATATTGAATTTTTTGCACGACCGAAAGATTTCGAGATACGATCATTTTTAATACAAACACCCCTATCTTCTAAATTTAAAACGAGAGCCGATAACAGTATGAAAAAAAATCCAGGTACTCGACCGGTAGTGTGACGTCTCGAAGTTTCAGCTGAACCTTTCGGTCCGCCCGACTTGACGTAGAACACCCCATATGTACGTATATATATATGTGCGCAGCAGTACCGTGCAATCTTGACGACGTAGGCTATTATATCTACGTGGTTGGCGATGTTCCGACCGATATATGTGTCAACACACACTCACTGGCAGAAGTAGCGGAAACAGGGTACCTTGGCGCTGTCAAGTTGGAAATCGATTGTGTCTATACGGAATTGCTTTTGTCGTTCTTTCTCTTCAAAGAAACCGTTTTCTCTCCCTCCCCTCGCGACCTCTCCACGCCCGCGCAGTTATTCTCCCCGAATGGAACATTTTTACCGTGGGACGCTTTTTTTTTTTCACGAAGGAATTGCGTTCTGGTAAGCTTGGACTTTTTTAATCCCAAGAACCCACCTGGTCCGGGCTCAGAGATGTCGGTAAACATCGCACAGTTATGACACGAGGCCGGCAAATAACTTCTCGGCTCTTCCCGTTACGTAATAAGTAATAAGTCACACGAGAGTCATCTCATTTGGTCGTAGCTCAGTCTCGCGACTCTCGACGCTTCCCCCGACTTTTGGACCCCATAAATCGGGAGTCGGAAAAAAATTTCGATTGCTTTTCGCTGATGGCCACCGCTCGGCGGCCCACCGGTAATTTCCGGTACCGGCTTTAAGATTTACGAGGAGTGGCTCTCGTCCGCGATTATCACTTATTATAGTTTGCAGCGGGGCGAGCCGGGGCGCGTTCACCTCTGTTGCAAACGCAGCACTGGAACGAGCTGTGCCCGATTAAAAGGTACCAATTACGCGTTTATGCGAACGTCAAATTTTTTATTTCACTCTCGGCCGTTAACGAGCGACCGTTGCTTTGAACCGATTCGTCAAACGATTGTTTTGGACTGTGCCGGCTTTCGCCCGAAAGAGATTAAGTAAATCGGGCCCGAACGATCCGTTGTTTGTCCGCAGAGTGTTGTGTACACAAGCGCTAACGAGCTTTCGCTCTTGGAATATGTTTGAAGAAGGAAGACCCTGGGTTCGGGGAAGCGCGTGGCCAAATGTCAGCCGTGCAGTATTTGCCACGGGGTTATCGAGGTATCGAGCTAGCGTAGAGGTCGCTCAAGGGTAGCGGACTGGAGGAACTGCTGTATGAGCTTATTTCGCGTTTCAGCGCTGTGTTCAACGTCCAAAGGTGAAAGTCTCGTGAGCGAATCTCTCGCGGACAATCGATCGTCGTCCTGTTTTTTTTATCTGACGAAGATTAACGTCGGGACGGCGACGCTATCACGAAAAAAAAAGAGACGCTTGAAAAAAAGGAAAATTATTTTAGCCGTATTGGCTATTCAAAAATTCGTCGATGAACCTCTTTTATTATTCCTCGCTGTTGGACTGTGTTCTTACTTTATACATAAATTAATGTTTAATGGGTCAAACTTCGTCTGTAGCAAGGTTATTATTTTTTATGAATTTAAAAAATTAAATCAAAAAGTAGCGTGTGAACTGCACGACGGATTCTCTAGAAATTTCATAATAATCACGAGGTTTCGTGTCCCATCAGTGTACGTGCTTTCATCCACATAGCTAAAAAATTGTTAGAGCTGTAGGGCGAAAAAGATATTTTTGGTAAAATGAAAGATAACGTACGAAAAAAATTTCTCAATTTTTTAACAAAATTTCGAAGACACTGAATACTAACCGCACATATTATACGTGAAATTTCAGCTGGATCGACGTAGGAATTCTCAAACACCCTCTCATTGAAATTTCGACATTTTTTTACCGCAAAGAAATCTCCCTAAGCGAGAAAACAAAATAAAAATCATGTTTCACGCTGAAAAATCGTCGATGAAAATTCAAAGGGAATCAAGGTAAATAAACAGTATAGTTTAGAGATGCGCGTCAACCGGAGAGTCGCGACCGAAATGTTTATTGTCAAAGCGGTACTGTGTTGTGAACGGTCCTTCAAGCTACGCGCTGCTCTATCGACATGCTTGGGAATTGGAGCTCCTAAGGCAGCTGCTACTAAAGTATGCATGCGCGGAGACTGTTTTGCATCGGTAGATAGACACACGTACACGTACATTGTATATGCCGGTGATTATAGAGGCTCAGGCAAAGGCAACGTCGGGAGGGCGCGTGCGAGCCACTTGGCATAGCTAGATTGTGCCGGTATTGTTGCAACTTGGATAGTCGGCAGCGGACACTTGATTACCGAGTAACACGCATGTTCCGAAAGGGATTAAAAAAAATACGCCTTGCGCAGGATGCTTAATCACTGTCGATGTATCATTGGATTCCACGGATTCGTTAAATTTTAATAGCCCTTCGAATATATCCGAACATTTGGCCAGATAGTCGGAGTAAATGAGAAATGTTTTTATTGGAGTTACAAAAAAAAAAACAAAGCTCGATAATTTTTCGTCCCCGTGCTAGATTTCGTAACAGAGTGCCAAGCATTTTTTATATTTTTCATTTTATTAGAGATTTATCAATTGATCAGCGTTTCTGACATTATCAGTTCGTTTTTTATACACGGACACTCAAACGGAAGTCGGAGAACTTTTTCCGTTATTCATACTTCCCACCATGGATATTATGTTGAGTTCGGGTAGTTTCATTTTATCAGAATAATAAAGAATCGTAGTGGAAGGTAAACGTACCAATGGCCAAACAGGTCTCAGTTATCGGACAATTCTCTCGCAGACTTGAATTTATTGAAATAATTTCTGCCATTATTAATTAATCATTTTATTCTTGCGTTTGCTTAAGCAAAGATTGATTTTTGTGTCCGAACACTCGTACGTGGAATCGCGAATCGACGGACCCAGTATTTGCACCGTAAAGTAACAATTTTTGTAAATTTTAGGAAACAGATGGGATGTTTTAATGTTTGGTATTTTTGTCGTACAAAAATACATGAATGTTTAATTAATGTGAGTAACGTAGGAAATTTCAAGAGGTAGGACATTGAATTTACTATTTACTTTTGTAACGTGGACAGCGTGCAAGACCTGAAAGGCAATTACGTTCGATGAGCTTCGAAACAATGTAACTGATTTGTTATGAATATGCATATTTTATTGGAGGAATTAATAGAATACAGTATAACCTAGATTATCCGAACGATGTCGCGAACACTCGGTTATCCGAACGTTAGCGCGAAATATTGTCCATTGTTGTTCACCACGGTGAAATTCGAACTCGTGTTCTAGTGTGTTGAAGCGCGGTTTTCCTTTACCAACGCCTATTCCCTCGCATACTCGCTCTCCCGAGCAATCTCAGACACCCCGAACGAGTCGAATACAGCCTATCAGAGCCTAGTTTTAATAAGGAATCGTTCGAATTGCCTTATACACTTCGTTCATCTCGAGGCGGCTTCGAGACTTTATTGAACAGAAGCCTCGAACTAAAATGTTAATCTCGAAATATTGTTAAGAGTATGTTTTAAAATTCAATATATACAATCGTTTCATTAATTTTTCAATTTAATTTACGTGTTATAAGGCCTCGAAACACCTTTGCGTTTTGATTACAAATTTTTTTGATTACTTTACAACCAGACTCCGATTGCTTCGGTTCGAGGTTTAATTATTTCCCTGTTACAAATACATTTGCGCCCGTCGAAAATTTTACGACACATCTTGTCCGAAAATTCACATTCACTATGAAGAAAAAACAGGGAATGGTCGCGCGAACGTAAGTTGTCGCAATTTGCCGGTAGTTTGTTTTCGAGCGCTGCAGTCGACGCGGGAATGGTAGATCGCCGCTGGCTGGCCCGCGTCGCTACGCTCGTTGAGTTCAACATGGCCGCCGCACGGCGTGTGTACGCTTTCGTGTCCCGTGCGTATTTCGATCACGGAACTTGGCCGCTTGCATCAATCTCTAAGAAGAAGAGCGTTTGTGGTGTTTTGTTTCCGACTCTCTCTGTTATCATGGATCGTGTGAGAACGATGTATAAAACACTTTCGGCAGATCGGTCATTGCGAATCGAACTTTTTGGTGAGTTGCTCGTTTTCCGACATCGCTCTCAACGACGCCGTTGTTCTCGAAGCTTCCATTGTCCCTGTCGCGTAATGGCCGTCCGCCGCAGAATTCACCCAAACAATACTTCTCATTAAACAAACTTTTTATTACGAATAATCGATAGAATTCTCATATCATTCGTTCATACGCACTTTGTCGATTCGTCGAATCGAAAATTTCGAGTTCGGGAATAAAACCGTGGTTCTCGTTTATCGGTGAAAATATAATTTTTTTGCAATAAAAATTATGCTTGTCGCGTGAAACCACGAATCTTTTGTGACAAAAATATTCATGACGAAAATATCAGACTTTAGAGAGAAAAATATTTATGACGAAAATCCCGCTTGTGGAGAAACATATGAATACTTCACGACAAACGAATATCGTCATCAACGATTCTCAGCGTCTATATGGAATGTAGCTTTGCACCCCCTAACAACGGCTCAAGCCGACTCGACTGAAAACTTCAATGAGCTTAGAGCGTCTGTCGATAAAAAATCTCTTTCCATTTAGACTCGGTCTGATCCGTACCTGGCGAGTATCCTTTCACGTTCAGCTCTTTGCCAATTACGAGTATGCCGAGAGAATCGTTTGCCAGAAGTATCAAATTCCCCTTCTAACGTAAACAATCAAGCGAAGAAAGTTTTCACTCGGATACCTCTCTGTCATATGTTCCAAGTCCATGATTGAAATAAACTATCCTGAGTACCTCTATCGATTTTCGTACTGTGCAGAAAAAAAAATCACCGTGAAGAATAGAAATTAGTAAACAGATTATTTTTTCAGATTTCCCCGCGATTATCGACCGTCAAAATAATGTTTTTTTCAAAGTAAGTCGACATCGAAATTTCGCGATTCTCATCTCGCCGACCAACTATAGAGATCTTGTCTTGTCGTACAGGTGCGATGAATAAAAATGATAAAAAGACGATCGAACATGGACATTGCAGACATCCTGGAAAATAATTTATTGAATCGGCGCCCCGCAAACAAATATTTAAATCCAATTAATGTTAATTCAATACAGTAATTTCTATGTGAATTTAATAAATATTTAGTTAAATCGAATGAGTATTCGATTGCGGGGCGCTGGTTAAATAAATGATTTTTCAGGTTGAACAGCTGGCTCCTCGTGCCTCGTCCCACGATTATCGAGCGTCCCAGCTGCTCATCGCATTACTTTCGATAAACGTTGTCGTTCCACGTCTATGAACGTCGATACAAATTTTATTGACTCCTGATTCGCCGACGGACTAAGCAGATCCCTCTTCTACTCTAATTCCACTGTACGTATAATTTCCTCAGGTACAGAAAATAGTCGGATCGATAGACGAAAAACCACCGCACCTTACGCTTCGGTTCACGAAGAATAACGGGCATTATCCCAAAAAAGAAAATTACAGTCTGCATCATCGACCGGTTCGAGCCGGAGAAAAGGAGAGAACCGATAATGATCGAGGATTTCGAAGGTATTTCAATTTTCAACCTCTTTTATCATTCAGAAATCTCGGAAATTTTCTCGTCTCGGGAGAACCAATAGTTCGATCTACCGAAGCTGCGCGTTCGTTTTACCGGGCGATCGTTGAAAGCGCGAGCCTGACGAGATAAGACGTTGGGAGGTCGAGGCGAATGGTTGGATGAACGATTGCCGCACTCGGCTCCTCCGCAAGTCGACCGAGTGTTACGTCGCTCCCGTCGAGGATTATGTAAACGGCTTTCCCGACAATTGGCCCGTCGCGCAAAATTACAAGTGATTCACCCTCGTCGCCCATTTTCCCCGAGCGGATTGCTCCGACCGACTGGGTACACACCGACTTCTCGGATATTACGAGAATTAAAGAAAGAAAATTACGAGACGCGAGTAAAATTGGGAGTCGGCGAGAGGCCGCTGGACGGGCTCGCTCGCATCAATCATCCGAGTTTAGAGTCGGACACGTAATTTCCGGACTGTGGATTCGTTCGACGTACCGGTCGCCCGTTCTCTCTCCCGTCCAAGGTTATTTCGCCGCATTGCCTACCGCTATTCGCCATATGATTTACGAGCCTGCCTCGATTCAGTCCGTACGGCTTAATAAATATATTTCCGATAGATCGTCGCCGAGTCTCCTTCGCCCATGGCGAAGCAAGTCGAAGCGACGCGGTCTCGGTCCTCTTTCTACAGTAATCTTGCAAATAATTTTCAGATCCCAGGTCGTCACAAGCTTACCGCTAGAGAGACAGAGAGAGCGAGAGAGAGAGAGAGAGAGAGAGAGAGAGAGAGAGAGAGAGGAAAAAATAGAAGCGTGAAAAAAGAAGAAGGAAAAAATGAAAATGAATCACTCAAGTACACTGAGCGGGTGAAGCGAGGAAATGGAATCACAGCTTGATTCCGTGACGAGAGGTATATAACTACAGGGATAGAGCCGAGAGGGCTTAACGGGTAAGGAAGCGACGGCAGGTAAGGCGTCAAAGTGTGGGCGGTTACGTGAGTCGTTGCCTCGTTACCGTGAGAAATGTGATTATTCACCTCGGTGAAGCTTGCCCCGGCGTTCAACCAACTATTCTACTTAACGGTTTGAGCCCTCTCGAGGGGTCAACTATACTTCACGACAGGCGTGCTTGTTTTTATGCCGAGGCACATGGCGGTATATAAGGTAGATAAAAACATACGAGTCGACGGCTACGTTGAAGGTCTTGATCGAGTCGGGCGAGACGAGCCTTCGCCTTCGCCCTTACGCGATGTTCACTCTCGGTTATATATCGGCCGTTTGCGTTGCACCCCGTTATCTTTCACTGCTTGGCTCGAGAGGGAGAATTGCCACGGGGGGATCGAAACGATTTACCGAGGTACCAGGTGGCTCTTGGCGCCGGCGCCCCCCGTCTGTTACTCGCTTACCTGCTATGCACTTTACATGCGGCGAAACTCGCCGTTTCTCTGCTTTTGCCTCCGAGCCACGGATATACGATGTGTGGTCTCGCGCCTCGTCCTCGGCCTTGAGCATAGCTACGGAATAACTACTTCATGCATATCCGAGTCGATGTAGCTTAACCGGCACGGTAATGTCCGCTACGAAATTTTCCCGAGCGTTGACTCCAGAGATTGGCGCTTCTCGGTCAGTTCCAAGGTCGTCTTAAATCGACCGATTTATCGAGTAGGGTTGAGGATGCACGTGGGCTCCCAACTGATAGTTTATCAAATCTCAGTCGAGAGCTTTGGTTTTGCATAATAATAATGGAAAAAGTTGTTGACAAATTATGGAATGCATTAATTGTTCAAAAATGAAGGGGAAAATGTTTTATTTCTTTTCAATGAATGTTTTGAATTTTTAGAATTTTCATCAATTTTTTGCGAAATGTAGGAACATATTGAAAAACGGAAAATTCTACAAGGTCGATGCGATTTCTAGAGAATCAGCGAATTCATTCGAAAAAAGATTTTAGAAAAAGGTGTGGTGATTATTTGTTGAGCATTTAAAAAATTGTTTAATGACTTTTTGAATATGTTATTATGCAAAATTAATGTGCTTAACAACTTTAATGGAGTTGATATTCTTCAGATTTTCAGACCATTAGGAAGTGATGAAATTTTCACAGATTCTGACTTTTGGCTGGAAATGTGCAAAGCACCTTAACTTTACGAGTGGATACCTTCATAGGAAACTTTGAACCTTCATAAGTCACACCGCCTCAAAACGTACTGAAACGGGTCTAACGGTCGCGGGGTGGAGTAGTGCCTAAAAGTCGGGTTCAAGGTGTTTCTCGTAAACGGTTAATGTGCCTCAGACTGACTTTAAGTATTTATCTTTGATCCTTTGACGAAAGAATAGGTGGAACTTTTTTTTTAGTACATTTATTTTGTTTTGTGGAAAAAATTAGGTTTTATTTTTCGAAAATAACATGCTCATAATCGAAATTATTCGGTGTTTCACGTTGCGATTTTGGAGTGAAAGAATCAACTATCCGATTTTACAGAGCGAAGCAATTACAATTTTTCTAGCAAGGCAGCCGCGATAAAAAATACAACCAATGCATTTTCATTTTTACTGCTGATTGCTTTCGCATATTTTACTCCCCCGTAATCATTTTTGATTTATTGAACACAATTAATTCTTCGGGTGCAACTGTATTACCGAATGTTAATTTATTGACGACCACAGATTGACACTGAGGGTTTATGATTTTTTATGGAAATAATTTAGTTTTTTAAATTTTGCAGTAATTTTATTTGATCTGCGCGAGAAAAAGAATAAAGTATAGACAATAACGTGTACATAGTCGAAATTGTTCGGTGCTTTACGCCACGATTTTGGGGTCACGGTAGTCCTATGTGTACTCGAATAGTCAACATTCCAACGATATTACGCCGAGCGACAACTTCTCCGACACGATAGTTTTCGAAGCCCGCATCCCCTGCACTTTTTTTACCGCTGATCTCTCTCACTTTTTTTTCTCCCATATCAATGTTTGATACGAAAATCCCTCGCAGGAGTGCAAAGAAGATTATTCCGACTGTTTACCATTAGTGAAGCCCAAACATTGTGGATGGCTCGGAGCGCGCTAATGCTCTCACTAGAGCTTACAACGAGAATACCCGATTATACGACGAACAAAAAAAGCGGAGAAAATACGAGCAGGATCCTCGGAAAAAAATAAAAAAACGTGAACGAGTCGCCTCGACGTTCTAAACGGGATTTAAACTTATAAAACACGTACGTAGGAATGGAAAGAAATAGTGCGGCTTGGACTGTCTAGCGTGTATGGGTTATACAGTCCGCGAACGGATGATGGCCGAGGTGGTTGATAAATGTTGAGCGTGTTGAGCGGAGAAGGAAGCTAAGGCAGCGAGAAAAGTCTTATCTTGGTCGAGTTACCGCGTGCTGCTTCCCGAAACGAGGCAAGGCTATATAGTCCATCCCTATCTCTCACGAGGTGCGCTGGCCTACATAGTGGGCTCGGGGTGGTGGGACGTGTATAGCCCCGGAGACGGGCCTGCTTCCCAGTATACTTTCTACTTTTCAGCCGTGCTTCTCTGCGAGTTCCACTCGTCGCGAGGCAACGTACGTGGGCTAGCCCCCTGTTAGCCGGAGGGAAAATTCCATTACACGAGCGCAAAACGTTCACGTTCTACGGCTCGCCCTCCACCGACGATCTCGGTCGGTTCTTCGACAATCGCAGCTGCACATTTTAATCGCTGAGTCATCCGACATCGTTGTTGAGCCAGGTTCGAATAAAAAATGTTGTTTCAACATGAAAATACCTGAGGGGCGGAAACGCCACTTTGCCCGAGTCGGCGTTGAAAACAAAAGAAATGTCGACGAAATGGATTGAGCCGAGGGTTGGAATTGTCGCTGAAAAATAAGGATCTTGGATCTAATTTTCCGAGGCATATTTAATACAACTGCAGTTATTGCCACTTCAACCAAGACGAAAGCGGGGCAGGAGCGAATAAAGCTAAACTTGACTCTTTGACTTGTCGTGCGACAACCGCAGTTGCAGATTTTCACCGTTGAGTAATCCGATATCGTTTTTAGGCCAGGCTCGGATAAAAAACGTTATTTCATCGTGGAAATACCCGAGGAGCGGAAACGCCAATTTACTCGAGGCGGTGTTTGAAGAAGTAAGAAATATCGACGATCGGTGAGGCGTGGTAGCAGAAGCAAATAGATTGAGTCGAGGGGTTGGAACTGTCGCTGAAAAATAAGGATTTCAGATCTAATTTCCCGAGGAATATGTAATAAAACTACAGCCACTTCGACCAAGACGAAAGCCAATCTTAATTCTACCACTCGCTGCCCTTCGACAACCGCAGTTGCACATTTTAATCGCTGAATCGTCCGATATCGTAGGGCAAGGTTCAAATAAGAAATGTTATTTCTCCATGAAAATTCCCGAGGAGCGGAAACGCTGCTCTACTCGAGTCGGTGTTTGAAGAAGTATGAAATATCGACGATCGGCGAGGCGCGGTAACAGAAGAAAATGGATTGGGTCGAAGGTTGGAAATGCTGCTCAAAAATAGGAATTTCAAATCCAATTTTCCGAGGTATATTTAATATAACTACAGGTACCGCCACTTCGACCAAGAAGAAAGCGGCGCGGTGGCGACCAGAGCGAAACTTGAATCTACCACCTGCGGTCCCTCGACAATCGCAGTTGCACATTTTAATCGTTATAGTCGTCCAATATCATTGTTGGGCCAGGCCCGAACGAAAAATGTTATTTCTCCTTGGAAATACTCGAGGGGCCGAAATGCCACTTTGCTCGAGTCGGTGTTTAAAAAAATAAGAAATATCGACGAGGATTGGCGAGGCGTGGTAGCGCAAGCGAAAGATGGATAGAGTCGAGGGTTGGAAGTACCGCTGAAAAATAAGAATTTCAAATCCAATTTCCCGAGGCATATTTAATACAACTGGCTGCAAGGTACTGGCCCCTCGACCAACACGAAAGCGGTGCGGGAGCGACGAGAGCCAGACGGAATTTTCCCACTCGCACTCGCTAAATGTAACCAGGACGATTTTATACGCAACTCGCGCCGTTGCGGCGGCGTCGGGAGCCTCTCTCACTCTCACCCCCGAGCGGTGGTCCGTTAGTGGAAAATGAATAATTGAAGAATACGTGAAATTGAGTCGGCACATATAACGCGCGAACAATTGGTGAAGAATTTTTATTTTTTTCTCCGAGTCTTTTCTTTGCTCGAAACGAGGAACTTTTGGTGCTCCCTGAGGTTTTGCGAGGATTGGGAGAGCCAAAGTCACATCGATGAAATATATCACTACCGTTAGCTCTCGCCGACTCAACCGTATATCGAGGAAAACACGTACCGTACACACGAACGAATGAGAGCCGTTGCGGCTAATAGAAAAATACAACTCGTTATTGGCTGAACGTAATTGGCGGCATCTGTGACCTAGTGTTCTATTTATCGATGACTAGGAGCCTCCGTGGGTTACAAATTTCTCTCACGAGTGTTGGAGTATTCGACTAATTGGGGAGAGCAACGAATCACGGAAAGTTACACAGATACGTTATCCGACAGGAATACACATTTATTTTTTATTTTTCGTTGGGCAGACGTTATATTTTAACAATAACCGTAATTGGATCGACTCGTCAACTATGTTTTTCCAATGAGTAAAGTTCCGCAGAGTTTGACAGCACGTCGGCCAGAATAAAAATTTAGTTTCCAATATCACGTCGCGCCACGGAGCCGATTCCGATATACGTCGCCGTTCCGCATCACCGCAATTTATGTTATTATATTTTAATAACAGTAATACGGTCCATTAACAGTGACCCGTTAACGGTCCGTAATTCTTCTTTTTCTCCACGTAGATGCTTTAATCGAATATTTTTTAGTCCTATTAAAGTTTACCATCATCTTTTTCATTTTCATATGCATTCGCTGTGTCTAAAGTCTTATTATTAGAATTGTGAGTTTTTATTCAGGTGGCAATTGTGGATCTATTACAATATGACTAATGAAACCATTTTTTGGTGGATTTCTGATTTTAAACCGCGCTTCAGAGAATCTCCCAGGGCATTCAATGAATGCTTATTTTTTTCTCTCCCAATCGCAGTGTTTCTGCCGATGAAGATGCTTCGAGGGGCTAAAAGTGGAACATTGTGCGCTGCAGTTGTACCAGAATATAACTCGCAAATTTTCCATTTTTAGCCGGCAAGCGTTACAAGCTTAATCAGCTCGGTGAAGCTCGGCGTAATCGTTACTTTAAATCCATGCATGGAATAATTTCGTCGGTGGATGTCGCAGGGGCTCAAAGACGTTCTAAATACCATGGAAATAATAAAACGGATTTATATATGATTTTCTCAGGTGCTGCGTAAAGTCACTCGGGAAACGGAATATTTTCTTCCGTCTCCGGATTGTATTCCGTCGCAAGGAATATCCAAAGTTATGTCGAAGTTTCTTTGCCAGCGACAGAGAAACGGAGGCGGATAGCGGGTCGCGATGCACACGCGGAATACTTGGGCCGTGAAAAGGATTGCGAGAATACCGGGCATGGCGCGCGCAACCGGCGCTACTATCCGTCCAATTATCCATTACCTATACCATTATCTGCCGTGTAGAATCGATTCTTGTCCCTTTTTTTCGTAATTCTCTCCACAGAATGATTCTAAGTAGGACAAGTGGAAGTACGCGGCCTAATAGATGACCGGATCTGTCGATAATTACCTCGCATTAGAACGCTCTCGACTCAGCTCGAAATCATTAAATTCTCTCCGGTACGAATCCGTTGGACTAACGAGGGGATTTATCTGTGGGATTTTCATTGGAATTTAAGTCTCTCGGACACGCCATTAGCGTTATTGGTTCTCCGTCGACGTGGAGATTCACGGCCCGGGCAAAGTTGCCATTCCGTCAGTGACGTCATAGTTCGATTGAGCTAATTGATGCAGATCGATTTGATATATCGGGGAGCTATCGGGCTCATCGCCGAGGTGTCGAATCGTTAAACTGGCGCTGAACGGTCTTCGGAGCTTCCACCAGTGACGGTCAAACGATGACGCGACGCTAGCATGTCGTCCCATCAGACCGGAATCGATACTGTGGCAAGCTCGTCCGGCTATTGAGACGAACTAACGTACTACCCCATCCACTAGCAAAACCCTGCCTTCAACCGTATTCCGTGCGATCACTTCACGTATGGCAGATCCCGCCTTTGCGTTATCTCCCTCCCAGGTACCATAATCCGAGCGTATCCCCCGCGATAAAAGGGTATCAATGAAAGTGCTCGAATCTCCGTGAGGTTCGAACACTTTCGTGATAAAGTGGGTATCAGCCGAATAAACGAATAGCTCTCGGCAGTATCCGATTAAAATGAGTACGAAACTTTCCTTCGAATAGACTTTTTTTAAATTCCTTTTTGCAATTTTTTTTTTTTTTTTTTACAAGTATGAGAGTAACTTGAGATACTTAGTGATGAGAAATGGGTACAACGGGTACCTACTCTAGCGGATGGTACGCGATCGTGGGGTGCATTTATCCCGGGCGTTCTCAACCGAATGTCGTACTGGCAAACAAACTTGTATATTTTCCCACCGGGTATTTTGAGTTCTGTTCGCTATAACCGGCAGTCGGTAATTCGAGTTCTCACCCCACTCCGTCCAATCGCAAAACTTTGCCCTCCACTATATTCGACACGACGGCTTCACGTATGGCTGATTCGGCCTTCGCGCTATCTACCCCAGGCACCGTAATTTCAACGTATTCGTCGCGATAGGGGATAACGATGAAAGTGCTTGAATTTCCGAGTTTCGAGCAACTTGATAGAGCCCAAGCCGATTAAATTAGGCAACGAAACTATCTTTCGAATAGATGGTTTTTTTATTTTTTATTTTTATAAGTATAACAGTATTTCACGGTACTTAGTGATAAGAGATAAGTACAACAGGTATCTATTCGTGTAGATGGTGCTCGATCGTGGGATTTTTTTCATCCCGAACGTCTTTAACCGAATATTGCACTGACAAATAAATTCATATATTTTCCTACTGCGAATTTCAAGTTCCGCTCCCTATAACCAGCAGTCGGTATTTGCAGTTGTCGGTCGGCATGTTTCTTTACTGTGGTACAAATTTATCTCAGCAGAGTGTCGTACTGTATCGAGACGAGGTGAAACAGACTCAGTCGATAACAAAATCTAATAAATGGCATATCGTAGATGATAAATTTTTTGCGAAAAAGGCAAAGCAATAGATTTTCTTTGTGAACCCGCTCATCGTTCAACTATCTATCACTCGAATCATCGATATGTTCGACTGAAATCGCCGCTTTTCCCTCGCCAGTAATAATTTATCGCAGTCCGATAGAACGGATTCCTAAAGTATCGAAGAAACATCAAAGCATCGGAAGTTATTCGCTGCAACGCGAGTTCTCCCTTACCGACCGCCCGCCAGATCGAGTCGGGAGCCTTGTTGCAGGAAAACGCCACGCGATGTCGCTGGCCTCGTTCCAACTTCATCACAATATGGCCGCTCAGTGGCTCGGACTGTCATGGATATTTTCTTCTCACTTTTCCAAATATTCAATTTTTCTACGACACCGTTAACTTTGTAATACGGTAATAGTGCTCGAAATTATGTGCGAGTGTTTGTTCGTTTCGATGCGATGAAACGCAATCTTCGGCGGGCTGTTTAGCGTGTCTGTTTTCGAGGAAATTCAAAGCGGGTAAGTAGTGTGTCACTTGGCGTTGTCCGAGTGCCACTGTGCTGCTCGTTGTGCCCTTAACGCACCAACACGCCTCGTCCCACTGTGTGCCCGTTCAAGTGTTTACCTTTCCCTAAATTATACAATTTTTTGTTCTTTTTTTGTTTTCATCGATTTAATTCCCATGCTTGGATCGCACGCTGGAACAATGACAACGAATCTCCCAACCCTCTTTCCGTACTCGTCCTTGTCAGTCAATGGCCTCTCAGGCTTAATTCGCCAAGTCGGGTGGCAACGAACTCTCGATAATATTGGCGAAACAAACGAGTCTCCGCGTAATCCACGGCAATCCTCGACTCCACCGCCCAAACCGTTCTCTCCGACACGCCGTTTTCCCATGGTTTTTTTTCATCGTTTTATTTTCAATCTCCGAGTTTCCATCGGCGCCGACCGCTTACCACGGAAAGCGGTGGGGGAATCAAGGCCGAGGGAACCGTCGTTCCTGCCAGTGGATCTATAGCTCTCCCTCTTCGCCATGGCCTCCCAGCCCCTAACAGAACGCACGTCGTACGCGAGAACCGCATTGCCCCGTTGAATCCTTCCTTTCGATCCTCATAATTACATTCGATGCTGGTTTCCGACACTTAATGCGGTAACTAATTGCGGAGAGGAAGCCCCGATCTCCGTCGTTTCCCGTTCGCGCCGCTAACCGGAGATTAGCTTATCAAGCCTCGGTTACGATTATCCGTTAATCTTCATAATTCACTTTCAATTTACTGTTAACTGTTTTCCCGATAAATCCAGACAAATTCTATCGCTCCGGTGAATTAATTTAATGTTCTTTTTTTTCTTATTACAGAAGCTGTCGGGAGCAGCACGAGAACTTGAGATTTCTTTCAGGTATGTACAAGCTCAGTATTTTTTGTTTTGTTATTTATTCTAGTCACGTAAAATGAATCGAGTGAGTTTTATTCGTTTTCTGTGGTGTAATAAATTCTCACGTGAAAGGGGCATCGATACGCTTGCATGGATCGTCGTCGCAGCATTTCTTGAAATGACGAGTCTCTCGACACTGTATCGTGACCTTCGTTGACCAGCGACGATTAGAGTTGACAAAGTAGCGAATTGTTTACAAATAGTCGAAGTGTTACAGCCGGTGAATGAGCTTTTTTGTACAAGGTGCATATTTATGTTCATCACAACAGTTCGAGATACAACGCACATGCACACTTTTGCACGACAGCTGCTGCCGCCGCCTTGCGTTTGTTTTCTCCACTCGGCCATGCGTTAAAGTCGAATTAAAAAAAAAAAATTATATATTCGGTACAATAAATAATCGGTGTGGTCGATTAGAAGGGGATTGTTAATTGATGGGGATATTTGAAGGTAGTGTTTTTGCGAAAGGAGCGAGCGTTATCGGTCGTTGAGTTTGCCTGGTTAGTTTGTCCCTCAGGGAAGTCGCTTCTCGCCGCTTCTGCCTTACCGATCAATGCTAAGCGCGTGGGTGGTCGAGGTGCTCCAGCAGTCGTTCTCTCCTCACCCGCCAAGTTACCTTCGGTTGCGAGTCGATGCTGCTCTCGGGCGAGAACGGAGATAAAGAAAGGGCCCTTCGTTTTGAAGAGAGAGCACCAGACCGGCTGAGAGTACACGGGCACGCTTCTTAGCTTTAATCGCAGCGTTCGTTGGAGTCTCTAGGTGGCGGAAATGTCCAAACTCGGACGGATAAATGAATAGAGGGAGTCGATCGGAGGCCAATTTTTCATTCGTATCTTTATTGTTACCATTTTTTCTCTCGTGATAATTTATTTTTTCCAAACCATAGCGTTTATGGGAACAAGAGTGGTAGCGATTTTTTAATTTTCTTCGTGGGGTGACTTTGCTTATTGAATTAGCACTGCCGTTTGATTAAGACCTCTCGTTAACACTTCAAGTACGAAGTTTCTATTTTGTCGAATAGATGTATCTAATTAACATTTTTTCTGTTATATATTTCCGCCTAATTTACTTTTTCAATTTATAAAGCTGTATTAAAAAATGGTGATAATAGAATATTCGAGACATTACTATGACGCGTTAAAGTGAAGACATTTTTATTTGCTTTTGTCGTTTCCTCGACGGTTCCTTCGATGAACAATTCACCCTAGCCATCGATTTTTGCCGGCTAACACATGAGGGGGCTTCGCATGTGCAATTTCAATTTTAAAAAACTACAAACATGGAGTCAAAAAATAAAAATAAAACGTTACTTATTAGAGCTCATACGCACAAATGGAGGAAGGCATGATTATATTTTTGATTTAACTTACCAAAAAGACACAGCGACACTGATAGTGTAATACCGTTCGAAACATTCCTCAGTTCGTCGTTCGTATAAAACACCACGCAAATAAACGGAACGATATCCGTATATTTTTTTTCATTTCAAAATAACGACAGACATTTTCCGCAATAAAATTTATTAACTGTTATGGGTTTGAAGTAACGCATAGAAGAGCATCAGCTTTAAATCCGTGCCGTAGCTCTCGATAATATTGCCCGAATGAATATCAAAGCACGAATGAAATTGAAATACCCTACAACATTTTTCAATATTTTCATTATTAACATGTATTTTTTTGATTTCCGTCAAATCAAATCAAACTGACGCTTCGTTTCTTATCAAAGTATGATTTTTTAAATACTTTATTTTTCAACACATTCATCCTCGCAAAATTCTTTACAAATAACACTCAACAACAACATTCAACAATGTCCCAGCTTAATCGCTTGGTCGTTCCACACCACGGTCGTAACGTGCAGCGTGCAGAGTCGTAGTGTATCGTCCGAGGGTCGTCGAGAACCGACGCAAAATTTCTTCTCCCTACGAGTCAAACCTTTGCAAGTCACACCTCTATTCCCAATCTTGGGCGCAACCATTAAGTTTTCGCACAATTCCGGACTCGTCACTTCTAAAGCCTTAACGTCTTACACACCTCATAATAACAAGTTAACAACCTAAGAAAAAAATCCGTAAAAATTCATAGACGTACCTTGTAGTCCCTTTTCTCGAGAACGCAGAAAATCCGTATCGTTTCAGTGTTGAAAGTGGGCACCGATCGGTAAAACTTCCGGGTTAAATGACGGTGATCTTCGCGTGAGGTCCACACGGTTACGACTCGTTTGCTGGCGGAGCGACAAAATGATAAAATGTCACAGACAAAAAGAGGTGAGAAAAAAAATTACTACGAATATGAAACAGTGAATATCGTGAGACAATGAAATTTTCAAGAGCGAACGGCCTGTCGCCCTGGTAGCTCACCGTCGGGCTCTTATTCTCTTTCGCAATATCGTTACGGGCGGAGGTCGTCCGGCAGGGTTGCGTCAAGCCCCTTGGCAACGTTATATTCTTTCCGTGGTAGCTGCCGGTTTGCCCGCCCCGAGCTCAACCGAGACGGGAGATTCGAGTTAGTCGCGTGTCCGTGATCCACACGCGAGAGCATATTTGCGTTCGTCGCGGCATAGTCACGTAGTTACTCGCTCGAGCGATAATTGCACATCGACTTCTGCGGCTCCCCGGCTCGCGTTTCTTCCAGTTTGCCCGCCGCCCGGTAACAAGAGTCACACTATATCCGAGCCCTTCAACGAATCGGTTAAAGCATGCTCGGATATTAAGCATGTGTGTCTACCTTGATGGCTAAGCAAACGCCACGTTACTTGAATTTAATTAAGCGAACTTTGCTCACCGGCGCGTTCGACGGTTCTCCTCGGGGGTTGTTCCCTCTTCAGGGAACTATTCGAGCCGTGATTTTTTTTCTTGACATGCTTTGCAGCCGGGACACTGGCAATCGGACACGCGCCGTTGGTCGACTGGTGGAAAATTGGATTTGAAAAAAAATTTAAGAAAATTTAGAGAAATAAAACCAAAAATTAGATGAGTAAACAGACCGATAGGCAGGTTGTGTAAATACAATGAAGGACGGCGACGGCTGCGGGCTGTATTAACTGAATCGGAGCGGCGGGGAGGAATATACGTGCTCTATCGCGTATTTTGCCGGGCCGCGCGAATCGCTAGTAATTTATGTTTGTAACTGTTTGGATGCTTTGTATACGAGATACACGAGATTTGTATACGGAGCGGGTTAATTACCGGCCAGTACGCACAGGACCGAATGCGTCAGGCGATAAGGGGGGTCAAGTGAGGTTAAAATCCGGTTTGCCACTAGTAATTTGACGGTTATCTCGAAACGGGTGAAATTGTTTTTTTTTTTCTCTCGGAAATTCGCGTCCGTCGCGGAGCTCGTCGAAATTTAGTTTATACTCTGTGTGTGTATCCACGGAACGAATTGGCTTACGAAACAGCTAATCACCAAAGTTTCACCAATCGAGGAAATGGTATAATTAAGATAGCGTGGCACGGGGTTTCTCGTCGACGATTTATCACTTAACAAATTTAACTCGTGAATGATGCATTAACAAATTGAACTGATGTATGATGTAAAGGATACTCCGTATAATTGGTAATCTTAGTACGCTTCTGATATAAATCTTAGTCAAAAGTTTCCTTATGGAGAACTATTTTTTTTTATACGCAATATACGAAGTTTTTTTAAATGCATGGCTCGTATTTAATAGCGAGCAAGAGCTAAAATTAATGCGAGCTATGTCGAATCGAGCTTCTCAAATATTCTTAATTCTCCGGCCATTATTTCTATCTGGCTTTTAATGAAATCACTTTAAAGCTGATGTACCAGATGTTATTCATAAAATCTTAATCATTCTCCACATTAATTTTGACAATTTTTCAAGAACAATAATTTATTCAGTAGTCGTAGTGGGTCATTTTAAGCCTGATTACACGAAGATACGGACCTGAATTAATTGCGTATAAAGTCGTCCTATATATCGAAGGGTAAGCGGTTATTTATACACAGTATACGAAGTTTCTTATGCGTGAACTGTTGAATTATATTTAACACGCAAGCGAGAGCTAAAATTACTGCTTCTTATGTTGAATCGAGCTCCTTAGGTATCCTTCTTACGCTAAACAATTTATTTTATCACGATTTCAATAGAACGACGTCAAAGTTGATATGCTATTTTTGACGAATGGAAACTTGATTAATTTCTCGAATTTTTTTTTAAAGAAACCGTATCGTTCCTTCGGTCGTCATAGCTGGCCATTTTGAGCCCCTTAGTCAAAGGTACGAGCGAGGAATATTCATTTTTTAAATCGTCATTTATATACGGTACACAAAGTTTGTTATGCGTGAACTGTTGGACAATTTTTAGTATGCAGGCGAGAGCGAAAATTAATCCTCGCTATGTTGAATCAGACTTCTGAGACATTTTTCATACACTGGACAATCGAGTTCATCCGGCTCTTAATAAAATTATCTTAAATTTAATACACCAGATTGAGCGACCAAAAATTTGACAATTTTGGATATCACTTGACCAATTTTGTATTGTTTTACCGGGAGTCTTAGCAAACCATCTTCAGTCCGATTGCACAAATAAACGGAGGTGGATTACTTAGCTTTTAAATCGCCCTGTAAACACGAGGGCGAGCGTATTGTGTCTTCGACGCGAACGATTGTTATCTCGAAAGGAATGGAAGGAATGGAAGAAGGGCGAGATCGTTGGAAGTTCGCAATGGGTCACGTGCAAGCGGGACCGAGTGTAGCGTGATCCAAATGAGTCTCCAGCCGCAGTGGCAGCGGCCACGCCAGAAACTCCTTCTTTTTTCTCCGTTTTTTTTTTTTTTTTTTTCTAACGAGTATACCGAGGGCCGTCACGCGTACTTTCATTTGCCTCGCGTTCTCCCATTACAGGCCTATGTAGATATAGCTTACTCTCCGTCTGTGTACACGGCGTATGCACCGTATACATTTACGTATGCACGATCAAGCGGAGAACGGCAGAGGTCGTTCGCTAATGCACGTGTAGATTTCACGGAAGAGAATTCTGACGCCCCTGCCTGGCGACTCTTTTTTTTTCTTGACATTTCACACCGACTGTGTCCTCACGGAAAAAATATTTCACGGGAGAATGAAAAATATATATATACACAAAAAATAATAATAAAATATATCTCAGAGGAAAAATAATATCTCACCCGGAATACTATAATCTCGCAGCTTCGCTCGCGTAAGCTTCTGCATGGAGCACGTATACATGTATATATGTATTATACATATATATATACCTATACCTATAATATATAAATTCGATATTGCCGCACGTGGGGTACGTAGCAGGTCATAACGAAAATCCTATCGGCTTAAGGGTCACCCGAAGTCTCGGCGAAAGTACCAAACGGGGTGCCAAAGTGACCGCGTGCTATCGACCATCCAATTAAACGACCTTCTAATAATTTAACCGCATGCGCTTGCTCCTTTCGCTCGCCAGATTTCCTTCCGATAAACCGACGTCTGTCATGCTTTAAACGAGCAGCTTCGTGGACATCTCACTTTTGGTTTTCTTTTTTCTTTTTTTTTTGCTCACTATCGAACACATTTGCACATTTGCGTGCGCTTACAGATATGCACTAATACTGAGATATTTCTCTGGTAATTTTTTTTTCTTAATAATCGCACCGGTCGCAACCTAAGCCAAGCTTTTCTCCTCGGCACTATCGATCCGATATTCGCTGAACTCCTCGACGACTTGACCCTCTCGCAGCTGGGTCGCGGCTTTGCCATTTTCCTTGCAGGGTGCAATATCGAATAACGGTTTTACCGACACACTGCCCATTTCTTTATTGACTCGCACCATTATCATCGATTACTCGTATTTATAGTAGACATTTCTTGTGAGTTTTTTTTCGCACGTGTAACACCTGGGATGTTAACCCTTCATTATGTTTAAACACGCGTGGTAAAGGAGTTGTTAAAAAAATGCACTCAATTTTAATCTAAAAATCTTGGTACATTTTTTACGGACGCGATCCATCCTTAAGAAAGTTTTTCGAATATAAACTCGTCAGAATTTTTTGTTTATTCACATGTAAATATTTAAAAAGTATATTGTTTCAAATTAAAATGGCACAAGTAAATTTTCTTGGACCGTGATTTTATCTGATTTGCTTCTATTTAGATGAAAACATTTTAAGAGTCAGTTTTTCCAAAAGCTTAATCTTACAATTATTTTAAGTCGAAAGAGCGACGAGAAAGGGATTCGGGCCTTAAAGGGTTAATACAATAATCGACGGTACCAATTTGGCTGGCGCGCTCGGAGCTCCTCCTGCTCATACATCCAGCTATTTCTTCCAACTCCTTAATATTTCTCTTTGATACCCTCCACCGTATACGGGATCGTATAAACGCACGGTCGAAAGAGACGGAGAGAGAGAAGCGAATCAAATCCCGAGCAACTGAGCCATAACTCACCTCCCCGCATAAGTTCTGCGGCTTTCATAGAGCATCGCTTTACCAAAGGATATCCTTGCGCATACTAAGATTGTCGGCAGCACTTTGCTCAAACTAAATTTAAAAAAAAATCATAAAAGAATCCAAAAATCGACATGCTCTCCGAAATAATAACTATTAACTTAATTATTGATCCGAAGTCGCTCGGAATCTCGCGACCCAAATTTCCATAATTCGGGAGAGCTTCGACCGCGGTAATATCTCAAAACCTCGACGATAATCACCGTATATGGAAAATCGTTCGCGAATTTTTTTTTTTTCCACCGCAGTGTAACCGATCCGTCCTCGAATCTCATCGATTATTCGGCGCCCCCCTTTTCATCGGGCGTATTAAAGATCCAATGGAAATGTAGTGGCCAACAGTGTTTCATCGAATTTCGAAACACCGACAGATAGAATATCCATCAGTTCTGTCAAGCTCGCCTGATTTACGGTAATATAATTCAACAGACAATACCCGAATTACCCAAATGTAGCGTTGAATTATTGCGAAACCGTGCGGTCGATGCCGAGATGCTCGTTTGTTTGCAACGATGTTCTCCTCGCGGCCGACCCCGCTCCGAAATACTCAACTCTCGGAAATATGTCTTTTATGATCTCTGCCAAGGGGAAATACTCCGTGGACCATTCACTGCAATAAGTACTGCCCATTTACTCATCTACGGGGAACGACTGGAGAAACCTCTCCCTACCCGACTGGTACACAGTTATGCCCTCTTATCATACACGACACCGTCCCTCCGACAACGCTCCTCCGCACACCATAGTATTTATATGCACACGTACGGAAACACACAGCCGTGACCCAAGGTATGTTCCAGCGGGCAGAAGTGCGTCATAGCCGACTGCTGATGGGCACCCTCGCAGTCGCATTGGCTTTATGTTTTGCTCACTTGACGCGTGACGTCATCACTGAAATACGTGAGATGCGTCTAGGATGACTGGTCGGCTTCTCGGGAGGGGCGAACCAGGGAAAGCTTTGTCGCAGCTACCACTCGATTTACCGTTATAAATCATTTATTTTTTCTGTTTTTCTTTCTCGTTTTTTTTTTTTTTGGAAATATTTTTTCGTCCGCCACCAAACCGACACATTCTCATGTTTATACGAGATTCGAATCGATTGATAGACCGACGCGGAGCGATATATTCTCGGTGTCCAAAGGGTTCACCGCTATAGTCGTTCGTGGACTTGTTAAGCCTTACAGATTGTGGCCTCGCGACTCGACTGAGTAAATCATAGCTCGGTGTCACTGGGCTCTCAGGGTAGTTTATATTTCACCCTGGCTGAGAGTGAGCGAATCCCCGAGGACCCAGCTGGCACCGATGTTCCTCAATCGTACCCCCAGGATTACCGATATTTTGATAAATGCCCCGACTACGGTCCGTTTCCGGCCACTCGCGGCCGCTCGGATACCGGAACAAAAAAAAAACGACAATAACAACAACACAGAGGGAAAAAAAGAACAACTATTCACCCTCCGGCAGAGTAAACGACGACGCCTCAGCTTTCCAGACTCTCTCGGGCTGAGGAAACTTTTCGACTTGCGACTTCTCTCGGATCAGACCACCCTGCAGGGTGAATAAAATTGACTCGCGTTAATCGACTCCGGCCAACTTGAGTGCCGAACGATCAGGCAACTTTTTTTTTTATCCGCTGCTCTCTTCCTTCTTCATCTTCGCCTCTCGCCTTTGCTGTTGGTCGAAGCGGCTTTACTTCTTACTTTTACAAAGGAAAAGAAAAAATGTACAAATTTCGTCACGGACTTGGCTATATATATATATATACATGTGTGTGTGTGTCGGAGCTGGGAAATTTTTTTTAAATACTTGAAGTTCACGGTAAAAAGTATCACAGGTGCTTAAAGTTTCCAGTACTTTCCGCAATTACATTTTACAGAAAAGGTGTAAAGTAATTCGTACCTTGCTTCCGGGTTTTTAAAATCCGTTAACTGAAGTTTTCGTAATTTGCACTTTTGACGTTATTTTCAATCTTCACTTTTTTCATTAAAGAAAATGTTGTTAATATTACTATTACACGTATTGAAAAGTTTGGATAGATAATCATGTATCAACAGAACAAGGATGTAACGCTACTCATCGATTAGTCGAAAAGTATTTTCACTTGGTACTCGAATTCAAAAGAAATTTACCTGAAGCACCAAACAGTACTCGCGTACTCAGAGCACTGCCAAAGTCCGATATAAATTGAGCATGTATATCGTAGCTGGGACAACAATCGCTCGGTAACGTAAATTTGTTCATTTAACATGCGTTAAACATTTAACATGCGTTTCTACTTCACATTTTTCTTTTCCCTAAATTAAACATTTTCTATTCTCGTCCATGGTGATCGTATCTTTTTTAATAAAAAAAATGATGAAATTAACCGGAAACAAAAATACATCGTGAAAGTTTCGTTGATAATAAATGTTCGTTAAATATACGAATGTTTGTTTCGTCGCGTATTAATTAATGGTGACGAATGTAACCGTAAATTTAATTTAGACACATCCCCTCGCATCGCCCACGTCGACTATTGTCTTTTCGGTCGAACCGATAGTAGGAAATTAGACTCGTCTGGGTGGTTCTCGGTCGGGGAACGGTCACGTTCAGCGAGGAAGTTGTATGCCAACGCAGGGGCTATTCCCTCTCAAAGCCAACGAGATGTTTGATGGCCGCGACATACATGACAAACATAGGCGTTGCTGGCCAGCAGCAGGATGTAAACGTTGACCTGGCAACTATCGTTCCGCCCTCCGCAGGACAGCACAGTTCGCGCGACGGCCCGGTTCTACGCAACAAACGTGTTTTCCCTGGCCTGGTCGAGCGGACATAATTGTTTCATCTCGTCGTCGTATCAGTCACGATCGGGTTTATGCGAAGGGTCGTAGATCAAAATTCTTTCTAATGGCTACACTGGAAAAAAAAAAAAAAAAAAAAAATAAACCCAACCAAAACTAAAAACAAAAAAAAACTTTCCACGACAAAAAGAAGAGTTTTTCTTTAGGAAAGCCAACAAAATGTATAATTCTTAGTTTCTGTCTACGAAATATTTTGACACTCACAATAGTGTTTTACATTAATGTATATAATATATTGCATTTTTTTTCAACAATAACAATAACTGAGAAAATAATGAAACTTTCAAACCTTAGAGCACAAAAAGAAGTTACGTCTCTAAATTTGCACAGATTTTTCGCAGCGCATTGACTTGCCATTCGAACGATTCGTGGCTTTCCTCTTGGCCGATTATTTACGTGCAACAAGGATCCGCTTCGTGAACGGTTGAATAACCGACTCAATTTTTACAAAGAAAATTTCCCGTCTTCGATAGCTTCAACGACTCTACGACTCATCCTCTCTCTCTCTCCGAGAGCTCGAATAAAATATATAATTCCATTTCCCCAAAACATTTGAACAATCTACAATAACATTTTTTTCCCCCCTTGTGTGACATTCGCGAGAGTGACTGAAGCTCGTTCAATGACGAATGAGAGTTTGAGATTGTCACCGAATGAATAATCGTTTTCGTCACGAGTCTCATCCGCGGGTATCGATGCTTGATGGCGCGGTCCTTTGGCGGGGCTGGCGCGCTGCACGGCCCGGGTCACAGAGGAGGAAACTCTCTCTCGAATGCGACGCAAGTCTCGAGGAAACGCCAAAGTAATGTATGCGCGTCTCTGCAAACAGAGTCGTGCGCGCGCGAGTGAAGACGGTTTTCGTCGAGCCCTCTCCGGCTAGGCGAGAGTCGGTTCGTCCCACTCGCACCGCCAGTCAGCCGATCCCCGAGCTGTTCACTTACACCCCAAATTCACTTCCGAGTCTCGGTAGCTCGCTGTATGCGCATATATTGCTGTACGCTACGCACACCATATACAGATAGAAGATGCCGTTCGCTCTCTCTCTCTCTCTCCCCTGGACTCACTGCCACCTGAATACTCTCTCCGGAAGGCTTCCTTTGCCTTGCGTCAGCTGCCAGAGCTGTTTGAGTGCCGAGGCAACTCGATGTGAGGCTGCAAATCTAACTGAGAATTATCCCTGGCTCCCATTACCAGTTGCTAAATAAACCGTCCCGTGTCTCTCTCCCGTGCGCCTCGCCTGCTCGCACGGCGGAGTGTTTGTGCGTGGGGGAGTGTGGGGCACAAACTGGTACAGCGGAGAAAATCTTAATTTTCCGATTATTTTTTGGTGACTCATTTCTCCCAACGATAGATCCGGACTTTCAAACTCGTTTTACCCCACTCACCGATCAAAAGTCATTGGAAGGTTGTGTTTTGAGCCACTGTTCCATTTTGCCTCGCGCGCGCGCTCTCTCTCTCTTTCTCTCTCTCTCTCTCCTACACCGATGTCGACGAGTGGCTCTCGCCACTCGGATTCCGTTTTCACCCCTCGACTGGGAACATTTTTGCACCCGAGCGAACGATAGCTATCGTCTGTCATCGATCGGGTACTTTCGTGCCTCGGAAAAAAAGGTCGAATTCTACGAAAACGGTAATCGACTACGAGCGATCAGACGCGACGGTTTCGAGCCCGCGTCTGTTAACCTACTGTCCGCGTTACTCATTGACGACGGGAGTCGCGATTGACGAACCGCTCCGAGAGACTTGTCCGGGACACGATTGTGCGCTTCATTCCCGTGGCCGCGAGCTTCCAGAAATAATTTAGTCTGACTAATTTCGTCGGTAAGGGACAATTAAGGAATTCAGCGCTCCCGCGAACTCGGAAACACTATTTCCCTCCGAACCGGGTGCATTTATATATGCGCATGCTTTGCCCGAGGGGACTTTGAGACAAAGTCGGCTTCTCGCTGCACCCGGGTCGCGGACGAATTTGTGAACGTCAACGGGGATAATTGATAACGCGAAAGCGCGACTCGAATCGATCCGCGGGTGCTGCACTCGAATGCAGTTGGGCGCTTCACGGATACAACCGTGGTACACGGTGTACACGGATAGATTACCGGGTGCATCGCTGGCACTCGCAACTTTCAGTTTCAATCGAGTCTATCATGTGTCGGGGCCGGGCGATATGTTTTGCCTCTCGGCTTCTGCCTCCCTTACGGACGTTATGCTATTCGCGGTTAACGAGCATCACGTGTTTACTCGACGACGACATATATTCTTTGGAGCGGCAGCCTTTGCGACGCGAGAAGCCTCGTTTATACCGGTCTGACGTATAGTCGCAGTCTTTTGATGGAATAAAAAATTTGTGAAAAAAAAAAAGGTTTCACTAGAATTTTATCCTTAATCGGCAATTCGATTACCGTTCAGAGATGAAAAATGCGTTGACGCTCTCTTTACCGAGTGGACGGTAGAATAGTTTGAAAGAAAATTTTACAAACAATTAATTCTCAATCGCCACTTTGAATACTTCGAAGGAATGGAAAATGTGCAGTCATTCTCTTTATTGAGGCCATAAGAATGAATTTTAAAGGATCATTTTTCTTTAAATTAATTTTATTCCAATTTAATTCGGAATGAGCAGTCTCTCTTCTTTTCTTTTGGGACGAGGAGTTAAAGTTTTTTAGGTAACTTTAATTTTTATTCCAACTCGATTATTTTGACTCTTTGGAGAACTGACAAACGCTTCCATGCATTTTCTCGTTTCGCGGATGAAAATGAGGCATCCTCCGGATCGCGGTTCTCTGACTGATCGGTTCGTCAATGTTAATCATACATTAATAAAATCGGATTTATTTAAAAGATTTATCCGGCCGACCTGATTATTCGTTGAGGTCGAGTCAACTATACAATTTTAACTATCCGCCCCAAGTGTCATGAACTCTTGACCTAACGGCGTACACCCGGCCCGATCTCACTTCGCCACGGGAACGCGGGTCACATCTACCTACCTGTCGCGTATAATAATAAACTTCACCTCGTATCAAAACTAGAATCGCGCGCGCTTGTTATTTTCATTTTATTTTTTCATTTTTATTTCTTTCATTTTTTTGACGAATATTCTACGCACGCTCGGAAATTCGTTTATATTTTTCAATTCATAAAATCACCCCACCGGTGGAGATGAACCGTTTAGAATTTATACCTCATCGCTGAGAAACCAAGAAGCAACGTTGATCGTTCCTGTCGATAGACTTTTCCGTACGATTATTGGAGTCATATTTCGATAGCTCGAAGCTAGGAAGCGCAGAATCGCGCAGTCGATTAGCCGAGCCCCCCGAGCGACCTCCGGCGCGCATCCGGCGAGCTCACCCAAGCGTTCTCCTCACCGCTTCCGCAGCCTGCTCGCCCCCCTCGCGTCCCGGAGATTTATCAATAATTGATTCATCGGACGAAAATCGTCGGTGCACGCGTATCCGTTTATCCGCAAATCGCCAAGAAAAAAAAAAAAAAAAAAGAAGAATTATGCTCAACCCTTGGGGAAATATTGTTGACCGGATTCAGAGAATCCATCGGTCTTTTCGGTTGAAGGCAGCGAGCAAGGCAGGTCGGTTTGACAAGCGCCACGAAAGTAGGGTAGAGCGAACGATTCAGAAATAAGAAATTCTAAAATTATTAGAAAAATGCCTTTAAAAAAACGCAATTTTCAAATGACTTCGGGACCCACAATTGTTCTCCATAGTCTGCACAATTTCATCTCAATGTCTCATCTTACCCACTCTCGTCTCCATCGACCCACATTCGCTAATTTTTTCCCTCGTAAAAAATTCATCGGCGAATGGTTTGTAATTTTCCGCCCATGGTCGTTTGACGGGTAATACGAGCGCTTTCGTCGTTCCGAGTCTCGGTCGGTACAAGATCCTCGAGAGGAAATAAGTAACTCCCTCGCTCGGAGTCAACCCCTGGCATTACATTTCCCTGCGGACCCTCCCCCTCCCGAGATGTTCCTCCCCTCTACGTACGTCTCCCGATGTAACTTGCGTAAGTACGTGGCTGGATGGGAAGAGATGGATCCGCGTGTGCGGTAAACTCGCGTGTTTATAGTCTGTCCCATCCTCCCTGCAGTCTTCGCGGTCGCTTCACCCTCCCGATGGCATTACACCGGATAGTATGTATTAGGTACCGAAACCGAGTGCGCCTCACCCCTTATGGCCTATCCGGCACTCAAGTTTACTCCGTACCATCAACAAGCTACATATGTGCGCTATAGGTGAGGCGAGGCCTCTCGACGGGATAGGCGAAGGTGGGCGAACGCGGGGCCAATTTCATCACTGAGTCATGATGCTTTTATCCGTAGGACCGTGTCACCCTTGTATCTTTAGGAACGGTGCCTCAGCTGACAGGCAGTTAAGCTTGTTTGCCTGCCGTGTCTTCCTCCTCTCGAGGGGGCATCAAAAATTCATTTTAAAAAAAGCCCTTAATTAAACCGTTTTCCGTCCGCGATCGGCGATCATCTCCCCTCAAAAAACTTGGGCTAAACATCCATCACATTAATTAACAACCCTGGCAGAACCCCTCCAGACATCTCGTAATATTCCTCCTGCCAGACAAATTCAGAGATCGATCGAGCCAACGGCGGCTTTCTCATTGTTTCCGGACAGTTTGCGCCCCCCCCCCCCCCCAAGAGAATTTCAATTTTACGCAGTGATACAGCTTCAGCGAAAAAAAAAACGGAATCTATGCAGCATGGAAATAGCCTGAGGAATAAACGATTATTAGTCTGTGAGTGTGCAAGGCCCTCGTCCGGACCGGAGAGCTTCGGGCACTCGGGAATATTAAACTGGAAGGATCAAGCGCCTCCCCGTTCTGAGTTGGATCTCCTCCGGGGCGCGACAGTTTCCAGTCCGGCAGGGCATTCGTGACGGGGAGCGTGTGACACCCGTCGCACGCGTCGCCTCGGACAACCACTCGATTCCCTCTGTAACGTCTCGAGCCAAGTAGTAATTGCCTGCTTGGACCACCCTGTGGGCTCGCTGTGGCTGGCTCCTTGATCTTTGATCTCCATCCGAGGCGGCGACCACGCCGTGCCTCGCCAAAGGGACTCGCAGATATCCGACTCTCCGTTCCGAAGGACCGGCTTGCGCGTTCTGTGCCTCTGTGTCAACTATGTGCTTCCGACAGACCGTTGGACCGAGGCGCCCCGTGGATCAATCGCGAACGCTCGTTATCGATCGTCGAACCGTCGGTATTGCGCGACAACACGATGCCGTTCGGTTAACCCGTAACTTTCGCGTTCCCCCGCTCGCCTCTGGAGTTTTCATCTTTCCGTCTCGTGCCTTTATTTTTTTTGAGTTATTTTCTGTACGGGGTGTAAAGTAAGGGTTTCGTGTACGGAGGAAAATGACTGAGCTTCCACCCCAGGCCGTGATTTCGCAGCTACCTTTTACCTCCTAATATGCCGGCGCCGCTTCGTCCGACACTGCGAGAGCCACCACATCAGCCCTGGCTTTATGGCGTACCTGTGCCGTAAAATGGATACAAAGAGCTGCTATATTACTCGGGGCTGTAAGGTATAAGGTTGCTCGAACTACCCCTCGGAACGATGGAGACGTGAATCTGCATATGGAACGCGACCATTAACTTTCTTCCTCGCGCTTCATTTAATATCACATATAATACGCGCCGGGGGGCGATATCGCTGACGTAAATAAATGACGTACACACGGAAGTGGCGGGGGGGGGGGGGGAGCACGCGTTTGTTCGATGCGCGATTGTCGCCTGTTGAGCCAATTTACTTTAACAGCGTTTGTTATTGCTACACCCGAGCTCTTATCGTTCGCTGCAGAACGTTTTTTTCACATGCTTTATAACGAATACAATATTATTTTGACGCCTGCGGCGCCAACTCTTGTTGTTTTTTTTTTTTTTTTTTTGTAGTAGACTTCGCTGCGTTTCTCTCGCGAACCGCCCTCGGACCCGCATGACTGCCAATCAACGAAATAATAAAACGTCGGCGCTAACCGCCGATTAATTCATTGAGCCTTCCGGCCACGAGGCGAATTTTTAACTGAGTATTGGCTGGGGTCAAAAACAAGCCACTATCTTCGCGTGATTTTTTTTTCAATATATGTAGAGATTGTTTTTTCACGGGTTTCATTTTTGTTAATTTTCATTCATGTAGGTCAGAGCGGGGAAAAATGAGACAGTGAGAAAAAAACGGCGTTGGAAATCCGGATGTATCGTCGGAGAAAATTTTTATAGTATGAGAAAAAAAGCACAGGGAACATAAGTGAAACAAAACATTAATTGAGAAGACTAACCGAACGATGTTCGGCGAAGATTTTGCGTAAGAAACCAAAGTAATGTCGGTGCCGAAGTCTCGGAACGATAATAAATTTGTAATTAAACCCCGAAGCCTCTGCAGGACAGATTTCATTTCCCGAAGTATCGTTTGTCAAAAAAAAAAAAAAAAAAAAAAACTGCACTTAACAATTCCGGGTTCAGCGACCGCGTTCGCGCTCCGAGAGGTCAACGTCCCCGCGGTCGAATTTTTCACAAAAGGGAATGGACGACTCGGGGTCCATTCGCTTCATATTTCTGCGCTCGCGAGGCGACCCCGTCGCGAAGTCTCCCGGGTATTCTCCTGTAACGATACCGCGTGGCCGTGCATCACCTTTCGCCGGGATTTCATTCGATGTCGAGCGCAAGAGAGTCGTCGAGAAAGAAACGGAGAAAGCGAGTAGCGCGGAAGAAGAGCTCGAGAGTTCCCGTCCGCGGCGGGGGATCGCACAGGGTTGCATCCTCTTTGCCCGCCGGATCTCATCTTCCCTTTTTTCCAGTTGTGTCTCCCCCGCGTGCGCAAATTGTCAAGAAAACCGCGGGCACGAAGACGCCGCGGGGAGGAAGAGCCGCGTCGGAAGTCGAAAACGCGAGAGGTGATAGGCCGGCGCGCGAGGTGTGCGAGAACGGGGAAAAAGAGTACACAGAGCGCGGACGGCAACGTAGACGGTCGTGCCACAGACTCGTCGTTTCTTCGTAACTCGCGGCGACAGGGTCGAGAAAAATTGGATCTCGGCCACGCTCGTGGCTGCTGCCGGTGCTCTCTTCCGAAGAGGCGCCAAATACATCCACACGGCGACGCCACGTTGCCGCGCCCGAGAGAAACCTTGTACCTACCCCGAGCTTACTCGTCAACCATACTCGTCCACCTCCCCGGCCACCCAACCATTTTCTTCCGCACTCTCCTCCCTCGCGCTACACTCTCTAATATCGTATGATTTAGTGTTCCGGATGCAACGCCTTGAAACTCGGTGCCCCGTGGAAACGAGACGGTGCCGAGCCAATGTACCAGCGCGAAATTAAACTCGCTCGGGACTCGCTTCTTCACATTCTCGATTCTTTCCTTGCCAGTGGCTCTTCCATCTTTCCACTCCTCCGCGGGGCTTCTTTCCGCGGTCTCTGACACCTTTACCGTTCGTCAAACACAACAACCCCGAGCTCGGACGAGGATAATTTGTGTTCTTATGAATCCCCCGACCGCGTTATTGCGAGGTATGACGAAAAATATCGGCTCATTAATGTCAAGAATTATCGAGCGCTGATAATTGCGGTCGTTTGTTTTCCTTTTTTTTTTTCTTCTCCACCCTTGTAGCTCGGTATGAAATATTATTTTTCATTTTTCTTTTAATATAATATAAGCTTGATATTGTGGCCGTGTGGAAAAATTTGGGCGAGGTGAGGGAAGCGCGGCTACGTTGGAGCGGCGGGAGGGATTCTCTCCTCTGCCTTTCACGAGATATATAGCAGCTTCGAGCGCCGACGGGGATACCCTCCGGACTATATTTATCGAGTCTTTTATATTAAAAGTGAGTGCACGGCTCGGCGCGACCCCTCGCATTCCTAAATCACGACCCGTCGGGAGTTACGTTATTAACTATTTACATGCTCGCGCTGTGAATCATTACATGCAAAAGGGGGACCTGTTCGATCAGCATTCGAAAAGAAACTACGTCATTCTACCAGCTTTTTCGTCACGGTTCTACGCTAAGGATGAGTTAGGGCGAAATAAAAAATGAAATAAATGGCTTATCGATGTGCCACGTTCGAGCAGAATCCGAAAAAAAATCGTGGGAAGTGAAAGTTACTATTTTCGGTCTCGACGTCAGCAGCGAAAAGCGCACATTTTTAGACACAGCATTCGTCTTATTCGGGCTACTTCATATAACTGTTGCGGTAGACCTGGATTACAATAATTTTAGCTGGCTATGTACATTTAACTTTGCCGAATATTATCAGAATTTTTTTTGAATTTTTGTTTGAATTTTTTTTGTAATCTCACAAGTTTAAGGAAAACTATCCGAAAAGGTCGTGAAAATAGCCGCTCTTCATACATCCATAAATATTTGGCCGGTTCGTAAATTAGATTCGGAGTTGAGTAAACAATTCTCGGTAGGGAGTGAGATAGTATCGAGTGAATAACAGCCTCGATGGTTGGAATAAATGTATCGACGGAGCGACACGTCGTTAATTCGAGGAACGATACCTTGATAAAATATCGGCGAAGCTTCCGCTACCTTTCCGGCCAAGTAGCTTTTTCTCATTCGCCCCTCCGCCAACCGGTTATCTTATTGACCGGTTGCCCCGCGCGAGCCACCTCACCGGGACGAGTCAAAAGATTTTCCCGCCTCGGCTGACTAAATTTCGTCAAGGATAACCGAGAAAAGTTTAGCGCTATGAGTTACGATCTGTGGACAATACTTTGGCCGTTGGTTTTCATACCGGGCGTGTAACTTATATTTAATTACTGTCGGTAATATATTAGATTTACAGACTTTGCGGTAAAATATCGCAACATTAAGAAAAGCTCGGTACCGAGTACCGGGGCAGAGGGATCGCCGCAGCCACCGCCAACCCCCTTCGTTCCCTCTCGCCTAGCCACAATCTCGACGAATCTCCAAAGAGCAATGAGCCACCTTCGTCGGCAGACCGTTGGCATCGTCGCCGGCATTCGGCACTGTACGGAATTTTTTTTTCCCCCCTCTTTCCTCTCGTTTTTTTTTCCCTTTTTTTTTACTTCTACCTGGCCGACACAAGTGGCCTCCGGTGCTCGGAACGAAGCGAGAGGCGTACTTTTGCAAACGTAGCTCTCGCAAACAAGTGAGCAGAACCGGCAGCGCCGGCAACCGCAGGACCGCCGCTAAATTCAGAGTTTCGACCCACTCTAACTATAACCGTTGGATATTTTCCGTTGGAATATCTCCTTTGCTTTTTTTTTTTGGCCAACGATATTTTTTATTAGTCAATGCGCCGACTAATTAATGCGACTTGAAAGCACGCGGATTCGCCCCGTGACAACTTTTCGACTGAGCTTCTGCCGGGTATTCGGGCGAATTCCCATAAATGAGTATTCCATTATCGGTTCGAAATTTGACTCCCTACTCGTCCGCTCTTTCTCTTACTGGAAAGCTTCTCGGGTAATGAAAAAATTATAAGCAATAATAACGACCTATCATTATTATTATAATACCGAAAAAAAGTAGTGACTGGTCCGTATAGAATTGATTTACGGATTATTCGGGTTGGCCACATTCACCACTTTTAGTTGACAACAATAACGGAGAACTTTTGGATGAAGTCTCTGCGGGACGTGGCCGGATTCCCATAGACGAGCCTCGTATTTCCGGCTCAACATTTTACTCCTAACTCTTTCACTCTTTCCATTGAACGAATAAAAATATAAAAATAATAATAACAAAAATATATCGGTATTACCGCAGACTAGCGGAAAAGTAGGCAACACGCTCCGAGCACCATTGTTTCGTTTGTTCCTCCGCTCGTCCATATTCACCACTTTCGCCCTGCAACAACAGCGACCAAAAAATCCTCACCAACATTCTCAAAGATTGGGAGTCCCGCTCCAGAGGAAAAGTCAGTCTGCAAATCAATGCCAAGGCGCATTACCGAATCGATGCCCTCCCAGGAAAATAGTCGTCCAGGGAGTCGATCGCCGTGAATCTGGTCGAAAATTAAAAGTCCGAAAGGAAGTGCCCAACTCTTCCCGCTTTCCCATTGATTTCCCCGAGCGGTTTTCCCGCCGTTTCGCCTCTCTCCCCCGTTACAGAATTTTACCCATGTACGACTGTAATAGTGGCAACGTAGCTCGCCGGCGTGCTTGACGCTGCAGCCGCCAGCCCGAGCTTCGGGATTCTCACTTTTTATAAATTATTCATTGTATAGGTAGACGCGGTGGAGTAGCCGCCGCGTCGTTTTCACCACTGAAAGCCTTCCACCGGCGAATGCTACCAAGTCCACCCCACCCCATTCCGACCCTCCCCCCTCTCCTCTTCAACCCCCTCTTTCAGCGTATACGCTATGGTTTTCGTGGCCTCGGATGAAAACGAAGTGAGGGAGTGAGGTAGCGAGGGAGCAGCGGCCTTTTCATCGTTCGCTTACCACGAATGTGTTTACCAGGCAGGCAAGTTGGCGTGAACGTCACGGAGCTTTCCTCCTCTCTATCTCGAACTGCGCAGCCCCTCGGCTCTTCCTCTACCAATGAATCTTTGTCATTAAAGCGGTATCATCGGGTTTTGTCATCGACGCTCTACAAAAGCGACGTTGTGCGAGACTGACGACAGTACGGGGGCTTTTTTGTTTTTTGCTTTTTTTTTTTTTTTTTTTTTGTAAACTCTTTTTCTCCGTTTTTTTTTTGTTTCCAGAAACTCGTCAACGAAACCCGCTGAATCGCGAAAGTTCTTTACAAAATAAGATTCCCGGTTGGTGGAGTTTTCCTATCGATCGCGGGATGCTTTTTATTCTTCACAAATTTCGAACCATTCGCCGTTATTCGGTCGAGAGTCGCGGGCTGTGAGCCCGGAAGTCGCGACATTATCCGGCTCGTTCGGAGAGATAGAGTCGAGCCCATTATGCGCCCAATTGAAACTCCGACTCCGCTGCACCTCCGGTTTCAATTAGCCCGAAGCGTTGGACGCGGCTTTGACGAGACGTCGCGCGAATCAACGATGACTCGGGCATTTTTTTTTTTTTTTTTTTTTACTACTTCGTCTCTCCGATTGTTTCTTGCGACTTCGTACGTAACCTTTCGAACGAGCGAGAGCGAAACGCATCGGAGCCTCGGGATGGCTTCAGCGTCGAGGGTTGACGCGGTGCGAAGTTGACACGCTTCGGCGACGGTGACGCAACCGCCCGACGATTCTTTGTCGCTTGCCGCTTCGACGGTCGCCGCTGATTCGATAAACGTGCACGCGAAATGCGATGGCGATTATCTTTGCATCGTCGTTATTTCTGACTACGACGCCGTGGTTCGAGTGTCGAGGATCGCGCGGAAGATCGGTCGGCGTTGACGGAAAAAACGGGATCGGAGCCTTCCCGTTCCTCGCTTTCTCACCGCCATGGCTCAGTCAGCGAGAACCTCGCGAAATTCCTCAACCTCGAAGTCTCGAATGCAACCCTTCGGCGCCGACGTACCGTCCTGAAAAACGTTAATGGAGGCGGACGCGTCAGCGAATTCCACCTGTCTGCTCGCGACCAAACTGTCGTGCCTCCCCGTGCGATTTTCTTTAAGATCGACGTAATCCTGCATCGGCTCTTCGAATCCGCTCGTACCGTTTCGCTAGATCGACCTGTTCCGGGCGGGTGTCGTTCGTTTGCGGTTGGTCCAAAAATTATTCCGATTTCGGTATCGCGATGTATCCTGATGAGATTTTATTTATTTACGATTATTTATTAAAACAGAAAAATGTTAACGAACGTGAACGCGACGACGAACATTCGAGTCCACTGCGTTTTGATTTATGATCCACGTAATCCTGCATCGGTCCTTTGAGTCCGACCATTTCGCTTTCGATATCACGATATATCCTGGTCGGATGTTGTTTATTCATGTTTATTTGTATAAGACTCGTTTATATACGTTTTCCAACCCCGGTGACGCGACATGTCCTAGCCCCGCGTTGTTTATTCACGATTGTTTATTTTAAACATGTTAATGAACACGTTCGTTCACTGGCGGTTCGACAGTCGAGATCCACTTCGCTTTCCTTTACCACCGGCGAATTCTGCATCCGCACTTTCGAATCCGCCACATCACCTCACGGTACCGTGAGCCATCCTCGCCGAGCGTTGTTTACTTACGATTATTCATTTAAAAAACGTTAATGGAAGCGTTCGTCTACTCACGGTCCGGTATCCGAAGCCTCCGCTTTTTTCCTTTGCGGTTGACGAATCGTTGGCTTTTTCGAATTCGGCCATTTCCCCTTTCAGTGCCGCGTTTTTTTATTTTCGGAAACAAAAACCTGCTGAGCAACCCTCCCGTCCTCGCAGCGGGCGGGTCGAGTCGATTTGGCCAAAGTTTTAATTAATACGGACAACGAAGTTAACAATGAGCGAAGCAGGTCCAAAGAATTTCGTCACAAAGGAGCGCCCGATGGCGTTGAAGTAGCGGCAAGAGAAGAGTTTGCCGAGGTGAGAATTGTTGTCGTTCCTTCTTATTACGAGTCGGGCACCGTCGCGGCAGGAACAGTCGAGAGGCGGCCGGAGAAAGAGTTCCTCGCGCAGGTATAGCGCAGCTAGGTCTCTACAAGAAAAATAAACTTGATGCCAGCGTCAAAGCTCAAACGGTAGAGCTATTAGATCCTGCGCTCGACGATATATCCGTCCCCTCTATTTCCATACACTGCACGACACACACAACGCAGAGTCACCTTTTCAGCTGTGTCTCTGCACTTGTATTAAAGTCGATATGAACGAGGAAAAAATATACCAATAAAAGCCAAGCGAATGTATGCGAGAGACCGGTTATTAAAAAAAAAAAAAAAAAATCACGCGACGAGTTTTCGGGCGCCTTTACACGGCCAAAGGGCTATGTTTAACAAACACACCAAATAAAATTCATTTCATGTCGGAGAATCCTATTCGCGGCTCATGACAAACCCACTCGCTGCAAAAGAATTCTATTGCGTCAGATGAATTTTATTCTCAGTGCATTCTTTTAGCACCGAAACTCCACGATTTATTTTTTCTTCATAATTCGACAGTTTTTTTTTTTTTTTAGTTTATTATGTGGCTCTTTGGGAAATGAAAAATTGCAACGAGTGACAAAGTCTGTCGACAAGAAATGCATTCCAAATGTACGAAACTTAACTTTTTTAATAGTGTATAAACATCACAATTAATATAGTGTATATACAGTGACGTCGGTAGCAGAGCTGGACAAGCTATGTAAAAATACTTCAAGTACGAAATATAAAGTTTTAAAAGAACTTAAAGTTTGAAGCACTTGCGATAGTTTTTAGTCTCTCCAATACATTCATCACTTCTTTCATCAAAAAAAGCCACAACAAAATGTCGTAGAAAATTTCATTTTTATATAAATTTTATAGATAGAATGAACGAAAAAATAATTCTGGACCACCTTGGACAAAAAAATTTGTTCAACGCACAAATCTTTTTCGCTGCCTGTAAGAATCTTAATGATTTTCCATTACCGAATGAGTGCCCAGAACTTTTTTCCCTCAATTTATTTCCGTTGCATCCGACGTGTTCTTTTTTTCCCGTTAAATGTAATCGCTCTCGAACCGTGCGTTTTCTAATTTCAATGTGTCACTTCGAATGTTCGAGCAACATTGGTTATCCGTGCGGAGATAAGTTGCGCCAGTGTGAATAAGCCCTTGTATACCTATTCGCGAGGCGTCTCTCTATACCTTCGTCCGTCGTCTCCTTACTTCCTTCCTTCCTTCCTTCCTTCGGTCCCGTGCGCAAAGGCTTCCCGCGCCAAACTCTCGGGTCCTCTTGCCCGCTCTTTCTGACAATTGGATTGCCCGCGCTACTCTCGGCGAGTTACAGATTTTTCCTTCTTTTCCCTGAATTTATTCCGTACCTTTGAAGTCTTCCGAGGCATCGTTCGTTCTCCCCCTCCGTCGCTCCGCTCGCTTTTCCCGTCTCCTGTCGAAAGCTCCCGCAATCCTCGGACCGTTATAGATATACCGTCGAAATGTAGCTCAGCTAGCCGCGAATCTCTCCCTCCGTTCGCTATTCCGTCGCTCCTCGACTCTCTCCTCCCCTTAAGCTCCCCCCTTTTTTTTATTTCTCATTGCCCACGCGAATAAATAATATTTGCCAACGCCAATTAAAATGTTTGAAATACGACCACGCTCTTATCATATTGCCAAGTCGGACTTCATCCTTTTATTTCTTTTTTTTCCCCTCTCTTCCATTTATCTCAATTCCTCCTGGGAGATACTTGAGCTACCGAGAATAATAAAATTGTACGCAATAAATCGCATGGACCGGTAATTCCCGAGGATTCGGACTGCTCAAAGGGCCTTTGAGGCGATATATTCCTTCCGACGAGTCGCGCCAGAGAAAATTCCCCACAGCGTTTCCCCTCGTCTCGCCCCTCGACACCTCGCCCAGTTATAGGTAGAGGAGTTGCGAACCTCGATTTTTAACTACCTTCGTGATCGAAGGCATTAAGGCGCTCTCACCGGGACTTTGAAAGTCGAGTGGATCGCGAGTTGCGGACGATATACATAGAGCACCGCTTCGCTCCCCTTCCCCGACAGCCTCTCGCGACCAAAGCCAATACACACACGTACGATTTCGTCGTTGCTCTTTTGAGAGTTAAACTCCCCGGCATTAATTATCCCCTCGAATGAAACAATGATCCGATACTTGCCCTCCCTCGGCTCATTCGAGATGTTGTCGGTGGTGCTTCTACAGAGGGATTGGAGGAGGGCGGGGGCTTCCAGCAATTACTGGCAAATTCCTTCCCCCGAGTACATTTAACTGCACGCTGCGCAGCAGTCACGTGTACATAAAGTCTGAATTCCAACCTTTCGCAATAAGGAGTTGAAACAAAAACAAGAGCAAGAGGAGTACGAAGAAGAAGAAGAAGAAGAAGAAGAAGAAGAAGAAGAAACAGCGAAAGGACCGAGAGTCAGTAGACGGGGTTTTGCCGCCCTCGCGAGGGAACAACGCCTCTCTCGCGTACCCCATCATACAACTGGCCTTCTTGTATTTCCACCGGTGTAATTTTCCGCCGGCTTGTCCCGGCAAATGTTTATTCATAAGTCGGACGAATGCACCCCGGCGGCCGATTGTCCGACGGCCAACTACTAACCCACCGCTTCGCCGTGTCGTATCCCCTAACTCCGATCTCGCCCCCCCCCCCCCCCCCCCCCTTCCACCTCCCACCTTCAACTCCCACCCCGACCACTGTCGCATGACGCGGTTTGGTTTTTTTTTGCTTTTTTTTTTTTTTTTTCATTTTATCTCGTGACTCGTTTTTGACCCTCACTGGTATGTCATCGTCACACTTTGTAAATATTGATAAGCCCGAGTCAGCTAGCCAGATACACGCTGCGATAGGAGATTGAACAACAGTGAGGACACTCGTTGCGGTTCTGTCGATAGCGTGGACCCTCTTTTCGGATTTTTATAAAACCGAGATACCTCGTTTTTATCAATCGTCAGATCAATCGTTTAATCACTCATCCGGAAATCTTGTCCACTCAGTCGCCCTCCACCATTCCCGTCCCTTTTCGCTTTGCGCGAATAATTCCAATACCAAGATTCTCCGACCCGACAATCCGACCCCTTTCCCCCGCGTCCGTGAAGTTATTATAAAATCGTTGTTATCTTTTGTTTGAGTCGCGGAAGATGGGAGAGATGATGTAAAGCCGTTGGAGCGCGGAATGAGAGAAAAATGGCGCGAGGGACACCGGCCAGGGATTTATCATCGGTGGACAGGTCGTAGTCGGGCCAGTTGGCTCTGTGCAACGCGACCGCGATATTAAATTAAGTTACCTGCACCTTGGAATTTTTCCTCATTACACAGAGCGAACAATCCCAATGTGAACTTTGCCAGGGTTCTCCGACCCTCTCGAAACCGTCCTGCTTTCTCACCCCTCCACCCCACCCAAGGCTTCTTTCTTCCGTACCCATTTTCTTGGCGAAAGCCAAGTGAGTTTTTGGGCTGTGGAGAAATAACGATATAATACCACGGCCATAACCACGGTGAGTAGTGTTACGGTCGTGGTAATTGCAAAAAGAGCCTCGCAATACAATCGCGCGAAATGAAAGAGCTTTTAAAGGTCCGTTACGCCGCTCCCACCACCCACTTTCCTATTTTTATCATTACCGTTTTGTCTCGCTCGCCTCTCCTTTCAGCTCTCCGGTAACTCCCCATCTTTTTTTTTACCTTCGCTAGTTTTGTTTTTTCCCTCCACGTCTCTCGCAGAGCACCACGCGAATTTTCGAAGAACAGTCAAAACAGAGTTTGATCAACGTGTACAAACTCACCGTTTGGAAGAATCCGTCCATCGGGTATTCCCAGCCTGGATCCTCGACCGCGCCATCGTTGAATCCTCCGAATCTCTCTCGTTTACCTCCGTCGTTTGTTTTGCTTTACTTTCCCACCTTTTTTTTGTTTGCGAGTAATTTTTTTTCTCCCCCTCCGATCGCCTCCCGCTATTTCGGATCGCTGTCGGAGAGTGTCGCACGGACGGAATCGTGTGTGTCCCCGCATGGCCGGCGACTCGGTTTGTGGCCGACTCTGTTGACTCGCGTGCTCCCCACGCTTGCGAGACTCTCGACCGTGGAAGAGTTGTACGCGGACAAACATCGGAGCAGTAACTGCGATACGTCGGCGGCGAGGAAGCTTTCAACCCCCCTACGGTGGAGCCGAGAGCGCCGACAACGGTCCCCGGGCTACCTGTACGCATGCGTTTGACATTTGAGCGCCGAAACGAAACCCTCTCCTACCGGTAGGTTTCCTACGAAGCTCTGCCCACCTACCGCCAGGGACGACGATTCTTCCTCTCACTTTGGCTCTCTTACCCCGCGAAACACGATCCACCGGTCCCGATACGAATAAGCATAATCAGCGGTACGCTCGCCGGCTCCGCTAACCGAACACAACGGATAAACAGATCGGCGGCAAAGGATATATCCTGGCGGTTTCGGGCGATGGATATTTAAAGGGGCTACCGAGGAAATGGGAAGAACGGGGCGCTTGCGCGAACCGGCCTGAAAGCGTGGGGGTTCACGGGGGTGTGAGTCAGTCAGGCCACAGCGCGCGCTCAGAAAAGTACCCTTACGCGACGGCCAGGATAACGCCAAGTTCGACACTTTCTTCGTCTGCGAAACGAACGTTTCGCCTCTTCGATAATACGGATCCTGGTCGAGTCACGCTATTCCCAACGGAGAAAGATTATCAGCCTAAGAGTCGGGGTAGTGTCTGAAATGTCGAGTGATTGAGGAATTAACTTGAACCGGAGAGTGCCTTTCATCCGTCGTTGGTGGCTTCCTTCGGCGAGCCACGAGGCCGCGATAACTATCGGCGGAAATCGGTGTATCGTAGTCTGGGAAAATTTTGGCCCGGCGCTTCCGTGACATCGAGAGCAGCGGCTGCGATGGACAGGACGGGCTCTTGAACCAACTTTCGAGTGGTTGTCTGCAGCGGAGAAACTGTGGGAGATTGTGGAAAACCGGGAAGAGAGCGGAAGGGACTTTGGAGAGCGAGTCTCGTCCGGGGTAACGGAGTGACAATGTTCGTGGAATGAGTTTTGTTCGGTCCCGAGGAGAGGAGATTTCGCGGTGTCGATGATAACCAGAGCCGCGCCGGAGTCGAACCGACGCTGTCGGGACGAGGGACTATTCCGAGAACAACATTCGGGCATGAAATTTCCGACGAGGGATTATTGATGCGGCGGGCCGTCCGGGGCGGCAGTCGGCAGAGTCGCTCGTCGGTTCGAGGGGGTGAAATTTACCGTCGCAGTATCAACGGGGAACACAGATGAGAGGCGAGCGAGGGTCGTAAAAATGTTTATCCACGTAACGAATGAACGCGCTCCCTTTCGTGGCGCTTCGTCGGACCGCTCTTGTTTGAGGCTGCACGAAATTTCGCACAAACTTCCACCTGTTTGTTCGCCCATTAACTATCGCTCGCACTCGTTCGACTGAAAAAGGACGAGAGCCCTTACGATTGCGAACGACTCTTCAGACGAATCGTTCGCGTCAGTGCGAACGAGCAGTTAACGACTAACGAGTCATTCGAAGGGTCCTCAGCGATGACTGTGAAAACATGGAATGGTCGTGGAATCATCGAAAGAAGGATTAATCGATCCTCACGAGATTCCCAAGGAATTAGCGAGCCAGGACGATGCAAACTCTGTTAACGACGACGTTTCGTATAAGCGTGCTTAGGGGTAAAACTAAAATTAGTAATCCATGTAGGATCACCTCTCGGTCTCAGCGTTTGTTAGCCAAAACTTTGACCAACCTCGAAACAATCTAAAGTTGCGATTGGTAGTTTCCGTTATCGTCGCAACTTCGTCGCGAGCCTTGTAGACTCTTTCGCGTCAATCAACAGGATCGGAGTTCTTCGCCCGACGGTACGAGTGTGAGCAGAGGCGGAGGAGAAGACGACGTCGGCATCGACCACCGATTAATTATTATTTTTTATACTTTTCGTTGTTTCGTTTTATTCGCCGCAGCAAAAAAGCAGTGCCGATTTAATTACTGACTTGGGTGATTTTTATTTTGTTGAATAGGTCACAGGAAGAAGGGAGGGAAGCTGGCAATTTGGTGTTGAGTGTGCAGTGAGGGTGCGACGAGGACATACAGGAGGGAAGAAGGAGGTCAATATGACTCCCATCTTTCTCGTCCTGTTGGTGGCGATCGACCCGATTATCGCGCAGAATCATCCTGGTGAGTAAAACGACCAGACAATAAAAAGAAACGTGACTAGTGTACGGCGTGACGGTGTGAGCCGCGAGGAGAAACGGAAGAGGGTTGGGAAGTTGCTCTTCGAGCAAAGCTTTCCAAACTTCTCGCCTCGCACCCGCCAGGAGCCGAACATCGCGGCCAGTTTGTGGTTCGAGTTCCGAAGAATCTCGTCTGTACGACGACGATATTCTACACCGGAATGAACTCGTGCTCGGAGTGTTCAACCATGGAACTTTTTTCTTTTTTTCTTTTTATTCTTTTCCCTTTTTCCGCGAAACTATTCAAAGATATTCCGGAGTCCCGACCGATTGGTCGCACTTTCGCGCTTTCCGCGTTCGCCTGTGTCAAACCGCGTTGGAAACTTCGTCGCGGTTTCGTTGCAATTAAAACTGCACCTCGTCAAACTGTAACGCTGATAATTTGACCAATGTTTCCGGGGCACGGTGAGGAAAAGTTGAAAAAAAAAAAAAGGAAGAAGAAAAAGTCTAAACCCATAACGTTTCATAAAGCTCAGCACCGGAGTCGGAAAGACACTAGAGATTTAGAGCTTTGTTCACCGCCGTTGAGTCGTTCTTTCTTCTTTTCTTATTCTTCTTCGTTTCTGCTTCTCTCGTTCCTCACCGTGGGGTGGCAAACTTTTCTTTCGCTCGACTTGTTTTACCGTGCCCGGACCCGCGGGAAGACTCTTCCCTGTTACCCCATCGGCGAACAAAATAATGAGAGAATAATTGCAAAAAATAAAAAAAAAAACCTGTACATAACCATTCATCGAAACGCTATTTCGTCGTCAAGTTTCATCTTTTTTAATCGCGAACCGCTTCAATCGACGGCTTCACAGGCAAACGCAGAGGCGTTCGAGAACAGCCGCGTAGGTGACCAATCGTGTCGGACGTCGCGAGTGAAATAGACTTCTCGTTATCGCTGTAAATTGATCGGCGCCGCTGAATCCGACCGCGTGATCATCGCCGAAAAAATATTCGCAGAATCACCGTGGACACTTCGTCGATTCGCGAGCTCACCGACAGACCACAGTTTTTCGCTTCTTCGAGTATCTCGGAACGTTCGGATCTGAGCGTTTTTCGTTGCAATTACAGTAGCATCGACTGGGCACGGCGATCCGTTCGGCCTCCGGTGGTCGACACGGCATTGCCCATTTGTGCCCGCACCATAATCAGCGATTATGTAGCGTTACCCATTGAGCCCTCGCCAGACTCCCTCACATAACGATGATGTATCCTCGGAATTTCAGTTAGTTAATTACGTTGCTGCGCGGATAATAATCCTAATGCCGCGGTTGGAAACTCCGCGCGGATTAGGGTCAGAATAATGTTGTGCCGTTGAGGCGCGTTCTGTGTCTCTATCCTCGCTATCCTCGCGCAGCAATGTAGTCGAAGCGCACCTTTGTGCACAGTTCCGTGTTATGTGAGAGGAGATAGCTTTTCTTTCTTCTTCTTTCACGGGAGCCGCGGAATTTAATCTGCGAGCGAGCAACGGGATTGTTAGACGATTCCGCGAACTATTGCATGATAACTTATTACTAAAAATTACTCAATTCAACTCTGGGTAGTTGTCGGGAACAGAAAGAACTTTTGGGGAAATCTCCTCGATTTTTTTTTTGTGAAAATATCTTCAGGGGGAATTTAGCAAGTCAAATGTCTCCGCACAATTATGAAGATATATATGCGGAAAATATATTAAAAAATTAATTTATTAACAAAAAAAAGTTACTGTGCTGAAATATATTCTGCATATGAGTCGTGTAATTAATATATGGGAAGGTATATATTTTTTGGATACTTCCGGCACATACTTTACTAATTCTACGTTATCCATTAATAATGCATTATAAATTTTTTTTTGAAAAGTTATATTCAATTTTCGAAAATTATATTGTGTGTACTTTTAGTCCAGGGAATGGAATCGTTTCATTTTTAAAATATTAAACTGCTGCAGGTGCATTTGCGTATGATTTTAGTGAGTGCGCTGTCGTGCACAGAACTTTTGTTTTCAGAGCTTATTTTTTTAACTGCGGTGCTTAAAAAATGCATTATATTCGACATATGAAAATTAAATTACCCCTTTACAATTGTCCACGGGCTGCAATCGATCAGTTGAAATAATTTGAAATTGCCGAAGATGCATTCACATATAATTTTAATCAGTCCACAGTCGCGCGCGGAATTTTTGTTTTCAGAGCTTATTTTTCCAACTGCGGGCGTGGAAAAAAAAGGGTGACCCAACGCGCACGCCTCTCTTGACCGTCCCATGCGGTTTCGTGTTATTTATCGTCGCTCTCTCCGAGTTCCGGAGCGATCGGATAATTTACATTCGGAGCGTGCGGCGTTCGCGAAGCTGATTTTTCAGAGGGCCGCCCGGTGTCCGGGCAAAGCTCCTCGAAAACGTCGAGCTTTTATCAATAATTGACAGAGTGGACAGTCGGTCCGTGACACGACGCGCAACTCGAGCGCTCGCCGTCGAGCTTGCATCTCCGATGGACAACATCACACGCAGTTGGGCCGCAAGTAGCCACGCCGAGTTTCCGAGTTGCCGGAAACTCCGGTGAACCTCCCCGAGGCGAATGAAGTTGCTTAACGTCCCCGACTCGATTCCACTCCAGAAAAATGAATTTTCAAAAAACAAAAAAAAAGCGCCCCTTTCATGTTCGGTCAAACGAGCAACTGCCGGTACCGACTGTTAACCGACACGGCCGAGGGGAATCGCGTAGCGAATGCCTCGTTTCGCGACTATCTCCCTGTCCGTCGCTGCACTCGGACCCGCGGCGTTTCTTTATGCATACGAAATAAATTGAATTTTTCGTGTAGCGTCGCCGTACCGTCTACGGGACATCCCGCTTACGACTTTCGTCCACACTACCTGAGCTCCTTAATTACATTAAATGCTGATTTTTTTTTTTTTTTTTCCAACGCGCCATTACGCGGCTAAACGAGACGTTAAGGGAGTCTTTTGAAATTTTAAATACGCTCGAGTCTTCGTAAATAATAAAAATTAGTCCGAAATGTAGGAGCTTTTCTCTGGTATTTTTTTTTTAAGCCAAGTAAAATGTGCTTTTAGGTTTGTTACTCGAGCCACGGGGACGAGCGGCGGAAAGTTAAGATATATGAAAATCGGAAGTTCGTACATATACGTGTAATGGACCGGGTGTAATTGGAGCAGGTGGGTGGTTCGGGTTCGCGGACCAGCCGCGGGGTTCGCGCCGGATCGCATTAATATCGTCCTATCGAAATTCGCGAGCCGTGCTGCAGCGTGCCGAGCTGGTGCAAGGTCCGCGAGCATTTATGAAGCCCCAAAGTGCAGTTCGGTGTTTCGGCCGATTCCGATTCTCGTCAGACATGCACTCCAAATGCGAATATCCTGATTAACGTACAAGCACGTGCGCATTTCTCACTACGGACACTTGGCAAGTATGACCCGATGAAATTTTTCTTCTTTTTTTTTTCTTTCGCCAGTCGACTGAAGAATTACGCCATGGGGAAACGTTCGAAATATAAGAAATACTCTCGAGTGCAACGTCGAGGGGGTTTTACGGTCCGCGGATTAGCATCGTGGAAATCAAGCATGTGCTAAATATATTAAATTCGGTATTTCTCCATTTTCAGCGCTACATCCAACGGTTACATTGCAAAAATCAAAATACATAAATCGAAGTATCTAAATTTGAAAAAATCGTAGATATATATTTGGAGGTGTAAGATTTTTGCGGCTAAAATATGGATTTCATAGGACCGCATAATGCGGTCCACGAATACGGTCGATATAAGCCCCGCGCGTATTTTCTGCCCATATTGGTGTGGGGGAACGAAATCTCACAGGAAATACTTTGTACTTATATGAATATGACCTGCCCGATAGAAGTTGCTATAAATATTCAGAATATATTTAATACGGGTTATTAGATAAAATTCGTGATAGAACGAAGATGGATTCCAAAAATATAAATGTACAAAATTTCTTAAATATAAATACCGACATTCGCAGAAGTACAGTTGAAGGTGTACAATTTTTCTGGCTCAAGTATATAATTCAAAGGTTCGCATAATACGGTCGATATAAGCCCCGGGCTTTTTTTTCACGTGCGTCAACGAACTTCCGCAAAATACTTGTTCTCACTCTTCGAAAATCCCCGGTCCGGGAATACCTGCAAAAATATACATTCTAAATATATCGAATCGACCATTAAAAACGCCACGAACGTAAATTCCCGAAATGAAAAAAAAAAAAACAAAACAAAACCGTGCTAACTATAAATACATATTCGTAAAAATATATTTCGACCTGTAAAATTTTTCCCCCTAAAATACATTGGGTCACACCGACACATCCGTTCGAAGCAAGCCCCGGGGGTATTTTTGGTCCCATATGGGTGTGCGGTAGAATCTCTTATTCAAGTCGGGTCGGATGAAATACTTGTTCTCACTCTTGGAAAATCACCGGTCCGAGAAAATTTGCTTATCGATGGGTCAGGGTAGAATTACTTTGAGAATTTAGCGGACGGTCGTGCGCGCAGTTTGCTCGCGTACCATACCAGGGAAGATCGTTGAGAGAGAGAGAGAGAGAGAGAGAAAGCCCTCCTCTACTTCCCTATCTTAACAGCCCATCTACATTGTCTCGGCAACGTTACCCCTCTTACGCCTCCGCCCGACGAGTTTATCGTCAACTTAAACAATGCTTTCATTTATTTTCCTTTTTTTTATTTTTCACGACAACGCTCGCGCCGACAAGTGAGAGACGTTAGTGAGGGGTGGTGGGGTGGGGGGAGGGGGGGGGGCGGTGAGAACTGCATACAACACTTTGTAACGGGCACGTCGCCCGGAACTGTGAAGGTTAGGGGGGGCGATTCCCACCTCGAATACCGATAAGAACTCGGAATCGCTCCACTAGCGGCTTTCACACTACCCCCCCCCCCCCCCCCATCTAATGTACCTGGACGTTTTCATACAATAGCTGGTGTACCTTCTCCTCGCGCTATTATTCTGCCGGACTGACAGCCTCTTATTGCCAGCAAGCTTTTCCATACAATAATTCCGAGTCGGCGAGACACTCGTCCCGTCGGCGTATCCGGTCCGATACTGGACCGGGGCTCCTCCATTGATATCGCGGCCACTGATATACGTACGTGGTGTACGTGCTCGTCGAAATTTATCAGGCTCATTTTACTCCGAGAAATATTCCGGAGCAACGGGAGAAAACCGAATAAAATCGAAGACGTTCTTTGGCTGGGTGGGTGGGAGAGTTCGATAAAAATTCCGCGTCGACGTGACTCGGCTTCGTCCGTCCATTTTCAAACGTGACAAGGCGATGCTCCAAGCTCTCCACGTTTTTCTGCTATCCTAGAGCGAGGAAGGAATTTGCTTGGATATCCAAACCCCCGCCTTTACGAGCTTAAAGAAAAAAAAATTTTAACCAAAAATCCGTCCATTTGAGCTTTGGGGCAAGGAGAAATGTCCGAGAGAAAACGTTTACCCGACTCGTCAGTATTGAGACGTTCGAGTTTTTTTTTTTCGCCGGAATAGACCGTAAATGTCGGTCGATTGAAAAAATTGTTGAGGGAATAATTCGTGGAATTTTTTGGTTTTCGTTTTTTTTTTGAGGCTGCGGTGTCAAGCTCGTTTGCTGCGGCAATTAAACGAGCTCCCGAGGATTTCGTGCTTTCACCCTCCCGGATCTCCGCTGAACGGGAATTTCGAGCTCCGGCGACCCACCGAGTCGTGTTCGATAATTGTTGATAATAATTCCGGCGCCCGGTTCGGCAATCGGCTTCTCGAGATTGCCGGCAATAATAACATTAATAATGGCGGGTACCCTCAGAGACGTTATATCGGGATTATTGGAGGTGTGTATACGAGCGTGTAAGCCAAGCGCATTAGACGAATAGCGTCCGCGTGTGTATAACAGCCGGCCAACACTCGCCGCCCGTTTATCCTCTTGCTCGCGTTCGTTCCTCGATACCTATAGAACAACCTCCCGTCAGGCCACGTTACGTGTTCCGTGCCCTTGCGTTGCGAACGTGTGGGAAACGCGGTTGACCCGGCTACTTACCGGTAGGTAAGGTGTACCCGAGGTCTTCGCGCTACTCGGCGCCGAAGCCGGATCCGCACCCAGAGAAATCCCCCAAATCCGAGATCCTATTCTTCCGCGAAAAAAGAGAAAGTAATGAAATTGTGTTCTCTAAATATCGCTTTACTTATCAATAAGAGATTTCCGTACCAAGAAACCACCTTGCTTTATTTTCGCTCTGACGTCGATCTTAAGCCTCAAAGTTCAAACGAGGTCACGCAATCCAAAATCGCAAAGTTAAACACTGCTTTTTTTTGTTTCAAATCTTCGACACGACCTAATCCTAAGTCGTTAAGTTTCTTCTCGTACATTTGCTCAAAATGGTGAATGGGACTTATTTTCTTGAGAAGCCTCGACTCAATCTGACTGAAAATCGCGAAGCTAGAAAGTGTTTTTTTTTTTCTTCGGAAATCTTTTAAAAAACTTCACGTCCCTTTATTCCCAGAGCAAGTGAATTATTAGATAGTTGGAGATAAATTGGACGCCATGCACACGCAGCCATTCGCTGAGGAAGGTTACTCAGGAAGGTTCAACTATCAGTCACTTTGCTTCCAGGACGCCCGAGAAACTCCCGATTAGAAAAAGGTGTAGATAAGGTTTTTCGTAAAGCGAAGCTTGAGCGAAAAACGTGCCCGAAGGCGTGTTTCCTCGCCTCGTTATCGAAATGCATTTATCCGGGCACATTGAATATCGCAAATCCATCGACGCTGGTGATATGGCAAGAGTCGAAACACGGGAAAAGCTTGTGAATTCTCGCGTCGATGATATCCGATAGATAACAACGGGGGAGGGAGAGTCAGTGGAGAGACTGAGACTACGCGCTGGGTGTTTGCCGCTTTTGCTTGTGCTCTTTCTGCTCGTCCCGAACTATCTGCTGTTACGGCGTTCGATCCTTCGAGTCGTCGGGTCTCCAGAGACTATCGTTCGCTACCCGACCATCCGCCCTTCCCGGCCGACCCCGAACCACCCTCGGATCGCTATTACTGTTCGCTACTACGGCTTTCTTCTCTTATCTTTTCGTCTCGTCTCGCGCGCACGTATCCGCCCGCATTTCACCAACCTCCCGAGGGGGTCGCGGAACCGGCCTCCCCGATCACTTCTTTACCCTCTCCTCGCGCCACCCGGCCACCCATATTCTCACGCTAGCTACCCGCTCTTTCATTTGATTTTTTTCCTTACTTATTATCCTCTCCTCGCTCCCCCAACTCCTCGTCCCTTCAATGCATATTCGGGGCGTTTTTTTTTATTCCGTCTCTCCTCAACCGGAATTCTGTATTGTCGCGGCGCATGCGCAGGAAGAGGACGATGGTTCGAGCATCGTCGTTATCTTGGCACCTTGTCGCCGGCTCTACCTTTTAACGGCGAACAACACAATAAAAGGGTGAGAGTAGTTTTACAGTGCCCGTTCGCGTTGGTTGATCACCGAGGTGGCTTATGGGTTTTACAGTGTTCGACGAGTACTTCTCATCCGTACGTACTATCGCCCTGGCGCTTGACACGCGAGCCTTCCGCGGTGCTCGCCGACCGCGGATCGCGTGTCGAAGCTCATATCGAGGGCACACCGAGAGTTCACGACGGCCTCGCACCGAACGGGACACCCGGGGCTCGCCTCGCTCTACCTTATATCTATTTCTATTCACTTTTGCTCTCCCCGCCGTTCACCTATCAACAAGCACCCCTTTTAGCCACCGCTATTGCTTTTTCTACTCATCATCTGGCTTCTTGGCGAGCACCGGTGGAACGAGTAATTCAAAGTCCTCGAGGACCTCTCGACGAAATCTCTTGGCTGCTCTCGTGCTTTTATGAGAAAACGCTCGAGAGCAAACTCTCGGGTTAACCAAAAACCCCCCCTCCTCGTTCGCCTAGCTCTCCACTCTCGGCGTTTCTATTATAATATAAGGTATACTTGGAGCGGGAAATGAAGATTCAATCTGCAACGTCCGTGCGGACAACATTTTTTTTCGCCTCACTCCTATCTCTCCCGAAATTCATTCGAGGTTCTCGTGTACCAACGAGGAATTAGTAATCTCGGCACGTGTATCTTGCCCGAGAGGGACTCGGCGTTTTTGCGTTCCTAGTCATAATATTGTACGGTGTACGAGCGGGAAAGGAAAACGAGCAGCCGCAAACTCCTGCGGGCCAGAGGCAGCGGGACAGTTATTAATTATCGCGTGTTCTTCAAGTGCGCCTGCCTCCTGCTTTCCGCAATTCCTCGTCCCTGGCTGTCCCGCCAGCCAACGTGGCCGAACCACCTTATTTTGATTAATATCATTTTTTCTGAAGGCCCGATACAACTCGCGAGTCGGGCTCGACTTTTGCGGATCGAGTAAAGTCACCCCAACGTGCTCACTCTGAATATTCCATCGATTAATTTATTCGACGAAGTATTATCGTCGAAGGGAGTGCACAGAGAAAAATCAGGAGTTCCGCGAATCAACGAACTGAGCTACTCCGACGGTAAGTCGGTGAAGCCCATTTTCCATCTATTTTATTTATCATTCGTTTCAAGTGACTCCATTCGTTCGGATAGCTTATCATTTTTTTTAACAGTCTCGCAGCGAGTTGACTCATAGCGGTGCTTATTTCAACTCGAAAAAAATGTTAGCCCGGAATTAAACGCTCAACTTCGGATGAATCTAAAAAACGGACAATATAGGGTCGAGCGGGTCGGATGTATTGTGGAGGTGGATGTTGGCGTGTATCTTTGTTCAGAGGCCGGTACACATGGGTGGGAACAAGTAAGCGACAGTTTGTACATTGCTGCCGCCGGTGCGTGGTAGATGGACAGCTTGTTGTAAAAGTATATAAGCCTATTTGGCAGATAGCCAAGCGAGAAACGTTTGCTGACCCGCCCGGTAGGTTTTCTCTCGTTCCTCGCCAACATGGCCCGAATATAGGGTAAGGTCGGGTAATTCGGAAGGCTGCACACAATCCCGAACGGCATCAAACGTGGGGTCGATGATTCGAGCACTTTTCGCCGGTCCCACTATTGGCTCGGGCAATCTTCCCTACAGCTCTAAAAAAGTCCCCGAACATGAACTTCGGTTGAGGTTCTTTGAAATTGTTTGGTGGTCCGAATTACCCATTCTGATCCTACACGTCGACGAGGAGAAATTTCAGTTCGCTCATCGGTTGGTTAAACTAAAATTTAATTAAGATGAACATGGTCCGAATATAGGGTGAGGTTGGGTAATTCGAAAGACTGCACACAATCCCGAACGGCATCAAGTCGAGCACTTTCCGCCGGTCTCATCATTGGCCCATGAATATTTCTCAAAAGCCTAAGAAAGTATTCGCATCAGCGACGTTAGTTAATGTCGTTACGAATTGTGCGACAGTGTGAATTACCCGTTCTCACCTCGTATGTCGACTCGAAGAAATTTTAGCGCTCTCGTCGGTTGGTTGAAACAAATTTAATTAAGATGAACACGACCAGAATATTAGATAAGATCGGATAATTCGAAGAATTGCACAATCCGAAAGGGAACTGGAGTTCGCTAATTCGACTGCTTCTCGCCTGTCCAACATTGACGTCAGCAATTTTCCCTACCACCGGCAAAAACGTTCTCGGATTATAGACCTCAGTTGACGTTCATCCAAATTGTACGACAGTCCGAATTTCCCACTTTCACCCCACACATCCTCTCGGAGAAATTTAAGTTCCGTCATCGGTTGGTTAGATCAAACTTTAATTGAGATGGTACCGGTTGGAAGAAAAAAAAGCCTCCGTTGCAACGTCGAGTGGCAATAATTTGTTTGTGTTTCATTTCCAAACGGAAGAATATGGTGGGCCGACCAATGAGGAAATGTACGGTAGATGCCGGGTGGAATTTATATATATATATTTTCATCTCTTGTTGCCAGCTACACCGAGAGAGCGGTCAACGCGGAGAAATGTGAGGGCGAGGGAGGATCGCCGGAGCGTTCACCGCCCAGGCCGAGTTGATTTATCGGTGGGTAGCGTGACACCGTGAATAAATAGAAAGGTGATCGAAAACAAAATCCCACGGAAATGGGTATAAATGGCTGGCGGGGATCGAACCTCGCTCCGGCCAGGCCGCCTGGCTGGAAAATAAAACAAAACGCTACTTGGGGGGGGGGGGGGGCAGGAAAAAAAACACAAACAACGTACACCTCCACAACCGAGGGAGAGAGGGCGAGAGAGGGGCAGCAAGGGAGATGGAGAGAGCGTTCGACCGAGCACGGTTTCGAAATGATTGGATTCGTACGATACGTTTATCGGTCGGAGCTTCAACGATGCTTTTCAGTTAGTCGAGCCCCATTAAAGTAGCGCGAGCATTTTGCCGTTGACGGGTAGCGCAAACTCGATTTCGATCGAGCTTTTTCGTTTAAATAGTTTGACGACTTTTAATCGGTCCAAACTGTGCGCATCCGAGAAACCCACCCGGAGCTACAAGTTTTTGTACAAGATTTTTTCCTTCCATTATTCACGTCCAAGTAGGATTTCCCGGTGCTCGGAGCGCCGTATTGTCGAGTCCGCTCTCACCGGGAGCTCGCCGAAGCTTAAAGCCCCGGTAAACCCTTTCGAGTCGAATTCGCGGAAAAATAGTCCAAACATTGCGGACAGCGTAATTCTCCCCCGCGTACTCTTCAGAGTTCTTACGGCGGAAAGTTCAGTTGCTGGACTCTGGACCCAATGGATATAAAGGACGTATCAGGCTGAGTTAAAGTGTGATTATGCCAAGTGTGGTTTACATTTCCTACGGCGGAATGGCTATTCGCGGTCTGCCGAGCATAGTTTTCGGGCGAGGTTTACCGAGACCACTGTGCGGGCTACCGCTGCCACCCTTCCTTTGAGCCGGTATTGTCGTTGTCCTGAGGCACGTGATTCCTCGCTCCCTATCTATCTCTGCGGACCAGTTCACTCCGCTCGTATGTTTGAGCTTCCACCGTCATTCTCTCCGACGTTCTCTATCTCGGGCAGCGCGGGACAATCTTGTAATTCGGATCACGGTAACCGCGTCCAGAATCGTTACCGCGTGTCCGATTCGTCGGACATCCCGGACGTTTCTATCTTTGAAAACCGGAGTCCGCCACGTCGAGCGAGCGCATCGTACCACCGATTGCGGAAATGCCTGAGCTGGTTCGAGCATCGAAGCTCCGTCGTCACCGGAGCGTTTCCGTGCTCAGCGGTTCGCTTCTCCTGTTTACACAGTTTTAATCGATCTATGAAAACACATATGCTCGTCGAGAGCAAGTATCCGCAAAGGCGGACGGAGAGCGCCCTTTCGGAGCGAAGTCGGCGCCGTTCGGCCGTAATCTCGTCGAGTCCGCAAGGGTTCGAATAAACACACGAAAATCTTGAACTCCGAAATGGTAAAAATGCGTTATCGAGAGCGGTGTATACGGAACGATGTCCGCCCGGTCATTATTCACGGTTTATCTTGAAATAATATTCGCCTATGAAAATTAACACCCAGGTATTCTTATCCGAGTTATCTTTAACGGGCACTCGTTCGGGAATCGCCCGAGTTAGTGGAACTTTTTTGGGCACCGGACGCCCCCTCGGGATTTTATAGCGGAGTTTGGCGATTCCGTAGGTGCGATTTCGGGCAGGGGGTTGCCGAGTGCGGCCAGTGCGGAGTTAACAGTAATATAGGAGAAAGGTAATCCACGGTCGAACCACGAAGGCCCAACGGAAAGCTTCGACTGGCAACACAACTGCGGGAGAGAGGCCAGGGCCTCATAAATATTCACGATGAAATCTACCCCTCGATAATAACGGTCTGTGGCGGTGCTCTGACGTTGGCCCCTCTCCCGAAATATACGATGAATGCCGTATCAGTAGACGGTGGCGATGAGCGGGGGCAGCGGTGAAAGAGGGTGCCAAGGTTCTCTCCGTTGAGAATCGGCAATCCATGGGCTGGCTCGCAACGCTTCCATTTTATATCAAGATTAAAGAAGCGAGATTGGCGAGAGCACGGAGGGATCGGGAATGATTTATATTAGGAAAAAAAATACGCGAGTGCCTTTCCTCTCGGTAGATCGATGCTGATGACTAGCGGAGACAAATAACAATAGGCAAAGACGGATGTTACGCGAGCTTTTCGGTCAGGATGAGAATCCTTGTTGGAGGGGAATTCGCCCGTGGAGAGAGACACGCTCTTCGTGGTGGGGTCCGTTGCACGTCGGGAAAAAAGAGGCGGTCGGAAGGAAACGGCTCTCTGGCAGCGAGAGAAGGGCCCTGGCCGATGGCTGTCCGGCAAGGAGTAAATTGGGAAAAATGTCTGGAGGTTGTTTGGAGGATGGCAAACACGAGCGAGCTATCCTTCGTGGCTGTCGCCTCGAGCCTCTCCCGGCGCGTATCTCCCGGTAGTGGCGGCCTGGCCGGCCGCAAGCCACTCTGTTTCCCTCTCGCTAATTCTCTCCCTTCGTCCCTCCCTTACAGCTACCGCCGGCCAACCCTAAAGCCCAGACCCCCCCGCCCCCCGCCCCATTTCGAGCTCGAGTTCCTAGCCGAGCTCCGGAGCCCCGGGGCTAGCTCCGTCCTACGTACGTGGAGGCATACAACCCACCATCGGACGCCGCTTTATTCCACCTCTCGCCGACCCTCCACCAGCTCTATTCTACTTCTACCACTGCTTCCACTCCATTTCCACCTTCTTGTCTTTCTCTACCGGCTACCGCCCGCACCGTCCAAACTCCACCGCCTTCGTCTCATCGCTGTGCCTTATTCCACGGGCAACTTCCACCCGGCTTTCGACCTCCCGTTCACGAACCCGAGGAAGACCACCTCTGAACCCGGGACTCCGGTCCACCTGCACGTCGCGTCGCTCGGCCAGAAAATTGAGGGTTCCGCCGCGAAGTAGAGAGCACACGAGGATCTTTGTTGCCAACCGATCATTCAGCCCCGAGCGTGTCAATCGTTATCCCCCTACAGACCCAATGTTCTCTTTACCGTTGAAGAAAAAAAATTATTCCAAAGTGATCGACGACTTTTTTTTTAAAAGAATTCCCGGTAAAGTTCATTTTGGTTTTACTATCGGGCACACCGAGGTAAGCGTTTGATTTGCTTTAGTGTTTAAAGTTATATCGACATGATGTGAAGATTAATTTTTTTATAATACCTACAAATATTTGATTGACGTGATTTTCAGTTTTATCCACGCAATTCTGCTAACCCGCCTTCTGCAAGAAAAACCCGGAATTTCACATATCGCTAGTCGCGACGCTAGCGTATCGAATGACTTGGTAGTTTTTCCGTTATCTTTCCCTCAGCAGATCCAGAGGACATACAATTTTTCCGAGATTAATGACTCCTTACCTCGAGTATCGCTCGGATTGCAGCGTAACGATACCTCGACACACCGAGTATAAATTTCTCCGGCGATAGTTAGTCGGTGTCAATTTTTTTCCACTTCCGGAAACAAGAACGATGTCGCAGCGGGATTCGTCCATTTCTGTTGTCACCTCGTTCCACGACAGACGACGCCAGCTCGTTTCTCGCGTATTTTCTCACCTTCCACATGGATACATCCAACCCCGTATCCAATTCGTACAAACTTTGGATTTCTTTTCCCGACTCCGGGAAGGTTTCCGCGTACCCGAGAGACCGAAAGACGACAGAGGAGAGAAGTGATGCGCAGCGGCGAGTGGAGTTTCTCCGTTCTTTCTGTCTCTCAGCATCATCCTCGTATGTATTGAATCAGTGGGTAGCGCCGATGCGGACTGACGTTTCGAAGCGCCCCGCTTCATCTTTCGCCGAGATCACTGCAGGCTGCGGAACGACTCGCTCGAGAAGACCAGTCGGTACGTTCGAATTAACATCGGCATGCCGATTGAACCGTGTCCAAAAAATCGCATTGAACCGGAACGCATCCGTACCGCGTGGAAACCAAGAATCAGTTGGGTGTGGCAACGATCAGTTGTGCCGAAGAATTCCGAAGATTCAATTCTTCACCAGACAATTAATCGTTCTCTGAGACAATTTCCGTTGGTCGAGACGAGGCACCGTAAATTGTTTCGACCACCGAGCGAGAGTAGTTGTGCCAACCAAACCAGCTAGTTGGGGAAGCAAGCGACCACCTCCACTTACCGGTTAGTTGGCGCACCCGACTGGTTGCCAGAACTAACCGACTAGTTTCCGGCTCCATTTAAACGGCCGGTACAACCAACCGTGGTTCTTGGGTGATGTCCGGACCGTTATTGAGGAGGTCGGAGCGCTAGTTAGATGAGAGCCGGAAGAGCCACTCAAGGTGGCTATGTCAATAAGTGGAATTATTCTTGCTGCTAATTAAACCCAACCGACGTGCCGATGGTTTTTCCAACTGTACATTTTTTCCTCCACCGGACGTACCTTCTCGTCCTTTTTTTTTGTTGAACCCCTTTACTTCTTTGTTCCGACGTTTCGCTCGGTTCCAAGTGCGGTCCGAATTTCAGACTTCGCACGAGAAACGGAAAAAGTTTGTCATCAGGATTGCGCGTGTGGGGAGAAACAATCGAGTGAAACTCGAGGTTATCTCCGGCTCCGCTCCACCTCGCGAGGTACTCCAAAGTTGACAACCCCGAAGATCCGAATCCGGGCACAATGGACTTTTTTTCGAGGGCGCCGACACTTTCTTTCATTCTCTCACTTGGCAAGGGCGTCGGCTGAGTTCCTCGTGCCTGTTGGGCGCGAGTGTGTATGCCGTCTAGTGGGCTCTCGGGTTGAATTAGGTACTCTGGAAACATCTTACCGGGGTTTGCCTTGGGACATCGTTACATCAAGCGACGAGGAGCCTCATTCGACGTGGAAACCACGAGCTTCAGGCACCTTCCCCAATCGAGTTGTCCGACTCTAATTCAACGGAAGGAGGGGCAAACAGTAAGATTCTCTGTGCCATTCGCGGTCTTCCCCCCTTCTCGCGTTACGCCGTTTGTTTTATGAAAATTCGGTGCGCCCGTCCAAACAACCTCGTTTCGTCATTTGATACGACGGAGTAACCGCCGCACCGAGCCGGGTCTCATTCGCTATGTAAGACGTTCCCTTTGACCAGAGAACCGAAAGTTTCGGTAAAAGGATGAAAACTGGGAATGTGCCAGATAGTCTGTAGACGAGCAAAGACGATAAGATATACATCGAGCGATACCAGTCGTCGATGCTTCTTCTGGCCCGGGGAAGCATCACTTGTTTTCCGTACCGACGACGACAAAGCGACGAATTTCACTGTCAATGGCGAACAAAAAGTCGGTGGTTGAGAATAATACGGCGACTACCGGTAAAACGAACAAATCCACGACAGTAATTTCATCCGACAAAAATCTTTCTGCTAGCGAAAGGAACAAAAAAAAAAAACATAAAAAGGAAAACAAAGAAGCATCCGGGAATACGGAAAAGCGGGGAAGCGTGCGAGAAAGCCGCAAAAAAATTCGCGAGCGGAGAGTATGAGAGTCGCGTGTGGTTTGGTCGAGGTAAATTTTCTTGCTGGGGCTACATTGTACCGTGGGCAAAATTGAGTCGGTCCACTGTACCGACGGTAAATACTTGGAACATATGTATAGAATGGCCTGGAAATATCCATACCGGTTGGCTAATATGCCGTGCGTTATGAAGCCTCGAGCAAATTACTCGACGATTTGCGCGAAAAGGATTGGCGTGGCGGGTGGCCAGCGAGGGGCGGAGATGGTAGCGTTTGGCCACTGAAACCGAGGCGCGATTCCAGTGCTAATTAACTCTTCGATTAGGGAATTGCGCGGGTAGCCTCGCGACCCTCGCCCATCTGGGGCTACGGGGAACCGGGAAACTCGAGTTCGTGCGAGCGATACGCTAAATTCTGATGAGATCGAATGGAGATGGAGGGGAATTGGGTGGTGGCCGAGACCACGGAGAATTCGGAAAATAGGCTTGTGTTGTGTCGTTAACGCGGGCCGCTTTCCAAATCGGCTATGTGAGTCGACCGCACGGGATACCAGTGGCCTAACGATAAAGTTGTGCGCACGAGGAATCCGGCGAATCGTTCACCGACCTTCGCAATCCAATCGATTACATCCCAATTCTCTCTCCTCCCCCGTTCACTCCCTCTTCGTCGGCAAAAATTTAACTTGGAACTTTGTCTGTGAATCACCGAGCATACGTGCCCGATCGACTGAGACATGGTAAACGCGCCCGCTCAGTGAGGGCCGCGAGACCCCCCTCGATAGATCGAGTTCCACCCTCGTTTTCGCTCAATCACGTACCAACGCCCGCGGCGTTTGCGTTTCTGCGCGACTCTCGCATGTAACTCGACACATCACGAGAAATCAGGAATCGAAAAGGAATTTGCTCCCCCCCCCCATGGGAAGTAACAACTTTTCTCATGCACTCGGATCCGGATCGGTCGCTTAATTTCCAACAGAGCTCATCCATTTACCCGGATATTTTTATTTACTGTTTCGTTTTATGTCCGCGAGCGATCGTAGAATCATTTCAACTATGCGTACTCTCATCCCACATCTCCCAAGCTCTTCTCTACTTCATCTTTTTTTCGTTCCGGTGAGGAGCGTTGAGCCAATAAAAAAAAGAACGGAGAGGGGAAGGAAGAACGTCGCAGGTCCCAATCGGATTGGCACGAGGCATTTTATCGTGCCGTAACTCGAAATTGCTTGTCTTCGAGCGTTATAAAATGTCTGGCAGTTGCTACGCGGATAGACCACCGGGGTTTGATGTAAGGAAGGTATAGAAGAGCACTGGCTTATACTCTCGGAGGAGCTACATTCTGGACTTGTCAGACACTTCGTAAATGAGATATTCAGACCGGTTTCGAGCGCTCCATCGAACCCTCCGAGCCATTCCCAAGGAACTTCGAGTTTTTATTAAAAATTCATTGAATTATGTGGTCCAGAAAACTTTTCAGAAATCTCCGATTCGAAGCGAAAAAAATTGAGAGGGCGAAAACTTCTTTATATACATCGGGGAAGCCATTCGAGAAACTACCAAGTCATATAGTAAATTTTAAAGATACCAAAAAAAAATAAAAATTTTGACCGTCACATCGGCTTGATGTAACGCTCGAAAATGTGTACTCAATCTTCACAGAGACCAGAGCAATTTTTTCCGACCTTGTGTGCTTGAAAAACAAAAAATTTCGTAGATAAACGCTGAGATTCATATTGTTGCGATAGTCAATGGTTGTACACGTGAAAAATTTGGTCGGCATTGAACAAAAAGTCTACCATCACTGTGTCAGGAATTACAGTATATTTGGTGGGAAGAAGTTATATTGCAGCAAAAGTTACGAGATATTCATGTAATGTCTGCGATTATGTAAATTGCACTATTTTCTAGCAGGAGTTGAATTTGATACGAATGTTCACCAGTATGTTTTCGCAGTTTCCACATACCTGAGAGTTCTGTTGATTTTTACCAGATTTGAGATAATTTTTGTCAGATCCTTCTCTAAGGGTAATTATCTCTTTCTCCACGGTAAAAAAAATCATATGAAATTTAATGTACCTGAGTAGAAGTTTTCATGTAAATATCGAACCTAACAATACGTATTGTATTTCCCCCGCTTCCTGCTATCGCGAATCAGTCGATTATTCTCCCGTCTCGATATCCGAAACAAAAACCCGCGAGACGGTAAAAAAAAAAAATTCTCACCGTCCACCACCTAGAAAAAACGTTCCGGATCGAACGAAGCGAGACCGGTCTCTCCAGACGGACGGCCGGTGGTACAGGAAACAAAACAAAAAAGTTCATGTCCTATGTACGAAGGAATGAGCCGCGTGATAACACCGGAGACCAAGGGAAGGCTTGTTAATTTCATGGGCCGTCACCTCGTGCCAATCCAATGAGCCCGCAGTGTGATTTTTACCAGGGAAATTTCCGTCTCTTTAACAGTCGGTAGAGATCCGACCAACAGCTGATGCGGGGACGAATACAACTGATACGCCGGATTCTATTTAGTTTCGAACAATCACGCTTCTTTTTTTTACCTCTCTGTTTTCGCACGATGGAATTTACGGACTCATTCCGATTCGCTCATCCGAATCGACGACCAGTTGAATTGTTTTTCGGCTCCATTGCTTCGCGCACTAATAGATATTGCTTTCCGTCCATCAGACGCTACGGCGGACGGTGCAGAACGAGAGAAAGTCCCTTCCGATCGCGAGTTTCGCCGAGGCGTCGGCTATACATTTGAGACGGTTGGATTAGTCGGAGCCGCGGTCTTTCGTTTCTCGCCCGGCTAGCTCGTCTCGAACGGATAAGACGCCCGTGCGTTTTATTTTGGCGAACCGTTGTGATGGACCGAGCCGCGGCCGGGCTGGCTCGGGTTCGCGCGAAACGAAGGAGGATAGCTCGCCGCAAAAAGTATCTATGGTAGGAGAGAGGATGAAGAAAAAGATAGGTCGGATGGGAGGTAAATGGGCTCGGAGTCACGAATGGGACGAAGCGAGAGGGGAAAAATCGAAGGCACTTAAAAAGTGGCAGGTACGCGTACTCTCTCCGTGCGAGAACTCCGCCGCTACGATGTAGACATTCTCGGAAGGATGGTTTCGTGTAGGAGGCACTTTCCTTCGGCAACTCCACAAAACTCGCCCGCTCCTCCGTTTCCGCCTTTTTACTTCGACATTCCTTCCTTTTCTTCCGCCACTTTTTTTTTTTCATTCCTTTTTGCCTCGAACAATAAGTGGATAGAGAGAGCGGGTAACGCCACATGGATCTTACTCATCGCCCCCTCCTGTCGGAAATGTTACCGGAGGAGCCTCTAATACACTTGTATAATTTAACGTCGAAAGGTTCTTCATTATTTCGTTGCTATGCGCCCTGAGCGCGACGCAGGGGCAGGGCGAGGGTACTTAATAATACTTTTGCCAGTCACTAATCCACGGACTCGAGGAACCAAAGTTTTCTCTATAAACCTCTCGTTATTCGCGCGTACGGGTAGTCGAGCGTTGGTCGAGACGGAGCGTGTAGGGTCTGGGAGTGAAGGAGGACGGTGGAAAACCAGCTCGAACCGCGCTACGCCACCGTAGTTTTGCGGGAGCCAGTCTGCCTCCGTAGCGCTCCATCAAGTATTAAAAGTTCTCGAATCGACGCCGCAGTAAAAGGAAGAAGAGTCGTCGAAACCTGCAGCGCGATTCCATCCTATTATGCACACAGCGGCCCTGTACGGCTGTGATCGCACGGTGGAAAACCCTTCATTTTTTTTTTTCACCAGGACTCTTCACATCCGAGTCGCTAATCCGACCGGCACGCGATTCTGGGTCTCGTTAGCTCGTTCGCCAATTAGCCACCGGCTGGTCGATACAAATTTTCGAGTGCGAAGAATCGCAACGCGGTTTCTGGGGTCAAGGATCGGAGAATACGGCGAACGGGCTTCGGTCAACGGGGGAGCAGTGAGCCTCGTCTTTATTGCCCCCAGAGTCTCTATACACCGAGTCGTTCGCGCACAGGCGGCATCGACGACCACCACGCGCATCGAACTCCGGGCCACAAAGATCCTCTAAAGTTTTTCCATTTTATAGCTGTTGGCCCGAAGATATTTAATTTTTCTTCGGGGAACGGCTTTACGGTGATCGTTCGCCGATTTCCCGGGCGCGGAGATACACCAACATGAGGAGGGATGTTCGCGATGGAATGTCGGATGAAAGTGCACGGATCGACCAGAAAACCGGCATCAACTTTCCTTATTCTCCGGACAGAATGGAACGGTTACAGCGGGAATAACAGTGATACGCGAGTCCATCGAGTTTGCCAATTTTTTCTCCGTTTTTTTCTTGTTATTTGTTCTCAACCCTTATCGCGTGAGTTGGCTCCAAAGTTGAGCCCTCGGCATTCATGCGGCGGTTCGTGCGGCTCGGAAACATCATCCCCATAACGCCGAAGCGGTAGATCGGCACAAGACCGGCCGTAGGTGCTGGCCCGTTGGGACACGAAACCAACCTCTCTCTTTGACCCGCCTTCCGGGAAATCAATAAAAAGCCCTTCGCATCGCGTGCACTCGAGCACCCAAGAAATTAATATCTTGATGCGGTCTCGACTACGCCAAGTGGTCGAATACAAAAGCTAAAAAAAATTATTGGCCTCAATATATCACACGTAACGCCCTCGGAGTATTGCCTCGATCCGGAGTTCGCCCTCGTCACGTTCTACTTTGTTTGAGTCTCGGGCATATTTTTAGAAGAATTTCCAAAATTTGTTGTCCCCGCTATAAAGGAGAATCGAGAAACCGAGATACTGAAAAAGGGGTGGTAGGAAAGAAAGCGCCAGCTCAGAGAGGATTGATTCGTTGAGAGGCAAGATGGTTTCCGATGTCTCGACGGAACGGATAAGGAAGCCGAGGCAACGACTGACGGATGGGTTCGAAAAGACGATGGTGGCTCGGCGGTTTCGACTACCTGGCGACAGTTCGAACATACGATAACCGGGACAGACCCACCTGGGTTTAAGGAGGGGGTCTAATTCGGATGCCGATTGAAAAACGAGGAACGGCTCGTCGTCGTCGTCGTCGTCGTCGTCGTCGTCGTCGTCGTCGTCGATCGGTGGGTGGGGGGTTGAAACTGCCCTGCAGAAATGGTCTCGGACGAGGGAGATTGCGAAGACGAGCGGAGAATGGAAGGGAATAAGGAACGACGGCAGTTGAGAGGATGAGGATCAACAGAGACAGTGGGATTTTCTTACCAGCATACCCGAGTCCTTTTGGCGCTCTTCTATCGTGCGCTCCCTCGACACTGAAGCGAGGCTTGCGCGGGGAACGAGAGGGGGCGGAATGGACAAAGAGGGAGAGAGGGCGTGCGCGAAAGAGACGGCGCGATCGTAATTTAGTGGCAATCAGCGGACTGAAGGTTTTGTGGCCACCAGGGGAGATTCCGGATGCACCATTTATTCCTTGTCATAGAACGAGTTATTAGTTGTACGCTGCGCCGTCACCCCCGCCAATTTCACGCCATTCTACTCGCATACCCCACCACGGTCCGACCGGTTGTCGCAAATACCACTTGAAATTTGCGAATTCCATCGCAACAAGCGCAAACCACGATGATTCCTGCGCGGGAATTTCGCGTGGCAAAAAGAAGCGGCAAGTATAATTTACGTTAGCGTATTGCAGACGGGCTGAGACATAAGCAAAATGAGGGTTTTTGCAGCGTATCATCGCTCCGACTATCCGTAGTCGGGTGGATTATCGGGGTAGTGCATTATCCGCCGTGGCCAGTCACAAAGCTGCATTACCGGCGTGCATTATCAGTCTATTAATAGCTGGCTCACTCGTGTGCGAAGCTTTATTTTCTCGTTACGTTTCATGCTCAACACGGTATAGCCCGATTAAGGAGTTAAAGCATTCCATTTCCGGCTAATGACGCCGACATTTTTGGCAATCATTTAAACGGTTGAACGTTTAACACTGATTGAAGTACTTGAGTGCGATGATACTACTCATTGAACGTGGGCTGTATGGGTCAGAAAATGCTTACAAATTGGGTTTGCGATTTGAAAAATGTCACCGTAATTGATTTCATTTGATTGGACCTACCCGATGATTCAGCCGAATCGATCTTAAAATGGCATTACTGGCGTGTATTTTTAGTATATCAGTAGCTGGTCGACTCGTCTACGAAGCTTTATTTTTTCATTACGTTTAATATTTAACACCATATCTCCTGATTTAAGTGCACACAGAATTCCATAATGGGCAAGTGACTCCAACATTTTTGGCAATCCTTTAAATGATTGAACGTGGAAAGATCATTGAAGTACTTTAGGGCGATGTAGATACCCATTAAACGTGCTCTGGACGAATAAAAAAAATATACACATTAACTTAAGGATTCAAAAACAGTTCCATCCCAACAAATTTCATCCAATTGCATCTACCCGACGATTCGGCCCTAATAAATAATCTGCTGTGTCCAGTCTGAAAGCTGCATTAGCGGCGTGCATCATCAGTCTATTAGTAGCTGGCTGACTCGTGTGCAACCAGTTATTTTCTCATTACATTTCATGGTGAATACGATATCACCCGATTGAGGAGCTTAAAGCGTTCCATAATGGACAAATGAGTCCTATACTTTTGGCAACCGCTCGAGCGGTTTAACGTTTAACGGTGATTGAAGTGTTCAACTATGATTCAATTAATCAATTATCGTAGTCCCACTAGGCCACAAAATTCTACAAATTGGGTTGACAGATTTAAAAAAATTGCAGTCGCACCAAAGATTATCACCGCTGAGTTTCACGCGATTAAACTAATGAGTCTAATATTTTGGCAGTCGTTTAAGCGGTTTAACGTTTAAGTATTGAAGTGTGGTGCAAACATCCATCCATCGCAGTTGTGCAAACATTTTCTATAAATTGGATCGATGATTTAAAAAAACGTCACCCCCGTTTATTTCATTCGATTGAACCCATCCAAAAATTCGGAAATGGTGGATTATCTGCAGCGCCCAATCAAAAAGCTGCGTCCCCGGTGTGCTTTATCAGCCTATTAGTAGCGACTGACGCGTATAGGCCGGGTTATTTTCAAATTACATGTCATGCTGAACACGATACCGTCCATTTAACGAGATTAAAGCATTTTGCAACTGGCAAAAGGGGTCAAAAACTTTTGGAAATCGTTTAAACGGTTTGACATTCAACGATGATTGTAGCGCTTAACCGCGATCCAAATGGCCATCCACCCTAGTCTCTCTGGGCCGAAACATTCCGCAGTGTCGAACGCTTAAAAAAAATCTCAACTGGATTTCACGAATCTGGGTCTTAGCCCCAGCGTAATTAATCATCGGTTTCACGCGATTGGAGCCAGCCGGCGGGGGGGCCCTCGCCGAAATTAGAGGCGTACATGCCCCGAAGCAACAACCGCGCTCGTTACTCGTAGCCCACGGTCGGTTGAAGATCGACGAGCCGGAAAGAGATTCATGCCGGCGGGGTGATGAGTACTACTCGAGATGTGAAATATATTGAAAGACAAAGGGGCTATCAATCAGTTTTGCCGAGGGTCTGCGGGGAATTGTGGTGCATATGAAAGCGATGTCCGGGGTTCCAAGCGCGCACGACCTCGGGCCACCTCGAATCCCCGGGCCGACGGCACACATCGTATAAATGGTAGTATTATAGGCCAGCCGTTGCATACGGGCCGAGAGAGGACGGTGATGCACAGCGGGTCCTGTAACCAGCTCCCTCAGCCTCCCCTATTTTCACCGCCGCCTCGGTTCTCACCCTCCGGCTACGCCGTCCTCGCTCGCCCCTCCCGCGCGCTTCAGCTTTCAATATTTCAAACACTTATCGTTCGCGGGGGCCTCGCGGAGACAAGTCGGGCAGAGGAGAAAGCGGTGAAAACGGGGTGACTCGGAGAACACCGCGTGGGTAGACAACCCACCACCCAACTACCCCGCGCCTCGTCCACCGTATAATACTCGCATTTATATCATCTCCGAGCTCCGATGGTTTTGACTTAATAATTTAATGTCGAGTACCCTAAAGGATTGCCGTACCATACTCGCGGATGAATTATGCGAAATCGTATCGTACTTCGACTGCCTCATGCCGACATCTCTTTCACGGATGAATGGACCACATTGATATTATATTATTCTATAATATACGTACGCTTCCATCTGATCGCTATTTATTTCGAATACCGCCGACTTTCCCCGGGGGCTTTGTATCCCGCCGGTACATCCGATTTTTGATGGATTTCATAGAGAAAAAAGGGAAAAAAGTTCCGTATAGTTTTTCGACCGCGCTCCTCTACAGTCGTGATTTTACGACGACGCTGGAAACGGCGAGCTCTTCGCGACCCGTGGAATTCGATCAGAAAGCTAAAAGACGCGCATTGTATCCGGCCGAGAATGCCGGGGTTGTTTGCTTGAAAATCGGGGCGCGGTCGGATTCTCCATGAGCGCGAAAACCCTCCGTTTTCCTAAGGATCCGGGAAAACCGGAATCATCCTCTGACTGCGAAGTACTTTTGCCATGCCGTGCCGGTTCGCAATCGGATTAACCCCTTGGCTCGGAAATCGGATGCTCGATAACTTATTATCAGAGAAAGACGCGATGCGCTCTCTATCGTTCCCGTAACCCGAGGAATATTTTTTTATTCCACGTAAATTTACCGAAAGAGGGTGCAGGCTGGAAATCCGAGCTCAATCAACGCGATCGTCATGTAACGAGGGGCGTTACGTTACGAGACAGATGTGTAAACGGGAAATCCGAAGGAGTATGGATCGCTCCGGAGCGACGGAGATTTTCGGGTCCGCAAATCCAATCGGGTGCTGCTACTCGGCAACTCCCTAAATTTCTCCCCTAGCCGGCAGTCGGTCCGGTTTCGTATTTGCCACGGTTAGCGTAGCCGCGTCACTGTATATTTGTCAAATTATCCGCACCCCGCTTTATTTGCTCCAAAGCCCAGAGTGTTCGGTCGCCGGTTTGATGGACAAATTAATGCGGTGCGTTGTTATTGCCTGGTTCCAGCGGCTTTTCCCTATCGACTTGGGTGCTCTGGAACTGAAATATGGCGTACCATGAACGTATCTCGAATACGTCCGTCACGTCGTTAACGTGCTAATGACAAAACCTTGCCGGTCGCGATCCGCCACTTTTATCCGATACCTCGCCCCAGTCTCGCTGGCGTAGAAAATTTAAGGCGATACTCGATTTTTCCGGTCACGGTCCTGTTACCGGTCGCGCCCGACCGCCGGACTCGGCCGTTGAGCTTGCGGGGTACGAAGGAGATTTTCGGAGCGATATAACCACGACGAACGCGTGGTACTCATAACTCGAGCGGGTTTAGTTAGCTTGGCCTGTGGCCAGCCGCTCGGACCCGGCTTCGGGTTTCGGGCTTCGTCCCATCGGCCCCGGGCCGGTCTACGCTTTAGATCTTCGGAGAGGTCGACGCACCACTCCACCGGTCTGCGAAGTAGCATAGTAACGGCTAGACCACCGGTATTTACGATCATTTTTATGACCGGCTCTAGGACCCTCCATATAATTGTTTGGTGGGCATGACTCCGTTTGGCCTCGCTGCTCGGTACTCATCGACAAGCATGCACCGGGCGATACACAGTGACGCATGGGTTGACCTCTTCATTGGCATACACGACCATCCACCGGCGACGAGGCTGTAGCTTTTTTTTTTTTTTTAAACCCCGCGGTGGGAAGGTGCGAAAGCTCGAGCGCGTGGCTCTTCTCCAGGTGCGGCAGTAAAACCTGCTTCGGAGCTTTGCCACTTCCCCGAAGTTTCCGTATTACTTCAAAGTGGTGCTTTCCCCAGTCTCTTTAAAGTAGGCTCTCGTCAAAGTACTCCGCGCTTGGGCTCATTCTGTTTCAACGCCTTGCCTACTTTGGGTGAAAACAATTCTAACCGGGGGAAATTGGGCGCGGCCGTCAAGGGTCGCTCGGCTCCGAGGAGTCAAAAAATGCCTGCCATTTGTTTAATATCGGAATCGTGTCAAATATAGGTTGTCGCTATTACAGTCGACTGTGGAGTCGCAGAGGCGATACCAGATAACGCCCAAGAGAAAAATGACTCTCTCGTTTTTATATTATGAAATATTCAATATGACTCTTGTGTCGTTCCTTCTCATTCAATTTTGTTGATGCGACAGAGAGACACGGAGAGAGAGAGAGAGAGATAGAGAGAGAGAGAGAGCCAGCGGGTAAAACACCGCGCTCTATAACCCCCGTGTTTTCCGAGCAATTTCATTAGGACTACGCGATCGGCAAGCTCGCTCGTATTATTTTATGCGAGAGCCCGTCGCTCTCTTCGACAAGGGTAGCAATCTTACTAATGGCCATGCGACGTAACTCACGCATAGCACAGCCGCGAACATCCTCGACCGATGACGCCACTCGAACGGTTTCTATATTGCTTGCGCTACTCTTGTCGTTACAACGCCGCGGAGCGACCCCGGTTTGTTCACGTGTCGCGTCATGTTGCCCACATGCCTCGCCGATACTTTGCCTCTATTACCTCCGTTCGCGATAAAAAAAATGTAAAAAAAAAAAAAATATTAAAATAGTCAAAATGAAAGATCGTCGGGAAAACTGAGTGGCCTGCTCGCTATCGCCGAAACAGCTTGGATTTATCGTTCAACAGGCCCGTAATCGATACCGTCGAGCGCTCGTACTCCGATACGTTATTACGATTAATTTAACAGTTTTGGCGCAACGGAGCGTATCGTCAGATGCATCGATTGACGCTCGGGGAATTTCGAAATTGTTATGACACTGAACGGACTCGAGCGCGTCTCTCCATGGAAATCAAAATTATGCAAGAAATATGCATCGAACATCGAGGATTGCAGCATTTAAAAGCATTTATTTGCTGAAATGCATTTTGGAGTACATTCGAGATTAAAAATTTTCCAACTATTATCGTACATCAGATATATATTTTTCGATATGCCATATTTATGTTTTTCACGTTGGGAATATTCGGGTATTCCTATTTGGAAGTGAATTTGAAAGATGCAAGTTTTCGCGGTGACACTGAAGTTGCAATTTTCCATTCGATACTTGGAATAATTATTGGAAATTATTTTTTGATTCTATTTACAAAATATGTATTGAACGTGTGGATTGCTGCATTCAAATATATTTGTTTACGGTAATGACATCGAGGTTATATTCGAGATAAAAATTTTTATCCCGACATTACATCGTCGCGTACGTGACAGACATATTTTTCAACTATATTTTTCATTCTCAGATTAAAGTGAATTAAAAATATGTAAGTTCTCATGGTGGCGTGAAGGCCGCAAATTTCTTCTCATTACTGGCAATCATTATTTATAAAATCTATGCAAAAAATATATATCGAACGTATAGATTGCTACGTCGGAGGGCATTTATTTGCAGAAATATGTTTCAGGGCATATTCGAGATTTAAAATTTTATCGCGAAAATTTAGTGTCTCGTACGTCAGAGATATATTTTTAAAGAAGTCACATATATCTTTTTCCACGTGGGGAATATTGGGTCGTTCCTAGATTGAAGTTAATTTAAACTGCGTGAATTCACGTGGCGAAGTTGAGGTCGCAATTTTTTATTGGTTGCTTCGAATAATTATTGACAATTATTTTCTAAATATATGCAAGAAATATGTATGAGACGAATAGTTCGCTACGTTCAAAGACGTTTATGTGCGGAACCAGCGGTGCAAGTAGTGAATTTATTGACTGTTCGCAACGTGGAACAGTTTTCGATAGAGCACACACAAAAATACACAAATATATACGCTGCCAATTGGCCATCGATCGGAGTCCTTCTGCCATCCGCGGAAATATATTCCGGAGATATTCGAGATTTAAAATTTTACGGCGAAAATACAGCATCTCGTACATCAAAGATATCTTCTTCGATATACCGTACACACTTCTCTCACGTGGCGAATATTGGGTAATTTCTATATCGAGCTGAATTTAAAACATGCGAATTCCCGTAGAAGCTGCGAGGTCGCCATTTTCTTTGGACACGTGGAATCATGATGACAAGTTATTTTTTAAATGTGTGCAAAAAAGAGTACTTACGCAAATATAAATGCACTTACATATATAATATATTAAAAATAAATAGTCAATACGCATTTTCGGACTCGGTGGAGCGATCGTTAACTTTTATTTACTTTATTTTGCCCGCCTTTCCCTAGCACTCTACGTTATTAGAATTCTTGTATTGTGCGCGTTCGGCAACGCTCCAACATTCCGTCGCATAAGTTTATCCATCGGCGATGCGACGAAGGCTCCACCTAATCTATCCATGCCGATGAGTAGAGACGCTCTTCGAAAAGACGACGTGTCTCGAGTCTCGATAGGAATTCGAACAAGCCGGCCTTTTCATCCCCGTATGTGTCGCAGTAGTCGCGATACAGATGCGTACAGTCATCGGCAGCTTGGATGGTCGGGAATTTCGGGTGCGGTTTGCGCGAAGCGGCGAGTCACCGTGCGAGCAATCCTCCACCGAGATGTCCAATAACCGAGCAAACTGCGGAGCGATCTTTCAAAAAGTTTCGGTGGTCCTAGGCCGTTAACGGGCGCGAAGCCTCGGCCGATCCGAGGCTGCCCGTTGGTCCATTATTCTGTTTTTTTTTTTTTTCGTCTCGCGTATTGTCTCCCAACAGGGCCAATAAGGCGAATATAAATCTCGCCGGTCGATTCGATTACGGAAAGGTAATTCACGTCGGTGGCCTCGCAGACTGTACCGATGTACCGAACAATGGCCTATCGGAAATATAAGTCTCTGGTCCCGGTGATGTACAGAGACCAAGATGGCGTCCAATTAATTCCGGTAGTTCAAGAGATTTAATTTGACACGGTTCCGATAAATAGAATCCAGGTGGAATCTCTTAACAGGCGAGGCATGGGAAAGGCGTGAGGAGGAGAAAAAAAGAGGTAATAAAAAAAAAAGAGTTTGGAGAGAAAGTGGCGGGTAGGTGAGAGGAGGGCGCAGAAGCGACATGGGGCGCCGCCGCTCCAGAGACGGGCAGAAAGTTTCCGCGGTGACGGGACCGCTCGCACAATAGCTAGTTACGGGACAATGGACGGGGTGGGAGAAATTTGGTCGAATTTAATTATGAGACGCCTTGGGGGATCGTGGAGCGATGTTGCCGTGGGCCGTTCAAGGCTGTCGGTGGCTCGGCTGGTACACCGAGACTTGGAGCGAAGCCCGAGCCCACCGGTGCCCAGCGGAGATATTCAATACAGACTAATTTTAGGAACGTTCCACCTCGGCGATACACTCGGAAACTCTTCGTCGTTCACTTATTTCGAGCCAACGTCTGTGTAGTTTTTCTTTTTCTTCGTCCTCGCTTCTTCCTTCTTCGCTGCTTTGGTATCAAGTCGAGAGCTCGAAGCCTTCGGATCATCTTCGAAGTGGATGATGCGGCGCGGACTCGCTTCGGAATCCATCTTCGGGTTGAGAGCTCGCCGATCGACCACCGGGCTGGGATGATTAAGTTCGAGCCTCTCAAGAATGGAGGGCACCTAGGGAGGTATCGTGAACCGAGCGGACGCGTACGAACTGTGCATCGGTAGGAACCGCCCTGGAATCCCAGCAACCGTGCATATCCAACCACGGGGATAGACAGCTCCACAAACTCCTCTTTGAGTTGGTCCATCGTAGTTGCCAAGTCTTCGGTAATCATGTTGGATATTTTAATAAGGGGGAACACCGACCGGCAGGAGGAAACTCGATCTCTCCCGTTGTTTCGGCTCGGCCCTCGGTTTCCCTGCTCGGATCTTCTCGTACCCTTCAGCCACTCCGGCCAACGGCCCGACTACATCCCTCTCTGCTAGTTTTACATTTACATTTATATCGCGATTCATCGGGTAATCCTGTTACATGTCCGTCGGCTGATTCTGATTTTGACACGAAGTTGATTTTAACATAAATGCCCCGCCGGGAGGAATTTCTTCTTTCAATTTCCATCACTTTCTTCATGGCTCAATCTCCGCGCTAATAGAAATAACGCTTTTATCGGAGAACTAACGGAGAGTAGTTTCTTGTGCACGAAGTTGTTGTGTTTGTCGTGGCATTAACCTTTCATTTATTTATTTATATTAAAAATTCACAAATACATAGCTGATGCTCTCGCACAATAAATTTCTGTTGAACGTACAAATATTTTTTTTTATCTCCCATCGGGTACATTTTGCCTGACACTGTATTTAGAAGGTTTCCCCCGTGTGAACAGAGTCGCGCGAAGCCATTCCACTTGCCATTCGAATAAAACCAGACGACAATGCCGGAGGTTGATCGACAATTTTTTTTCCCCACTCCCGACGGCGAAATTATTATTATTTCGAGAGCTCACGAAAACGGTAGAACGAGAGAACGCGAGGCGAACGATTGGGGGAGCGCTTGTCCGCCCATTGGAGAAACGCTCTCGGGATGCGATTTAGAGTGGGATGCGGCGGCAATCTCTCTCTCTGCGTCGGACATTTCCCCGCGGATGGATCGTCTTAATAGAAATACGCGAGTACGGCGGGTCGGCCGGGGTTTGGGTCGAAGGGGTTGGAGGAGGACGATGAAGGGAGAGACGCTCGGTGACATCGAGCGACGGCTGTCGCGAGAGGAGCGAGACCGATTGGTTGTCGTTTGAAATGCTAAGATCCCATGGTCGGAGTGAAGTTTCCGGCGCGGCTCCCTTCGACCCCCTCGAATACAGAGACGCTCGTCCGACGTTACAGCGTTACGTCTCCTTGAAGTTCGAGGATCCGCAGAATGGAAAGGCTCGGCCGATGTACGACCGGCCTCGGGTCGCGACGGAGCTCCGCTGAGAGCGCCCTGGGACGAGCGCCGGGCTATTCATCTTGCATCTCCGAGCCAGGGCGCTATCACCGCGAAGACGCCGCGGACCGGCGGAGAGGGGTCGCGGGTTTAAAAGGGGGTGGACGGTGTATGGCTTGAGAAACACGAAGAAAGGAAGTGTAAGGAGTGAGCCGGAGAGTGGCAGGGAAGCGGAGGGGGAGGAAAAAAAAATTGCGCGGATAGTATGGCTCCGGAAGGAGTTGCGCTGCAGAGGTCAGCGTTGGTGCGCAAGACACGGTAAACCCGAGCCAACCGAGGCATTTTCCATTTATAAGAAAATACGTACCTCGTGATGCGGTGGCCCCGCGGGACTCGGTCGCTGGGAATCGTCAGACGGACGGCGTCTTCCTACTTCCGTCCGTGCTACATACCAATATGTCTTTGGGTTGCCTCGCGCCGTTGTCGAGAACCCCACTGTCGACCGCCGGGAGATGAACGCGCCGACGGACGAGGAGCCGCCAACTGCGTGCAGGGCTCTCCGTGCGTCATCCGAATGTCGTGTACCGCATGAGGCGCATGCACCCCGCTAAACGTCAACCTCGTTACGGTATTCGCATTCTTTGCGGCGTTGAGACTTCCATTATGCGTTTCCGGATCCATTATACTCTGCTCGACGAGACTCGGGCCGTTCAATCGACGACTTCCTCGCGGATCGTTCATTCACGTTTCGCTAAACCGACGATCGGCGCAGAGCGGCTTCGAGGCAGACTTGCCGTAAAATTTTTTATATTACGCAGAGCTATTGCACGAATATTGCAATATCGTGTTGCTGTATCTTATATTTAATGAATTTGAAAGGAAAAGAGGAGGGGATGGAAAAAAAAAGTTGCCGAGGCCTTGAACGGGTCGCGCAATTTTTCATCGTCAGGCGCTAATTGAGACCCGCCCTTCGGTAAAGTTGAACCGACTCGGGTGCGTATATACGTATATCGACGGTGTATTACCGCTACCGGTCTGGTGCGGAGGGGGAGCAAACTTTGAGGAATCCATTGGAAGTTACGGGCTCAGTGCCGAGAGTGGCGCGTCCGCCATTGGAGTAAACCCGTACTCGTGGCCTTTTCCACGATCTTTGCACAACACCATTCGATCAATTTTCATTTTCGTACGTGCCGCGAGGCCTTGGCGATTGGGATTCCCCCAAGTCGATGGAAGCCTTCGCCATTCTTTTCTTAGAACTTTAACCATCGGCGCTGGGCCAGAATTTTGCAGCGAACAGTCGCATCGAGAATCGTCGAAGAGGAAATTGCAAAATTATTCTTTAATTTCCGTACTGGGGGAGGCGAGCGGCCTGGACGCTCCCGACTTTTCTTACCTCATTTACATTGATTTAAGAATCTCTCCGTTCGACTAATTTCGATAATCGTTCCTTGAAAATCGACGCTCCGAATATTGGCTCTCCGATAGGGCGAACTTTCGCGGAGCTCTTAGGTTTTTTTCTCCCCGCTGAAAACACAGAGCCAGTATTGGTGAAACGTCGGTCAGTACCGGCTCAGTGTGTCATTTCCACCAGGATAACAGTGAAAGCGCAAAAAGGATATTTGATTTGTCGTTCGGGGAAAGATCGAAACATCGGCGCGCTAACCAAAGGAGATTCGTCGCTTTGTGTAAACGAGTTTCGATGGAAACAGCCAGAACATGGAATACGTGGTGCATGCAATCGTTCGACGTACGCTTTCCCACGCACGAATAAAAGCCGCTCTCTCGCCACTCCGGGATCATGTTTGGTTGACTATCTCCAACTCGGCTTCCACAGAATCCTCGTTCAGATTCACCGGACATGATGCCGTTTGAAACAGCCGCGCAAAGCCGAGTTACGCAGCCGGAGCAGCTGCGACGCGTCAGGATATGGAGTTTGGCCATCGGCACTCAAAGGGTATTCAGTGTCTCGGTGGTTCGCGCTTCGAACGATTTCTATTCACGGGGCACGTAGTTCCGTCGATCGATTTGCTCACGCACATTACCATGGCTCGCGCCCTTTCATCCGCTATTTCCCCTTTTATTTATTTATTTTTCCCATCTTCAATCGCATTCCGTAGGCAAATCGACCGAGGACGAAACGGGGATTATTCGTAATGTATGGAGGAATGTTTATCGCATATGGAAAAGGAGATCGTTCTGGATTCGATGGTCCGGAGTCGGGCCGGATCTCGCCGACGTCGAGAGGAAAGGGGACTAAGGTGAGGCGCAGCAGGAGGCAGACTCCGAGAGAAGATGCTGGTTGAGAATCGCTCGTCGGGTATCCTCCAATTTCAAGTCCGGTGGAACTTCGCCGTCGAGTTTCAGTGGCCCAGCGGAACAAGTTTCTCTCGACGGAGTAAGATCGGTCCATACGGAGGGGCGGCCAAGTTTTACCGAGGCTTGTACGAGGGTCAGCCGAAACGAGCCCTCTTCCCGACGTCGTGGCGGCCACCGAGACGGTACACAGGTGTTCTTTATTATCCGCCCTAGGGACTTCTCCGAAGGGCACTATAAGGTGGCTCCTCTTTATCCCCTCGGGAATATTAGTCTGGTCGCACTCCGTTGTGAAAAAACAAAAAAAAGCGGAACTTGATCCTCCCCCGGGGCTATTTTCATTGTTGTTGTTGCTCGTTTCTCCCGTCAAATTCCATCAGCTCGATGTCGATGGATAGAGAATCGACCGATCGTGTCACCTGTCCCACATTGCTTGTCAGAATTTAATATTTAATTTGCCCGCGGGCGAAACTGTTTCGCCTGCGGTCATCCATTTCCCCCTTTCGGTATAAACCCCGACGATTTGACGAGAGCTATTAATCTCAGGCTATCAGTTATGTGCACGTTTCACTCTGTCTGTATTATTAATACCTGCGACGACGCATTGCAAGGCAGACCGCAACTCCACATTCCGAATGCCCTCCCTCGACAAGCCCACTCCAGGGTCGCTTCATTTATTTCTCCGTGTCGCTGTATACTAATACTAATAGTAATATAAAGGGCAGGGTGTGAGCGGACTCTCGGGAATATGAGCGTCAACACACAGGATAGTAAACACTTCGGAGGTTGCGAAACTGCCGGTTGAGTGTTTCTCTCGACAGAAGCTCTTGTCGCATTCTCGAGGCATAAAGTCTCATCTTACGATCGGCCTTTAATCAGACTTAGTTAAGCCACCTTTTTAACGAGGCTATTTCCCCGAGTATTAAATGCCACCTCGGATCATCCCGTAGTCCGCGAATAGTGGCGGAGCCAGGGAGAATCCTTTCCAGTCGCGCGCGCCTATTCGCGGTTATTCCGTAATTCGCCACCGTCAAGTTGTAAAACCCGGACCGGCAAACGGCGGGAGATGACACGAGGATGGAACTCTCAATCAACCGACCCTTCCCTGGCTGTCACAGTTTTGCAATTGAAATATCGGTTCGACGGCATGTAATGGAAAATGCAAGATATAAATTTTAAAAAAATTGAAAAAAAAAAAACATATATAAAGCGGGTTTCAAAGACTCGCGAATATGAGTTAACGCGGAAAGTTTATTCTCATCGAAAGTAGGCCTGCAACGGTTTCTCTATGTCGGTTGGTGTCCCGCGCACAAACATACTTCCACGTTGTACACGACAACGACGAGTAATCATTCGTGTCCTGATGAATCATGGTTTTCGTTTCAACGATCGCTCTCGACACAGCGAGCCCGCAGGCCGCAATAGACCGATCGGCGGTTTATCCCGGTCCTCCTCGTTCACGACGAAATTGCGTTTAGAGGTTAGCACAAAGTCACTTTCATCTCCCTATCCGTGCAAATATCGGTGCTCCCGTACCGACGAGACTCCCGATGTCGAAGGGTGTCATACGATACTCGCCACTCGCTGGTATACCGCGACGCGGGTCAATTACACTCGTCCGGAGGAATGTTGGAGTCATGCAAAATTGATGGACATACTCCGATTTTCCGGCGATTCCGACGGAAATAATCAAAGCCACAGCCGTTATCGACGCAGATCGCTAAACAAATAGTTGAACAACACTGATCAAATCGCGACAATTAAATTCGGCCTCGAAAAGCATTTCATCGACTGAAATGCATCCATTAAATTATTAATATGTTTGGAAATATTAATTGCTTCATACATCGTCTACTTTTCTGTTCAAGCCGTAATAATTATATTTATTGACAGTATTTCGCGTGATACGGATATTGTTGAATTGAACAAATTATTTACAGTGAACAGTGAAATATCCAACAACTTTTCTTGTCCACAAATGTTCAATTCTTCGTATATCAATTTTACGATTGCTTTTTACAAAATTAACGACAAAATAATTATAAATGATTATGGTCGGGAAATTTGTCAAATGTAAAAATCATTAGTCATCTACCTAAGTCCTTGAGCGCCGGGATCGCTTTTTGTAAATTCACAAGTACCATTTGAGAGCGACGAAAAAATGCAACTTTCTTCAAAATTTTTACTGTGGTCGAAAATTTCGTCGCTTCAAAGTCTGCCCAATCAATTTTATTTTTTTTATTTTAACGCGCAATCCTTTAAACTCTCAGCGTGATATTTTATACGCATATCTGCTCCGGAAGCGGGATAAAAATAATTTTCGGTATTTTCCATTCGCAGGTATCACGAATTACAGAAACATTCCGACGCTGCTAGTTAGCGATATGCCCATAATACGCGCCATTCCTCGTGTTCGATATCGATTTTCATATTGCGATAGGGATATTGAACGACGGGTCCTTTGGTGTCGGGGATCAAAGCTGGATGAAAAGGCAATGCAACGTTATTTGTTTGGATGCAATCTGTCTCTGTCAGTATAAGCAATATCTCTGCCCGTTCCGAAACGCTCCACCCGTGTCCGACACTTGCTCTCGTTCTCCTATCTTTCACGGCCGTGCTATAATATTCATACTGTACCTATGGTCGTAACCGTCTGCGATCGTGTCGGAAAAAAAATCTCACTCAATTCCTCTCTCGATGTTCGAGTCGTCTTGAAATTTTTATTTATTTTTTTACTCCCAAAGATCATAACTAAATAGATTGGTTCGAATGATGTTTAGGTTGCAACGTGGCTCTTGACGATGGATTTCTCGTCACCGGAGATAAGACCTTAGGCGGTACATTAAATATATATATATATATATATATATATATATATATATATATATATATATATATATATATATATATATATAGTAGTGCGAGCAAGCCCTGTGGTTAATCCATTACCCGGTGCAAACATCGCGAAGAGGGCAAACGGGCTTGCGATTAAATTTCATCTCCGTGGAGAGCGAGTATAGCGTTGAGACAAGCCGCATCATCCGGAGGCGCTTCAGTTCGTACGTAATGATCCGGAAATGCCATTAGCGAATTGTCCCCGCGAGGAAAGTGGCTTTGTGTGGCCAGCTAGAGTCTTGCTCTACCTCCTGGTAATCCAATGTGTTTCCCTTTTTTAACCCCCCCCCCCCTTCCCGCCCCGATTTACACGTTGCTCATTAAATCAGCTGCGACTCTCAACTTTAGTCAGCATCACAAAGTTTGTCCGCATTTTAGATTTTGTAGATCAAAACTTCACTTTCCAAGTAAGATGTCGAGGTTGTCTCTCGGATTTACTTTTCCTTCAATGCTCGAATCGGAAACCAGGATGGAAGAGGAAACGGAGTCACGGCCGTTGTGCAGACACGATTTGTTTTTCTTTTTGTTACTCTTTTTCTCTAATCAGTTCACACACTGCTCGTTAAGCGGGTCGGAGCGCTTCGCACTAGTCGAATCAGCGGTACATTTTTTATGTCGTTTATAAAAACTTTTACGCATCTCTTGATTATATTTCACAGTTATTTGTGTTTGAAAATGACAAGTACCATTGAAAATCTGGATGATAAAATCGTCGAGCATATTACAAGGAAGAAAATGAGCCGCAATATCAAAGCTCCGTATTATTCTTTGAAAAAAAAACGAACGAATATGTACATTTCCCTACCACAAATAACGAACCACCATAATCAGAAGATAACAGTTTGTTCAAACAAATTAAAAAAAAAAAACGAAGCCCTAATTCTACGAGCCTAAAGTGCTCGAACTTTCTCAAGCAAGTTGCAATCCTTGTCTCTCCGGCTTCGCAAATAATATATCTCAAAATAAAAAAAATGTCTCAGTACTCGAAACGACACTCAGAGCGTAAAAGTGCGCGACGGTCGTTTTGCAGACGCGACTGTTGCGAAGCACGCTCAATTTCTGCGTCGATAATGCTCGCAGGATCCTAATTGATCGTAATACAAAGATAACGGCTAATAACTCAATTCCCCGACGGAGCGTGCTAATGTCCCGCGCTTCGCTGGCTGGTTGTCGGTTACCCGACTCGGCGGTGGAACGAAAGGAGGCAAGAGGGACGAACGCCGCCAGGATCCGCGGGAGCTCGGGCGAATGCCACGAGAACGCGAGTCGGTCGCGATAACAGAGGGGAATCGTACTTCGGCGCAGGAACGCTAAACTTGGCGCGCTCGGTGTCGCAACAGTCGAGGCCCGATAGGTAATCCGGAAGGGTGGGGAGCGAGGGGCGGATGCCAGGGACTGGCCCAGGCTCGGCTCGAGCTCCTCGATTAATTACGTCGAACGGGAATGCGGCAACTCCGCCGACTCGCCCGGGTGATTTGCAAATTCGGACCGTTAGAAATACCCGGAGTAGTTGCATCAACGGATACTGTATGTGTAATCGGATTTCGCCGCGACAATCTCCAGTATGCGAGTCGGTGGAAGAAGGGTGTATAGGCGCGTTGGTTACGGCAATAGTAAGACTGCCGTAGAATGCAGCCAGGCCACAGGACGCAGGCTGAGAGCGAGCGAAACCATGGCGTAATAAAAACCCGAAAACCCAAAAGGGACTATTTTCCCAACACTTTTTTTGCAGGATCCGAAAAAGCGATCCAGATCTCTGGTAACTGGTTCGTCTTGCCCCGTTATCTCGGCAACACGACCGCACATGTAAATAAACTCGTTTGCGTGAGATTCACAGCAAGCCGAATGGCCACTGGGTAGAAAAGCGAACAGTGCTGAAACCCCAAACGGACACATCTGAATTCAGATACGGCTGTAAGGGATGGAAGTTGCAGACGGGTGGGTTATATCGTATATGGACTGGTTGGGTACGAGTCGGGGCGCTGGATGAGAGAACCAAACGGGCCTCTCCTAGTCGCCCCGGTAGAACCTTCCCAGGATCTACCTTGTACGAATCTCTTGTTCTATCTCTATATATCCCTCGGCCCGGCGATGTACTTTCCGGCAAAATCTCGTGTGCCCCTTGCTGCGCGCGTGTCCTGCCGGCGCGGCGAGGTGAGGCCAGCGTGGGAGGTGACCCCCGCCTCGCGTTTGTACGCGAGAGCATATGGTTAAACCGTAATACTAGTGGTGATATATATTTAAAGCCGGCAAAGTTTGGCAGTGCTCCGCCGGTTGGTTTCTGTAGGGGGAGGGGGGAATATCGCGGGCGCACAGGAGAGAGCGAAGCGAGACTAGAGAGCAGAAGTAGAAGCCAGAAGCAGTAGGACAGAGGGATAGGACAGGCTAGTGTTGCTGCGGTCTTGCTCTCTCGAAGCTATAGGAGACGATGACGGTAGGGTTCTCTCGTTGCAGACAAAGACACACGGGGAAATGGGGTAGCTAGTTCGGTAGTGGAGGCGCGCTAGGGAAAGCCACCGCACTGCCGGGCGCTGCTAGGTGGGGATCGGTCGCGGCGGGCGTGCCTCGCATAAGTTTACATTATCTTACCATCTGATAGCGACTACCCGAGAGCCAGCCCAGGCTGCCAGCAGAGTCACGGACTGAGAGCATTTCTACGGGGTTTTCGCGCCGGGCGAAACTCTCTTCTCTTATGTATGTATATGGATGTATGTGTGTTTGTGTGAGTGTGTGCGTATATATATATATATATATATATATATATATATATATTTATATATTTATATATATATATGTGTGTATATGTATATAGACCCCATGGTTGTGTTATAGCGCAGTACTCGCGGTGTCGGCCCGTACGCTCGAGAAAATTTATTGTCGCGCTCTTGCCGCGAGTGCCAGGGGGTGAAAAAAGGAAAAGAAAATAGGGCGGTGGGGAGGTGGAGAAGATTTCAACGATTCCGAACGTCGGAGAATCGAGACGCTAGTATTGTTGGTAAAATGAGATGAGATCACCTATTTTTCCCGGTGTATCGTTAACGCGATTCCGAAACTATCAAGAATCCTATCTTCGGGGAGAATAGCCGTTTATTTGCTCGATCCGACGATCTGTGAGATTTTACCCGGTGGAAGCCTCTGCATCCACTAATCGTTTATCCATCCGGGAATCGTTCGCTGTGTATCGATGCCGGAGGGGCGATTTTCCGAAGGGGATTATCGGGGGAATGACAAGTTTTACGGTGCCACTGGCAGTTCGGTGAAACTTGGTGCTAAGCCAAATTATCTCGCAGTCAAGCGGATCTCGGGGAGCGAGCTGTCTCGCTATCGACTGAGACGAACAATCCGTCGAGTATCGCTCAAGTTGTTTCGAAATTCGACTCTCACCCTCCGTAACCCTTTTCGCACGATAAAACGTCCGATTAATTCGGCAACTACCATAAGAGGATCAGTTAATAATTAATGCATTAAAAATACATATAGCAGGCTACTAATAACAATGACAAAGTTTGACAAAATATGCTAAGAGGCTTAACGATCGTGATGTTTCAGCACACAGCGGCTGTTATGCAACGGATTCGGAAAACACATAGCCATATAACCCTTTGCCGTATTAGTAGTCGCCAATCGCCCGACGCAATCGTTTTAACGACTCGTTAGAGATGTATAAGTGTGAGGGACTGGTGGGAGTTGAGGATGGGGGGTGGGTTTGAATGGGGTAGAAAATTGTAGAGTAAACCCGCGATGCCGCGCCATCGAATGACGAATCGCGAGGGCGATCGAGGGGGTCCCCTTGAAACAGGTCTTGGCGTTTCTCTCGCACGCCATTGAGTAATTACCTCTCCTCGTTAGTGGATATTATTTTCTCTGCGGCAACCTTAATCAGACTCGTTCGATCGGTCGGGCTGGTGGTGTTTTAGTTGATAACTCGAGAACTTTTTACGATTAACTAAAAACAGTGGAGACTTGACGGTTTGATTCGCAAACCCCCAAATTGATGGGCGAATTTACTCTGCTTCTCAGCAAAAGAGGGACGATATTTTTGCTGTAGTTTGAAAATTGCCTGGCGCCATCCTACTGACAAGTTTTATGCCCGGGATAAAAAATTATAAAACCCCTCGGCAGTGTTATTAAAATGATAATCTACAAAACCAAGGTTTTTTTTATTCTCGCTTTCGAAGCAGTATCAAATATCGAGCTGGGAGCAAAATAAATGACGGAATCGTGATCAGCGAGAGAGAAAATACATCGAATATAGCCTCGAAACGATATTTTCCCTCCTGACTCATCAAGCAAAAGGTGTCGACTTTCGGGATATTTAAACATCGATATCACTGAGTCCCGAGGAAATCATGAAAAAAAGCGCGGATACGCGTCATATTCTACGGGAAAAATATTAAACGTTACTTCATAGTTGACGGAATTTGCGGAACCGTTTCATCGAACCATTTCAGAGCGATGAAAAAACATGATGAACAAAAAATTATGATAAACCGTCCGATGCCTCGAAATGCTTTTCGCAAACAGAAAAAAGACTTCCAACGAACGTTCGCTGTCACACATTTCCATCTATTTTTGTTGCTCTCAAACCAAATCCGATCGAAGCTTCAGGTCGATGTCAAACGGGCCACTGGCGATTGGTAAAAAGAATTGTTTTCGTTTCCATGCCGATCGTGTTTGTCCATGAAGAGCTTCCAGCTTTCGCAGCCTGGGGCGACCACCACGCTGACTATTCTTGAATTTCACATTCGATCCCCGGGTCCGACGGAGAAATAGGGAAAAATACAGAGACAAGATGTCTCTCTCGCGAGCCTTCCACGGACCCGAAGAGTAAGGGAGTCCTGCGGAAAAGAAATTCCACGCAGCCGTTGCTCCGGGTCGTCCGACAAACTGAATAAACTGCCGTGAGAAGCCGGATCAAGCCGGAGAGGGAATACCGGCTTGCTCGTCATCTTTGTGGTTTTCTCTGCGCCGAGGCTGAAGAAGGTGAAAGGCGCCAGAGCGGTTTGCTTCGAGGAGTAGCAGAGCATAATTTCTTGGTGACAGCGTGGCGCCGGCTTTTCAACCCTTATAATATCCTCAACGCCCTCGCTTCCCCACGCCCACCCGCGATTCCCCTTGTACTCTCTCTCGGTATTCCGCGTGCCGAGATCCTGCCCGTTCTCGCCCGTCCTTCACTCTCCACCTTCCACCTTTTCCACCTTCGGTACCCACGGGAATACATTTCCATGCATTTTCCTGAGTCGCTTCTCTCTTCTGCCTCCTTGCTTCGCCCTGTGTCCTTCCCCACTCCCCATCGAGTTCCCTCCCACTCTCGTTCCAGGGTACTATCAACTAACCCCCGGCCGATCCTGTTCTCCTCGCCATCTACCAATCCCTTGCCCGTCGCGCCCTCCGCCGAAACCTCTTCGGCCTCCCCGACTCGTGCCCACTCCATTTGTCTCCGGCGGAGCTTTAATTACCAACTTTTCCCTGTTTTCCGGAAATTCGAGCGTGAGGCCGACCAGATTCTTCTCGCCGTCAGACTCGGTCGGCTTCGCGGCGGCATCTCATTCTCGGCATTCACTCTATTTCTTCATCCGGCGTATAATTCTTCCTCTCTTCGTCCGCCCACAACCGCCACTGTACAATGAGCTTTTCTTTATCACGCAGACACGGAGATTAACTCGTTTTAGTTTCCCTCTCCAATCTCGAGTAGTATATCGTTTTATGGTTATTCGAAAATTAACCGAAGTTACCTGTGACTCCGTAGTCTGAAAATTGCATTGGAGGCTCGGAACAGTCGTCGTGAGGGGTGGTGGTTGGGTAACGAGACTCGGGTGTTTCCGGCAAGCTCCTCCTCATTTCGAAACAAGCTCTCAGCGCTGCCACTCGAGCTAAAGGGAACCTTATCGAAAAATCTTTCGCCAGCAGCTGAACCGCGATTGTATCTCCGGGTGGCTCACGAGGCCCGCATCGACTACAATTTTATTAATCGATCCCGCTCCGCCCGTTATCGCAAGCTGCCGTCGATAAACTTTTCAAGGAGCCGCGAATAGGGACGGACGATCCGTGCCCGAGTCGACTCCGGCACGTCGGAGAACAGCGGACTCCGGTTTGCCGCTCGAAATTGCCAGCGGGGCTCAATGATGCACTCCGTGCTTCTCCGGTATATAGAGCGTATAATTCCATTCGGTTATATTTATATAGGTTTCGGTGTGGGAGGGATGGCTGACTGCAGGGCCAGGAGTACGGCGTCTGCATATAGCGACGGGGAGGTTGGAACAGGTGCAGTCCAGCTCGGTGTACGCGGAAATTGCAAGCCCTGGTCCCGCAGGTGCTCTTCGTCATCATAAAGCCTATCCTGGCGCGTTGTACTGTATTAAAGCCAGCCTTGCCCTCTCACCCCGGCGGCTATGTGCCAGGGAGCCTTTAGCCGGGCTTGCAGTCTCCCCGCATCTCCCCCGCTCACTGGACCATCCTCCTCGATCCTCAACCCGAGCTCCAACATTTCCATACCCGTCCCGGACGCACACGCGGCTAACCGTGCCGGCCGACCGAAACGCGTTCACGCAAACCCCCGTTCACACAGACCTAACCCCCCGTGTACGTATATTTAATAATCAACGTTTATGATAAAAAGTTGTAGCCCAGGCGGCGCTGTAGCGACCGCGGATGCTGGGAAAGAGGAGAGTTTTAGGAAAGATTCCAACGGCGACCGGTGAGGGATATTCTAATTCATAAACATTGCGCGATTCGGCCGGCTGGGCGCATAATGAGATTTCATAATGAGGAAGGGCGTGGTTTGCCGGAGGTGCACTGAGCGAACACCTTGCCAACGGTTACCCCTTCGAAAGTCGAAACGGCCGGGGCCGAAGGAGGGCGAGCGTAGACACGTCGATTAGAATGATTTCTTTCGAGTCACGATAAGCGCGCCGATCTCCGCGCCTCGGTGGTTACCGGAGCTTCGGCTATTGTTCCCTCGCTCTCTCGGTCTCACTCGCCGGTGGAACACGCAAACCCGGGTGAATCGTCTATTACTCGGGGACTCGTCTACGTACGACGGCCACGCTTGCAAATATGTATAGAGTCTCGGGGCCCGCGAGAGAGCTCGCGTGTACATCGATCCGTTGCCGGTCCGACCTCTCTCTGGCCTCCCTTCGTCGTCTCGCCGCCTCCTCTCCACGGCTATTCCCGTCCCGCTCTAGTCGACTCTCGCCTCCTACCGCTTTCAATCCTCACCTCGATTCACTCCTCCTCCCCGTCGCTTCTCCGCACACCACCGACCTGTCGCGTTTCCTCTCCTGCTCTCGCTTACTCCTCATTCCCGGCGGATTTACCCAACATCACGCACCACTTTTCTTAAAGACTGAGACACGCTATGTACAGCGCGCAGACGATAGTAATACGAATTGCTATGTGCCGACGTGGTCTCTGCAATCTCCTGCAACAGCCCGTTACGTACAATCGCTTCAAAACGAAGGAACAGGAGGGAAAAAAGAAGGAGCGGGAAAAACACACACACACACACACACACACACAACACGGAACTTAATAATAACTAACCATCGCGAGGAGGTGCTTGTTCCTGTTCATGGAAAATCGTACACCTTGGCTAGATCGAACGGAAAGCGGGGACCATTTGTCACCCCGCGACTGCTCTCCAACGCGAGAGAAAGAGAGGGAATCTAGCCGGGCGACCTGTGACTAGGGCGGATCTTGCCAACCCGCCCGCTCTGAACGACTTTCCATAAGCATGGTCTACCGGGAGTGCTCGATCTCCGTGCACGATCCGATCGATCTCGTCGGCCTCCTCGACCTTTCCACCGTATACATACGTACGGAACAAACGAGGCCAGGGTGCAAATTCGCCTCGCGAAGCACGCGGCGGCGGTGGCCGGTGCTTCGCTCGCTCGGCTTCGATTAATGCAAGGTACTCGGCAAAATTCGTTGTCAACGAGCGGCTATCGCCGGCGACTAATGGGCGGAGTACATCGGACGCGTTCGTTACATATCGACTTGTCACGGTAGGTGATATTTTGAACTATTTGGAAGGGCGCTCTCCGAGGCTTCGGGGAAGCAAGCGTTATCATTGCGGTATTCTCGGATTGCCAGAATGCATCAGTTGCGATTCGGTAAAGGGAACAAACGCCCGGAGGATTCTCCCCCGACCGCCCGCTCCCGGGAGTTAATGGTCTGTTCGGACGAACAGCTACATGACACCCGGGCACCAATTATTGTTGCCCGCGTCATCATTGGAAACCAATGCCTTGGGTCAAATTGTCAATTCATGCCTCTCGTCATTACGGATTCGTAATAGTGCAACGGTGCGCGGTCGCTGCTGGGCTCGCCCAACCAACGGTGAAGCTGACCGCCATCGTACGAGCTCTCGGCCCCTGGCTCGTGTACCGCATGAGTTTACACGCATACAGTCATCCGCACTGTTCGTCGATATAGACGGTGGGGAAAAAAAAACAATTGTCCATTTATCGAACATTGGCCGCAGTGTCGTTCTCGTTGATTTTACAATTACTGCAGCCGGGAAACGAACCCAGAAAACGAGGTGTTACTAAAATCCACACGTACAGGATGTTCACTCATACCGAGTAACTCGTAAAGCGGTACCGTTACCATTAAAATTAAAATAGTATGTCCGTCGCTGATAATCATAAAAAAATAATAATAATTGTGCAATAATAAGTGTGCAAAAACTGGCCGTCTTTTTACTTCCTCCTCGCCCGGTATGATGGACTCTAAGCCCTGCCGTACTAAATTTCGCAAGTGCCAAACGCGAGAAATGTACTGGGAGGCTCGTAAAAAATAAAGCATAACGGACTCGACTGCTGACTGGAGAGTCGTCTCGATCACGAGTGAGAATATGCCGAGTGTGCAATTTAAATCATAAAATTCGAATGAAAATCCAGGCTTTTCGGGGACATTGGCTGTCGCGCTTGTTCCGCCGTTTCGGCGATCCACGCTCCCTACGTCACTCCCGAATGTAACGATTCGTCCGTGAACTATCGCCCTGAATCTTACTTTGTCGTTGTTTTCATTAGAGACACATTGCAATTTGAAGAGCGCAGAGACATCGGTCCGCTCTCCGGATTTTTCCCGCGAAATTTGCGTTTTTACGACATTTTCCGTACGATACCGGGACACCGCTAGCAGATAAATGGCGCACACTAAATTCTCCATGCAAATGAGATCGCTGATACGTTGCGAAATATAAATCCAAAAGAGCGCGGAATATTCATGGGTGTTATATTGTCTCGCGGCGTTGTCACGACTGGTTCAGTTCGTAAATGGCTCGGTTCGTTAAAATCATTTTTTTTCTCTCTCTCACCGTCCACCCTGTGATGATGCTTCGATTGATGAGAGCGTATCGATAGTTGATTCGACAGAGGGTGGGTCGACGACGTCGTTGTCGTCGTCGTCGTCGTCGTCGTCGTCGTCGTCGTCGTCGTCGTCGTCGTCGTCGTCGTCGTCGACGTCGTTGCCAAAGTCCCGAGAGGAAAACTGCATAGTCTGCTTTCTCTCTCTATCGCTCTCTGGTAATACTCGGCCTCGACAAGCACATTTTCCACCCCCCAATCAAAGCCATTATTAAGCCGTCTAGTGTCCCCCTTCCCCGGATGGCCGCGCCACTTTGTCCGCCGTGGGAAACCGGAGTAGACGGGAGGAGGGAGGGCCAAAGGCCCGTTCCGGGCTCTCTCGACGAGGGCTCGGTAACTGGCGCCGCGCCAGCGTATTCATTCCAGAAACTAGAGCCCAATCTAAGGGGCCAATTATTTAATCAATTCCACCCTCTTAGCGGTCCTGACGGCGGTGAGTCGGGGTTTAGCCAGAGTCCCGAGCTCTCTCACTCTCTATCCTGCAGCTCGCCACAGTCGACGACAATTGAAATCGCTTCTCCTTGTCTCTAATACCGCGAGTTGGAATCGTTGTCTCCCCCCCCCCTCCCCCCTTTTTCCTCCTACCTCCCAACGGTGCGAAATTGTCCTCTTTCGCGCGGCGAAAGTTCTCCGCACGCCGATTAAATAGAGACTCGGAATCGGTTCGCGACCCTGTTGCGGTTCGACCCTTTTATAGCGAACCTAATACGTCATCCATATAGGTGTCGTATTGGTTTTTCGTCGACTCAGTGGCATCGACGGAAAAGTCTCCGCCTGCTTGTGTATCTATACAATAATATCCGTGTGGCCTATACTTATATTTCACGATCATCGGTAAACGACATTTCCGGTCAATTGCCCGCGAAACCCACGAGAAGGCATCGCCGCCTTCGATTTGCCGACGTGTCGGGGCGTCTCCGCAGAAACGAATTGTACGAACGGGACTCCGGTAGTTTGCTTCCTTCCTGCTCATTTCCTCTCCGAACATTCTATTCTCACCTTACACATGCGCGCGCACACACACTGTATCACAGTCGCGATTACGGTTAGCGGCGCTCGCTCCGACGACAAAAATAAGTTTTCGCATTAGGCGGAGCGTAGAAGCGTTTCTCTAAAACTTCGAACCCTTCGTAATTGTACTTGGAAACTGCAATTACGACGGTGAAATAATTATCATCAATTTAGCATCCGACAGAAATTGCTCACACGTTGGCTTTAAGGAAAGCCAATCGTGGATTGAACGAAACGACGAGGTTAACTCCCGCACATTATTTTTATCGCCCCGATACTGGCGCGTCTGAGCGAAAAATGGGAGAAGCTCGGAGTGTAGAAAAATTGAAAATTTTTACCCATTCACGGAACGTGGGAAAAATTCCGGAAGTAAAAGACCTCTCATCTCGAACACTGGTTCGTAATAAATGGCCGGATGAGATGGATTAATCGTTACATGGAAATCCACTAGAGCGTATTCGTCCGCTTTAGTGCGTTTAGCGTGATTGAAACTTGGGACAATGACTTTTGAATATTTCAATCTTCTTCTGTCACACTTCTGCTCCCTCAAACGCCACAATCCAAGACTCGCAACTGCGGCGTATTTTCGAGATTTTCTGACATCGCGATAAAATATCTCTGCAGAGATTACCGTGTAATCTCTGCAGATTCTTTTTATCCCGCTGATGCGAACTGCATGACCGAAAACTAATGCAGCTTGGAGTGAAACCAAATTGACAATTTTTGGCGCTGCGGTCCGCATGGAAAAAATTCTGGAAATAAGAGAATTCACATGTCGAACGGAGGACACTTCGTAATGAATGACCGATACCGAATGGCCGGATGAGATGGATTAACCATTATATAGAAAGCTACAGTGAACTGTAAGGAATGTACGTTCTCCGTCAAATATCGGAGTTTGCCAGCGCCGAGACGGTCTACAGCGGCGAACCAGACCGCACCCAGTCCAAGGACAAATTCGTGCGGTTCGAGACACGGTTCGCCGGTTTACCTAGGACACCAAATCACCGGTCGTGCACCCTCGGGATTATCGGCTTTCGTAACCGACGTTAGTCGTCATTTCCACTTTTTCTCCCTGACCAACATTTGCTTGACCCGACTAATGAAACGAATAGGCAACAGAAGGCGACGCCGTTTTCGCTCGCGATCGCGTGGAAATAAATGTTTTCCATCGATTGAAAGCCCATGTAGCATTTCTGAATTGCTCGAAAAAAATATATGTTTATACATATATATATATATATATATATATAATATTCTAGGTAAAGTAAGAGCGGGGTATGTACGAGGCGCGGAAGCACGGCTTTCTCTCTCTTTCTCTCCTCGCGATCACAATCAGTCGGCTTTATGAGGCAATCACGACGAGGGTATATAGTTGCTTTTCAACACCCCTTCGCAGTCTGCTCTGTGCTGCTCTACCACTACAGCTTTCCACCGCTCCCATCTGCAAAGCTAGTCGACTCTCGACCGTGACTCGAGGTGGACATTACGCCTTCGCTTCGTCTGCGATAAGTACCGTAATTTTCTTGGCTATTCGCGGCAAAATGCGTCGGCCGAGGGAACCAACCTATGCCTCGTACATACAAGTATATAATCGCTCGAGACACGACTGTCGAGAGAGAGACACGGCTACCGAGAAATATATATTGATAACAGGTAACGGAATCACGATTGAAAAATTCTGAACCGCCAATCACGTTATCGGAATGAGTATGTAGGTCCTGACTGGGATTTAGGAAAAAGGGAGCGAGACGGGACAGCTAAGAAATCAAGCCCCCCATGAAGTGATCCTTCATGAGCAACTACAGTGAGTACTTGAAGTACGTATTTGAGTATCAAATTCTGAGTTGATACCCAGTGCTCAGTAATTTACTTCTGCCAGGACTTGGTACGTCGGTTCTCAAGAACTACTCAGTGCTCGGTACTTCAATATGCAGTTCAAGTTCTTGGGATATTCGCCCAGCTTTCCTTTGAGCTGAGAAAAAAAAAGACGGAGTTCTCCGTAACTATTCCGAGCATTCGAGGAATATATTGGATGACGACCCATCGATCAGTGTGCGGCAGGTAGGGTGGCTCTAACAGTAGGATATTTAATGTACGAACACAGATCGACTTCGCAGCGTTCGTGGTCTTCACCGACACTTTTTCGGGACTTGAACGTGAACAGACTTTTCAATGGTTACGTAACGATTACGATTTTCCATTCCTGCTCGTATACATTTCGCCCCTCGGTCTTTTTATAGCCCGTGACCCTTCTTATTTTGCTCGGACGTTTTCGTTTCTTGACGTAATAGAAACACGGTAAGTACTTCACGCATCTACGGTTGGGACAGGGAGAAGTAGGGGGGAAGATGGGACGACACAAAACTAGAGATCCTGGGAATTGAATTTTTACCGAAAAAATTAAGATCGCGATCATTCCGAGCATTCAACAAATATTCCGATTAGATGGAAAATGGGCTTTTGTACTTGCTGATCCTTCACGCATCGGATCTATCAGATTTTTCCGTTGAGAAGAGACTTGGAACGACGAGAAAAGCGCATTTTCCAGATACATCGTTTAATGAAACTCGCTGGCAAACATTTACGTCGCACAGATCACTCGGACTCGAGGTAAATCCTGCGTAAGTCAGATTTTCGGTCGACCCGCGTGGAATGAAAATATGTGGGACAAGGACCTGGACTCCGGCAGTGTCGCTGAAAGTCCGAGGTCGCAGAGGTTTAAAGAGAACGGGTTTACTATAGGCGACCGGTATGAGAATGTGCGACGCTGCGGCAACGCGCTAACGAGACGTATGGTCCGCGGTAATAGATTCACATTATGTCTCAAGCCATGACTCGTCCTGGCAGCCCGTGACGCATCGTGCTCCGGAGCTCCGACGATTTCAAACCTGCGGACGGAAATGCCCTTTAAATAGGGACACCGCCTTGTCAGAGAGATCCCAAGTTTCGGCAGGTTAATTCAGATAAATTAAGTAAAACGTCGAATTTAAATTATAACCGAGATCGTTGACGACGGAGCTGTGGTCTGTCGGATAAGAAGCATCGAACGTAGACGCGAGCGGGGTGCAGTGACGTCGTGACACGCGAACGACGTCGACTCGAACGGATCTTATTTCCAGGAAATATCAGCGATTCACAATTCATCACCTACATGACAAGTAAGTACCATTAAAATTTCATATATCACGGACGAAGGTGCGGCTTGCGAGAGCGCTCGCATTTTTCTATTTTATGGAAAAAAAAAATTAATTAATTTGTCCCAAGCGGATTTCGCCAAATGGATTATCTTTAGTGAGATTTAACAGCACATTTAAAAAAGCAATCGGACTCGTGAGGATCTGCGGCAAGTGGATTGTCATCGGGCCACGCATGACGATCCACTTGCCGCCGTAAGGGCTTTATTGCATTAAATCTGTGTGTGCTGGGCGCGACTCTTCGCATGCCCGCTCCTCTAATCGGCCTACTTTAACGTCGGAACTCATTTTCAGTTGCAGTCCGCACCGCCGCCCATCTGAATTTCAAATATTACTAATGTGTATTTTTGGTATAACCTTGCTCCTCGCTCTTATCGGTTGCTCGTGCTTTGAATTTCAAATCGCCACTACCCAGCAACATGGTAAACGCGCCAACGTTTGCTCCCCCTCGTCCCTCTCACATATACGGACTTTCGCAATGTTTCCCCTACCGGATTCCCACGGAAATCATATGTCCCGGCTAACACCTGCATTCCTCGCATCCGATTCTCCCTTCGGTCATGAACTCTTCACTCTGCGAATACAGAGCGGCGACCGCCAGAAATTCGAGACATCCAGCGCATTCCGTAACTGATAATAAGAACAAAATCGTTGTGGCGACACATCAATTGAATATTCCATAGTTTCCGAGCTCTCGTGAAATTCAATAAAAGTTAAATGAACGATATTTATGCCGACACGTTTTGCAACTGCGGAGAGCAATAAATTCTTTTATAAATTTGCTTTCCGCTAATCAAAGAGAAACGGAGGGATTTTGTAGAATAAAAAGCGACAATAATCGAAACATACCAAGTTTTATTCCATGGATCTGTATATATACATATAGATGGGTTGAAGCATTAAGCTCGAAGACGGCAACGAGAGTGCGAGAAAGAAAGAAGAAAGGATTGTAGATTCTCCGGTAGATTCCTTTGGAAGGGTCGGGAGGCGAAGGGGGTGGCTCGTTGTGGTCCTCGCTGTTGGAAATAGGCGGCCCGGGCGGCAAATCGGTATAGGGTCGTCAGTCGCCGTCTCGCCTAGGCCCGCGAGTTTCTCCCTCGTCGCTCTCCGCGATCCTTCTATACCACTACTTATTTAGAATATTGCCGGCATACATCTGCATAAATTGAGTGCAGGCCCGCCGGCATTCTTGGCTCGGCTCGCTTCCCGACTCTCCCATTATACTGTATACTATTTTCGCCATCCTGCTGCCTCTTAGACGGAAGCCGTCCGGGACGAGGCAGCGCGCGGGCGGACGCCAAAGGGGTTTCACCGGGGTTGACACACAGACCGCGCACATTTTCACCCTTCGCGTATTTACCATCGCCATCTCCTCGCCCGGTCGAGGAGTAATGCGCTTTTTACTGCAAAACCACCGCGCCCTCCCTGCAACGTGTGTCGCATCGATCCCGCGACGGCTCCTACAAGCCTCGGGAGCGCAATACCGACTGTAACCGGGCGTAGACTCTGACAATGACGAGCCGAGACAAACGAATGATTCTCAATTATCGTCCATTCTACCATTATCGCGCATTTCTCCATTTCTTTCTTCTTTTTGTTTCGTTTAACGTTATCATTATCCCGAGCGAGAAAGCGAATGATGCCCGACGGAAAAAGATGATGGAAGCGGGATGTACGTGTGGCTCTCGGTCGCTATGGGGAGGCTCTCACCGGTCGGGCGTGCGATCCCTCCCAGCGGCGAAATACATATTCAAATTGAATTATTCGGGCTACCAGACACGCTGATTCGAAATGATTCGACTGTGGGACTGGCTCCTCGTAAACTATCCGACGATCCTTCTCCACCATCGGCCTCCTCCCCTTTCGCCCGGTCGCGCTGTTTCTCCGGACCTTCGACGAACGACCACCTGACTGATGGAAATTCCAGCTGCAACGACAAGTTGCTTCGAATGTAATCGTTTACCATGCGTATCCAAGTTTATCCGACGACCCGGCTAGTCGGACGCGCTGTCGGATGCAGCGCTCACCGGGGCGACTTGGACCACCCGGACGGTAAATAATCAGAGGCATGGGAGTGCACAGCATTCTGAGTTACCGAAGCGCATGATACGTTTCGGGCTTGGGGCGCCATACCGGAAGGCTTCCGATTATCTGCTACGGTGGTTACTTGCAGCCGTGCACCAGCATAGCGATTCTTCGACTCCTTCGTCCTCGAGCCGCGGGTTCGGAATTCTTGCTGGTCCGCGGGTGAAACCTAAAGCGCACCGGTTAATTGGATCGTCAACAGTGACACCGTTCGTCATACTCATCCACGGTCCGGCACTGTGTACCGGTCGCATATAGCTACGCATAGCTTGTGAGCGGGATCGAAAACCCATTTAAATTAAATGAATATTTGCGCGTGCGAGGGCGGGGCTCTTGACTCTCTGTGAACGGAAACGGCACGTCCATGCGGTCCAATCTGATGCATTCTCCGCACGAGCGACTAAAATACGAATAAGGTAGCCGTGCAATTATTTATGATAAATCGAGTGCATTTACAGTGTACACTCGGTGACGTAGACCAGCTTCCCCGACCAAATTTCATTCCTCGTTTCGCGATCGCCGCCCGAGCGATGCAGGGCAGTTTGCTGACCCAGCGGGAAACGACTCATACGCAACGCTCGCGCGGCGCTTACAATCAGCAATGCTCCGGGCCAACGAGCTTGTCCAACGACCCGACGGACATCATTGCCGATTAAACGCTTCGCGTTTCCATCTTCGCCTCTTTTTCTGCCTCTATCCGTCGCGCGAAACATTTACATAATGAAGGTAATGAAAAAAAAAAAAAATATATGAATCCTCGACTGGCTTTACATGGAAATTCAAACGGATTATCGAGTTGCTAATTAATGGGTAACCAAAATGGGTTAAAAAAAAATGCAATCAAATCGATTCCTGAAAATAAAAAATTTTATTGTTCGATGAAAACCATATTTTCGGAAATTTCATTTCAACAGCTTGGATAATTGGTTTAACAAAAATATTTTTATCAGCCGACGAAGCTGCGTTCGAGGACCGCCAACAAAAATTTCACTCGCACAGGCTAATAATTCCCTCGAACGTTCGCAAGCTAAGGCGTCGGGTATCCAATTTCTTTTGTCCTATTTTTTTTTTCTCCTCGCGGTAAACGAGTGTCGATTGTCCTACCCTTTGATACGATCATCGTATAACCGTCTCATTATGGGAATAAACAGCACCGAGAAGTCTCCACACGGATGGAGGTAGAGGAGAGGGTACTCGAATTGTTGCGGTGGCGTTGAACCGCTCGAGTTTTCCAGAGTTTTAGCCGGAACGCGCTTGTTGCACTTTCGGAGCACACGCTTTGGCACAGTGGAACGAGCCGACATTCATTTCGCACGCAGCCCCCGCTCTCTGTTTGTTCTGGCTCAGCATCGCTCTCGCAATCTAATTTTCACCGGCGTTTAATCTTTGTGTGCCGGTTTTGCCATCCTCACTCCTGCCGCCGGGGTGGGTGGAGAGAGCGAGAGACTCGCGGCAACTCGCGATTCCCACCTACACTGGCGCCCGGCACGCGCAGAGCCTTTTTCAAAGGTTACCCCTTTGGCCTCGCCGGGTGCCTGAGCCCACCTTTCACCCACATACAAACTCCCCCCTCCAGCCCTGCGCGCTATCCTGTACCGTACACTGTACGCTGCCCCGTACAAGTTGGTTTGCTTCCCTCCCTCGCGCCCGATCCCAAACACCGGCAGCTCGTTGCAATTATTTCCATCCTGTTTGTCGTTTGTCCCTCGCCCTCGGCCACCGTTACTCGCAACCCAGCCTCGCACGCTCGGCCGGTTAAAGCTTCCACTCTCTCTCTATCCTGTTCGCGCAACGACTCACCTTCACTCCACTCGCATCTCTCTTCCTTCCTGTTTCAAAATTTTTTTCTTTATTTTTTGGTATCTCTTTTATTTTTCGTCATTGTTTTGTCGCGAACACTCTTCGTCGCGGAGCTCTTTCGCCGATGATAATCGAGGGCTTACGCATTCTTGATGCAAGTTCCGACCGAGAACTGTTCTCCTGGGGAAGTGCGGCTGGCATTTTTAATATTGCGTCGTATTTATCTCGGTTTATCGAGAATTTGTCGGGCGATGTCTCTCATCGTTAAAAGCTCTTTAATTCATCGATAAATTATAATCGGGAGAGTAGTGGTTACGGCTGGGCCCCGCTGATCCATCCAGCATTACTCCCAACCCCTTCCCGCGTAAATAAATATTCTATATTCGGGTGTACGAATTCTAGTCCGATAATCGCGTATAATGCATAACGAATTCTCTCGGGCTTTATCGGGATCGAGTTCGCGTACGGAAACGAGGGAAACACTAATAATTTTACTCATTTTCGGCCCCGTGCTCTTTGTTTAATCCCGAAAATGCCATCGGCGGTTGCGCGTTGTATTTTCCACTTGTCAATTATTACAGGTGCGGATGTCTCGAATTACGAATACTGACGAATTAGTGAATTTCTGGAAAATTTGATCTTAGTGTTATTATCAATACTATTATCATTTTTTTTTACATAATGATAACCTGTGTCTAATACGTTCCCGATTTGGTTATTTATGTCAACAGGTCCTCCGAAAATTTTGGTGGGACCGCGCTCGCAGCAGGTCAAAGCCGGAGGAATCGCAAGTTTTTACTGCAGCGCTCATGGAACACCAACGCCACAGATTCATTGGCGCAAACACGGCAAGAAATTCTCTCGTAAGTTTTGTTCTTCGACAAGGCAGCTGTCCCAATACTAGATACAATCGTACTACATAATAGTCCGAATAATCAGTAATTGTACTTCCGTAATTGATCAATGTGTTTTGAAAATCAGAAACTATCGGCTCAGCATTAGTGTCAGTTATGATTATTAAAAAATTGCTTCTGAAAAATTAATAACTTCAATGGGCTTTGATTGACGCAGCAAGAATTCAATTTGCATTCGAGTCGCTCCAAGCACTAATTAAAAATAATTTTAAGCAAATGGTATAATTTGAAATGTTTTTGTACAAAGAATCGCAGTCGCGATACGCGACACAGGCGTATCCGAACGGAGCACTGTTGAGGATCAATCCGGTGCGACCCATCAGGGACGAAACAACTTGGGAGTGCGTTGCTGAGAACGGCGTCGGGGACACAGTCACGGCAAGTGCCCAACTCGTCGTCTACGAGGGTGAGTCTTATTTCTTGTCCTTCCTTACTTTTTTTTTATTACTCGCTCCGTCGCCTTGACTCTTTTACACCGGCGAACGAGACAAGTTCGGGCAACTCAATCGAGTCAACAAATCTTCTTAAGACACTCCCGTATATCGGCGTTTCGAGACCCACGTATCGCACGTACTTGGATCCTGACGCCAAGTTTTCGCAACTTCACTCAAACTTTTTTTTTCTCTAAAATGTATCGGTACAAACTTGGTGAAATGGCATCAGCACTTTCAAATCCTTCTTGATTCTACTGAGAACGTCGTGTCCTCACTCGATTTATAATCGGACTCTGTTTTTAACGGTACGACAAACAGTCGGTAAACCGGTGGCAAAGAAAAGTCGCCAGCTCATATATAGCGCACCCGCGCCACCTTGCCGACCAATCAGAATCGTCTTAAACTATGCGGCACCCGCAGCTTAATTGCTTTTTTCTCGCTTCTCATTGAGATTAAGCCGATGGGTGAGCCTGAGAAAAAATAAAATGAAAAAGTTAAATCGTCGTGCCAAGGAAACATAACCGAGATTTAATTAATTTTCTCTCCGCTCAGGAGGAATATTTAAACGAAGAAAAGTATCTGTTCCGCAGTTGCGAATATCGATTTATTACCATTATATTACAAACTTACTTCACAGACTATTCTATCCAAGACCGTGCATTTATAGGAATGTGATTCGTTTTTTAAACTATTTTCATATGAAATATTCTGTTGGGAGTCAAATCAGGTGACAGATTTGTGTTCAGCGAAAAATAATACATCAGCTGGAAGCTTCAAACTCTGAGCGACGAAATTTTGTTTTAGGACCTTTTTTTTTAATGCAACGATTTTTTATATTTTCAAAGCGAGATAACTTTTTCGGAAAAATCCACGCATTTTCTGTGCAGAAAAAAAAATACCCGAGCTGAAAATACCGGCCTCAGAGAATGATTTCTTCGAGACATTGCGGAATCATAAAAATTATCAAAAAATCTCGATAAAGGGTAAAATCGAAGAAGCTAAAAGATTTTCTGAACCGCATATTTCGACGAGCACGAATGCAATGTCAGTTTTGGCTCAACGGCGAGCCAAACATTGGTAATAGCCGCGTTCACGGCGGTTCAAACCGTTGGAAATTAATAATAGAGAAGCGCATGTCCGGGTACCCGATTACTTAATGCCCTAAGGGCATTGCCTCGTTTGCGGCCGCCAACGGTGAACGGAGGTTATTTTCCCAAGGGAAAGGTTAGCGAAACACTGCGAGCATCTCGCGGTACTAAACGACGCCTCGAAGGAGAGTCGGGGCGAGAGGGGGTGGGGGCTGGGGGCACGATAAAAATTGAATAAAGAAGAAGACTAAATAGCGGGTGCCAAGAGTTGCGATAGAAAAGTATACCGCGCGAGTACTTAACTTCGAGGCCACGACGGTACGTTACGCCCCAGGGGTGGAAAAACAATTTTACGGCTGCAACGGGCCGCACGATTCTGCATTGAGCAGTCATGGACGTGACTCTGGCCGATCGCCCGCTCAAAATGATGATGATTGCGAACGTCAGCTATCGAAAAGGCCATCGAAATTCGGAAATAGTCGTGCGCAACGACTGTCGTTTCGCGTCATTGTCAAATGCCCCTCGATTTACAGCGGACTTCCTGCGATTTCACGATATTTTATCGATAGAATTCTATGCAAAATAACAATCGTTATTTTTGTTTCCTCTTAAAAATTTAAGCCCGTATAGATTTCTCAAGATTAACAATTATTTTGATCGGTAAAAAATCTTGCGCGAGTCGAAAATTCGAATGCGTGGAAAATTTTTTAGTCATTTCGAGTCATCGTGAAATAGGGCTAGATTTATAATGAAATTACTGTGAATAGTGCTTCAAACGTCAATTGAACGTTAAATTGCTGGTGAAGAATCGAGCTCACAATACTCATCGGAAATTGGCGAACGCCTTGAAAAATTTAACTTGCGTCTCGGTATTGGTGCATTAACTTTTATTCGAGCAATGACCGCGGCAAGGGTAGTAGTTGCGGTAAAGCGTCGGCCGACAAAACTATAGTGGCATTTGACCAAGATACATTTATATATATATATATATATATATATGTCTGTGTACAGAGAGCGAACGGGGGAGCTTAATTTTCCAATATATCGTTGGCGACGCGCGGCCATGAGGGCGATTGATTGGAGTTACTGGCGGCTGTTTTGTCTTCCGGGCCAGCGTTTCCCCTTCGGCAGGGAGTTCGCGGCGTTCGACGATCCACGCGCGCATTCATCGGCATTCGGGCCATTAACCGAGCGAAACGTAAATTGAAACTCATGCAGCCGGCGCGCGTTTCCTCCCTTTTCTCCGCCGCTGCTCCGGTGTAATCTGCCTGGCCTGGCGATGCGCCCCGAAAACTGGCTACACCATTGTTGCTGCCGCTGGTTTTAATTAATCCGGGAGACACCGTGATTCGACGTCTATTCCTAATTATTCACCACGCGAATTGCCCAGTGGAAATTCGACACGAGGAATATAGCTACTGACTCCCATAATTTCACCTCCTCTCTTGAACACGCGGCGCATAGCAGCCAGTCTGCACGTGCATCCATATTTCCGATGGTATACGTTCGTTCGTCATCGTGTGCGGGGCGACAGCGGCTTCGCGACGCTGCTTCTTCGACGAAATTCAAGAGTAACGACAAACCCTCGAGTCCCTTATAGATCGAATATTTTCTTGGTTAAATTTCGAGACTGCGAGAAATTGAATCACTCCAATTTTTTTTGATACCCACATTTCTTTGGGTACCCAAATATTTTTAATTCATCTCAGGTTAGTCGTGAAAACGAAAATTCTGCATTGCCATTTCCTATTGGACCACTGAAGGTGTCGTCGGATTTAAACATGCGTTGCATGGCAGTCAGTTTGAATGTTCATCCACATTTACGATGGTATAAATTTGTTCGTCATCGTGTGCTGTGTGGCTTCGTGACGTTGCCCATTCTCTATTTCATTACTCAGGGTGATGTAACACCCTTGAGGTCGTTCGGGCTGCTAGCAAGTGTGTACACCGGAAAAAACGATTTACCGAGCAATAACACAGAAAAAAAAAGAAACCGGTCGCCATTTGTTATATTGCCTTAGCGCGAAGCACAATAAATGCGAACAAGTGGAAAGTAAACAGTTAACGTTTGCTTTCGACGGAAATCAAGAGTCAAAAACATGGCAAGGTAAATTCACCTCTTGAAATATTTTCTCAATGAAATTTCAATACGTATGTAGCGCAAGAGAATGATTTTGAATTATTAACGAAACCCCCAATTTTTTGTAAATGATATTGGGTTAGCACAAAGAAGTAAAACTCTGCCAACCCATTTTCTTTTTCTTCACTCGGGCTGTCGCGCCCCTTGAACTCGCTCGGGCCGCGAGTCTGAAACGCAGAACAGATTGACGGTGGAATACTGAAAAAAAGAGAGACTCGTCGCCATTTGTTATATTTACCTTAGCGCGAAGTACAGTAAATGGAAACAAGTAGAAAAGTGATTCGACGGACCGTTGTAATACGAAAGTAAACCGTTGATGGTGCGAGGGGACAATATTTATCCAGCCGAGTGAGCCGGCGAGCCAAGTCAGCCGAGGCTGAGGGGCATTGAGGGATTTCCGTTTCAAGCTTCAAATCTTTTGTTTCGAACGAGGGTGGTTTCTTTGGCGGAGGTTGGCAGGAGGTTGGGTGCCTCTCCATCGCCTTCCCCTCCCACGTGGCACAGCCGCAGCACGAGAGCCTCGGCTCGGCCCGCTGTGCGCCAACGCTCAGACGTTCCACGTATACACGGTTCCGCGTCAGTCGCTGTTTGTTTTCTGTTTTTCCGTACCTCGGACCACTCAGAGCCACCCCTTCGCTTCTGCACCCCGTTATTTCTTCGCCCTTTGCGTCCAGTCGCACGCTAGCTTGGCACAGCCTGCTGCCACTGCTCCTGTTCTCGCTTCGTGTATGCGCATTTTACTCTGTGTGCCCGCCCCTGTCCGGGCTCTCCGCCTTCTTCGCCAGCTGCAGCCTCAAATTTTTCCAAGAAAAATACATCACCACCAACCACAGCGACCCGGAGCGCCCGGTCCGAATTAACGAAAACTTCTGAATCTCTGGGCAACGATTTTTCCAATAAGAAAAATAACCGTTCGGCCGCACCACACACGGGCCGGGATGGGGGACAGAGAGCGAGAAGGAAAGCCCCGATTAAAGATTGATCCAGGCTCGGAAAGAAACCGAGCGGAAGTAAAAATAAAAAAAAAAACAAAATAAAGGGAAAAAAAATATATAAAGTTTCGAGTCGCGGAGACTTTGGTCGGGGTACGATCACGTCGAGTCTCAAGGGTTCTGAGATTCTCTCGAGTTGAGGCAGGACTGAGAACGTGTAAGAATAAGAGGGAATAAAGCGGTAACGGAGAAGGATAGTCGAGAGACAGACTTCGACCGACGGGGCAGGGGGGAAAGAGAAAAGAAAGAAAGAAGAAGAAGAGTCGACTTGGGAGGAAAGTTGCTTGGGAGGAAACGCGGTGGGGCGCGATGGGAGCTCCGGTAGCGGCACGGTCGGTAGGTGGGGAATTTAATTTGGCCGAAAAAGCGCCGCCTTAATTAGCAATTAATTGGCACATAAATTAGCCGCAAATTTTCAGGCAGCCGGAAAGCTTTTTTGCCCAGAGAGATACCGCGGTGAGGCAAGATAGCGGCAGCTCAGTCGACGAGGAACCGCTGCCGGTTTGCGTATCGTCGCCATGCTACATCAGTTATACCAGCAGCAGCGGTATATATACGAGACGGTGATAAGAAGGACCCAGTCATCAACTCGACAACTATTTCAGCAATCTAACTTTTGCACCGTGGTCGCTCGCCGTTAAGGCGCGCGGGACTCTCTTCTTGCCCTCCTCGCCGATCCCGGCCAGGGTTGGGTGGGGTTGACACGGGCCTGACGTTGAACGGGCCAAATCTTGCCGGCTATCTTACCGTAGACGGGCGGCGAGGTTCGGTGATAAAGTGTTCCAGCTTGGTGCTCGCAGGGGCGCGCAAAGTCCTCCGGCAAACAGTGCGCTTCGGCTCCACAGAGCTCCAGACGTTTCTCTCCTCTCTCCGTTCGTCCCCCTTTCGCTTGCTTATTTTTCAACCGCTTGCCTTCTGCGTTTCTTATTTTTACACGAGCCCTACCGCACCCCCCCGAGCGTACCGAGTGTGACATCTAGACAGCCGATCCCTTATTCATCGACTCAATATTGAAATACCCGATCCTCCGGCACTGATTCCGACCGGGCCAACCTGTGGATTCTCGAGTCTCTCGTTCACTCTCACCTCGCCTCTTCGCCGAGCGAGACTCGCGAGTATCCTTCCCGACGCCGTTGAAAATCTCCTGTCCTGCAGGCTTTTCTGTATTACAATGGCACGTCAAACAGAAAGATGGTACCTCATTATTTGAGAACCGGTTATTCCTCTGCTTCGCGAGTAACTCGACGAGACTCGATTAGTCGCTCGAGGTGACGATGATTAATGGATAACCTTAAACAACTTTTCCGGTTCCTCGACTCCGCCGGAAGAACAATGCCGGCGGAATTCGGCAGACGATGTTTCCGTCGAGCAGTCGAAAGTGGCGACCGGCCAGGTCGGATGGACTGCGTCCGGTAGGTTGGGAATCTCCTCTGTCACCGTCGCTTTGAGGAGGGTAGTTTTCATATTGGCGAAGCTGCTTTCAATCTCCAGCTCGGAGCATCGGGGATCGCTTTCGGTGGCTCCTCCCTTATCGCTCGCTCTTATATCCGACTCGACGATATTCGGGCCGGGCGTACGATTTTGCCGAACACTCGGCGATATCCTTCGATCCGACGGGCGTCAATGGCTACAGAGTGGTCTCGCGATTTCATGCTCCAGTTCGATCGCCGTGGTAAAACTCCTCATCTTTTTCCACATTTCAATCTCGGCGCGCGTTCCCTTCGATCGCCGAGTGTCAGCAGAGCAAGACGATGTGTCGTGGAAGACCTTTGAAAGCCGCACCGAGGACGGATTCGTCGTCTCTACTGGGAACAAGACAAACCATTGTCTTCTTTCATCGTCGACCGAAATCCGGCGAACGGGTCGAACGTGGGAATCTCGCGGGAAATAACATTAAGTAAACAATTTATCCGAGCACTCGAGGAAAGAGGTATCCGCAGACTGAGGGAGAGAGTAGGTCCTTCCGTAGCTGAGGATAAATAGGATTCGCCCGAAAGACACCGCGTACTGCGAGGAAAGGAAATAAAACGATGGGACCCCCGACTTACTGCTCGGTCGCATATATTTCTCTTGAGAGGCGCAGAGAAGTCTTGTTCCTCGGATGAGGATAAAAGCCGACTTTTCAATTCGACGTTAAAGTTACTTAATGGGTTTAATCGATCGGTGCGGACCCCACTGGTGGTGACGCTCTCTCGGACAACAGCCAACGCCCAAAGATCGTCAATGTTTCTGCCGACGCGAGTCCGGACTCTCCTATATTGTGGGAGAGACCGAGACAAGAATGAATAATTTTCGCAGCCATGTATTCTCTCTAATAAAGAACGTATGATTATTGAGCCGCGGTTCCGAGAACTCAGCCGGTGATATTAGGGAAGTTGATACGAAGAGAAGTAGAGAGTTTCCGTGTAATACCGAAAGGTAACATTAATATCCACTGCGCTACCCTACCAGACTGCAAGAAAAAATTCGTTTGAAATTTAATCCACCCGACTGCAAATTTCAATGCGAAAACTGCTAACAAGTAATGTTGTGTTGGAAAAGTAAATGTGAATTAAAAACATTTGGAATACTTTATTTTAATAATTTACCTCAATGTGAATAGAAAAGTATTTTAATTTTGTCATGGCTATTTTTCAATGAATTTTTCATAGCGGCGTTTTAAATAAAAAATCTCCAGTGCGGTACATTAAATTTAAAACTCTGTTACAGTCTATAAAGAACTTACGAGCCATTATTCACGGTAGAAATTATAATTCGCGTCTTGTTCATTTCGAGTCTTGGATAGGATTCTCAGCATTTCTGTCGCTCGTACTTCGTCTAATGCTACGCGCTCCTCATTAACTTGTTTTTCTGTCGTACTTGGCTGTCACCTATGCCCTAGAAAACAAGTGCCCGTTAATGGCGATTGAGATTAGACATTCACATCTATACGTGTCTCGACCGAGTCCGTAATTTCATCCTCATCTCCCAATTATCCTCGTTCTTTCGCGACCTTCGTACTTCCCCAAGTGCACGGAACTCTTGACAAAAAAAATAAAATAAAAATTTCCCCGATAAGGTCTGTAAATCAGTTCACGAGTTCTCGGTCCCGCTCGCCGAGCACTCGTGTGATTGAAGATGTCGTATTGCACAATTTCGTCTCGTTGCCGGATAATTATGTAAGAGCCAGAGAAGCGCGAGTTGATTATAACGAAGAGGAAAGTCACTCGAGAGGGCCGCGTGGTCTCGAGTAGCCATAGCTCTCGAAAGCAGAGGATCGCCTCCATTCCCCTCTGCCGAGTAGCATCCACCATAGCGAGGATCGTGTCTTTCTCTTCATTCAAGAAACTCCGAGCGTGCCAGTTTTTCCCATTCCCGTATCTCTCGTCGAGTACCAGATAAACAAACATTTCTGATACATGTATCTCACTGTATGTCGTGTATTTTTATTTTCCCGTGTATATGGACAAAGCGTGCCAGTTCAATCGACGCCGTTCCATCGAGACGTGGGTGGAAGGGAGTCGATTCGATTTTTATCGCCGTTGTAGGTAACTCGAAAGTGTGGTTGTATTTCGTCTCGTAAAACTTTGAATCGACAGCGCGCTCTCGTACGTGACTGGGCCCGGATCCCTCCAGAACCGGGCGTCTTGCAGTATAATTCCGGAAGTGCAGGCTTCCATTCCGGGACGGGACCACTCGTGGGAAGCGACCACACGAAAGCGTACAATCTCAAACGATGGCGAGTGTAATTCAATTCGGACTGTGGAACCTTCGCGACGCGGAGAGGCACGGATGGAGAGTTGCCGGACTCGAACGTGTGCTCGGGATCGGCGGAAAAAGTAATTCTCTCGTGTTTTGGGTAGTTATACAATAAACTCCGAGCGCGCCGGTGGGTAAAAGAAATAAGTTTAAAAAACCGGCGATTAAGCGAGTCTACGTGGTGAAAGTAGGCAACTCGATATCCGGGCATGCGACGTTCGACCCTTAAGATATTAGATAGCCACCCCCGGAGCCTCCCGCCTCGACCTCGACGAGCAAGGTTGTAAGTAAGCCGAGAGGGAAAGATTAAAGTTTCCGACCCCCGTCGTCTCTTCGACTCTTTACACTTTAGCCCCGACAATCTATACGTGGTGGAGAGTTGCGAATACGGACCGGTACTTGTTTCATTGATTTACGTGCCAATCTCGATGGTCCATATTCGCCGCTTTTGCTTTTAAAATTTAATACCGGCGCCAATGAGCTCCGGAACGTTTTTGAAAATGATATCGGTCCAAAACTCGTTTGATTTTTTTTTTTTTTTTTTTCAATAATCCCATTTTCGAGGATATACCGTGGTGGTTGTGTCTGGTGAGAGCAACACAGCACCGGCGATCGATACTCGGCCGCACTACTATCGCCGTTCTGTAATCTAATACGCTTCATAGGCGACTATCCCGACCCAGAGGACGAAATCAATGTGGTCCTTTCCAATGCAATAGATATTCGGGGAATAATTATTTTCGGGAGCGTCGACGATGTATGCACGAGCTTTTTTTTATCTTTTGGCGAGTACTTGAACCAGTTCTTGCTCGTATTCACTGCTCAAGATGAAAATTTTACGGATGCATACATTCCCAATCTAAAGTTTAATTGGGTCAAAATTTCAGTACTCCACGATATGCCAGAATAAGGGGAAAAAAATCAACCGAATTATTTATTGCAAGACCTTCAATTCCGTGAAGTAATAATACCAAAAAATATAAAAAATTGGTTTATAGATGGAGTAAGAAAAAAAAAATCACAGAACCTTTAATTTTATCATTTTATATTAATTCCTTTGATTTTTCACAATCGTCTTATATTTCATGATCTTTAAATTCATTGATGCCTACAAAATTTCCGCGTGCCCGACGTAAATGACATTTAACATTGAAAAATCGTCAATTCTCACTTACACACTATAATATAAAAGACCTGGCGAAATCGTCATCTCCATAATATTTATCAATCTGTTTTCATAAATAGATAGATCGGTATCTTTACAAATTTTCCGCGGATCATTGAAGAAGTCTCGTTTCGCCCCGCTGCAACGTGTACACGTATTTTCTTTCGAGGCTTAATGAGAAAGCCAAGGCTCGATGCCTCTCGTCTGTGGGCGCGCTGTCAGGTGAATCGAGAACTGATCCACAAGCACACCTGGCCGATGAAGAGGACGGATAATCATATTCGATTAGGATCATCCCTGCGGTTGGATCCTTTGTCCCAAGCGAATCTTGGATGCGGTGCGAGAGTTCCGAGGGTGGTTAGCTTAACGCTCTCGAGCTCTCCTCCCTCTCCGCAGGACCGAAGACATTCACAGAGCCCTCTCGTCCTCTCCGTAGTATTCGTGCTGGCGGTCTCTGTTCTCGTCCCTGTTCGCGCTATCACACTCCCGCTCTCGGCCCCATTCTGGCTCCCTTAATCTAAATCACGACCGCCGTTCCCGTAGCTCTCACTCCCGCTTCCGCAATTCATATCCATATCCCTAGGTGTAGATCTGGCCCCGGAGCCGCTTCAGTCACTCCAAATTGGCTAATTATAATCCAAAGGATGTGAAGGAGCTCGTTCGTCCGAACGTTAATTGGACCGGCCCCTTCATCCCCCCTCTCCTATAATCCGTAATTGGCGACGTCCCCAACAGACTGAATAATTACCTATTTTCTTTTGCGCGAATTTATAGAAAAATAACAATGTTTTCTATACTCGGGAGGAGTGGTGCGATATGTAAACGGATCTCGTCTCGCTTCGCGAAACGTGAAGCGAGATAAAAACGTTGGGGCCGCGTCCCTTCCCAGGAATATTATAGTCATAAACGCGCGTACACCCACGACGCGGACAAGCGATGACGTTGCCCATTGGTCAGTGGGGAGCCTCGCGAAAATTCAATGGACTCTCGCCGAAGCAACCGATATCGCCTTGTCGTCGCTCAGCCCGTGAATGGCCGCTTTGACAAGGAGCCTTCAACAATGTTGCGCGATAAATTCGTTCATGGAAACTCTCGTGCGAAGCCGCTCGCCGGTGAAAATATTCATGCGGCGGTCGAACCGCGGTGCTTGTGCACGTGTCGTCGTACGGCTCTCAACGTCGTCGCCCCCGCCTTTGCTATCGCACCTCATACCATCGAACGTGACATCCACTCAACGGAATTTGTTGTAGTTGCTTTCACGACCCGTGTCGGAATTTTAAACAGACTATGGAGCACGCTATAAATCTGATTGGGACTCTTTATTGGTTCGGGGAAAATATTTTTCTTTCGGTTTTTTTCTTCCTTTTTTTCGACCCAACTTCAACGGGCTCGATGGAGGCATAAGTTGAAAAATAAATTGCTGATTGAAAACGTTTCGATGGCGAGGTGGAATGGGAGAAAATTCGAAATAAGTAGCGATGGGCGAGGTTCCTACTTTACGACTTCTGGTCATGGCCCGCATCTGCCGCGATTCTCAGGATACGGGTAGTTTTCCGGCAATTATACTAATGGAGATCGGGTGGTCGAAGCAACCCGCCGTGCAGGAGCAGCAGCAGCAGCAAGCAGCAGCAGCAAGCAGCGGCAGAAGCAGAAGCAGCGGTGGAAAGGGCGGCACAACTAGAATACTGGCGAAGCTCCGAGTTGAAGGTGGCTGCTGGCATCAGAGGTGAAAATAAAGAAGAAAACGAGCAGCCGAGCCGGGGTTCGAGGGGATGAAAGACAGAGAGGAGGACGGTTTCGGGGTTATATTTTGTGGGAGTAGTCGGCTTGGCAACGCACCGTGTACCGTGAATACACGCCTGCAAAGAGAGCGAGGGAGGGAGGAAGAGACGGAGTGAGAGAGTGATATTTGATAGTAGCGAGTAGCTCCGGGTCGGTCGTTGAAGCGGTTGGCCACATCGGTCCGCGGTTCCAGCCGCATCCTTTCCAAAATAAGAAGAACATTAATGAATGAAGCTGAAAGAAACAGGGTGAAACCGGGAAATAAGGAGTATGCTTCGGTGCTCGAGTGCAATCGCGATTAAGAGTTCCCCACCTATCTGCAATCCCTCGTGCCTATTCGCTAATGAATGGTCGACCCTCGACCACCCCTTTCATCTTTTATTTCGAGTCGTGAGTAGGTGCCGCGCACGTCATCGCGCATCGTCCCATGACACAAACAATTCAAATCACAGTGAAGCACTGTACGAGTCTTTCGACACCCGCACCCATAATCACACAGAGCATTGCATGAAATCTTGGCGAAAAACTCACAAAGAGGCTTGCACAAAGACTCAATTCGCTCAGAAAGTTACATTGAAAGATCCTCGAAGACTTACGAGGACACTGACCCGGAGAGGCACATCGAGTCGGAAGCAGAAACGGGCACATTGAGAGCACTGGAAACTTACACAGATGCCCGTCCAACTACTCAACCGGACAGCTGACCCGAGAGCTTTTTGAACACTAAGAAAGTCCGTTACTCGACGTTATGACGCACGGAACAGAAAAGGCTCTGGTACAAATTCTGTTGATCACCGGTTCAAATTATGGTAAATTACGATACGAATCCTCGCCGCTCCGCACCGATAATCAAACAGAGTCTTACACGGAAACTTAGCCGGCAACTTACGAGGAAAGTTGCCTGGGTGCTTGCATAGAGACCGACGTCACGCGTGAACTTACATAGAAACAGTCCCAAAGCTTACACGGAACCTCACCAAGAGACTTACACAGAGATAGATGGGTCTCACACAGAAGCGGGTACATTGAGAATTTCCCGGAAACTTACATAGAAACCCACCGAAATGCCGACTAGGGCGTTCTTTGCACTGAACCAAGAAAGCTTCGCTACTCTATATTATGACACACGTCCTTTCATCCCATCGTCCATTGTACCGGCATACAATCTTTTGTCCGTCATCCCGCTCGACTGTTGCAAACGTTTGCCAAGCACTGGGTCAAGTCCGACTGATTAGATGCATCGATCGATGCGCCTGTGTGTCATTCGACACGTACATCTCGGGTCCGAGGTCCCGAGACGTCGAGTAGCGACGATGCGAAGCGAGGCGAGATGGGAGTTGCCACAGGAACGGAGATAACTGGCTTGACCGGCTATTGGTACAGTGTGCAGGCGGCGCAGCACGCGCCAGTCGGGCTATGCTCGCAATGCCACGTGTAAATCCTTCACGCGTGTATGCGCCCACGCTAATGAGCCAGAACAAGCCGATGTCCCGTCGAACGTGGATCGGGAGCGTGTTTGCGCGTTAAGCCCAGCCCCGCCGGGATACCACCGACGACCGAACGTTCGAGCTTTGCTACCCTCATCCCAACCTTGTACTCCAACTTGTCACTCTCCCTCCGTTTCTCCCCCGAGCTCTCTCTCTCTCTCTCTCTCTCTCTCTCTCTCTCTCTCTCTCTCTCTCTCTCTCTCTCTCTCTCCGCAAAGGTATATCTGCCCGCCGTCAAATCCTCGTTCACCACGTGCGCCATTCCTCGCTATCGAGGTAGCTCATTATTTTCGACGAAAATTTCGACTGCCGATCACGATTCCGGAGCGCCAATCAGATGCGATTGGGGCTTGGAGAGAATTCGCGGAACCCTTTAGCGATCCATACCGGCTCGCGTGTGTGTATAAACCGCGAATCGACGATTGGCCGGCAGTTCTGCTCCGATGGCAGAATGCCCGAGTTTTCAATATTAGCCCCCACTACGGCTATAGTCGAGTCGTTCGGGGACGTATGGTTTACAAGCCGGCTCTGCAGTTCGATACGTACCATCTACGAGTTATACGCTGTATCGGTGCCGCCTCCACGGAGCCCTTCATATTTTATGCACGAATTTACAGGTATCCGTGTATATAGATATACATATATATATTGGTTGTCTGAGGCGTTGGCATAAGTCAAAATCCACTCTCCCTAATGGCGCGCCAGCGTCGCAACGCTCGATCCTAAACCTCCGGAGACGCCGATCGTGGAGCTCACGGAGCTCCGACGGAGCGTCCGACCGTACAGACACTTACTCTACTTGAGGGCGAATTAAAAAAAAATTGAAAATTAAGTGGCGACGGTGAGATTACCGCACCACTTTCGTGGTGAAAATCTACGTAAGACGCTGACGATGGCTTATTTTTTTTGGTCGATGGTTTTTGTTATTTTAAGATTTTTTTTCCGGCTCTCGACCGGAACGAGGTGGTCGCGCGTTCGGCTATAATTGCCGCCAGTCGCACGAGCGAGTTTCCTTTGTTTTCGCTTTCCGCGTGTACACATAAGCAGGAGTCGCGAGAGCTGCGGGGTCTCTCGCGGTCGGACAATCCGAGCGCGAGGTACCGCGCGGGACCGGGAATCAAACACAGTCGTCCATTGGTTCGCACACGTTCGTACGACATAATTGCATAGAACCGATTAATAATTAGACGTGCAATTGGGCGTCAACCGGCCCTATGCGTGATTCGATTAATCGAAGCGAGCGGTACGAGAGAGCTTTGCGCGGAATATCGATTCCGGCGCGACACCTTTGCTGAGGGTGGGAGAGAGCGGTTCGTTGCCGCGTCTCCTCTCCGATTCGCCGTGTATATAGCCATCCGGTTCATGGTACCCGGTTCGAGCCCGCGTCCTCAAAACGAAAACGATTTCCCCAGGAATTGGACTTTGCATTCGGCGATCGAGCGTAGCTTTCGTTTTTCGCCATGGCGAGGGCATTTCGTCGAGTGGCGGAACGCCAAGCAAAACTCACAATTTTTACCAATTTTTTACCAAGGAAAAAAAATGTCCTCTCAGATTGAGAACGCCGCTTTGCTCGCCGGCTGTGTGCGCCACGTTTAACCGGCATCCTACGAGGCATTGTTCTTTCACGATTGGGCCTATCAGCGCAAACCATCCGCGGAAATATCCAACCCGAGATGGAGTAAAATGCACCGGCGAGTAACCAGATTCCTGCACTGATGCGGGGGCTTTCTCACCCGCCTGCCCTCTTGGCTTTTCGATCTGTGGTTACATTTTATATTTATTCCCGTCAGCATCGTTTGCCTTCCGGTACAGTTAGCAAGCCCGAGAGCGAGCCGCGCGTCGCGGCGCCATCGATTTACCGAAGAGCTCCATTTCGCCTCGAGCACGCACGAACGGCGAAAGCTTCTCATAAGTTTTGCTTTACACGTTTGACGTTTTCTCTTCGACTTTTTGTTTAGCGCACCTCTCACCCTCGACGGGGCATTCCTAACGGAACGGGATTTCACGCATACCGCCCCGACCGGAGTTTCGGAGGAAAGACCCGTCGTGTGTAGACTCGGCGTGTGTGACGTATCGACAGTCGAACAGCGGCAGCGAACCGATGGAAAATCCATAATGGTGACCGGCAGCTTGCAATTTTAATAAGCGTGTGTGTGCGGTTTGTGCGTGAGACAGCACTCCCTTCTCCACTCCATTATTATAAATACACTTTACAGAATGATGGATTACAAATTAATACTCGGTAACGAGAAACACAATGCGACGATAATAAAAATATCAAATATTATAAAGCGAGTGCTTTGACGAATGGCGTGGTTGCGTTCGAACGCATTTTCAATCGACGCCTTTGAAACAAAAATACTTTTATTCGTAGATTAGTCGCTCTGGTTGAGCCCTATATTTTCGAAGCGAACAATAAAAATGAAAGATTTTTTAAAACAGTGGAGGGGTAAAAAAACCGATTGTACGAAAATTTTTCGTAGCTTAATAGACATAAAACGAGTATTGTCATCATAATAAATGTACGAGTAACAACGTGAAAGTTCCGCCAAAGAAGTAAATAGTTGTTGGTAAATAGTTGTACCGTTCACCTGAATAGTGTTCATAAAAAATTCGAATCAGCGAAACTTTTTTCTACCCTCACTGTGCATAACCGGTAGACATGTTGTGACGCTTTTAGGGTATCTTCGATACCTCGCCATTCGGTTCTCGGTGTACACGTATCACCGACAAAGTCCCGCGATCTTCAAAGTTGGAATTGATCGCTTTCGGATAGAACGGTCGGCTTACGAGGGATGATGTGAGAATTATGCGGAATGCGCCAGTGAGACGAGAGTCGATCGGGGGAATCCATACCGTGTATAGTTGCGGTGAGCTCTGGCTGGCTCGGTTTCCCCCTTGCTGGTTTCCTTCTTCCCCGAGTCAAGTTTCCTCACCGCAGCGACCGGTCTGAATATTTCCCTGTACCCACCGGCGTGAGGATCGGGTATATAGGGTGACGTACCGTGCCGTTTACCATAGAAGTACTATCTCGACGGTGAAGATGATGGGCCCTACCGGAGTCTTTCCACTCGATCGAGCAAGGGTCACCGCGGCTCTCTAGGAAAAACTTTAGCGAAACTTGCCGGGTCAACCCAGCGCGGTGACGTCTTCTACACGCGTGGTCCAGGGCAGGAGGGAGGGAATACACCGATAAAGATCGATCGTTACCCGCTCTGGCTCTCTCTAAAAGTAAGCTACCGAGGGAGTCTGCGCCGGCGAACTTTAGTATCGCGGTGCGATGCGAAATGATGCGAGACAAGTGCTTTCACCACGAGAAAAAAAAAAAAGAACGATGCGACTACCGCGGCCGGGCTTTCCGGTAAGTTACCGAAATCCAATCAGTGCACGGTCTTGTAATCTCATAGACCGGGGCCGGTGGTCGAGTTTGTTCCGCGGAAAGAGACTGTTTCTTCTCGATCGGGATCCAACACTGAGGGACGAGCATTAAATTGATGGCTCGTGTATGTGAGCTGTACGAGTCCGACTGTCCGATTGCCTTTTCTTTGACCAAATAATATTACCCGTTACGATGTGGATAATCAATAGCTCGGCTCTCATCGCATTCCATTGAGGCAAACGCGCAAATGGCTGTCTTATTGGTTTATCCGTTTCGTTCCAATTTTGGCTTCTCCACGCCTCGCAGCTGCGCGACCTCGGGGTATACTTTGAGAATCCGGTTTCTCCCTCTCTCGATTTTCTCGGTATATACACACTGTTATCGCAGTTTGCCCCGCTTTCCTTCAAGAATCGATATTATTTTCTCTACCTCATTCGGCGACGAGTCTGATTCGATCGAGTTCCGACCGACAGATTCCATTTCTTCGAATCCCTTCAAGACGAAGAGCTGGAGCACCGAGGAAAAGAAAATCTGGGCGACGTACAGTGCTGACATTTATCCATTTATCCTCAGTAGAAACACACTTGGGGAAAAAGAAAATCCGGAAACAACAGGATATTTATAGTTTGGGATTCCATGTCGACATTGGAAAATCGGCGCGGCTTTACTTTTTCTCACGAACCGCAGTGGCGATTACCGAGGAACAATGTTGCAATGGAAATTCGTCATTACGAAAAGTCATCTTCGGTTAAACTAATTGATGTCGCGTCATGCACGCAAAACAATGGAAATTAATAGGAGCTGATCATTGGGATTGCGGAGGTGAATGGAGTACAGTGGTATTGTTACAATCGCCGTGCGGCATGCTCAAACAGTTCTCCCCCGAACGCTCGCGAATCGCCCTCCCGTTCTCCTTGTTTACAATGATTGGACCATTGGCGGGAATTGCATCCGAGAATTAGCGTAATGTTGCCGGTAGAACGGGTCCGGATCCGACGGGGGAAGCTTCGACGGGCAGAGGAGAACGGGGCGGAAGGAAAATCGTGTACGATCTCAATTTCAAAGTCTGGCGGTTACGGAGGACGCTGGTGAGGGCATTTCGCGAAATAAAATATGATCTTGGGGTGGGCCTGTTAGGGATTTCTCTCGCTCTTTTCATACCTCTCAATCCTTATCTCGGTTTCGTTTCTCTCGACTAGCAGCAACGAACCGCCCTTCACCACCGCCCACGAGTCGGCTCGCGTTCCCTCCTTCGCCCTCCGAGGGAGCTTTTTCCTTGGCTTTCACATCGGCCCTGCGCTCGTTCTCTCGCTCATCGCTCTCCTTATTCCCGCACGGCTTCCAACTCCGGCAATAACCTTTATAATCAGGAGTTTTGCTCTCAAGTGCGCCGGGCTGGCTTCTGCCGACTCTGTACTCTCCATCCGGCTTACAGTGCAATTCACTCGAGGCTTCCGGCCATTACGGGAGAGACGGTACCGGGACGGCTCTCCGGTATCGGCTACGGAGCCGAAGCACACCGCCATACCCCGTCGATCCCGCGCCGAATTACCGAAGCCAGCGATAAAAAGTTTATCGCCCGGTTCAGTCAGGGAAGAATATCCAGCGGATTCGCTGAGAGCCGAGAGACCGCGCCCGCGAGAGAGCTCGCTAAATTCAAAGATCAACGATTATACCATCGACATACGTAATCCGGGTCTTGACCCGACGATTTTTCATCGAGGAACATGAACCATCTCCCGTCGACTATTCTGTCAACTTTTTTATGTGCATATATATATGTATATGTATATGTGTATATATATATAGTCTCGTGGAATGGAATTCAATAAAGCAAGTTTGAGTGAGAGACGGCATGGAGTACGCCGATTTAAAGTTGAAACAGTCCGGGCTTCTTGGACGCTTATTGCCGTGATAATTATTTCTCTCGAGGATTAAATAAAAATTCAAATGAGTTTCGGCAAGGGAAAAAGTTTTTCGCGTGCCTTTGAACTAAAGTCGTACGAGTCAAACTGGAGTAGCCGACAAACAAGACTCGAATTCTGCATTATTGCGTCGACAACAGCGGGAGGAACAAATGGTTTCGTTTCGGTAAGTTATTGCTGCACGCAGTTAAATTCTTACGTGCGCCGGCAACACCAGCACTTTCAGAATCACATACGAAATTTCACGCTGGCTCGTTCCAGCAACGATAATTATTTTCGCTTTTATTCGTCAGCCTTAATTGCTATCGACCGTCCCAGAGGTGAGACAAGTGCGCTTTTCAAGGATTAATTAAATCTTGCCGCGAGCGCCCGCCGAACAAATAACACCACTTTGTCGAGTCTCCAGCTCTGTCCCTCTTTATCCCGTACCCGACTCCGCCGGAACAAACGTGCGGGAGTGAACAACGGAACGAGATAACGTGTACACAGTGCCAAGATGGAGCTTTCTACGTTGCTTAACGTACCCAGCACCGAGGAACGAAAATGAAATTGCTCACAAATTTTCCAGCGGTTCTTCCTGCAAGTGTGCATTAAAAAATACTGCCGGAAGTATGCACGTGTGTTTAATTGTCCTGATCCTCCGGACAGTGCGTCTCCCCCCGACCGCCCACCTACCAAACAACCTCTCTCGGCCGAGTACAAAAAAAATTATACTCACCCTCTGCGAACTAGGCGGAATCAAGCCCTTTTATTAATATACTCTAATTATTCACATGAGCTTTTCAGGCGGTGCGCTGTTTGATAGCGAGGCGCGTCCGAACGAGTGACTACAGTGGTAGCAGCGCGTATCGCCGCACTACGTGGACCAATATACGTTGCTACGAGTAATTAGATCGAGTTCATTAGCGATATAACCCCGCGAGCGGATCCAACGCATCGGGAAACTGTACACGGGATAGCGGATGAGAGCGGCGGCAATCGAACGAGAAAGTTACCTAAGTCAACCGTTTGTACTTGCAGATGACAATCAACTTGTGAACGTATATGGTTCGTGTGATACAAGTATTGCCGAACGGGGCAAAACATACTGATTTCACCTATTTTCAGCTGAGCATAAAGAAAATTTTGCGTACAGCTTTTTCTATGAGATAGATGTTTGGTCGACTTTGACTTCCTCGTGGAGAAAACCGTTCGCGAAGGAGTAAATAAATAAGGAAACTACTTTCCATCTTTTTTACCTAACATAAAAAATGCATGTAACTGATCAAATTAAAGCGGTCGAAATTTTCGATGGAAATTTGTTGCAGAATATCGCTAAATGAAATATGCGTGATTCGTCATTTTGAGGCTTTGCCCAATGCAGTAATGGCGAATTTTCAAATTATTTTACTCTCAGAGTGACTAACGGAAAATATAAATTTTTCGAAAAGGTTCGAAAAATTTGAGGTAAAAACTTTTCAACTGTTAAATTTATATATTATAATAATTTTCGGTTAATCAAATACCAAATATTGTGCGGTTTAGTCCATATCGATGTTAAATTCAACCTCAATATCAAACCGATGGCAATTTATCGCACACACCCACATTTATTCGCATAAATACGAACGTCAGCTAGAAACGGCGTTTTTCGACGTTTCAGACCGTTTTCAGTACTCCGACATTGACATCTCGATTAGAAAAAAAATAAAAACATAGCTTCACTATGAGAAAGCAAAAGTATCGTATAGAAAGGAGAACACCCATTTTTGCCTCAGGTGTCCGTTTTGATCCGCTTTCTTCCCCATTAATTTTTATTAGAATCGTCGGGAAAAATATGACGACTAATCCGTCTGTCATCTTGTCTGTACGCGGTCTATCTACTGTAAGAGACGGAAAATTCCATCTCGTTTGAACGTATAGTACCTGTCGAAGAGAGAGAGAGAGAGAGTGAGAGAGAAAGAGAGAGAGAGAGAGAAAAGGAGAAAGGTTGAGGGAGAGAGCAGAGGCGAAGAATACCCAGACTATAGCGTGCTTGAAATCGACGCTGCCGCGCCAACTCGTCCTGTAAATAAAATACGACAGAGCCAGGGCAGGGCAGCGTAGTTACGAGGGAAGAGGATGCAGGTTGGTAATGGTCCCGGGGAACGGGTAATGGCCACTGCACTCTGGCGTCATCGGAGATAAATGTAAATGAAGCAGAATGGCTCCCGGAGAATAGCCGCATGAAAAGGGAGCTATATACGATATCGGGACGCGTAAATTTTTCGCAAAATAGGCCAGGCCGAACAGAGGAGAGTGTGGCCGAGAGTGAAATGTTGCAAGTTGGGCGACCACCAAGAGCCTCTCGAATTATTGATACACATTCGCTTTACGCCTCCCATCCGTCTTCGGGGCTGCGAGCATAACCGGCAATCGTGTAACCCATCGACGAATTAGTCCACCTCCGTTTCGATTTCTTGTTTCCGCGTAAATCTCATCTCCCGACTAATTATCGCGTCGCGATTAGGAAAGCAACTTCCCGTAGGCGAGTGAAGGAGTTCCGATTAACGAGGGCGAATAATCGGCGGTAACGTTAACGCGATTTATCGATCGGCCCTCGAGGTAGCGACATCCGTGTCTTACGTTCTCTGGGCCGATCGGATACTCCGGGCGATGAGACAAATACCATTCTCCCGGGCGAGTGAAATCGATGCGTTTCAACTGTATGGTAGTTGCACGATGGCGAAGAATTCCAATAACAATGATTAACGTTCCGGACGAGGAGAAGAAGGGTAGTTTCGAGACTCGCTTGCATGGTGCATCGATGGTGGTACTCTGCACGAACGTGCCGCGTGGCGTGCAAGAGTCGTGCGCTGAGAGCCCGGTAAGTCGAGTGCCGCGGGACGTACATACTGACGAGTCTCGAGGCGAGTGTGATATTCTCCTACGTACCGGAGAGAAGGAGAGAAAGAGGTGGTGAGAGAGAGAGAGAGAGAGAGAGAGAGAGAGAGAGAGAGAGAGAGAGAGAGAGAGCGAGGAAAACAGGGTATGTAAAGGGGTCTCGAATCGATCGGCCATTCGTATGGTAATGTAAGCAACTACCGGGCCAAACTGCTCCGTGAGAGGACCGCTCCCCGCCAAGACCCCGTGCAACGAGGACCGGGACGAGCAACTGCGCGTCCGAGCCGGACTACCGGATGGCCGGACAACCAATGCCGAGATGCCAACAGAATCAGGAAACCGAATGATATGATCTATCGAGCTGAGTGGACGATAATTTAACCGGTGCCAGGATAAATCAGGCACGAGTGAACCGCCACGGCGGCTGACTCGGATACGGGGACTGAACAGGAGGTCATAGATAGCGAGTGGCGCGCACACCACTGTAACCCCAGTCATAATCCGGAGCGGGGATGTAGATTCTTGCGCGGACTCAAGAGCTCGCGGTGGCACAATTGGCGTTCGATATGTGCCTTTGTAGATAGCCGGGCGGTTTACACGCTGGTTGGGAAAGATATAGGAGCGGGACAACGGGTTATGGAGGTTCATCGGAGAATCGGGAACATTACACCAAGGAGAATGTTCGATGCGTCCCAAGGCACGGACAGGTTCCTCGTTGGCAAACGCAACGGAAGGTACACTACCGGGGCGGGCTAGCCGAGGTTCGCTTTGTCCGTGGATGCTTGCGAGGAAAGCTCGGTTAGTCGCGGCAGAGGATACTCCGGACGATCGAGGGGTCACGATCCGGACTCCTTCGTTATGGCTTCGTGTTGCTGCTCGGATGACGCGATCTAGGTCCTATATCTATAGGAGAACGCGCATATTGGCTAGTTTGCTTGGCAATATCCTTGGACCACGAGAGTTAGTCGGCTGGCGATGCTTCTAGCGGAGGAGTCTAGCGTAGTGCGGGTCGTTGCGAAAGACTGGGCCCGGTAGTGTGCTGCCCGTGCAGATCCGAGCTTCTGGACGAGCTCGACGCTCGAGCACGAGGAGGTTCAAGCCCCGCTGGAATAGAGTTATCGCGGCAAAGTGCACGGTAACGCAGTTACCGTTCACAAAGCGACCCACTCCCGCGCCCACGAGCGACCACAACAACGTTCATGGACTACTACTACTTCCACGAGCTCCACTAACACAGCCGCACCTCCACTGGTACTCTCGCTCTCTCGTCCTCGCCTTCCTCCTCCCCTCCCTCCCCCCCCGAATCCCATGGGTTGCCTGATTGCCGACCGACAATACTCCCTCTTTTCCTCATCCCTTACCCTGCTCCGTCGTCGTTTCTACTTTTATTTTCGGAGCAGGCGCCGCCGGCCTGAGAATACCATTCGACTAGTCGAACGATTACAGATACATGGCTTCACCGTGCGTTCGAGGGCTTTATGAAAAATAGCCGGGAGAACTGGAGCAATACAGATGGCGGAGATACGGTTGGGTACGTCCCAAAAAGCTAGTGGAGCGCAACAGCGAAGCGAACCACGAGAGAGAGAGAGAGAGAGCCCCCGCCGCGAATCTCTCCCCAGCTCCTCCCGCGGGCGGGAACAATCCCTGCCAATTTTGGTGGCAAATCTGATTACGCGCCATATGCCCGCTTGTAAACTGGATACGCGAAATTAATTATCAGAGCGACGCCAGGAAGATGCCGTGAGCGGCGCAGACGGGACGGGAGGGCCACGGCCTGCTGATGATGAGGTCGTCTTGTTGCGGGTCTGAGGTACCGAGGCGTCTGCTCCAGGAACGACGGGAAACCAAGGTACCGGCGGAGTCTCTCTTCCCGGAATTATACCAACGGTTGGATAGGGGCCTCTATGTAATGTCTTTGTCTCACTCTTTGACGCGACAGCCCGACATCTCCAGATTTTAGCACTGCTTTTGGACTAATGATGCAAATACGCGAAGCAGACGTCACCCTCGAAGATTGCGAATTGGGGGGACGAAGCTTTCCGAAGGCTCGCACGCGTATCCGCCCGTGTCTGCGCGGCGGATTCCGAACGTCTCAGTTTAACGTGTTTAATTCCACGCCTTCCTCTCGGTCCCGTTATGTCATTAACGCCGTCGTAATGCCGCGTAAGACTTTCAATTTACCCCGGTAGATTACTTTGACGTGCACCGCGCGAACAGCGCGCCACTCGTGTCGCCGCATTGTCCGACGATCGAGCGATAGTCCCATTACAAATGTACAACCCGCTCTGTCGGCCGAGGAGCACCGCGAGCGATAACGATACGCGTTTTTTTTCCCCCCAGAGAGCACGTGAAAAGCGAAAACAAGCAGCAGTAATTAATAACGATCATCAGATAGAGGTGAGACACAGAGACTGGCTCGTCCGAGGGTTCAACGCTAAGAACCGGCCAAATCGTATTAAAAAGTTGAAAAACTTTGTTATCGCTTCAAATTATTAACCTAGGGTCTTTGCTGTACGAAACTTATAAGAGACAACGAGCATCGGATATTATACGGGTCACAGGACATCGTGTCATATGCAAATGAGTGCGATAACAATCGGCGTCTGACCATTCGCGGTCTATTCCACTGCCGGTCGGACAGAAGCGACGCCTCTGCGGAGTGGTAATCTCGGGCTACGATCAGACTCTTTCCGCGCACTGTGTGCACAGCACAACCGCCTGGAGAACGGGATGCCGAATAAAAATAAAACAGAAAAGTGTTGAAATGAGGGTAAATTGTATGTTTTAAACTTACAGTCGCATCTCGGATTAGCGATATACAGTTTCATGAACTCTGCGAGAAATCGGTTATCGTATTGAGGGTTTCGGCATAAAAAGATCTTTGATTTTCTACATTCCGGTTCACTCAGGTGATTAATCAATTATGCGTAAATTATTGAAAAAATACAAAAATAATTTATTAAGGACATCCGGAGTAGAGATTTCGTGCATCATGAACTCTGCGTGAAATCTTGAATTATACTCGAGGCATCTGTTTCGAGAGAAAAATATTTTTGATTCTCTCTCTCTCCGGAGTCATTTCGGAAATTATTCAATAACACATAATGTGTGACGAAAATGCACACAATAATTTTTGTATTAGCATAATCGCATGAGATCGATGAAATAAATTCATGAAAAATCGTTAATTGCTCGTGAGAAATCGATTTTCAGGTAGGTTTTTCATTTTCTCTCACCGGGGTTATTAAGGGAGTTTTTAATGATTGATAAATTATAACCAAAACGGACACGTATTAATTTTTATACTGTCATAATCCAGATTATCCGAGGGAGTGCAATATCATATTATTAAATTATAATACTATTTGCAAGTGGGTAGGAATCGCACTAAACGTTGCGGACAACGTTCCTGCATTCAGAAGTTAGGACGTGCAGAACGTGGGTAAAGTTTCCACGATAGCGATAAAAACTTTTCATGACGAGTTTCCCAACAACATGGGGAACACGTATACAATACAAAATTATGATATATTTCACCGCACGAAAATTCTGCAATTGAAATATGCATGTATCTAAATATATTGCACGAAGATACCTTAGAGTCCAGTATCCATAGTTTCGCCAATAGGAATTATTATTTTTTCTTTTATTGCAACCTGCCGCAGGAATTTCCCATTCTTTGGAGTCTCACAACGCGCAGTAACGCTTTCCGCCGATACTTGACTCGTCTCTTATTAGAAAATGCAGCGAACCTCTAGCGATCAATGTCGTGTTCTCCGTAATGCTGTATACCTCCCGGTTGTCTAGGTGTCGTGTAAGAGCGTCTGAAGATCACAGCTCCTTTTCCTGAACCCTGTTTCCAAGATTTTTTGTTGGTACAAGGAAAAAAAAACGAAACACCTGTTAAAAAAAATGTCTCACCGACGAGAAGCGAGTCTCGCAAAACAACGAACAGATGGTTAACATAGAGTGGCGTTGTTGAGCCGATGGGTAGGTTGGGGCGGTTTGAGAACCGAGGAAAGTAACCATGTCGAGAGAGCGACTCGACAGTCAGGAGTGAGGAATAAATAAATATTCCTCTCAGCGCGTTCTGCAAGCAAACCCTTGGTGCAGTACATACCCGGATCAGTCTAGCATTTCTCCGTTTGCCGCCCTCTCTCTCTCTCTCTCTCTCTCTCTCTCCAATCTCTTCACAAAGGTCGCGCAAAGCCTCATACCCAAAGGCTCGAGACTCTCCGCCAACCCTCCTCGATATTAGTTTCATCCCCGTATCTTTTCCCTCTTTTTTTTTTTTTAATTTTTAAACATATTTTTCCACCGGCGAGCTTTGGCTCACCGTTTCACCGAATTGCAGTGCGCGTCTGCAGATACCGTGGTGGGATCAAGTCGAGAACCGATTCGACTCGACGGGGAAAAATAATACGTCAACGAGCCGTACCGAAGGCCAATTTCTAAAGGCTGAAACCCTCCTGTCCTGTCTCAACCCAGCAGCCGATACGCTCCGAACTCGTTCACACTTTATATTTCACCGATCTATGTCTTCGATTCTCTGCCCCTTCGGTCCTGATTTATACATTGTCGCCAGCGGCTACGACTCCTCGATTCCCGGAGGACTAACGACCTAATAACTGCGGACAATTTTATTATCTCCCCGGGCCACGGGAAAATTCGTTCGACGAATATTTATCAAATGCGGGTTCATCGAAGCCTCGCTCGTGGACGGAATCGGTGATAGCCGAGGTGGAAAAACCGATCACGAATGCGAACGAAAGCTTCGGATTGTTCATCGATGCGAGGATCGATCGAGACATCGACGGACCAGTGATTCGTCGAAAAAATTTCGCGGTACCGTAAATGGAGGAACGAGAGAAGGATCTCGGATAGCGACGTCCGACCAAAGTTTCCCGCCGCGACAGTGAAGAGAAAACTGGTAACGGAGAGACGTCGACTCTCTCCGCGAGGCATCCTTTTTCATGAATAATAAAGAGGGCAAAGTGCTCGACCGAACTCTGACGTGCCACGATCGTTTTCCACGGAAGCACCGTGTTTTTTCATCTCGTCAAAAATGTGCTTGTCCCGGGGAGTGAGCCAGGTCGGCAGCGTCGGCTCGGTCTCGATGGCTCATCCTCTCCCCGAGCGCAATGGCTGCTCCCGACGAGCTCCCCGGAAAAGCTCTTCCCTCCCACGATTGTTCCACGGAGTCACGCACGCGTTATTCAGAGATATCTAATTGGGTTCGCGGACAAAAAATCTGCCTGCACGTGAAGCGGCCGACCGGGAGAATCACCGTGCGTGTACTTGCATCGATCCCCACCACTGGTCCGGAGTAGTAAAAAATCCTCCGCCCACCGAGAGACTTTTTCTCAGTTCGAAGTTCGACCGTACCTTCGGTGTTAACCCGGCGGGGAGGACGCGTCTGCCCGCTCTCATTACGGGTGAATCGAGGGTGAAACAATCGTCTTGGCGCAGCCTCGTTGCCCCCGTTCTCGAGACAGACTTTCCAGCGAGAACAAGGGACAATTTCAATTTGTGCTTTTCCTTGTTGGCAAAATAAAAGACAAATAAAAGAAGATTCGAACGAAGGGTGTTTACTCGAAGGGGGATCGCTCTAAGAGGAGCGCCAAGTTGGCCGCGATCTCCCTTCATGGAGCTTCTGTGTGCTCGGACCATCAACCGGGGGGTGGACGCTGAGGGGTGTGGGGGTGGTTTGATTAATTTGAGTGGAAAGTCGCCCCGTCGGCGCTATGGACCGCAGCGAGGGAGGTAACAACTCGAAAAGCTCTAGTTGGCTTTGGTGGAAACGGGCGTCGAATGCTTTCTCGATTAGACTGCTCTTGAAATCTGTTTAACGCCGGGAGATAGAGCAGGCTATACCCTGGTGAACGCTGGACGGGTGTGGGTGGAGAAGCGATGCACGGCCAGCGTCGGATCGCAGAGGACCACGCTGACCTGGGAGAATCCCTCCAGGGGCCTGTCCCGAGCCGGACGAGCCCGTGGAACGAGCTCAAGTGCGGCTTCACCGGAGCAGTTAGCTCGTCCAGGCATCCACACCGGGAGTACCGGCGTCGAACGAGTGACGCTCCGTTATCAACGAACGCTGAACCCGAGTCGCGCGCCGCAGCGCGTATACCCGAACTGGCGAACGGCGAGAGAACCCCCTCTGACTGCTGCTGCCGGCCATTCTCTCCTGGGATCGGAAAAGCTACGACCCGCAAATTTCATTAACACCTACAGTGGCCCCGGGATATCGTTGTCCATAACTCATTGGGCCGCAATTCCACGAGCACCCATTAAATCGTCTGCGAGTCCAGTGTCGGAACAATGATACGTTACTTTTGCCAAATTATTATTCGAACGGTGAAGAAAAATTCGAATGTACTTGTACGAACGCAGAGATTGTCGAGCGCAGAGCATAATTTTGGATTACGCTGATATGAATTACCGGCCCCGATAACAAAAACTGTACTGAATGCCGAAAAATAATACAGTCTTTTCATGGGAAATTGGAAGATGCATGGCAAGACAATTTACTTTTTTCTTGGAGGTCGGCAGTTTCGAAATGGCATTCGGTACAGTATGTATTATCGATTGGACATAGCGCAAATGGACGAGGTTTCATGTTTCATATTAAGCGTACCTATGACTGGATACATCCAGTCATTGTAACGTTTAATGTAACAATAATGGTGCTTTAATAATGGTTGCAAAAGAGCAATCACTGTTAAAGTATGTACAATAAGTAATTGATATACAAGCAAAATATCAGCATAGGACATGCATTAATAATAATTATTTAATTGATACATTTTCTTGAACAATAGTCGACTTTGTGTTCCAACACTGGTACGCATGGTCGCGAGTCGACAAGCCCAGCACATGCACATGGGCCAAACCCAAAAGCGTTTATTTCAGCTAGGTTTATTGGAAGTCATTGGATGAATCAATGGAATACATTCGTGCACCGTTACTTTCGAAATTTGCAACCTCTAAAACAATGGGATATGTCTCGTGCAAAAATGGGAATACATCCATAAGTTGATGTCTCGCCTATTGGGACATTTCGAATTCCCAACGCTTTTATAAATGAATATATTTTTTCAATATGGCAGTATTTATTTGATCGCCGCCATTGGTCAAATTGATCAATATTTCAACTCTTCGCGTTTCGAATCCTAGATTAACGAGAGATTTAAAAAAATCTGCAAAAATCAACGGAAATTCCTTGAGGAGTTGCATCTACAATATCGCACTAGAATATCTATGGGGAAATCCGTATCATTATCGTGCTCGAAAGAAAACATCGTCATTGGCTCGGCAAAAAGTGCCCAGTATTTAGAGAGTTAAGTGTCCAGCCATTGGTACGATTACTTTACAAATCCGCGTACTCGAAGGATCGTTAACGCGACACTAATACAGCAGATCAAGGCTAGTCTCAATAATTTATAATCTCTGGTGCAGTCGTCGGCCATACGATCATCCGACACACATGCGAACCGAACTGACTTGCGAGATCGGCGATCCAGCCATCCCATCACGACTTTATTCACCCGAAATACCGCACGTCCATTAGTCGGAGTCGACTATGGGGCGTATACATTACAGAGAGCACAGAAGGCAGCATAAGCTCGTTCGGAAAACCCACCGACCACGAAGGTATATAGCCGGTTAGATAATGTTCGTGTACGTGCCAATCTACTCGGCCGTAGGCTAAATCTCTCCGGGAGAATCCGCTGCTTGAACCTCCGACTGTCCAGCCTCGGTAATGCGGACCTCCAGTGCTCTCGAAAGCCCTTTATCTCCCCACCCCACTCTTCATCCCCTCTCCCTCTCCACAAGCTGTTCCCATTCGATCACCCTTCATCACACGCATTCCAATCAGTTTACCGATGGACTGATTGATTTTAATGAATTTATGCCTGAGAAATTAGAGCAAATACGCGTGAAATAACTGCACGTTGACTCAACAATTATCGATGAAATCAGTTCAATAGTGCCCTTATATGAAACCGCATCGGTGGTCAATTAACGTAATTAATCGATAAGCGTACATCTCGGGACTTGTTGATATCATTGATTTGCCGTCGGGTCAGAAGAAAAATTATTTCCTCACCGCATCACAATAAAATGTAGTTATCCTCGAAAAATTAATTCTCTTCTCACTACGATGCAAAATAATTTAATAATCCGCTAGAAATATATTTTTCTCATCCGATGGAAGAAATAATTATTTTCATCGGGTGGGAAAAATTTAGTGGTGACCTTTGGTGAAATCGAGAAATTGTGGTTCTCCGATGACACAGTATAATATCTTCGTTATAGAAGCGTAAGTTGAATGCCGGTATTACCCACACCTTGACTATACGTACAATCGGGAATATTCTCCGGCGTATCTCCGCGGTGTTCAAACGCCGTCTCGCCGAGCTCCATTGAACTTGCCCAAAGTTTCCTTTTGACCATATTATCGGCTGTAAATTCTCTGCTCCCAAGGTATAGGCACAGCTTTTGACTTTCCATGCATGGACCGTGAATCCATTTACGAGCTTGCACTTCCGCCGAACAACTTTATGACGCGGACCTTTAAGCTCGACGCTGCCACATTAACACCTCGAATATATATACGTCATTGAGGAGGTGATCGATGGTAATGAAACTATTTATTTTCACTCGTTAGTTACGAAGATTTTACCTGTAGCTCTCCTTTCGAAGAGCGTATCGGAAATTCTTTGATCACGACAGAGCTAACGTGAAAAAAATATTTTTCCATTCCTGGTCCACAAGAAGTTGTCGATCCGATGGTACAAATTAAATGTGTGTAATTAAATTATTTGCAATAATCAAAAATTATTTGTTGAGAATTCATACTTATGCGTTATATATTCCCAGATATCGAATAAAAATTAACAAAGATATGGCTTCAAGGGGTCAACAGAAAAAATGTCATAATCGATAAAACATTTGTTTTAATTGTGAAACTTCGGGGACGCGAAGTGGGTGTTATATGTGAAAACAATTTTTTTCCAGATGCTACGATTGCATCATGAAGAAAAAAATTTTTCCACTGTGGAGTCGAAAGCTCCTAGTCCATAACTGACAAGAGTTGTCCGGCTGCTTATACATTCAATCCCCAGCCCGACGAGTGCCAGCAAACCGGCCGAGTCCGTACAACTGCGGAGCAGTCCGATGTGTCGAGCTCGAAATCCAACGTGAATGGAGAACGCGAATAACAGTTGTGCGAGGCACGTCTGCACGTTAAAGTCCCGGCGTGATCGTTCGATCCCGTGTTCCCTCGTCGGCTCCTCCGTCCCCCTTTGTTGCCCGGTCGGAAAACTATTTTGACATTTGGCGTCAACAGGCTGTCTTTTATTTTCCGGGTGCATCGGTCGACCGACCGAACGAGTTGTATTTAGTGCGGCAAGCCGTACAATACGTATGAATCACGACTCATCGTTATTCGCAGATCATATTTTCCCGCATAAACCCACCGGTTTATCAACAATTAGAATTAATGTCCAATAACGACGGTAGAATCGTCGAATTAATCTTGCCATGTAATTTCGAACAACTTTTTTTTTTATGTATCGTTGATATATAAACAAAAATTGAGCCACGAACTTCTCAGATTCGTGAACGACATTTTTAGTCACGTACGCAAAATTTCGCTAAGCCGCCTTCTGGAAAAAAATTACCATGTGGGTTGCGTAAAAATTGCTACATCCCCCGTGAATATTTTACAAAAGCGCTTGAAATGCTGCATAGTGATTTGGACCATCTGCCCGAGATTTACCATATGACTTGCCATTTTTTCCAAGATCGTTCCCTCAGTGTTCATTGTTATCAGGTATCAAATTTATTACAAAACAGACGTTAAAAAAGGCGTAGCTTGGTAATAAATTTTCTTTTACTGCTGCTGTAAGGAATCGACCGGTAGGCTGAAAAGTAGCATTCTTCATTCCGAAATCAGACCGCCACTCTAATTGACGAAAAGTTGGAGGTGAACTTTAGTCCATCTCCACGTGACGGAAATTTTTATGAATTCCCCGCCGCATATATTTCCACTTGCGACCAACCTCGAGATTCTCGTCTAATCTACTCAGCCTGTCCTGCCCTTCGGTCTATACACGAACGGTGTCATTATATTCAACCTTAACGAATAATCGTACCTCCCAGTGAATTAATACGATGCGCTTGCACGGATTTCAACGAGTTCCTCTCTCGTATCTCGTTCTCCCTGTGAAAAGCTCCAGCGGCACGTGCATAAGCGCCTTCTATTCGTCCGGTCCACGGTACGCCATCGTCTTTCCGTCGTCGTGTCATCAAATTTGACTCTAGCTTAACACTCGTGACTCCGAGATTTCGTGACCCAATTTTTGTGCCACGGAGCTTTTTATAAATCCTCGTGAGAGTTTTCGACTGGGGTCACGAATGTCGGTGACGATTATTATGCAGTATAGCACCGAGTAATGATCGATTCGAACCACCGCCGAGAAGCCGCACGGGGATAACCAGGGAAGCTTCATCTGTACGTTCTCCGCTCGTCTTGTCATCCGGAAAATCAATATTATTCCCGGTATGCAAGTACATAGGTACGTGTCTACACATACCTTGAGCTTTCGCCATTAACTTTCGCCCGCGGTGATTTATGTTTTCATGGGAAGCGAGCAAGCATCAGCTCCGCGGAGAGGCGACCTCTATCTCAGATATTAAACATCTTGACTAACGCTTCGAGACGCGAGAAGCAATATATTTGGTGCTTGGTGAAACGTGAGGATCAAGCCTGTGTCAGGGGCGGGAGTAGCGATAGATTCGCCGACTCGACTGTGGACCTTATCCATCAAGAGCTTGGGGCATTTTTTTCTTCGCTGTATCTCATGCAAAAAAAATTATCCGGTCTACCGCAGACTCGCGCTGAATCTGTCACGTGTACTCACCGAGAGTCTCCTCTGGGAAAAAAAAATACTGGCTCGTCGAGCTAAGTTCTTAGTTACCAAATGAGTTGGCTGCAGACCGATTAATTAGTACCGACCACTTAAACATCTTGGAATGACCGACATCCCGTCTGAGAAAAAAATTTACTGCGGCAACTATTCAGAATTCTGGACGTAGAATTTCGATCTATAATATAACTGATAAGTATCACCTTTCTATTTTCATAAACCGTAGACTTTGGGAGACAAAATTAGGACTGAGGTTTTTATTGAAAATTTAATTCTATTAAATGTTACGTAGTCGGGCAAAATTAGAGGAGTCTAAAGAAAGGAATAGACTAACCAAGCTAAGTCCTTCTCACGCCCGGATGGTAAAATGCTAGTACTAAAAAAATTCCCAGGCAGGTTGTACTACGGTATTGGATAATTGAAGACCGGGTAATTTCTTTTATCGACAATTTCAATGGCTTGGACCGATTCATTTCCCGCCAAGGAAATTTGCTGTAACAACTGAGACTCCTTCAAAGTGCACCTTTTCGGAGGATTGTGGACGTACCGTGTGGATTTTAAAGAATATCTGTTAAGTTCGGTACTTCAATCTTCGTAAACAGCAAACTTTGGTAGACAAGTTTCTAGCTGAAGCTACTTGACGAACTTTCGTTACACCCACCCAAAAATTCAATCCATGGCAGACCGGACTCCAATTACATGGCTCGCCCGTAGTCTTTCATAATGTCAAGTCTTACGCTTCTATCCGCACAGAACTTTGGTAAGCAAGTTCCGAGCGGAAGTTACTTATGCGCCATAGTGAGGCGACTTTTGTTTTACCCGCCTAACAGATCTACCATGGTCTATGGTGTACCAGATTTTTATTACATGGACCAACGGCCCTCATTCATAAGGTATTTATTGAAAATTTAATTCCATCGGAGTTGCACGACGAAGTTGGGTCGAAATTGAAGGACTTGCCAGGACGTCAGAGGAGGCAGTGGCGGCAAATGACCAAAGTGCATAGGGTAGCTTTCGTACCGGGTAATATAGTTCGTCGCTATACATCGTCGCTGTACCTCGTCGTACTACAGGGGATGCTAGTTCATCCCTGGTAAACGACTAGCCTGCGCTGCTGGCAAAGCCAGGGCCTGTAAAGACTGAGGGAACAGAATCCCCTTCGGTGTCTCGTGTATGTACGAGAATTCCGTGTGACATGTCCGTCTCTCCCTCTCGCTCCCACGAAAAGTTTGAGGCAAGCTCTCGCGGGTGTATGTCGGCTGAAGGTACGCAGTAGCCATCACGTGGCTTCAGTCCCAGGTCGCCGAAGGTCGGCGAAAGGTCAAAGCGAGAAGGGAGTTTCTCCCTCACATAAGAACTCCTGTACGTACACACAGGTGTAGTCGCCATCAACTTTTTGGAGTACAATAGAGCCGGCGGTACGTTCCGATGCAGAAGCGGCGACAGTCGGATATAACCGGTAATAGCTAAATAATACCAAGCGTCGATGCACTTTCGCTCGGTATCCGCAACAAAAGTTGATACATCTCGTTTCACCCTTGCCGTTCGAACTTTTCTATCGGCATTCCGACCGCGCTACTCCGACTCTCCGATCCGAATTCGCTTCTGCGGAGTCGAGGGCAGAATCCTCGATGGCCGGGAGAGCTGTTGATAGAGACCCCGATCGAGGTTTCGTAAGGGTGGCTAAAGCAAATACTCTGTTCCTCCTTTCGCCCTTTCCTTACCCACTTATACATGCACCCGGTAACGAGAAACCTTTCTCTTTTTTTATTTATTTTTTCCTCCTATTAAGCGGCATAATAGCTGCTTGCTGATACGTTTTTTTGTATTTTTTTTTCGATGGGTGATGGACTCTTTTACCGACACGGTCGTTATTATTTCCGCATCACGTTGGGGTCCGACGCATGCGCCAAGCACCCCGATCGTGCGTCCGGATAAGGAACGAAGCTTTGCGAATGTTCGGAATAATACAAAGAGCAACTATACTTTTCACGTGTAATCGGACTATATTTCGGGGTATTTCTCATGTTTCTCGTTTTACTCGCCGAGCAACGGCGGCTCGGAGCGGCACGGTTCCCGAAAACTCGTCAGTTACGCACGGTAACGATATCACGCCGCGGGCGAATGAGCGAACGTTGAAAGATACCCGAGCTTGCGGGATTTGGTCGCTCGGACTTGTTAGACCGTGCGTGTACGCGAAGGTGCATCGACCTCGGATTTAGGCAAAAGCACCTTCCACTCTGCATTCCGCATATGCTTTGATACGAGCGAGGATTTTTCCATCCTCGAGAACGTCCAAACCATCCGCTGAGCAGATTTTAAGTTGGGATAAAAAAAAACAAACAATCGATGACGGTTTATTAGATCGGCGATTAAAAATCACGAGATTGACGCTGAATATTGTGGAATGCTCGTGGGATACGCCGGGATTTACTGCAATGTTTGTGGTTTTTTCAACATACTTTCAATTAGCAATATTGTCCAGCTCGAGAGTTGCCAGAATTGTTATTGAATTTTGGTTGAACATGAACAAAATACTTTTACGTTCTTATGAAATAAATAAGGTATTAGCTCTTGGCACGGTTATTATTTATACGATCACAGGTAAATTCCTCGAGCATTAACTTCAAAACTTTCCTTCTGCCTGAAAGTCCGATCAAGACCCTTGTCCTCTCATCGATCGATGATCCCCTTGTTCGTCATTTGTCATACCGACCTATTCCAGTCATCTACGTAATATCGTGTGTTCCGGTCAAACGTATTTTCTATATTCGTTGGAATATATCGAAGTATGAAATGAAAATATCTCAGTTTCGAAAAATCCAATAAGCGTTGCTTCTCGCAAAAGTGAATCAGCGGGAAATAAAGATGTCACTCAAAGCTATACTCGACGTAATTTTTTTTCTCTCTGACGATACGGAAAACAATGATCCGTCGGAGCGAAAAAAGAATTGTCTTTGACGTAACCCACTGTCAAAAAGTTGTGAAGAGCGATGAAACGTCGCGACGTTGCCGCGAAGATGAATAGACGGGAATAGTAGAATCTCCTCGATCAGAGGATTGTCCCGGATTGTGGTTGATCTCGCCGAGCGAATAACGCTGAAATATTCGAGCGATAACGAGCTCGAAAGAAGCCACTCGTTTAATAAAGTTTCGTAGAAAACGAAAGTAAAAAAAAATAATAATAAAAAAAAAGGTGGATAAAAAGGATGAAAAGCAGGAGAGCATATTCTTTCGCGGTGTGCTTTAGCCCTGCGATCTCGGCGGTGGATATACTACTACAGTAGAAAAGACGCGGAGTAGCAGCACTCCTCGGGGCACGGTTAGTAATTTCAGGAAGCATATATTTCATGACTGAGCAAACTCGGAAACTCGACTCTTGCGAGAATACTAATGGAAAAATGAACGTCCAAAGTTTTTACTTCAACTGCCTAAATCCCTCCGGCCGCCTCTTGCCGTCTCGTCTTTCCGCTTGCCCTCCGCCACCGTCTTCTCTCCGGCTTCTGCTAGCGAAAGCTGGTGGAGTTTCTTGTCGAACGTGAATGTAACAGCGTGGCTATATGATTAATGGCGAGCGGCAGTAAATGCGACTCATTGAAAATGGACGGGAAGCGGCGACGAGTTTACCGTGTTATACCGCGACATTATGATATCTCCAGTCTATAATAGACCCATCGAATTCATTCCGTCCGACGATGGATACTTGCAGACATTCGATGAGAACTCTCGGAAGGATATTGAGACCCGATAACAATAGAAAGTCGATACATTTTTCCCCAACAGCAGAACACAGCGGAATCTCCCACACGCTGCCTTTGGCTTTACGAAGGAAGTTTGTGGTAACAATGTCGATGTTCCGGCTTGAACGGACAAAAGTGAGGGGATCTCACTTTGAGGCTTCGCGCACCCGATCGGCCATTTCGGGCGGCTTACTTGTCCCCGCTGTAATTAACATGTGAGAGATTCCACTCTACATCGCTTGACAACTTGGATTCCCATCGGAACTAAAACTCCGAATAACCCGACAAACTTGTTGGACACGAGGTTCGAATCCCCTGGGAACAGTTTCCTAGTTGTTTCTGTAAATACATAAACGGTGGATCGTGCTCCAAAGAGTCATCGAACAGTTCTCATCAAATTTACATTATAATCGTGAAAAACAACGAAAGCTTGATTAATTATCGTCTCTCTAACAAAATTTTTTGCATTAATGTTACAGCGGAAAATCTGCCGATCGGCTTTCCAATGGTAACTCAATCGCCGACTACCAAAGTCGTCGAGAGGGGTCACAATGCTGTTCTCCTGTGCGCGGCGGTGGGTTCGCCGCCACCAGTCATATCCTGGATTCGCGACATGGTGCCCATCAACACGTCCAATCCGAGATACACGGTCCTTGAATCCGGTAAGTATTTTTTTTTAATATGAATTTTTTTATATGAACGAGCGTCTTATTTTTCTGCCCGGTTCTTCTTGTGTCCTTACACACCGAGACTCCAATTTTTTTGGGGCTGCAGCCGTCATTCCACTAAATCGTTATGGCCTTAATTTAACAATGCGCATGATAAGTAACACGTGTGACTCAAGCATATCCGAAAGCATGTCCAGTACATATTTTTTACTTCCCGACGAAACGACGGCGTCGCGGATTAAACCTGCGACCAGGCGGAGCTCCGGTTTAAAGTCGAGCGCACTAACTATCGGACCAACGCACTGGATGAGTCCGATGAGTGTGTCAGAAGTAATATCGAGTGTCCGATGGGACCGAGGCCCATTCTGGATATTAAAAGAGACTGCTGGCAAAAAGTGCGCATGGGAAAGTATTCGGGGGTTGGGGGTGAGTATGAGTGAGTATGACGAAGGTGGATTTGGCTTTTCCGAGCGAGCCAGCAGGTGCGAGTAATATCTCCTCGAGTGTGCAGGGCGGCAGGACGTGCGTAAGTCACTGTCAGCCGAGGCAAGCGTTGATCGAGTGGTCACGCGATATGGCAACATTCTCCATATCTATCCAACGCTTATTCCCCGCTCATCGCGTCCATAGCCCATCGCCGGTATCGCTCCATTCATTCACTCGCTGCATCGCGAAGTGGTCCTCCTGACGCGTACGAGTATCCGAACATATTCACATCTAATAAGCGGCTAGGCGTTCGCGGTACTGATGATTTTTTTATGGCAAAGCTCCGCTAGGTAGATTTTTAACGTAGATCTGACAAAAAATGTGTCACACATACACACACCTACGAGTATTTTTTTCGCCTGATAGTACAGTTTAGTTCGGTGTAAAAAAGCATAATCCTTGTTTTTTTTATCGATTTTAATGTACCACGACTCATTTCATTTCTTAAACATGTGGCTACAATAGGCAAATTAAAGAAACAAGTCACGTAATTTTTGTGAAAATTCTAAACACGTTATTTTTGTTATAATTATGAGCAAGTAATCATTATTTGAATTATGCATAAGTAGTTATTGTTAATAAGTAAATTAAAAAATTGATGTGACCTCGGATAATTCAAATCAACATCCGCACGCGAGCCAAACAGTCGACGAAGCCCCATCCCGTCGTAAAAGCGTGGGCGTATAAACTAGACCGATAACCACGCTGATATCGTCAATTTTAATTGGAGTCGTGGTTAAACAGCAGATTTTACAATTAATACCCTGACTAGCCGAACTTCGGATGATAATGCGAACACAGCCATTTTCGTCGCTCCGGACGTCAATGCTGGCGCGCGTTTCCTGACGATATACATATATTCCTCCTCTCTGCTACGCGTAATGTATTTATGATCCCGCTGCAAATTCATATATCATCCAGGTCCATTATAATGAAAACGATACTACAACTCTACACAATCTGGTCTATCTACGATGAATGTTCCTTATTGTCTAGACCTATTGATCCGAGTTAAGTTGCTCCATTAATTAGTAGTTTACGTCGATAAATCCGTATCTTGTTCCCACAGTAACAAATATTCTCCGGAAACATAAAACTCGACACAGAGTGCACAACAGACTTTTTCACCCTATACATATTGTAACAATTCAGCGAAATAAAATGGGAAACGGGGTTCTTGTTAGCATGAATAATAAACTGTAATCGTCGCGTAACCGTAAATAATTCAGTTCGAGTTCGAGTCCCGCAAAAGACTGTCAGTAAAATCTACGGGTATTAATTCATTCGCCCGATGTCCTCCCATTCGAGCGGCTCATCATGCCACTCGTCAATCTATAAAATCATCTCTCTATACAATAGATACTAGAACTTCCGACACAGCGAACTTCCTCCTCGAGTCTGCAAAACTTACAATAGAGATTCAGAATAATCAAGATCAGGCCTAGAGGGTTCAAGGGATATTTTCCATGAACTGATTGATAAGCCAAATTAGAGCGGCACACCGGCCGCCCCTCGAATTCACCCCTCTGTTCTCGATCTCCTCTTCTCTGGAAGAACTTATAATTTTTGTTTCATTTGACCCCCGATTAAAGTGCTTCACTCGAGTCTGGTGAGAACGGCAGCTTTTTCGTACTATTTAAGAATATGTATACGTAAAAAATATCATAATTCCTTCCTGAACGCACAACGCACACGGAAGTGAGAGCAACGTTTCCCGTGCACGCGCCGGTTGAACTATTCACGGTTGAGCGCGGATATTGATGTATTATTCAAGTTCTGACTCAGGGGTCAGGGGGCGGGGATGAGAGAGGGGATAAGATGAGAGAATATGAGGGGTAGGGATAGAAGTGAGAAACCTCGAAGAATTCGACAAGCAACTCACGCAGCAGGGAGAGGAGGAGCGAGTTTCGTCTCTTGGAAAGCTTCGGGCACCTAGCAGCACTCACTCAGTCATTCTCCCTATGGCGTACTCGCGTACTTCCCCTAACTTTATTCATGTGTCTTCGATGCTCCGGGAAACCGGAGCCGGGAGCCAAGCTCGCGGGTTCTCACTTCGCCGTACGCGGGACGGGGAACCGCGAGGACGCGACCGACAACGTAGGAGCATATAAACTCGTCGTGTCCCATAAAATATATAGTATAATGTATTGCAAAAAAAGGAGCATTGCGAAGCTTTCGTAAGGTACCTGCTACGTGTAGTGACATACCAACTTGGGCTCTTCCGCTCCCAGTCCGGGCGAGCACACCTGAGAGATAAGAATAAGAATAAGCCCGGCCGAAGAAGGGGCGACGAAAGCGGACGCGAACAAGGCGGCGGATACAGAGACGAAGAAAATAGACCAAAAGAAAAAATGGATACGTGGAAAGTAGGACGAGGCGACTCGGTTCTATCCACACACCATCGCTGAAACGCAAGTTTTACTAAATTCCTCCGTGTCCCTTCGCCACTCTCCCCCATTCGGTGGGTTAATCTCTCGCGGGTCCAGTTTCAGTTCCTCGAGACGCTGTTCTTACACGTCACGACTCTTACAAAACATTGATTTTTTTCGCGGTAAAGAAAAAAAAAGAGGAAGCAAACGCCTTTGTCCCCTTTGGACAAAAGAACGTTTTTCGCTCGTTATCCGACTACACTTTAATCGACAAGCGGTCGTTGGAGGATCCCTCGTCGAATATGCAGTAGTGAAATTTTATCCATTAGGCTTTTGGTGGAAGTTCCTAAAAGCGGCGCCGACTGATCGCGGTGAGGGTGGGAGAGGAGGCTCGGGGTTCGGAAGCTCAACACCTGCGACTTGTAGGTATCGCGAAGGCTCAAATTCTCAGCGTTCCTTGCCGGCTCTATCAGGTTTCCGTGCGGGCACTCGAGGTATACTATAAGATAGACGGCGAAGGTATAACGGGACGGAGCTGGGTTCCGCTCACCTAGCATCTCCCGCTTCTCCCAGCCAGCTCTCAAGGACCATTAGACCATTCTCTCTCGGGATATACGCTAGGTTGACTCATGGCACTGGCTGGTACGAAGGGAGAGCTTGAGTGAGTTACTTTACGGCGCTGAAAGCGAAGCGGGGAGCTTCTCTGCCTGCTGTGCCCTCCTCGCCGCTGTTATCCGGTATATAGTGTGTATCCCGGTAGTGTATGTACCTTCGAGTCTCCGATTCTCCTTTAGTCTTTACTTGGACGAGACGGCCGGCTCCGGCCAACCTTTCTTATCTTAAACGCGCTCAGCTCCCCCTCCTTGCTCTCGCTCTCCATCACCCTCGTCCACCCACACCCTTCTTTGCCCCCCCCCCTCCCCCGTGCTTTGCAGCCTCTGCCAGGGGGTCGGAATAGATTTTTCGAGCATGTGCACTCTTTTCTCCTATCCAACCTTTTTTGGCCTCGCCGGAACTCCGCCCAAACTCTCCGACCTCCTGGAACCGCGAGGTCAACATTCAGCATTTATTCGCGATTCACCAGGCAGCTCAGAGTATCCATCATCCCTCCGAGGTAAACTCGACAGCTATTTCTGACTTTCTTTCCCCCGTCAGGTCTCACGCGTCATAAAGCTAAATATCATCCTTCTCCATTAGCGCTCTTTCGGCCCCCTCGTCGATCGATTCCCGGTTATAAAGCGAGACTTGCGGAATCAACGAGTCCGAACTACCTCGCGAGCCTTATCACGCGAGATAACGACCAAACCAAAAATTTCACGAGAATAAAAGCATGTTACACCGTTGGATCCGGAAAACTCCGAGGATGTTAAATATTAGATTCGCCGAAAGCACAAAAAATGATAAAACCTTTTTCTCCGACACATAACGCGCACCGTACAAACAAACAACAAAAGTACTCGGTTCAGAATACCCTCGTAACGCCGAGAAGAGACTTTAATATTTATTTTTATATTTTTTTATACCACACTGGCTGTTGTCGCGCCAGTGGAAAATGGACCGAAGAGGATGGCGCTCCGTTGGATACAGGGCTATGCCTCTCCAGCGTAAACATATTTTCTATTTGTATTCTATTTGGATGCAAGTCCTCGTGCGCGGGGAGGACGAACTCTCGGCGTTTCCTGCACGACCACCAGCGCGCCAGCCTCGCCTCTGCGTGCGTGTGTGTTATTCTCCTCCCCCCTCGGCCCCGTTGAATAGCGTCATCGGGGGAAACGCGCGGACTGTCGACTCACCGTCAGATCGGCGGCCGAAGCGCGCCGACACCCTCCCCGTTTTACCGCCCCGTCACGTATTCACCCCCTTCATCCCCCAGGCGTAAGAGAGCCTGGCCAGTCACCACCGCGCGCTCTCGCATCCGTCGACGTAATATTAAATATGAGAAATGATATTTCAATGTATTTCGTCCGAGGAGCAGACATCTCCGTAGCGAATCATATGGTGCATTGCAGCGCGTTACAGCCACGATGCAGACCGTGTGTTTGCGAGAGTGCTCTTCCCTGTTCTCTTGAACACCCTCGACACGGCTTGTACGTCTCCGTCCACCGACACACTCGCGGAAAGACTCTTGGCTCGGTTTCCTCTATAAATTGAAACATGGTTGTCTACCTCCTCCGCAGTTCAATCATCTACTCGACTATCCCTCCGTGCAGGGAAAATTTGTTCCTCCATTATTTTTATTTTCATTTCTATTTTTTTTTTTTTTTTTTTTTTTCATTTTTCTTAATATATTCCTCGAGTATTAAGACTTCATCGAGAACCGATCAAGGAATCGGTTGGATGCATTCTGGACGGAATAGAGGTATATTGGATGTTTTGTCACCCGCGGTTTCTCTCGAGCAAAGGGTGAAAGTTCCGGTTGGACGGAATGTATGTATAGGTGAGGCTCTGTTTGTTCTCGCCGGCTTCGCCGACCGGTCGGAGGCCGGTTATTAGGCTGGTTAAGGAGAATAACGTTGGCCGAGATAATCACACCGGCGAGTCGGGGATATCGCCGGCAAAGTAAGGGTTGTACGCCGCTGTTCAAACTTGATGCATCGCGGAAGAACGGCACGAAGGCGCGTCCGAGAATCCATGCGAACTCGCGAGACTCTCACCGTCCATCGCTCCGTCTCTTTCTGCAGCCCCTATTAGCGTACGCATACATTTTTTTGTTTAATGCTGCTTTTGCTTTCATGAGGGAGTGAAATCTCTATGAAGAGGTAGCTCCGTTTTGATGAAAAAAAAGTTTTCGTTTTTTATGGAAGAGTGTTCAAAGTATTCCAAAGCGTAAAAAAATTACATTTGGAAGAAATATCCGGATGTATGTGCAAAGTTGTGCGAAAGATTCCAATCGTTTGTTGTATTCAAGGGTGTCAGCACTCCAGCCCTTGAAATTCAGCTATCAGGAAAAAAGTTGCACACACTTCTTTACAATTTTACATATGCACAGAGTATAACACTCTACAATTACTCTTGAATATAAAAATTACCGGTTTTTTAAATTTTATTAAAAATTCGAACTTTATTTTGAACGTTGTTTTATTTTCTTTTAACAGGAGCCTTGCAGATCGAAGCGTCAGACGTGGAAGACCAGGGCCAGTACGAGTGTGTCGCGAACAACACCGTCGGCACGGAGTATTCAAAGTCTACTCAACTTTATGTTAAAGGTGAGGATTCCGACCGTCCAACTGTACCAACCGCAATAACATGCTCCATACATGTCCCTTTTACACTGTCTGACTGTATTTCAGTACGACGTGTTACGCCAACTTTCTCAATTCCACCGCCCCCGGTGAGCCAAGTCACGCTGGGGGAATCGCTCAATCTAACGTGCGTCGCGGTCGGTGCTCCAATGCCCTATGTCAAGTGGCGAAAGGAACCGGCCATAGATATGACCCCGGACGACAAGCTTCCTATCGGAAGAAACGTACTTGTGCTCACCGACATTCAAGAATCGGCGAACTACACGTGCATCGCTGCTAGCGACCTCGGAATCATCGAGACGGTATCAATGGTCAAGGTGCAATGTGAGTTCGACGATCGATCTGATTAACATTTATCAGCTCTATAGAGGAAGCTTTGTCGTTATAAAAAGAAACTGGAGTAGGGCTTGAGCTATCAAGCTTAAATGTCTGAAGTATGTAGAGGCTTTAATCCTCAGATCCTTCGATTAAATTTCTTGCGAAAAACTTTCAGTCATGAAAATTTTACAAACGGGAATCTTCATAGTGAATATTGACGAAAGTAGTGTGTGTTTTTGTATTTTTGAAGCAGAAATATTTTTCAACCGTAATTACTTTCTTCTGCCGACAAATCTTTTTCAATGAGGAAGCACAATGACCACGGATCATTTTATCGTATGTGCACATAAATGGAACGCTTGAAACTTCGCAGCTCTACCTCTTCCGCCGGAGAATATTCAGGTCTCAGAGATCACAGCAACGGCGGTGAAGCTCACGTGGTCCTACAAAGGTGCCGATGAAATCCAGTATTACGTGATACAGCACAAGCCCAAGCAGGCGAATCAGGCCCTCGCCGAAATATCCGGCATAACGACCATGTACTACTACGTAAGGAGTCTCAGTCCTTACACGGAATACGAGATGTACGTGACCGCGGTTAACGTCGTTGGACGCGGCCCTCCGAGTGTCCCAGTGATCGTCACCACTGGCGAAACAAGTCAGTATTTCATCGTTATTCTAAATTCGGATTAATACGAGTTACCGTCACAACTTTCATACTTTGTTTGTTATCCGCGTCTACTTACTTGACATAGAGGATTTACAGGAAGTTCTTACCATGCATACCTATTTACACGTGTACACTATATACGTTCTTAAAGTTCGCCGACAGTTCCCTCCTTGCATACTCGCACCAAAATTTCCGAGTATTCTAAACACGCGATCGATCGGGCGCTGATGAATTTTTTTCCTACCTGGCTACATTTTTACGCCCCTACGACAACAAGGGCTTCACACTTTTTGTACGGTTTTTTGAGGAAAATTTTCTACTTTTTTTCCATGCTGTCCGTTCTGGACACGTTTGTCATATGTAAGTGAAAAAACAAACAAACATCATTTTTTAGCTATATATATAATAATGTCACCCTCCTTTCAAACAACCTACTCTGTCCATTCTGTTTTTCGATGTTTTGCACTTTATAACTTTTTTTTTCTCGAGGTTCGATACGATTTTTTTCATATCGACGATTGTCCGCCTCCTTCCTTCCACCCCACTGTACTGTAACGAGAGATGATCGTGCATAGCACACTAGATGTCTCTCATGGAATCACCCGAGCAATGTGTGTCACCGATAGCACTTATTTTTTCATCCCTCCAACCGTCGCACATGTGGAGTCTCCGTGGAGAGACGAATTTGCACTTGTACTGTTAAACGGTAGATTGAGGTTCGGTGTAAAGAAAATCGATAATAATCATTTTCATATTTTCCAATAGCGGAATCAACAAATGGAGGTTCCAGTAAGTCAAACTACATACTAAGAGTGCAATAAGTAGTCAAACATTTCGTATGCACTTTAGTTTTTATTTTATTTTTTCTTTCAATTTTCCATCGTATACCAGATTTGACAAGTTGCACAATCGATGTCCGTGTGAGAATGGTGACAGTTATATCATCAGCGTTAACGACACGTGTAATATAATTTTCTGTAGGCACACAGTACTCGTAGAAAGTACTGTATCCATGTTTCGCTTACAGCCCGGCTTAAGATCGTTACCGCACGAAACACTTTCAAACAATTGCTAAGTTTTGAATTTGTTCGAATCGAAAATGTTGTGCATTTTTTAAGAGTAATGGAAGTCGATTTTTACTGTTGCATTGTTTTGCAATCGTCGAAACTAGTAAAATTTGTAATTTACCTTGAAGAAACTCAACAAAAACGTACTATCTTGGAAATTTGCATTCACCAGATCCTATAAGACTGTTGCGATGAATATATATCCCTTCGTGAGGGCACATACAATCATGCAATACATTTGTGGATAAAGATTTGATTAAATTTAACACCTGTTTGATTAGTGTGCTATGCAGCAGCTATCTTAATCGAGCTCGTAGTTAATTGAGCACTTTGACAAATAGACTGAATGTTTCTCGCTATCCCGTGACTGGAGGCAATCTGATTGCCATTCCGAATTGTATATTTATAGAACCGGGATCATCGCCACGAAAGGTTGTAGTACGGCCGTTGAGCTCAAGCACGATGGTAATACAGTGGGAAGAGCCGGAAACACCAAACGGCCAAGTCACGGTAAGCTGGATCTACATTCTAGTTATATTATCGACGAACAATGTGGTATTTTCTTTATTGCAGGGTTACAAAGTTTATTACACGACAGAACCGAATCAGCCAATGGCGTCGTGGCTATCGCAAATGGTCGATAATAACAAGCTCACGACCATCATGGGTTTGACACCGCACATGATGTACACAATACGCGTTCAAGCGCTGACGAGTGTCGGGCCGGGACCTCTTAGTCCGCCGATACAAGTCAAGACGCAGCAAGGCGTACCGAGCCATCCGGAAAATCTTGCGGCTGTCGATGTCGAGGAGACCCAAGTGACGCTCCAATGGAGCAAGCCAGCTCATAGCGCTGAAAATATTCTGAGCTACGAGCTCTACTGGAACGATACTTACGCCAAGGTACACTCTTATTTTTCCTATCAATCTATGTTCGACATATATATGTGTACGGCATTCACACAACACTCTATCAATCATATCGGGACAACCGACAGCCGCTAATGCCTCTTTTCTTTCGTCTCTTGTTCTGCTTATTCTCGAAAAAAATCCATATCGAAAACAAAAAACGATGCGCCATCAGGAGAAGCATCATCGGAAAATTCCAGTTACGGAAAATTACACCCTCACCGGATTATATCCAAACACTCTCTATTATGTGTGGCTCGCCGCTAGAACTCAGAGGGGCGAGGGGGCCACGACAATTCCGTATCCTGTGCGCACCAAGCAGTTTGGTAAGCAAAACTCTACTACACGAAATACTCAAAAGCAGCGAGGAGTGCCACCAACGAACAACGAAACAAACAGACAAACAAACAAGCAAATACATCGAACCGATGGTCAAACGATCGATACACACACTCGCGGAAAATGAGATAAACCAGCGGACACACTCACACAGATTCCGAGTGAAACCTCTATTATTTCTCGAGGTATCCTCCGAATCTCATACAAATTCAAAATACTTACTCGAAATTCATTGGCACGGCAGGTAAGGGTCAATTCGATGAGGCAGGAGTGCCTGTAGCGCTAGACACTCCCGCAAGTAGTTCGATAAGCTAAACTAAACCGAGTGCCCTTTGCACCGCCTTTAAACCGAGTATTAGCGATTTTATTCGCGATATTTGATCCCGTTAGCTCTTCCAAAAATACCATCTCAAAGACTTATCGATATTTGAACAATATATACCATATTAAATGTGGGAGAGTGAGAATGACTGCATGCGTTGAAAAAAAACATATATACATATATAAATTGCACTAAGCACTGCATTATCGATATATGTGTGCATTTTGAGCACCTCTCTTTTCATTCTCGATAATCTATTATTTATTACGTTCCTTCGAGCGATCTTTATATTCTTGAAGCTCTCGCCGTTTGATCGAGCTACAAAGTCTCAAACCTCCGCAACGTTTATGTCTAATAGTTATGTTGTAATGTCCGATCAACGTCCACCGAGCGCGTCCTCCGACGAATCAACGAAGATGTTTATTTTTGGTCCTGGCAGCCACTGACGGTCCCACGGCTCTGATCTTCTCGCAAATTCGTGACGGATCGAGATAGTACGGGGTCTTATTCGGGAACAAGTACTACGGGGACGCGACGGATGGCCAAAAATATAATAGTAGTATAATAGTATTCCGGTCCGAATGGCCGAATGACCGAGTGGCCGAATGACCGAGCGACCTAACGCGATCCAATCGATAAATATTTGCGGACCGTCAGTGGCTGCAATTACAAGACCCATCGGCCCCCGTTCCCGTCCCGTTTTTTCTTTCGTTTTCCCCCTCAATAATTGAGTGTTGTACAGTACCCGGGGCTCCGCCTCGAAACGTATCTGCCGAAGCCATCAGCCCCACCTCGATTAATGTGACTTGGGCACCTCCGCCCACTGAGAGCTCCAATGGCAGGATCACTTACTACAAGCTACGAGTCGTCGAGAGTGGACGCTCTGACTCTGAGGCCAGGGTCGTCAAACTCAACGACACGAAATTCGTGTTGGACGAATTGAAAAAGTGGACGGCTTATCGGATTTGGGTCGAGGCCGGGACCAGCGTAGGTGACGGGCCTCCGAGTTATCCTATCACTGTCAGAACCTACGAGGACGGTATGTATCACTGACCTCACCGAAATATTCTCTCTTCTCTACCAGTGCCGGCGCATCGCGTGCTCCGTGAAACTCGGAAATCACTCGCTATCTCTGCTATCTCGCAGCAATATACAAACCAAACCGCGAACGCTCGGCTTTTCCTGTATCTAAATCAAATTAGTATGTTATGCGCGGATATCACTTATTTCACGTTTCACGGATAACGAACTTGCGCTCGTACCAATTATTGATTTCGGCAAAATGAGAAAAACATCGATAATCGTTTTACATATTCGCGGACCAATCAAAGAGCCCAAAAATATAAAAGCCCGCCAAAAAAAACATCTCGGTAATGTTATGCAAAAAAAGTCGTTCGCGCCAGAACCGTTTAATGCTGTTGCCGACGTACGATGACCAACCTTCCCAATGACTTTAAATAATTATACTAATTTCCAGTTTCAGCATTCGGCTATATTATATAGACATATATATATCGCCTCTTCGTACCTTCCCCTCTCTTCACGTAACATCCCACGTCGATCCAAAGATATACGTTATATTTTTCATTTTTTTTATAATCTATTTTTAATGTCTCTCGCTCTTTTCGATTCGGCACCTCGCCGAAAGGGGCTTTATAAAGAATTATATGTTCTAATCTATAGCTGCCACTAATAAATTTCAAAACTCGAATATTCTCGGTACAGTTAGAGGCAGCTCGGAACAAGAATAGTTGGCACATTATACAAGATAGCGATATATACGAGCCTCGCAAGATTATTTGAACTCTCCAAACTTTCACGACACTCTTATCCCTCTCTGTATATTATTATTTCTGTTCCATTATTCATGACGTGCGCGTTCGCCTACATTCAGCGTAAACCGATCGGGATAAAAAAAGCAACAGAGGGCCGCATGTTTGATGCCCGTCGTGTCAGCACAATCTTTTTGGCTGGCGAGATTTTATATTTTTGGAGTTTTTGCCCTCGGATTAATCCCGAAGGAGAGGAACGACGATGCAATCGTCATTTTTTTACAATCTCCTCTCACCCTGTGCTGTTTGCCTCCGACGACGTTTGTTTTTTCAGGTGCAATCGCAGCCACGGATTTTTCGGATGCTGATAACTATTTTTGAACTCAGCCTATTATTAATGATAATATTTTAACGGGAGAGGGAGTTTACCAACTGTTTTAAGATGATATTTTTATAGCCTCTCTCTCCCCGTTTCTCGATCTCGACGCTCTCTCTCTCTCTCTCTCTCTCTCTCTGCGTCCGGTCTTGTTAATTTTTTTTTCCCCCAATAGCTCGGAACCGATTTCATACACGCTAATCAATACCTGATACTCACTCACGTGTTTTTTATCTCTTTCCTTGAAGCATTTGCAGGAGGATGTGTCCAGGTTTTGAAACAGCTAGTAATTAAGAATACACTACGTTAACTGTAATAATTAAAATCCTAATAATATGTAATTCCCATAATACTCAATGTTCTTTCTGGTGGTTAACGTGGTTCAGCCAAACGTAACATGATCTGTCTCAATAATCTCATTTTTTTTTCTAGAACATTCTTTTCCATTCTCATGATACTTTTGACGAAATATATAATCGACTACAATTTTAACCGGAGTGCGTAGCCGCGACTGTCGAAATTCTAATGAACGGCACTTTTTTTTACGCCAGTAAAAAAAAAAAGATTTCTTCTCTTCGAGAGGAATTTGCGTTCTCTAGCTAAACGTTTGTACAAGTTTTTCATAAAAGTGGACAGCGCGGTTGCAATCTCTGTCTCTCTCTCTACATACTCATGAATATGCGACTCGAAGCATATAACGCTCAACACGTCATGTTTAGCATCACACGCGAATGTAACTCGTACCACATTTATTATACACACAAATATTATAACGTACTTGAACTCTTTTTTATTCGGCTATTATTACTATAATACATATATACTATATATTTCTATATCTCTGATATAAGGCTCTACTGTCTTTAGTTGAGATTTAGTTCTATCGTTTGCACATGTTAGAGCATGCCTCTGTTTGTTTAACATTCTCTCCTCGAACCCCGTCCAAAACCACCACAGCCCGGACTACCCAGGTACCCCGGAATAAAAAAAAACGAGCTTTTGATCACGAAAAAGCGTTAACCTTCTCCTCCCAACCTATTAATCCACTACTACTACTACAAACTGCTACTGCTACTATACTACCACCACGCGACACGCTTGCTCCAACCGCGCGCACCAAACCCACCACGCGTCGTCAAACGCCGCCGAGTCTGCGGAAACATATCCTGTCATCCGTCTTTTCCTCTCTGATATACTCTATACTACTACCATGTTTCTTCGTCTGATATATACGATGAATGGCATGCCGATGCATGTGACGAACCGCCTTATTTATTTTCTTTATTTTATTTTTTTTATTATTTTTTAATATAAATCCAAAACGCTCGCCCACCTACTCACCTTCGCCTTCGGTACCTTCTGGCTCCCCGTCGATTTTCATTTACTTTTGTCCCCGCACGTTCCCCACGTTTCCAGCATCGCATTTCTTTATCCCAAATCGCCTCACGTACCGCCGGCAGAATCGAACGTGTTGCCGTTGCCGTCTACGGAGACACCTTGGTTATTTATTTTATTTTATATATATATTTTTTTATTTTTTTTACTCACGGCGATATATCTCGTTATAGCGGTGTTGTATCGGTAAAAAAAAGGAAATAGATCGATATCGCTGCTAACTTTTCAACCCTTCGACCATCCCAATTTTTAAATCCCGGCCCAGACTCGGCATAGCGAAGCGACGGTAACGATAAATCAAAGCACCTACCCCCAGCCTCTGTCGTGTAAGCTCGCACTCTTGTGAAGCACCGAAATCGAATTTTCGAATAGTAACCACTGCGTGAGTGCACCTTCATCACAATTATCGTGAAAAAAAAAATATCAATCGCACCCAAATTCTATCATCACATATCCTATGAGACGCGATCCCTTAAATAGTGTCGAAGACATGTCAAAGATGAGGCAATCTCGATGAAAAAAAAAAAGCAATAATAAATTTAGAAAAATATAAAAATTAAATTAACGTCTCTAAGAATATGTGTTTGTACTTCACCGAGCATTATTTAAAGCACAATTTAATATGGTGCCTAGCACTCAAAGCACTGAAAGCACATAATACTTGAAGCACCTCACTGTCGTTTATAATGCGACCATGGACGCACCGTCTGACGCGTCCGCGGTAAAGTTATTTCGATCAATAAGAGGCGCTGGCCGGTCGAGGATTAATTAAAAATTTTAAATCCGCAGACGCGTCAGACGAGGCGTCGTACGTGCGAATGAGTGATTGAGTGACTGTGGATACAAAGAGATAAATACAGGGGAAGGAAAGTCTATATCTTCTGCGATATAGATTGCTCACTCCACGGTGACAAAAAACTAAGACCCTTTAGGTTTTGTGAATATTTTCCCGTGACGTTTAGATGGATTTCTCGTAAATAATCTAATCGAACCTGCGAAAGGGTGTGCAGTAGACGACTGCGTGAGCCAAAAGGGCTCTTTACGTGGATTCCGAAAAAAAATCGTGTATCTACCAGCTTATCACGGTGAAAGGATATATTCGTATCGTTATACGATTATTTACATACATTTGAATACCAATACAATCTATTTCTTCGCTTTGATTTCTTTTACAATCAACGGAAAGCCTGTGTATCGTTACATCGATGTTTATTGATGCACTCAAACACACACACACGCACACACACACACACACACACACACACACATAAACAGAATATAGCTATGTGTGCACCAGAAATTACGAAGCGACCTGGCTAGGTGCACTCGCGCCGAAATCAACTCGAATCTCCGGCGGGACACGCACAGTTTCCGCAATGTTGTGCAAACGCGGAAACTTCGGCTGATCATCGGCGCCGGTGGCACATGTTTTATTTTGGGGAATAATTTTGAATTTCATTGAAAAACATTTTTTTCGTCACGATTTTATTACGAATATGCGAATACACGTTATTATTACACCACAGTCTCATCGAGATCTTATATACGTTGCAGTGCGCTCTTTGCATGCGACTCGACCTCTTTACAACTTCTGTCCGTAAGTTACTATAATCGTAATAATATAGTTTGAAAACTCGTACAATTGATATATACATATTAACGTATAGTATAAATTTGTTTTAAGAACCGCATCAACTTATTTATTATCGTATATTCTATATCTATCAAGTATTATCGAGCCGCCTGTGTACATTATATGCACTTACCTACCATGACACGCGAATAGTTCATTGATATTTCTGTTTTACTTGAAGCGACAAAGCCGTATATTTTTTTTCACGTGAATTACTGTCCTGTAACTAACGAGAAAACACTGCAGTTGGCTCTTTCGCACAGATTGCGTTTTGTTTTCAGTTAATTTTTTGGAACCATTTAATCCACCTCTATCATCGTCCCAGTAAATACGCATGATCATCTTTATATTTCTTATTTACTTGTGACATTCCGTCGGTATACAATAGAAAGCGGCCAGTGACCCGTGCGTCTTGCCAATTAAATTTGGTCACGCGACTACGCGGCGATCTACGATTTTTACCAACGATTTTTTGAATGGATGAGATACGCGCGATTGTATGAGAGACGATGGAGCGAGGATGGATGGGTCGTCTTTTTTTGCGATATAAAGAAACATGATAAATTAATAATCACAGTGATGATAATATTAAAAAAAAAAAAAAAGGTAAATCTACCGTGAACGCTCGAGCAAACAAACGTCCAGCGCGACAAAAAAAAATAAACTCAAACATTTTTATTATCGCAAGCCCACGTGATTTTTGCAGTGGCTACTTCGAGTTGCTCATTCTTTGGTCTCTTTCTTAACGCGGGCGACCGTTGACGATTTTCCTCCCTCGGCGATTCCCAAAACTGACCGCAATTTTTCCGACGCCGACTAAGCGACGCCATAATGCGCGTGACTCATTCTCACGCACGTCCCGATTAATACAAATCGTAGTTTTACACCCCGACCCCCCAATCTGCCTCTTCATTATTTTTTTTCGATCCCCCGATTTCATGATTCTTTATTTTTGATTTTCCATTTCGTAAGCATATTACATAGGTATTCCTTTTTTTCGTAGTCTCGAATCCTGGGGGTTGACGATTATTGGTCTACCCATTCGCAAATAGAACGCTATTCATAAAATGACGATGAATTTAGAACTGTTCTCGTTAGCACAAAAATAAGGAATAAATCTCTCCACGATTCGAGACTTTTGGACATGAGCCTTTAGTTATTTCATATTTGGAGTAGTGATTGAGCATGCAAAAAAAAAAATTCTCACGTCTCCCGCCTCTCTGCGATTAACCGCACGTGAGAGAACAATGCGAATAACCGATCAGACTAAAAAATCTTATCCGTCGGCTATCGTCGTATCCGTGGCAAGAAAATAATTCGCGTGTGAATGAGCGAGAAAAAGATAAATGTTGTCATATTATTAAAGAGATAGAAAAAAAAGAATGAGCGAATGTGATGAAATGCAAAAGAGAATCTGGCAACAGAAAGAGAAAAGCCCTACGAGGGAAGTGCAGAGAGTGCGTGAGCGCGGTTTGCCTTTGAGATTGAAGGCCACTTAACGTTGATACGTCGACGAGTAGATGCTCATTGCCCATTTGGAAGATTCCCCGTTTAATTGAGAGAGAAAAGAAAAAAAATAAAATAAAAAAGAAAACTCGATCGACACCTCACTCTGTAATTTAACTCATGTACGTGAGAAGATGACACGAATTTTTACGAGACTTTTTTTCCCACTTTTTTGGCGACTTTTGGGGCGCAGCTGACAAAAGTGAGTATCTATCTTAGCTCGATACGTCGAGCGCAGCAGCGATATTTTTTCACAACTCCCATTTAATTTTTTTCGTCGCTCACTCGAACGACAATGCTCTCGTGTTGCTTCGGTTCTCGAAAAGAATATTTTTCCACCGTACGGACCAGCAATTTTGGCGTCAACCATTCTGGACGAGACGCGTCAATTTTTTTCTTCTTTTTTTCACGCTAGTGAGACTCTTCGCGCTCTTCGACACGTTTTTCCCTCTGTACAATGTGTATATATATTTATACGTAGAAATGAGCGGAATCCACCGACTTTTCGTTCTCTCATTCACGAGTACCACTTGATCGTATACGTAACCGAGCGAGCAAACTACATAGCATTTTTCGTTGCTACCTTCCGATAATCGATATGTTCTTTATGTTTTAATTTTTATTTCATAATACTCGATATAAAACACTTTTAAGTAGCTATATTTCACAATTGTTGCTCTCGTGAAAAGTAGGTAGGCAGTGCTGGTTTTTTGTTTTCTCGATCTATTGCGTTGATTACATTTATTTTTTTGTTCGTTGCTCATCCCTCGGCTATTGGATTGTCCAGAAAGTGCGCCTTTACAGTCGCAAACACGGCTAATCGTTAAAATATTAATTTACAGATATTAAAATTTTTTAATCAGTTTTAATCGTCAATCGAGTCCCGCATATTCTGGGAATGGCCTCAACATCGTTGACCGGCACTGTGAATCACGAACAGTGAAAAAGATTTGTACGTTTAACAAACTTTTTCCACATACAGTCACGATTAATTTAGTGATCATTTTGCAAAAAAGAAAATTCCTAAATGAACAGATGTTCCTATGCAATAGACAAGATTTGATTTTTGCAAAAATAACACGAGAATAATGGTGGATGTTTGTGGACAAGAAACCGTGGTACCTATTTCACTGTGTGTAAATATCACTTCGATTATCCTGGACTTTCCAATGCGGCCGTCGATGCAGTCCTGCACTTGAATTTTTTCATACATATAATAGTAAAATTGTCATAAAGAAAACGTAAAGAGGAAAGCAATGCAACTAATGAATTATTGGTATTCAAATGGAGGATATATGTAGTGACCGGGGATTAGAAGGAATCGGGTATGACAAGGCTTACCCCTGATTGTCTAAACGTCGTTTTGTCTGCGTTCGAATGTGTGATTTTTATTCATGTTCCTCTCTGAATCTATTCTTGTATTTTGTTTCCTTTCTGTTATTAAACTCTGTCAACTATCTTATCGATTATGGTTTTCCTTTTTCAATTTTCCGTTACCAATTTATTTTTGATTTTATTGTTTTTTTTTTCAGATTATTAATCATTTATTCTACATTGTGCCGGAGTTACCGTTTATTTATTATTCGTACGAATGGGCGAGTGTGCGTATGCGAGTGCGAGTGGGCGCGTAATCGGGAGGCCCCGTAAAAGCGCGAATTAATACCGATTTGCGTTCACAGTACCGGGAAATCCGCAAAACGTCAATGTCACGGCAATCAACTCGACGGCTATTCACGTGCAATGGAAACCGCCCGGAGCGAATGATCAGAATGGCGTCATAAGGGGTTATCACGTACACGTTCAGGAAGTTCGAGAGGAGGTTCGTTCGTTCTTTTCGTTTCTTGAGTCGACCGTTAGTTGCATGATTATTATTCAAATCGATCTTCGTTATGATAAAATAATTGAGTTATTATTGTCTTCTAGGGGAGTTCTTTATTGAATGAGCCGATACGCAGAGACGTCAGCGAGGGAGTTCTATCATTGAATATTACTGGATTGCAACCAGACACGAAATACTCTGTGCAAGTTGCGGCTCTTACGCGGAAGGGCGACGGCGATCGCTCGACTCCGTTTTACATCAGAACGCCGGGTGGTGTGCCGAACCGACCGCAAGTTAACGTCAAGTGAGTTACATTTTCACGATGAAGTTTCATCATTATTTTAAATTAATTTATCGTGTTTGCTTTATAAGACAAATTTCTCTTCCACAGGATGATAAGTCAAGATCCGATAGTGTTGGAACTCGAGTGGGGAACGCCCAGCCATCCCCTTGGGCAACTTTTGCGCTATCGCATCAAGTACGGCATAAGAAATCAAACGCTGCGCGAAGAATTCATCGAGAACACGAATCAATTCACTTACAAGATTAAGGATGTCGGTATGTGTACATTGAGTTGTGCGTTTCTGTTTCTTGTCACTTACCGGCCCTGACTTAACGCTATTTAAAACTTTCCGTGTCCTTACTCCCCCCGATCTGCGGATGCCTGCGAACTTTAACGATCGATGTCTTTACGTTAATTTCAATACTTTTTCCGTGTCGCAAAAATATTTACTTGTTCAAAATTCGCGTAAATAATTTCTGTATCAGATATATAAAAATTGCTATGCGCAGATCGAGGTTCAGTAAGCCAGACCCAATTATTATAATTAACATTCTCTAAATTGTCTTCGAAGAGAGGGGCGTGCACTACGAGTTTCGAGTAGCCGGCGAGAATCAGAACGGCGTTGGTCAAGAGACGGTGAAGTACTGGGAGAGTCCGGAGAGCGAGCCAACGGGACCACCTACGAATCTAACATATCACTTTCAAACGCCCGATACCGTTTGCGTTGCCTGGGACAAGCCACTCTGGCGCCACAGAAACGGCAAGATAATCCGTTACGATGTTCAGTTCCACAAGAAGAATGACCACAGCAGTTCCGAGGACAGAAACACGACGCAGATGAGAGCGGTATTCACGGACCTCGAAGAGAACACCGAGTACGTGTTCCACGTCAGAGCTCACACATCTAGGGGCAGTGGCCCGTTCTCTGAGAAGATAACGATTCAAACGGAGAAGGACATAGGTCGTGCCCCGATGTCCGTGAAAGCGGTCGCAACCTCGGAGTCGAGCGTCGAAGTGTGGTGGGAACCAGTGCCAAATCGTGACAAGATTTTGGGCTATCAGATATTTTACACGATGACCGCGGTCGAGGACCTCGACGAGTGGAAGCAGAAGACGGTCGGCCTGACGGAGTCGGCGGACTTGACTAACCTCGAGAGAGACACGGCTTACGCGATCGCCGTGGCCGCGAGATACAAAACGACCCTTGGCAGACTCAGTCAGAAAGTCACCGTCAAGGTAAAACCTGAAGACGTCCCGCTAAATTTGCGATCCTCCGACTCGTCAACGCACTCAATGACACTCACTTGGAACGCACCAATGAGACTAAATCCGACCAATTACAAGATATCGTTCGATGCTGTAAAGGAGTTTGTCGATTCTCAAGGCATCACCCAAACTCAAATCATACCACGCAGAACGATATTACTTGATCCGCAGGCGAGCTCGACAACCATCAACGAATTACAGCCGTTCACGAGTTACAACGTAAACGTAAGTGTCGTGCCGGCCGACGGCCAATACAGACCGCCCGCTAAGATCAAAGTGACAACGCAGATGGCCGCTCCAAAACCCATGGTCAAACCGGACTTTTATGGGGTAGTTAAAGGCGAGGAAATTCATGTAATCTTGCCGCAAGCTTCAGAAGAGTACGGACCGATAGCTTATTACTACCTAATCGTCGTGCCCGAAGATAAGTCAACGGCGAACAAGCAACCAGACGAGCTCACCGAGGACATGATTACCGGAAACAGTGGGAAACAGGAGAGGGAAAACGCCCCTTACATAGCCGCGAAGTTTTCGCACAGAAACATTCCTTACACCTTTCATCTCGGCAGCGGTGATACCTACGAGGGATACGAGAATAGAAAGTTAGAAGAGAAGAAACGTTATAGGATATTCGTGAGGGCAATCGTTGATACACCAAAGAAGGTAAAACTATCCTTTCTGTTGATCACTCGTTTAGGGGAACCTGGGCCGTTCGGTTGAACGACAATTCAGTCATTTTACAATGTGTACAAAAAGACTACAACAAAATGTAAATAGATTTCTTAATTGCTAACACGTATGTCAACATTATAAAGTAGAGAAACCATAAAAATAATTCTAATATTCTTTATTTTTCATTTTCGACAAAGATTCCGATAAAAATTTTTGGATATTATTTCTGACACTATGAATCATGACCCTTTGTGGAAAATTTGTTTACGATGTTATTTCTGATTTCCTAGCATCTGTACACGTCATCACCGTTCTCTGAGTACTTGTCTCTGGACATGAGGGAAGTGCCGCCGGGCGATCCTCCGAGCCGTCCAAATCCGAACAATCCGGTCGATGGAAATCCCGAAGTTTCCGTGACGAACAGCGGCCAAGAACCAGGAATGGTGTGGGTTGTGGGTCCCATAATAGCCGTCCTGATGGTCTGCGTGTGCCTCGTACTTCTGTCCGTGATAAAGAAGTAAGTATTCATCTATATAGAGAGCATAGGGAAGTGGAAAAAGTGGGAGAGCCTTGGCTGCTTGCGGTGGTGAGCGGCGTTGAGGTGAGGGCGGAGGTGGAGCGAGGAGACGAATGAAAGATATCTATTATTCATGATCTTCACACAATGTTGGTGGAATTGTGCCCTCAGACGCAGACAGCCGTGCAAAGCTCCGGATCAGGCAGCCGTCACGAGACCCCTTATGGCAGCCGACATAAGTTCGAACCATGCACCGTTGGATCCGGTGGAGATGCGCCGCATGAACTTTCAAACCCCCGGGATGATCTCCCATCCGCCTATTCCTATCAGCGAACTGGGGAATCACATCGAGCGACTGAAAACCAATGACAATCTAAAGTTCAGCCAAGAGTACGAGTCGATAGAGCCCGGGCAGCAATTCACCTGGGATCATTCCAACATGGAAGTAAACACATCGAAAAACCGTTACGCAAACGTCATAGCGTACGATCATTCGAGAGTTATTCTGCAGACGATAGACGGTATACCGGGCTCCGATTACATAAACGCCAACTACTGCGACGGATACAGAAAGCAGAATGCCTACGTTGCGACTCAGGGGCCGCTTCAGGAAACGTTCGCCGATTTTTGGCGAATGTGCTGGGAATTGAGAACTAGCACGATCGTTATGATGACGAAGCTGGAGGAGAGAACGAGGATAAAGTGCGACCAGTATTGGCCAACTAGGGGAGCCGAGACCTACGGACAAATGACAGTGACGATCAGCGATGTCCAGGAGTTGGCGACCTATTGCATCAGAACTTTCCAGGTCTGTCGAAACGGGTATTCGGAGAGACGAGAGATAAAGCAGCTTCAGTTCACCGCGTGGCCGGATCACGGCGTACCGGAGCATCCCGCGCCCTTCCTGCAATTCTTGCGTCGCGTCAAGACTCTGAATCTGGCTGATTGCGGACCTCTGGTAGTTCACTGCAGTGCCGGAGTCGGCAGAACCGGCTGCTTCATCGTCATCGACTCGATGCTCGAGAGAATCAAGCACGAAAAAATGATCGACATCTACGGTCACGTGACCTGCCTGAGGGCGCAGAGAAACTACATGGTTCAGACCGAGGATCAATATATATTCATTCACGACGCCCTTTTCGAAGCAGTCATATGCGGAAACACCGAAGTACCGGCGAGAAACTTACATTCTCATATTCAGAAACTCATGCAAGCGGAGCTCGACAACATCACCGGTATGGAGCTCGAGTTTAAGAAATTGTCGAACATCAAAGCCGATTCCACGAGATTTATATCGGCTAATCTACCCTGTAACAAACACAAAAATCGACTAGTCCACATCTTGCCTTACGAGTGCACCAGAGTCTGTCTCCAACCGCAACGAAACATCGAGGGCTCCGACTATATCAACGCCAGTCTCATCGATGGTTATCGTTACCGCGGCGCTTACATTGCCACTCAAGGTCCGCTCAACGACACGACCGATGATTTTTGGCGAATGCTCTGGGAGCATAACTCCACAATCGTCGTCATGCTCACCAAGCTCAAGGAGATGGGTAGGGAAAAGTGTCATCAATATTGGCCATCCGACCGTTCGATTCGTTATCAGTGCTTCGTCGTCGATCCGATCGCCGAGTACAACATGCCACAGTACATACTGCGAGAGTTCAAAGTTACGGACGCGAGAGACGGCGCGAGCCGTACCGTTAGACAATTTCAATTCATCGATTGGCCTGAGCAGGGTGTACCGAAGTCGGGCGACGGCTTTATCGACTTTATCGGTCAGGTTCACAAGACGAAGGAGCAGTTCGGCCAAGACGGCCCGATCTCCGTTCACTGCAGCGCCGGCGTAGGACGAACCGGAGTTTTTATCACCCTGAGCATCGTTCTCGAGCGTATGCAGTACGAAGGTGTCGTCGATATATTCCAGACTGTTAGAATACTCCGCACTCAACGGCCCGCTATGGTTCAGACCGAGGTACGCAAACGATCAAACTTCCGCTCGAGCTCTCCGCTTCTCTAACTTTAAGAGCTCCATTTCTCCTTTTCAGGACCAGTACCAGTTTTGCTACAGAGCCAGCCTGGAATATCTAGGCTCCTTCGATCATTACGCCAACTGACAAGCAGAATCTCGCGAGCCGAGAGAACCGCCGAGGGACCGTGGAGATCGACACATAAGAAACCGAGACACCGGCGAGAGAGCCAAAGTGCGACGCGTCTAACGCGCTTATGAAATTTTTTTCATGGCCGAAAGTCTCGTTTCGCCAGTGCGCACGATTTTCCTTACGGTGTGGCGTTGGTTCTTCGACGAGCCCGCAACGAGAGAATATACCGAACAATAGTAGTGACACGACAAACGAAATTCGAGGATTTCGTACCCGGTTGACTTGTAAATTAGTCGATAAACAAGCTGTAGCAGCTAATTAGGTTCATCAACAAGTCATTCGTACGGTTGATCAAAATTTATCTGAAACAGGAAAAAATTGACGATTGCCACGTTCCATGACTTAGCGATATGACTCATATAACGAGGATTCGATGTTCGGATCAAGACCGCCATGTAATAGGCAGCGTGACCTCTCCTACCTCTCCCTCCTTCCCTCTATCCATCCCACTGATCCACACTGCCCCGTCGTCGCGTAAAGTTTCTTTTGAAACGGAGCCTTAACGATTAGACACGATACAACAATGAAGGGAATAAAAAAGGAAAATAACGAATAATTAATAATAATAAAATAACAAATAATAATAATAACGTAATAATAATAATAATGATTGTCCAGAGAGAAGAAACCCTCCGTATAGATTTTTCTCGGTTTTACAAGTTGAATGTTCAATCGAATTCGCTAAGATAAATATGGAAGTTGATAAAAAAAAAGAAAGAAAATCTCGTCTCGTCGAATCTAAACATATCTGAAGGGGGCGAGAGTCTTTGCGATCTTCGATTTAATACAGTCTCCTCTTTGAGACCGAACTTTTTGACACCCTTTAAAATACACTCCTCCATTTCATCTCACTAGCCTAACTCTAAGATAGACTGACGTTGATATACGTATATTGTTACCATGACCTCAGCCTTTTTATTCTGAAATTCTGGAACCCCCAGCGTTCCCAGCTCAGGCATATTCTTGAGACGAGAGAAAGACGGAAAGGACTTAAAAAAAAAGAGATTAACGAACAGCGGTAACGGGGAGACAAACAATTGAGATTGCTCGACGGTGGCACGTATATCTTCCACATATTAGTTGGTGCTACACTCGACCGTCGACTCGAATACTAGTATCGAAATTGGCGAGTGGGCTAAGTAATATGGAACACGAACCAATAGACGGAGGATTTGTTTAAACACCCGCTCACTGGCAAAAAAACTACATTGCCATACTGCCAAAATCGACAATTATTAATGCTGTACCAATTGCACACGATTGGGAGATCTTCTCATTACCCTACCGTGAATTTAATTAGCTCGTAAGAAACTGTTGTAAACATAGTTCTTAAGCGATCCCATTAGACGACGAGGAGAGCAAATGTGTGTTACTTGAGTGAGTGAACGAGCGAGTGAATTAATTAATGTTCGAGAGACTAAAGAGAGCGCAAGAGCCTATATCTGTGTACCTACTGCTATAATGGAAGATTACTGAGCGAGCGTTGCACACGGTTGCATAAAAAAGAATTACAATTAATAAAAGCACTGTAAGTTGAATTCACGCAATGATGCCCCGAGCCCTCGCGAGCCTCATCATTACATGTACAAAGTTTCGATGTGGGCTATTCGGTCCGGTATTCGATCGTTAAATCATTAATGTCACCTATTGATATAGCCCTGCTGCTGCCGATTCGAATATAGAAATAGATCGCAATAAATTTTAATAGACGCGCACCGAATGCCAAATCGATACCACGAACCATTCAACCACAATCGTTTCTGTTAATTCAGCAGCGAGACTCCGCGCTGACGAAGGTTTCCTTTTTTTTCAATTAGCTAGCTGTATAAAGTCTCTTAGCCTGTGTAAAGACAATAAGCAATACTCATTCAACTCATTTTATTATCTATTATAACACAGACAATTGTTACATTGTATTATTTGATATTAATTTTCATTGAATTTCAACTGTAATTGAGTTTGCGTAATTCGACGGGCTAAAGTTATCAGGCATGTGCCGTATTCGCGCGTACAATTTTACTCGGGCTACACACGGCGTAACAAAGAGCTGACGGCCCGTTTTCGATTTCTTCGTACAGTTAAACTAACGAACACTACAAAATCACTACCCCGAAAAAGCCCCGTCGGTCAGGGTAACGTAAAATTTAGCAATTTCTGCTTGAAACTCTGTGTCGAATTATTCATGTACAACCTCAACCATTTGGCTCTCGAAACACCCGGACGGCGTCTTCGATTTTACCGCAGCCATCGCGAGGGCCGGAGATTAAACGACTATGTGTACATAAATGCACCGTCTGTCATTGATAGCGTTATATATATATATACTTTATATAAGATAAAAATAATATATAAATAGATATCAATATAATTATTATTCTAAAAAACAATACGATACGCATAGTGAAGCGCTTGGATATTTGTCAGTCTATCCAAGCTACTAATAAGCGTCGCGTAAATGATCCTCGAACTTACGAAACCGAAACTGATTTAATTAGGATGGCATATAGCTTCTTCGACAGGATTTCTTTTTCTTCGTATTTTGTATCTACTAATTTTGATATATTTTTACGAACCGACGTATATACGTGTTACACGTAATTTTTTAAGAATAACCTAGTTTGTAGATCGAACAAACGCGTGCATCTACAAGGACGTTCCATTCCGTTTTTTATCGTTAAAAAAATAAGATGATATATTAACAGCGTTCCTAAATCGTGCGGCTATTAGACCGGATTGAACATTGTATTGGACTCTTGAAATTCGATACTTCCATAACCATACAGAATTCTGATAAAGGAGCGTCGCTACAATCATTCGGTTTAAAACATAATTCGTTTCATCACAGTAATATCTTTAAAGGAAAAAATGCCTTTTATACTGCTGCGTTTAATTATATCTTTTCATGTGTAGTAAAAAATATTTCAGAGGCAGCGCCTACTGAAACTCGTAATTACTTACGATGCGTCATACGTTCTTCACATTCCGACACGGTTTTATTAATTTTAGTGGAAATTAACGATAAAGTTGAATTGCATTTATCATCCATCAATGAGCTAATTGAGCGCAAATATCCTCGACGTGAAGAGAACATACGATTTGTTAAAAGATTTCCCTCGAACTTCTGACTGTTCCATTTCTCAACGAATCTATAACTCCCGACTAGCACAAACTTTGAAGAGGAAAAAATGTGAAAAGTTCATTACTTATTCTTTCTAATCTAATTTCGATCTTCACGAATACTATTACCATACATACTATACATAAATATAGTATCGTACTCTGGATGAGTGCTTCTCCCAACCCACTCGGTGTTCAATCTTGCTTTATCAAAATTTACAATATTTACAATATTTAAAGTATCAAAGTTATTAAAACAATCTATCGTGAGAATTCTTCTTCTTCAAATAATGTGGCAGCTCGGCAACTGAAACTCGAGACTTTGATGATCTCACGTAATAAAGTCATCGTCTGAGAAATATGTAAACGTTATAAAAAGAAAAAAGTAACAAAACAAAAAACCGTCTGGCCGGGTTTGACGAAAGTGGAAAGCGGCATTGATCTTATCTCGGTTAAAAAGACAAAAAATGATAGAGTGTAAAACAGACACGGGGGACAAGTCAAATACTAAATAACGTTGAGATAATGGTAAATTATTTTGTGATACTTTCTTGCCAGAAAGAATACAAACAGGCTGAGGCGAAAAAAATAGTAGTAAATACGATGTTAATGAATAATAATTATACATAAATTGAATATTGTGTAATAGGAAGACTCTGTGAACAAGGAGAAATACCATGTACATTATGTATTGCCCAGTGGCATCAAATAGAATAGTAACTGACAGTGTAACCTTGGCATTTTTCATTTATCCATTCTCTACAGCATATTTAACATTTTCATATCCAACAGGGTCGTAGGCCAGTCAATAACAACTCGGGAAAGAGTAGTTTTCATCAATGAGCGTTTTCTTTACTGAGCGTCCGTCAATATACTCGGGCACTGCACATGGTAAGCGGTATGTACAAATGTTCAGGAATTAAATAATGACTGGCACTGTATCACAAGGACGACAAGAATGTATCTAAATAATGTTAGCTTGGTCAGTCGGAGTCGTGGTCGGCGGACTTTTCGGCATCATTGACGCCATCATCTGTGAATTGATTAAAGTCATTTTAACGACGTCGATAAAAGTTAAATTTTTTATATTGTAGTGAGAGTTTCTACTAACATTTTGCATTACTTGCTTCCGTAGGAAGTCTTTGGTGGCTGTTGAGATGTTCTGATCGTTGCCCATTTTGCATTTAACATAGCCGTAGAGATTGGCACCGGTGAGAAGAATGGCGATGCACACGAGAAGCAACCATTTAAATTTTAGTCCGAAGAGAGCGACTATGAAGAAGATGGACCACAACAGTGGACACAGAATGAGGGCCAGCCAAAATATACGTGCCTCTGAAGGATTAATCCTGTTCTGTTGAGAACCCTAAAACATAGGGCACATAGTAGGACCAATTTAACACATCAAAATTGCTCTCGATCTCCCACAGGTATCCTATCTGCTATGCTAAAAAAATCCACCATCTCGCACAAACTGACTATGCGAATAAAAAAAAAAAGTAGGGCACTTAACGGCACCGATTCAACGCATCAGAATTAGATCAGCCAGAGGTTACATACGTGTTAGCTTGATAAAAAAAAAAAAAGAAAGAACTGTGGCCTTCTCTGAAGGCTAATGTTCGATAGTTTCGTAATTCGTTCACATCATAAATTGCAAATCGAACAAATCAATCCAACCTTTCTGGATTCGAATACCCAGTGGCTCTTGCCACTGTCGTCTACATAGTTCCACCATCTGAGGCCAACCATCAGTCTGCCTGTTATATTTTTCACCGTCCAAAAATCCATGGACAGCAGGAGAACGACTGTCACGAAGCTGGCTATGAAACTGTTTGAGAACCATCCGCACAGCATGTAGACGACTATCGCCGCCGCTCGGAATGCCAAATGGAACAGTGTCACGTACGGATGTCTACGGAAAAAAAATGTATCAACCAAATTTCGTGATTTTTTAAGTTTAGCTATTATGCCAAAAAAAAAATCAAAAAAGATTCACTTGAGCTTGTCGTGTCGACTGACGTCATCCTCCTCGCCGAATTCGATGGTGTCGTCATCCATCAATAGAGGAACCTGCAAATAACACCAACAATCATCTTGAAGAGGCGGGTATCTCGTGTCCCGATCGACGGACACGCATGCCTCGGACAAGTGTCATGCGAGTGACAAGCGACATGAAAACAAGCTTTCTCGAACGGTCTTTCAAGGTCAACAATCCCCTACGATTGCAGGCGAAAGGAAAAAAAAAATGTGCAATTTCACAATGGAGTTCTGGCATTCACCTGATTAATGCATTGTTACGCCATACATGCAAATTTTCCACCATACGAATATAATCGTGCGTTCGGAGAACTTACCGAAGCGGAAGCCATATTTTATGCTGGTGACCAGCCGTCGACGCCAGCACAGCTAACAGGCCAAAGGTAAAACTATAATCGTAACCTCGCTGGGTTTCTCCTGCACACACTTGTCAGTGGACGACGGAACGTCACAGTCTGCATGCGCGAGAAGCAACAAACCTCTCGTTAACACATGACAATCGATAGAGCTGCTTATTGAATATCTCCGAGACACCGCAGAATATACGAAACAAGGGTGGATCGTGAGACCCGCAGTTGTTCGAGCTGTAAGCGAGGGATTTGCAGGTAATCGCGGTCTATCTGCGTGCCGACGTGGACGCGAACGACTACTTGAATCGTTTACCGACCAGACGAGTGTTCTCGACTCATGTGAAAACCGAAACGCCGGGTGGTTTTTTTTTCTTTAATAAGCGAACGAGTTATGCTCATTGAGGAAAGGAATCGGAGATCCGACGGTGTACGACGCGTCAGCTGAAACCTTAACGTGCCTACCCACACACAAGATGACGTCAGTGTCGCGTTCGATGTGTTAGTGTTGCCATGCGCTGTCGTGGAAGTGGAAGCGGTTGAAATAAGCACGGGGGACTGAGTCCGACGTGGCCAGAGACCGGCGTGATTTTGTCAATCGTCAAGCCAGTTTATTCGAGAGAGTTACGAGAGATTTTGGACGAGAAGCTTCAACACCATCCGACCGGCAGGTGACGGATCATCGAACAGAAATTCAAAGCTCGAAAAATGCTCAAGAATTATTCACCGGTAACTCAAGCCCTGCTCGGGACTTTGTTCACTTGGGCCCTGACAGCAGCCGGTGCCGCCCTCGTTATTCTCATTCAAGGGAAACAGGTGAGCTTGCAATATTTTTTTCTCGCGAATTGTTTGTGCAGAAGTTTTTTCATTAAAGATAAGATAACTCTATCGCAAGCTTCCGCAGCTTCCGCAGCTTCCGCCATCGCGAACATCTGATCGCGTCGGAGAGCGGGAAAATTATATTTGAAATCGACGCTTGCGCTCTTCCTAAGCAAATGCCTTTTTAAAAAAATAAATTCATAAATCAATAAATTAATCAATTTGTTCGTACGGAAACTAATAAATTTATTGGTAGATAAACTAATACATTTATAGATAGAGGAATTGATAAGTTTACGAATGTAGTAGATAGCAAATCTTCAAATAAAGGAACTAAGAAATTTGTAGATAAAGAAATGTGCAGATTGACATGATTCCTCGAACGCTTATCAATTATTTTTTGTATGCTTATCAAATGACCTTGAAATGATTGTTACAGAGAAAACTGTTGGACGTGAGTCTCGGATTTGCTGCAGGCGTGATGATAGCGGCGAGTTACTGGTCGTTGCTGGCACCGGCAATCGAGATGGCATCGGAGAGCAAAATTTACGGCGAAGAAGGCGAATTTGCGTTTATACCAGTAGCCGTTGGGTTTCTCGTAGGCGCGGCTTTCGTTTACGGAACGGATGTGTTGATATCTTCCCTCGGCATTCAGTCCCCCAATGTGCTCTTAGCTATGCAGTCAGTCGGTACGAAACAAAGACGCAGAATCCACGAAAAACTAAAGAGTGACGAGGATTTAGACGATACTGACGCTTTAATTAGTGGTGTACAAATTTTCGGTGGCAAAATGTATACTCATGTTGAATCGACCACCATCGTTGGTATTGGCAATTTTTTTTTTTCTTCATATTCAATTGGCGAACAACTAAGTTTCATGCGTCGGAAGATTAGTCTGGAAAATAGGATCAGTTGGCACTGTAAAGTCTGTCGGTTCGGTGCAAACTCGCCCCTCTTTGCTTCTTAGATTGTTGAATCTCGTAGTTTTTTCTCTTCGCAACGAGCCGCAAGAAATAATAGCTCGGTGAAACTCGGCGACTCCAAGGTCTGTTGCTTACCGATTTCATTTGCTTTTATCTCTCTTTTCATTGAACGATAAAATAATATGCCGCCAGACTTAGTAAGAATAAATCCTGCTCGTTTCGAGAGAGGCTGCTCGAGAATTGCAATGCTTAGTAATTAGACATTAACTACCGACCGTATTGGTAATTCGTAAATCCTGCAGCTGTATTACTAGAGCTCTTACTCCCTGTATCGATCATTTCGATCTCAGTAATGTCGCATGCATTGGTATTGTTTTCCTAATTCTGTGTGAAACTCGAATGCACGTACTCGGCCCGTTAAAAGAGCAAACTCGCCGGTTGTAAAACTACGAAGTAAAACAAGAACTAAAATCGATAAGCGCCGGACAAGTTATCGAGTGTATAAAAGAAAAAAACGATAAACGATTACGGTAAACCTTGGACGCAATCTCTAAAATACAGGATAAACGATTATCCGCGGCCGTGTAAACGACGATTATAAATAAATAGTGACGATCAGTTAATGCGAACGATTGAAGTGGTTTTGAGGAAAAATCCGGGAAGCAAGTACGTGCAGAGAGTTTCCACGTGTATGCTCGCTCAACTGATCTTGTTTCTCATGCCTGCTATTTTATTCATTTATTTTATCCTTAATATAAGCACAATAATATATATATTTGTTTACAATGAAAAATGTAGAAGCTCGTCGGCCTTTATTCGTTCTGGAACGAAATGGAGGCACTTTGGTGACTATGAGACTTGGATATTTTCAGGATTTTACGAACAAAATACTAGGAGACGACCGGGTGGTTTGGGCGGTGTCGCCAGAGGTTCAGAGGTCGATGGGATCGGAACGGTTTACGAGGATCCCAGCAACGATGAAAAAAATAATCAATGGAGACGAATATTGTTACTCGTCGTTGCAATCACGGTACGTAAATTTTGACAATGGGGAAAAAAATGCTAATATTTTCAATTATATCTACGAAAAACACCACAGAATTTAATGCAATGTATCTATTTATGCAAAAAGAACAGAATATGCCACGTGTGGTATATGCTATGAGTCATCATAGTTTCACATGTTAAGTTATTATCACTGTTTTACTCAGGTGCACAACATTCCTGAAGGCCTTGCGGTCGGTGTGGGCTTCGCAGCGGTGGGGAGCAGCCCGTCGGCGACATTCGAAAACGCAAGGTAAGTTTTTTTTTTAATCATAGCCATCGGCTATATCTGCACACGGAAGTGAAATCGAAAAGGTTAATGGCATTCGATATCTCTCGTCTCTCAACTCATACTATAATTTCTTATTGATATAATTGTGAAGGTAACCGGCAACGGCATAGCAACGTCCTGCGACCGTTAAGGATGTATTACATATGCATTCTCAACGAAAAGTTTAATTCAGTTGCAATTCAAGTTCTTCACAATATGCGATATCTGAGAACCTTTTATCGGTCGGTAACGAGGAACTGCAATCTATTTTCGCAAATTATTACAGAAAAAACAAATGGGTTACAGTTATTCGGATAAGATTTCACATCGCCTTGTAGCGGTGTTTCTGCAACTAACTAATCGTCGCCGACAATCCTCGTCCCCGTTAACTCTCCTCGACCGACCGGGCGAGCAAACGCTGCACATCGACGCACATTCTTCGTTTCGCCGTTACCACGAGGTGGCGACACGTTTACGCTAAATACCCGCACGGTTCGAGCATCCGCTGCCAGGAAGGGGAAGAGATGGAGTTCCCTATGAATGAGTTTCACGGTGGTCGAGCGCGGTAACCGACCGAAGGCAAAGTTTATCGGCGACGTGGGCTCGCAAAGTAGACTCTCGGGGTGGTGGCTCCGCGGTATGCGGGACGAAGGGAGAACGCCGAGGCACGTGTGGCCCTGGTATCCAACGAGCCCTAGGCGCTTCGCATTCCATTCCTCCGATCGCAGCTTTCCACGCCTATCTTCCAGGCCCGAGCTTGCTTTCTTTAGCCCGCATATATAGGTCTCTCGAGCATCCTCGCACATGAGTTCCGAGGCATGTGCATTGAGCAACCTAAGGCCATCCACCATAGACTACTCTAAATTTTCCTCGGTGAATCGACGAGGCCCTGAGACGGCCAAAGTCGGCTTTTGATAACTGGAAGTTGTCATCGACGAACCTGCCTCGCTACAAAACCTCAACGAGTTTAATGCCCGATCGCGACTCTCCGCACGCACATAGGCACACGTATCACGGCAAAGGGCCGCTCCTAGTGTGAGAATCGTCCGCCGTGGCTCTCAGTGGCGTTACATCGAAACCGACCCACATCTGATACGGCGGTTCCTGGAAGAGCTCGCTCCTTCTTTCTTCCGCTCTATTAGGGCATCCTGAGGCCGTACGGTCGGAATTCAGCTTGCCACCGGTCCCGCGTGCCATTCCTACTTTACGCTTGATCCGTAGGATTGTTATTTATTTATCGACCTGTGTCATCCATTACCTCCATCCATTACCCCCGAATCTACTTGATTGTAATAATCCTTGCATGACGATAATCATTGCATTAGATTAATATCAGTTTTTAGAGTTCCACCGAATCCGAGTCAGCCAAACGGATCGGCTCCTGCTCCCTGCGTGTTCCATTCTGCTACACGATTCGTCTGTGAAGCAACCTCTCGGTTGTCACGACGTTAGATTATCAGCACTCATCTTCTGGTCCCGCAAATAGACACCGATATGCGAATTAATAATGAGAGACGCTCGGATCGAACGACGCAATCACGATTTTCAGATCGGAGTCCGTTTTAATTACGTGAGCTTCGACTCTCGGATCACAGTGACGTCACGAAAGGTTTAAAAAATTCCTCTTGAAAAATCTCATTATTCCACCGGAACTGACTCCATACTGGGAAATCCCCCACTTTCGGTTGGAAAATCCCATTTTTCGACCGAAAGTTACGTCATACTGAAAAATGCCTCGACTCCGGTTTGAAAATCTCATGTTTTCGACCGGAAGTGACGTCATACTGAAAAATACTCCACTTCCGGTTTGAAAATCTCACTTTTCGACCGGAAGTAACGTCATATTGAAAATGCCCCGACTCCGGTTTTAAAAAACTCATTTTTCAGTATGACGTCACTTCCGGTCGAAAAAATGAGATTTTCGAACCGGAGTCTGGACATTTTTCAGTATGACGTCACTTCAGGTCGAAAAAATGAGATTTTCGAACCGGAGTCTGGGCATTTTTCAGTATGACGTCACTTCCGGTCGAAAAAATGAGATTTTCAAACCAGAGTTGAGGCTATTTTCAGTATGACGTCACTTCCGGTCGGAAAATGAGATTTTCAAACCGGAAGTCGGGCAATTTCCAGTATGACGTCATTTCCGGTCGACAAAAATGAGATTTTCAAATCGGAGTCGAGGCATTTTTCAGTATGACGTTACTTCCGGTCGAAAAAATGAGATTTTCAAACCGGAGTCGAGGCATTTTTCAGTATGACGTCACTTCCGGTTGAAAAATGAGATTTTCAAACCGGAAGTGGAGCATTTTTCAGTATGACGTCACTTCCAGTCGAAAAATGAGATTTTCAAACCGGGAGTGAAGCATTTTTCAGTATGACGTCACTTCCGGTTGAAAAATAAGATTTTCAAACCGGAACTGGAGCATTTTTCAGTATGACGTCACTTCCGGTCGAAAAATGAGATTTTCAAAGCGGAGTCTGGGCATTTTTCAGTATGACGTCACTTCCGGTCGAAAAATGAGATTTTCAAACCGGAGTCTGGGAATTTTTCAGTATGACGTCACTTCAGGTCGAAAAAATGAGATTTTCGAACCGGAGTCTGGGCATTTTCCAGTATGACGTCACTTCCGGTCGAAAAAATGAGATTTTCAAACCGGAGTTGAGGCTATTTTCAGTATGACGTCACTTCCGGTCGGAAAATGAGATTTTCAAACCGGAAGTGGGGCAATTTCCAGTATGACGTCATTTCCGGTCGACAAAAATAAGATTTTCAAATCGGAGTCGAGGCATTTTTCAGTATGACGTCACTTCCGGTCGAAAAAATGAGATTTTCAAACCGGAGTCGAGGCATTTTTCAGTATGACGTCACTTCCGGTCGAAAAGTGAGATTTTCAAACCGGAAGTGGAGCATTTTCAGTATGACGTCACTTCCGGTCGAAAAATGAGATTTTCAAACCGGAGTTGAGGCTATTTTCAGTATGACGTCACTTCCGGTCGGAAAATGAGATTTTTAAACCGGAAGTGGGGCAATTTCCAGTCGACAAAAATGAGATTTTCAAATCGGAGTCGAGGCATTTTTCAGTATGACGTCACTTCCGGTCGAAAAAATGAGGTTTTGAAACCGGAGTCGAGGCATTTTTCAGTATGACGTCACTTCCGGTTGAAAAATGAGATTTTCAAACCGGAAGTGGAGCATTTTTCAGTATGACGTCACTTCCGGTCGACAAAAATGAAATTTTCAAATCGGAGTCTGGGCATTTTTCAGTATGACGTCACTTCCGGTCAAAAAATGAGATTTTCAAACCGGAGTCTGGGCATTTTCCAGTATGACGTCACTTCCGGTCGAAAAGTGAGATTTTCAAACCGGAAGTGGAGCAATTTCCAGTATGACGTCATTTCCGGTCGAAAAATGAGATTTTCAAATCGGAGTCGAGGCATTTTTCAGTATGACGTCACTTCCGGTCGGAAAAATGAGATTTTCAAACCGGAGTCTGGGCATTTTTCAGTATGACGTCACTTCCGGTCGAAAAATTAGATTTTCAAACCGGAAGTGGAGCATTTTTCAGTATGACGTCACTTCCGGTCGAAAAAATGAGATTTCCGAACCGGAGTCTGGGCATTTTTCAGTACGACGTCACTTCCGGTTGAAAAATGAGATTTTCAACCCGGAAGTGGAGCATGTTTCAGTATGACGTCACTTCCGGTCGAAAAATGAGATTTTCGAACCGGGAGCGGAGCATTTTCCAGTATGACGTCATTTCCGGTCGACAAAAATGAAATTTTCAAATCGGAGTCGAGGCATTTTTCAGTATGACGTCACTTCCGGTTGAAAAATGAGATTTTCAAACCGGAAGTGGAGCATTTTTCAGTATGACGTCACTTCCGGTCGAAAAATTAGATTTTCAAACCGGAGTCGAGGCATTTTTCAGTATGACGTCACTTCCGGTTGAAAAATAAGATTTTCAAACCGGAAGTGGAGCATTTTTCAGTATGACGTCACTTCCGGTCGAAAAATGAGATTTTCAAACCGGAAGTGGAGCATTTTTCAGTATGACGTCACTTCCGGTCGAAAAATGAGATTTTCAAACCGGAGTCGGGGCATTTTTCAGTATGTCGTCACTTCCGGTTGAAAAATGAGATTTTCAAACCGGAAGTGGAGCATTTTTCAGTATGACGTCACTTCCGGTTGAAAAATGAGATTTTCAAACCGGAAGTGGAGCATTTTTCAGTATGACGTCACTTCCGGTCGAAAAATGAGATTTTCAAACCGGAGTCGAGGCATTTTTCAGTATGACGTCACTTCCGGTCGAAAAATGAGATTTTCAAACCGGAGTCGGGGCATTTTTCAGTATGACGTCACTTCCGGTCGAAAAATTAGATTTTCAAACCGGAAATGAAGCATTTTTCACTATGACGTCACTTCCGGTCGAAAATTGAGATTTTCAAACCGGAGACGGGGCATTTTTCAGTATGACGTCACTTCCGGTCGAAAAATGTGATTTTCAAACCGGAGACGGGGCATTTTTCAGTGTGACGTCACTTCCGGTCGAAAAATGTGATTTTCAAACCGGAGACGGGGCATTTTTCAGTATGACGTCACTTCCGGTCGAAAAATGTGATTTTCAAACCGGAAGTTGAGCATTTTTCAGTATGACGTCACTTCCGGTCGAAAAATGAGATTTTCAAACCGGAGTCGAGGCATTTTTCAGTATGACGTCACTTCCGGTTGAAAAATAAGATTTTCAAACCGGAAGTGGAGCATTTTTCAGTATGACGTCACTTCCGGTCGAAAAATGAGATTTTCAAACCGGAAGTGGAGCATTTTTCAGTATGACGTCACTTCCGGTCGAAAAATGAGATTTTCAAACCGGAGTCGGGGCATTTTTCAGTATGTCGTCACTTCCGGTTGAAAAATGAGATTTTCAAACCGGAAGTGGAGCATTTTTCAGTATGACGTCACTTCCGGTCGAAAAATGAGATTTTCAAATCGGAGTCGAGGCATTTTTCAGTATGACGTCACTTCCGGTTGAAAAATAAGATTTTCAAACCGGGAGTGAAGCATTGTTCAGTATGACGTCACTTCCGGTTGAAAAATGAGATTTTCAAACCGGAAGTGGAGCATTTTCCAGTATGACGTCACTTCCGGTTGGAAAATGAGATTTTCAAACCGGAAGTGGAGCATTTTTAAGTATGACGTCACTTCCGGTTGAAAAATAAGATTTTCAAACCGGAAGTGAAGCATTTTTCTGTATGACGTCACTTCCGGTTGAAAAATGAGATTTTCAAACCGGAGTCTGGGCATTTTTCAGTATGACGTCACTTCCGGTCGAAAAATGAGATTTTCAAACCGGAGACGGGGCATTTTTCAGTATGACGTCACTTCCGGTTGAAAAATAAGATTTTCAAACCGGAAGTGGAGCATTTTTCAGTATGACGTCACTTCCGTTCGAAAAATGAGATTTTCAAACCAGAAGTGCCGTTACGGACATGTTTTACTTTTTTTGGTACGTATCTAAAATGAACTTACATGAACTTGCGAATTAAGGGCACAGGACAATAGGTAACGAAACGTGTTTGATGAGTTTCAAATGTAGTTCGAAATGCATCTTGAATGTAGCGAGCGACAGAAATATAATTAAGGAACACGCGGGTTCCTAATAGCGCTATTATGAATGAATAGACAATTGACTCGGAGATATAACCTCGCTCGATACGGGAAAGGGGCCACCAAGGTGTATACTAACTCCAGTGTACTCTTACTCTGAAAACCTTTCCTATCGATAACGCTTCGACACTTCAATTGATCGCTCACGTCCAAGCGTACGTCATCGCCAATAACACACATGCGTGTACATTAATAATTCCGATGCGATCACTCGCCGCACTCTGCGTATGACGAATTTTTCTCGGAATCCACGATCTGCTTGATCGTTGAAAATGTCGAGTACGACGAGACAGCCAAAGTTCGTGCGCATGCGTGCTGGAAAAAAGGGAGTGGGTTCTCACTGAATCAGAGACGAGGAATGTTCCGAATCTGCGCATTCATGAATTGTTCTGAATGAATTTTCTTCGATGCTGAAACGCGTGATTTACACTTGCACGCGTTGCACAAGCAAATATTACTCCAGCCTTGATTATTGTTATTCACTGTACAGATTTTTATGATTATTTTTTCTTCGTTGCGCAACGGAGCAACGACCGCGAATATCCACTGGCGTCCTCGATCGCATTAGCGAGCGAGCGTTCTCTACCGGTCTTTTAAATTTTCGAGAATTCCGGTTGGCGGTCAGTCCTCGAAGAATGATTGATTAATAATATAGTTACGTGCACGACTGCAACGAGCAAGGAACAGTGTGATAGTTGCCTATTCCCCCTTTCCATACTCGGCGAGTAAAAGCTCAAGGAGATCAGGTAGTGAGTCACTCTACGTGCTATGCCAATTTTTTTTCCTCTTATTTTCTCGGTATCTCATCGGGCGGCAAACACTTTTCCGCCTTTGCCAGTGCACCTTCGCTCGAATCTCTGTATGCGAGCTGTCCATGTGACTGCAGTTGATCCTTAACTGCAAAGTTAATTGAGTGAGAGAAAACGAGCCATGAAGGGTCTGAAAGATCGCGATGTCAGCATCGAAAAAATAGACATTTGGTCACGTGTAAAATTAGCGTCGTGAAACTTTCCTGTGGTTTCGAGACCCATATTATTCAAATATGGAACCTAATCGGATGGAGAACCTCATAGTTTCTGTTTATCTAATAATATCGGAGAGCCTTTGAAAAATAAATTACAGTTTTTGTCACCAACCGAGTTCGTTTTGCCAGCAATGTCACATACGGCAGAACTTTTGCACCCCACGAAATCTCTGTTTCTCGTAAGCTGCCTCGTTTGTCATCTTCTCACAATGCCTCTTCACCTCGAACTAACGAAGAAGTACAGAAGCCTCTGTCTCCTAGCTTTAATAACAATATATCCCTATAAGGTAAGCGGCCCACTTTTCTTTTCATTCGTATCGAACAAAAAGCTGTATTATCAGTTTAAATCGTCTCCGATGACGGTAGCTAGGAAATGAACGGAAACTGTGCCGTTTATCTTATGCTCGAGAATCTCGCAGCGTTTTTCCGAGCGTTACAGACCGAACGTCGGAGAGCCTCATAAAAATAAGAGATTTTATTACCGACTTACTTAGTCAACGCAATCCGGCTTTGACTCATCTTCGTCAGTTGACTTCTTACGATGCCTCTTCGCTCGGCGAAGGTGCACGGAAACTTTCGTGTATCGTAAACCCTCGAGAATCTCAGAGCGGTTTTTCCGGGCATTATTGACCGAACGAACGGGAGCATCCGTGTGAAGCCGGTGAGTTCCACCTATCAGAGTTAAGGGATTTCGAGCGAAGAGCCGAGTATTCTCGCTGGCTAGATAGACTCTAAGAGATACGCGGAGGAATGCGAAAGCCGTAGGAGGTAGCGGTGGAATAAGCCAAGGATGGAGGCTGCGAGGAGCCCCGGCAACACGTTGGCTGCCGGTGCACTCCTCGGGAGTCCGGAGAGTACCTAGAAGGCGCGCGTCGAAGTGGTAGCGTCCAAAGCGGCCACATCGTCTTCCAAGTCTGGCCGTAACCAGCGGAGAGAGAATCAACGACGAGGGACGACGTGGGTACTGAGAGAGGCTCGAAAATGTCAGGAAAGAGAAGGGAATCGAATAGAGCGAGGGAGAAACCGAGCCTCGTGGAATGCAACCGCGCGCTCTCCCTGCTGGCTCGCCATTTCGAGACTACTTATTGTCCGCGAGGCAACTTTCGGCCTTAGCCCACTGACGATTGAGACGCACGGCCATTGGTGTGGACGAGCGAGATAAGCGAATCCTAATCGCGGTGTTACTCTCTGAACTTTTCGGTGTATATGTCGACAATTTTTTTCATTTTTTTTTTTATCTATGCGGTTTCACAAGAGTCGATTGTCACACGAGGAAAACCACAATGTTGCGAATTTTCGTTCGCGTCTTGAGACGAACGTTCACTTATCCGAAGAGAAAAGCGAATTGTAATTTTAATGGTTGCTACTCTCTGGAATTTTAAGAAATATACATTGAAATTTGTTTTCTCCGAGTTTCGCTCAACTTTTCGAATCGTTTGTTTCTACGATCGTCGATTATGCGGAATATTGCAGAGCGGAGATGAACAAATTTTAATCTCGATGCTCGTTACCCTCAAAATGTCGAAACGCACATGTTGCCGCTCGTTTTCATTCGTCTTCGTAATTTTTGAATCATGAGTTTCCACAATTGCCTATCGTGACACGAGGAAAGCCGCGAGTGTCGCGAATTCCCATCAGCGTATTTCCGTCTTACGCGGAACGATGAGCGTGATACAATGAGAGTCTAGACGGATCGTCGAAGCCAGCGTAGAAGTTTGAGCGAGTTACTCGACGAGTTGGCCCGAACAGCGATTCGACTCCTTTGGGCTTTCACCGTTTTCCCCGCGAGACTCCGAAACCAGCTCACAAAATTCGGTAACACATCCCGACACCCACAGACTCTCTCTCTCTCTCCTTCTCGGGATTGCAAAACAAGTCGCTTCCCTTGGGAGTATCGCGTGTACCGTCTGCAATGTTGCAGAGTTGAAATAGAGTCAAGTCAGCTCGGCCTTAGACGGGGGTCTTTATAATCATTGAGGCAGAGCCGAGTGAGCGGAGAGTTCTGAGAACTGGACTCTCGAGATGTTCTCTAAGAGCCAGTGACATTCCATCGCTGATACTTTTCCCGTCTCGTATTTCGCGCCTACCTATCCTCATCGTCCGGCGGGTCCGCGGCGACTCCTCCGAAGCGCCTCTCGCGCGACCCACGCGTCACACAAAGAATCTCTCGGTTCGTAACTAATTCGTTTCGCCATTTAGTTTTTGAGGAACGAGATCGTCCCCCTTCCAGTCGTCGGCCGAGCGCTTCCACCGTGTCGGAGAACTCCGTCGCGATGCTGCAACAGAAGCTCCGCCACAAGTTCAACTCCAGTCCATGCGGCGAACGGAGACGAGTGGAATTTAGCAGCATTACGCATGCGTACCGCGTATCTTACTCGGAAGAGAGGAGAAGACGGCGGCAGCGAGCCGTTATGTCCCTTGACGACGAGAGAGCTCTCTCTCACCGTGTGGCTCTCGGCTCGTCCGCTGGGCCGCTCGCGCGAGGAACAACTATCTCGCCGTGACATTATCGCATTCCCCGTGCAAACACATGCGCCGAGTGACGGCACGAGAACGATCGTCTCGCATCGATGTTCGGCCCCCTCCTCGTCCTCGAGGTTCTCTCGTCGAAAGGCTCGCGGCACCATCGCCACCATCGAGAGCCCTTGACCGAAAACTCTCCGGACCATTTTCTCCTCCGTCCGGAGCACTCCGAACGAGGCTAATTCGTCGACGACATCGAGAGTTCAATAACCCATAATCCTAGGAAGATCCAGAGTCGGCTATGTAGCTCGTCGCCATTTGTAGATCGAGCCAGTGCAAGTCGATGACCTCCCGTGAAAGACTCGGGGCCGATCGGAGGCCGCCGCCAGCGACGCTCCGCCACCGCTGCCACCGCTGCCGCCGCCGCCGCCGCCACCGCCGCCGCGACCGCTGACCGTTCGACGAAAGGAATTCACGCGGCGTGCCACGTACCAGAAGAGGAATTGTCGTGAGGGCACCAACGAAGGAGAGACTCCTCTCGAGGTATGCCGCTTCATTCCAGCGTGATGGCAAGGTCGGCTGGTGACCCCGGAGACACGACGATCTTCGTGTGCTTCTCCCGCGGACAGCGTTTCTCTCTCACCTTCGGCGGACTATCGTGACTGGTACGACGGTAAACCCGTGGTCCCTCCGACGGAACGGCCGCAGCATTCATTATCGCAGCCGAGTCTGCTCCTTCACGCTGCTCGGATTACTTCCAACCGGCTCGTTAGGTCCAACTCGTGGATCAGAAATTTTCATCAGCTCCGTGACGCTCGAATTTTCTCGATTGGCCAGTCGCTAAAATCGATGTCGCTGAGAAAATCTTACGGCGATCTTCGGGGACCACTTTGCTGTTGGTGGAAACAATGATGGGATCCCTCGAAAAGACGTGGCGGCGCGGGCTCTTTCGACGATCGATCCGACGATCGAGAATCCGGGCGCCGCTGCCGGCGCGGTCCAACGAGAAGGCCGAGTGGTACCGGCTCGACGCTGATGCTGTCGAGGATGCGCGAGAGCCAGGAGAGAAACGGAGGACGTCGGTCCGGTGGTTGGATGGGCGAGGGGAGCACGGGCGAAAGACGCGGCCGCTGGAGAACCATGGTGGGAGTAAGGAATGCATGGGAACGAGGCGCAAGCCGGGCCGACCGCGATTTGCCCGTCCCGCATTCCACCAACACCGTGCGGCAGCCGAGCTCTCTTTGCCGACTCTCGGGGCCACCGACCACGGCTAACGCCATGGATACCACCGGAGAAACCCATAAGATCAACCCCGTACCCGGTAACGTGGCTCCTCGACTCGTTGTGTTCACGTGTGTGCGTGCGCACACTTCGCAGCGTCTCGTTTCACCCGCGCTACGGCCAGACTTGCTTTCTCACTGTTAAGACAATTCTCGATAGCTGTTCAATGGGGCTTGGCGCAACTTGTCGTTGAGCTATTATTCTTCGGGTCAAACTGGACCGTAGTGTTTAATCCCACGTACCCCCGAGCTGTGTATCCACCGATTGCGGAGGCTCCTTCGCAGCTCGGATTAACTGTACCGAGAGAGTTAACGTACCAGCAGTGTGCACGTTGCCATGGGAAATCCTCGAAAGGCCCGCATACGCTCGAGCATTGTATTGACCTAGCGTATACCGCGGTGGCTTGTGGCTCGGTTAATTCAACAGTTACGTAGATTTTTCTTTTTTCCTTGGGACAACACTCCGGAGTATTTTGATTGTTTGACGGTGAATCACTGCTTGCTGGATTTAATAGATGGGTAGAATTATTTGTGCATCTACTCGGTATCATTAGTATACATGAATGAAGTAGTCATGAGTTGCCATAGCTATTTTTTTTCTTTTCTAATAAAGAGCGAGTTGTAACTAATAGTTCTTCCTTGAGATAACACCTTGAGTTTTTGGATTTGGTAGACTGTTAGAAAAAAAATAATGAGTTTCATCTGGCTAATAATTTTTCGATTAATCCAACGGAAGCGTAGACATTTTTTTCCCTTGGGATAACTCTCAGGGTGTTTTGGTTGTTTGGTATCATGAGTTTCATCATTCGGTTGGTTTGTTGTATTCTTTACGCAACTCTTCGGTATGTTGGAATGGAAAAGTTACGAGTCGGGACAACTAATTAAAGAAAAAGAAATGAGTTCTACCTAACTAATAGACCTTTCTCCCAACCATCATTTTTCTTTACCCTACTTATTCATACTCTCATAGTTTGCCCACACGGCGACTCTCGACGTGGCACACTTTCCATTTTGTACCAGGCAAAGTCGTATCGCCAGTCAACGACCGTCGTCGAATAACTTTTAACGAAACTCTCGTCTAATGTACTATCCGTACGCATGTGTATCTGTTGCAGAAACTTGGCGATTGGTATAGGAATTCAAAACTTCCCGGAGGGTCTTGCGGTTTCGTTGCCGCTGCAAGCCGCAGGTTTTAGTACTCTGAAGAGCTTCTGGTACGGCCAACTGTCGGGGATGGTCGAGCCGATCGCTGGTGTCTTGGGAGCCGCGGGTGTCACCTTGGCTGCTCCAGCCCTTCCGTACGCTCTGGCCTTCGCCGCAGGTGCGATGATCTACGTCGTCGTCGACGACATTATACCGGAAGCGCATCAGAGGTTTGTTAACCAAATTACTTATTTTATAAGCCATGCATGAAAAATCCTACTTTTTGTACCTCCTTAGAGTGTATCGAGTGATGCTTTACAGCCAAGTATACCAAAATATCCGCGGAGTTTGGGATGATTTTACTTTACGACAATGTATCGATATATTCGTGAGACCAATACGCGCTTCTTAGCGTTCGCGTTTCCTATTTTCAATGCGAGACAGTAACATCGTTGGCTCCATTCGCTACTCGGTGAATTTCTTTCCCAAGGGATCGCTAGCGGGCAAAGGCATTGTCATTATAATTGGCCCCTTTTGTCGGATTTCACGTGCTATGTAACCGTCCGTATACACGTTCCCCCCTCGACTTCCTCCTCTTCCTTCATTCTTTCTCACGTCGAGAGCTCCGCGAAGGCCTCGTTAAAAATTGATATGCGGGCACTCTCACACTCATGACACTGCCTCGTACGCTTGATCGACTAGCAGATTTTTCCCTATCCGATGGCATTCCTGAAAATTAATGTTTTTTACTTTTTTGGATACAGTGAGAATAACATTTTTTGACGATTTTTCTTTGCAGTGGCAACGGCAAGTTAGCCAGCTGGGGCGCCATGCTCGGTTTTCTTGTCATGATGTCTTTGGACGTCGGACTAGGCTAATCCGGATGTCATCACGCAAGCCTCGGGAAACTTGCGATTATCCGACATTCAACAACCAGACCGCGAAATTTCGACTCGAATCTGCGAATTATTATATTCATGAATACGTTCGTCATCGATCGATCGCCAACTGGTATATCGAGAAACGTCGGAGACGGTGATTGGGCAAAAAGAAAAGTTGGGCCCGGTGAGAAAGGTCGCGTGTCGAAGAGAGACTGTGATTCCTGTGATCCGACGACGGTGAATTAACGAACACGTCGGACTTATTTATTTCGGATTGAGCTGCGTGCATATTATTATCTTCTTTCATCTTTCACCGTTTCGACTTTCCATCGGAGCTACCATCGCCAACCTCTTTAATTTTGGGGCGTACGAAATTTTTGTTATCTCACTTGGTGCCGCCGTCAGATCGACATTTTACCGACGTTCTGCTCGTTAACCAAGGTATACTTTGTTCACACTTAATTTTTTCCAAATATTTCTACTATCAAGTTGGCAACAAAATTTCTTCTCGGCAATGCACAGTTAAACTCGGAAATTCTGCACGAAATTTATATTTTCTGGTAACATTCGATCATACATCGCCCTATTCTTCTCACCTGTAGCACGTGCAGGTTTTATATCAGTGAGAATTTAGCCATATTGACATATTGACTTACTAGTAATGCAAAATATAACATTAAGTTTCTTACTTAACTTCAAATCGAACTTAAGATCAAGCTCATTATGTCCGAGCTTAAAGTCGAACTTGAGTAAGATCGTAAGTTCAATTTTGAATTCGATTTTGAGTTTACAATAATGTCTCAAAAATTGTATTCTAAGATAGCGAAAATATTTCTCGCCGATACACACTTGAAAAAACACGTCGACGTTTTACACCTATTCCTTTATCACGGTATAAGGTATATTCGAACTCTAAATATTTCCACTATTCAGTTTTCAACGAAATTATTTCTCATCAATCTACGCTCAAACTGGAAATCGGTGCACAAAATGTATCATCCATCACCCGTCTCTTCCTACACGTGGCCCGAAAAATTTTTTTGGTTGCGTTTCACCCATTACATGCCGACTTACCGGTCTGGCCAAGCATAACATCAAACCTTACCATAATTCTTCCACTACGATAGTGAAAATATTTCTCGACGATGCATACTTAAATGAAAAAAACCCCGTTGTACAGAATTTGTATTTTCATACTACGATCAACTATCGATTGTACTGATGGACTACTTCAACGTGTACATAAAACACCATCGGGTACGATACTCTTTGTAATAAGCCTATCCGGCCGAGCCGCCAATTATCGACATCTACGGTTTATATTAAACCATTCTAGGAGCAATTTTTCTGAACCATTATTCGGTCTAAAGTTACTATCCGACAAAGCCATAAATTGTAAATGCTTTGTTAAGATACTCACATAGTTTGTAATAAAATAGCTGTTAAACTTAAAAGCTTATGGTCGCTGCCACGCAATCGAATGAAATTATTGGTGTAAACGTCGGAGTGGGACAGTAGGAGGGAGAACTCTACGAGCACCTCGATATTCTCGGTAGTTCTCCGGGGCCTCGGCGCGCGTTGCATAAAAGCGACAAGTGCCGGGCCAGGAGCATGAATGGAGCAAAGAGCGACCGCATAGCGAGCGAGGGAAAGAGACGGTACGTTACGTTTTTCGAGGCTGCAGTCGACAGAGGACGGAGAGCTCAGGATGGAGTGGTAGGAGAAGAGACCGAGGGGTGGGAGGAGAGATGCAGCATTCCATCGAAGGCTCGGAACGATGGGGGCACGGGAAATACGACCGGTGAAATAGCACAAATGCATTAAACGTCGAGGAACATTAGTGTACGGACTTCGAGACAAGTAGTACAGGAGTAATTTGGAACAGTGAAACTAGAAGTTTGTGGAGTTGGCTTGGAAGAAGAAAAGGTAGAAAAAAATTTTGTGGAATTTTGCTGACGACGCCGATCGTTTGATATTATAAGCGCGTAACGGTAGAAGAATTCGAGTTGCACAGCGACGTTGAAAGAAGCTTACCGGAGTCGATGGAAAACTCGACGAAAACCGAGTGGCCGTTCCAGCGACGATTGGCTCGTTTTGTTCCTCGTTTCTTGCTCTCTCCTGTTTTTTTTTTTTTTTTATATCAATCCTCTACGAAACGGGCGCTCTCTTCCCGTTAGACTGTTTCCTGTGCACCTGTGAACATCGGGACCCGTTTGTGATTGCATAATCAACAGGAGTTACATCGATGTCATTGGAATCCTCGACGAATGGCCGACCGATGAATGTCCTCGCGTGCAATGATTGTCCAACTCTTCTCTCCACGCCACAGGTGAGTATATCGCTATGGTATATTTTTTCCTTCTGAAAATTTTGAATTTTTCGTGTATTAAAATAAAATTCTTTTTTTTTTTTACAACGGCCGTGAATTATCTAAATGAAATGTAGGGTCAAGACTGAAACGAGTTATAGCTCAATCATTAACCGTAAATACATAACAAAAATTACCTTAAATTGGCGAAATTAAAAAGTTTCAGTTTTCGATATCCTGCAATAAATTTTCAATTCTTTGACGATCGTTGTTTCTGTATTAAATTGGCAATGCCACATAGCGTGAGCGAGGCTCGATGTAGTCGTTGGTCCCTCACCGGTCATCTGCATTCGCCGAGTCGGTTATTGCGTCGAATAAAGAAGAGGCGCACACGCTCGTGTGCGCCGATACGGCGGCGATTACAACAGAGATGTAGAGCGCGTACTTGGAAATATGAATCGACGTGTATATGGTATGCACAAGAGTGGTATAACAGAAAGTGACGGTGCGTGAGCTTTCGCAACTGACCGGATCTAGTAAGTGAGGCCTAGAAGTATCCGACTTAGCTGCTGCGTGTCGGTACATAGCAGTGTGTAGGTATACAGAAATAGTTCTGGCGGAACAGCACCGGAAGCGAACGAGTTCCGCCCAGGGCTAGCTCAAGGGTCACCGTCCTCTTCGCAACAGTGCAAGATTCTACCAGCAAACAGCGAAGAGCCGATGGGCTGGTCTTAAATTTTTTTTTAACGAACGTTCGAAGACTGAGAAATCCGTTTGAGTTGTTACCAAGCGCGATTGCAGTTACGCTCTTTTTGATTGAGTTAAGAAAATTGGTCAAACTGTAAGACTCTTCGAATCGAACATTTCTTTACTTACATACCACATTTATTTGATTCCATCAAATAAAAATTTCTTTCACCAGCCCGAGCAATCATTTTATTGGCTCGATCGAGTTTTTTCTGAGTGTAGATAGAAACTTCGTTGAAAAGAATACGTCACCTGGTCGCCGTTACTTAATGTTGGGCTGGTGGTGGAGGGGAACTTGTTACTCAGCAGTGGTTACGGCCTAGATACCGATTCATATACAGGCTCGAAGCTCCTTCAGCTCGTATCGTTGAAAATCTGAAAATATTTTTAATGCGTTCTTGAATTTGTTGTAATTCCATTTAAAAAAATACAAACTCAAATAAATCCGTCTAAACGTGCATTAAAAAAATATTGTTGTTTCACACCCGCCACCAAAATTCATACCAAAAATAACATTAGAGAAAAAAATTATAAAAAAAAAAAAACGCTGCGTTTACTTGTCTACGACACTCATGATCTCAAGTTCGGAAGGTAGAAAAATTGTGTGACGTATTCCCTTCTCGACGATGACGAATCCCTCTCTAAAATTAAAGAGTCGATGCACGGTTGACACAGCGCTCACTGCGCCCTATCGGAGGACTCTTCGGTGCTTGTACGCCCCTTATGTATCAATCCACAGACACACGTTTTATTCTTCCGATACATTTATCCAGCGTTCCACGTACAATTTAGAGTTAGCTCGCGCGTAACGCTCGAGACTTTATGAATGAAACAGCCTACCGGTAGTAGGTATGTGTGTAGGTATGTCGGGACCAAGCCATAGTAGCAGTAGACGTACTATAGCGGTGTTACGCGGGGCAGCCTCGTTGGCTGGCCGGCTCGGCAAGCGTACTCGTTTCAGAGCGGAGGAAGGAAGTGCCGACTGGGTCTGGCTCCGCAAGTATTGTCCCCTCGTAGGATAGCCGTAGAATGCTTCCGCATTAGTAGAGCCCGGTCAACACTTCGCCGGCAGGAAGCCTCGTTCGAGGAAGTATAACTTGGTAGGTACCTCTCGCCGCATCTACAGCAGCTGCTACCCTCTAATCGCAACGATGCATCCTGCATTATTCATCGGTCAATTAAATCGTGCTTCGATCCTCGGTTGGTCTCGATTTCATTTTTCTCCCACTTCGCTTTCGATCGCCAGTTTTCCTCCCGTCCACCGTTCAATTCTTCCTCATTCTTATCGTCACTCACGACGGAGAGCTTGCCGAGCTGAAAATATGTTCGTCGCGGAACTGCTCGTCCATTCAATGAAACACGTACGCTATCGGCTAAGAAAGGGACCAGGCGTACGCACGAATGTCAAAATATATCAAACGTCCGCAATCGCTTCGCGTAGAGAGATATAAATTGAGGGAGAGAAAGATCGTGTATCAAACAGTGTGGCCTCGAATCGACCCCGGACCACGTTGTGAGTACGATTTCATAACATTTCTTATCGGATGACACGAATTTGCGAAATCGAAATTTTCGGGCACCGAGTGCTCATTGAGTGGACGATTTAAAAAAATGTTTAAACAATTAAAAAAAAAAAATTTTTAACTACCGATTCATCGCTTTTTCTCCCTCGATAACATAATTTCCGATTTGGTTTTGTAACATTATTTCTCCGATCGGGAGTGACGTCACCCAGGCGGAATGTCACTTCCGGTAAATCAATGAAATGTCCTTGCCAGAAGCGATGTTTCCACTACGTGACTTCACTTGCCGTAGAAACTTGAGATTTTTCGGAAAAACTTCACTTCCCGTTGACGAATGTAATTTTTTCAACAGGAAGCGATGTCAGAGGAAGCGTCACTTCCGATTAAAAAATGATATTTTTCAAACCGGAATCGACGTTTTTCTTCGCGACTGGGCGTTTCGTGAAAATGTTGAACGCGCTCAAAGAAATCATGGATCAACGTTAAAGATTAAAAAATGGTACGATATAGAGATTCACCGCACTCCATATTTTATCGTTTCCATTGGATCGTCCCTGAAAGAAGCAATTCAACATCCGCGAGTGGAGACTACGTAGACTCGCGCGACAAGACGGTACGTTGTATTGATGATGGTAAAAAAAAAAAAAGTGTGAAAGATGCGCGAGTTTCCACCTAGTAATCTCGAGTCTCGGTCGTCCCGGCGGCGCGAGTCCCCTTCTCTCGGCGCGATCGGCAAGCAACAGCAGGCATGAGGCAGCAAGCAGCAAGCAGCAGCTCCCTGTCACAAAGTCGCGAAGGTGCTATGGAAAGAGAGACAGAGCTTGAGAGGGGGATCCGCGACTCGCGAGCCCGCTGCTCTCCTATTCAGTCCTCGCTCGCCAGCCAGCCGTCTACCAAACCTGGGTAACTGCTGCTTGCTGCCTGCTGACAGTGTTCTTCGCGCCCCGATTCAGTGTGTGTCTGCTCATTCATAGTTTTTTTTTTTTTTTTTTTTTTTTTTTTTTTTTTTTTTTCCTCGTCTTTTCAAAAAATATTAATAACTCGACTTTGATACTCCGTTTTCCATCGGTACAGAATATCGAACTCGTGGAAACCTTCGTGCTGGCCGATCGCTGGTTCGGTGACTCGACACGCCGATTCATCGACCATAGCGATAATGTAACTCGATAACTCGGATTCGGATCGTAAAAGTTTTATCGGACGAGGAGTCTCCGACGTCGAGGATCGAAACCGAGCCCGGTCGATCTCGCCTTACGAAACTCTGCCGTGGCTCGAGGGGCACCGGAAGTTTATTGACGAGTGTACTTGTGCAGCGCGTCCGAAAAGGTCGAGGGTGGAGACCGAGGAGAAAAATTGGCGAGAGGTAGGTTCGCTCATGGTCTTCCATTTGACGATTTATAACTGTACAGTTTGACGGAAAAAAAAAATTCTTTCACGTCCATATTAACGCGATGAGAAAAGAGGGAGTTGAAAATTTTTTGAAATTTTAAAAAAATTCGACAGTCAATGAGACAGCTAAGTACTGGAAGAATACCGAGGGAGTAATCCACTACTTAGCGCTGATAGGGGATCAAAGCGAAGGTGAATGTACGGCCAAGTTTACGTCATGCACCCGAGAGCGCCTCACCGTTTGATCTGTTCACGAGCTGAGCTGGCCTCGATGTGTGTAATTAAATAGATAACGACCATAAATTTTTTTGTCGTTTTTTTTTTTTGTCAAGTTACGTAAAGAGGAGGAAAAGTTTTCGGCAAGGCTTACTGGCGAGAGATCTATTTCGGTGTGCCTCGGGCAAATCACCCTCAGCGGCTCTCAAACGTGTCTTGCGACCGTCCGACGAATGGAGCGTGCTCCGACCGAATCTTTATCCCCGATGAGAAGAAATAATTCGTGGCTTCGCCAGATGAGCGAGGATGAATGAAGAGAGAGAAAGAGAGAGAGAGAGAGAGAGGGGGAGAGAGAGAGAGAGAGAGAGGGGTTGATAACCGCAACAGCGAACCGAGACAGATTTTCAAACGGGTACGCTCGGTTTCGCGCTTATCGCAGCCGCTCTCCATCCGTCTGTTTGTCTTTTATCAATTTCTATCCAACTGGCACGATAATAACGCTCCCCCAAAACGCCGATGCGAAACGGTAGGCGTATAAACTCGCGTCCAAATTCCAGCTGGTATTTATACAATATAGCGGAGAGAGAAGGCATGCCTTATAACATTCCACTCGCGGAGCACAAATTTCGAGCGCCAACAGCTTATCTCGCGAGGCCCTCGAGCTCGTCGGGAACCTTCCTATCGTTCTATCGACTCGAGGATTTTCTTTCGCACAATATCGCGTCCGACTGGCCGCTTGCGCGCATCGAGTGTCTCCACTCGTCGCGTCCAAAAGTCGACGAGATTATTGCTTCAGAAATGACCAAAAAAAAAAATGCATCTGGAAGCCTTGATTCCTTTTTTCTTTCGTGAACGACCCACGATCACATTCGTCACCGATAAATCGTTAATGCTCAATGAGAATAAAAATACCCCCCCCCCCGCTCGGGACGGCTCGTCACGCACGTACTTTTATTCATACGTTTTTCTCCGTCTCTCCTTTTTAACATCACTTCCACTTACGAATTACCATACAAGTTATAATGAATTGCGTAACGGCGAGAAAGAGGCACAGCGTGTAAAGCCGGAGACTCGGGCTTTGTACATTGGCGGGTTTTATAGTGTTTGACGCTGGACGGGGAGCGGGTGGAGGGGCGAAAATAGTACGCGTAGGCATGTAGGAGAATCGGAGGAGTCATGCCGCGATAACCGCACATGTAGAGGGATCGAGGGTCGGAGATTGTTTCACCATTGGCGGGTTTCGGAGTCGCCTACGTGGTGGAACTCGGCTGCGATTGCGACTGGCCGCGGTCCAATCTAGCTCGGCTACGCCGCGGAAGATCGTGAGATCGCTCGCTCGCTCTCTCTCTCTCTCTTTCTCTCTGTGGGTCTCCGTGAGCTTCGTCTATTTTCGTTAATTATTCCGATCTTCGTGAGAGAGTCCGTAGAGGCGCAGCGACGACACGCCGCAGGTTGGACGTCGCTCGGTCCACGCACTCTCGTTCCGTTCTCGAATCGCGGACGGCTCCGTTTCGCCCGGACGTTCAATCGTACAAGGTCCAACTGGTCACCGAGAGATTTTCCAACTCGGTGCGCCATGGACGGCCGACGGGAACGAGCCACTTCGTAATTACACGGCTTCCTATTCCTGCACTTACGTGCGAGCACGCTCGGTGCACGGTTGTCATAACTTGTCACGCGACGACTGTTGAGCGAGCGAAATCATACACGGCGTGTATACTCGGGGCCACGTGTCGCAATAGCTCGTTTTCGCGACGACCCGCGACGCGCGTTCGCGCTGACGTCATCTCCGGCTGGGCGGTCATTATTCGTCGAAGCAACAAAAGAACGGACGAGCGACCATCGCGGACGATTCAATGTTTAATTGGGACGAGAGCCGTTTTGTGTTTATTTTTTATTTTGATGCTTTCTTTAATGGCACGGAGAATCGGGGGGAGATTTGAGGATCCCTGCGGGCGAGCCTAGACTCGCCGGACTCGCGTGCCTTTCCTAGCTCTTTAAAGTTTAAAAGCCAAGCGAGTTCCCTCCCGCGCTCCGCGTCGTCGGAGCTTAATGACGGTCCTCGCGAAACTATTGACTCCACCGTGCAAACGTGGCTGCACACCCGGTACCAGCATCGTCGCCGGCTCCCTCACGCATGAGAATTCTCCTTGTGCCCTCATGGGGCGAGCTGGAACGATGGTTCCTATCGCACGGGTCTCGCGGCTTTTGCCCTAAAAGTTGCGGTTCCGAGCGCTCGGAAATTGTCGGTAATTCGCCATCGGACATGCGCCTCTTGCAGACGCAGAAGTAACTCCGGCCAGGAGATTACCGGGTGAGCCGACGAGAGGCAAAAAAAAATTAGCGAGCTCCGATTGGGCCACGTGGGTTCGTTCAACTCTCACAGTGTAGTGTTCCGCTACACGGAACCTCCTTCCTCGTTTGACACGATTTCTCGGCGTCGAACTGCGATACCGACGTTCAAACGCGTAGACCTTCTTCGTGGTTCATTTTTACTTGATTTTTTTTTTGCTGACTTGTTGCACGATTGTTCTCCGTAATCGTTCGATGCATTATCGTGATGATTGTATCGCCGGGTACGCTGAGAGAAAGACGTCGGCAGAAGCGATCGACTCATGCTTTAAATTTCAATCATGCTGTTGAGCAAAATTGTAAATTTGATATAACAGTTTATGCATAAAAGCTTCCAGCACCAGTACATTAAATTTCGTACGAATTTTCTTTTACTATAAATGTACACTATGAAAATAAATTGCAAATTCAATGTACATTGCTTATATCAATTGAAAAACAATGTACCTTTTCATAAAAATACCAGGTATTAAAATCATAAAGTTTGAAATTTTAGAAACAGATTCTGTCAAAAAAGCTACCAATACCATTCATAAATTTTTAAAAAAAATTTCTTTACGGTTTACCTGAAAGTACGGTACGGTTTTTAGCAGTTTTATGGTAATTTCTCTCAGATCCTTCTCCCAGCGTGCACGGGTCTCGAATCCTTTAAGACCCAATTGATTCGCGGAGATCGCGAAGGCACAGCCGGTATCGACTAGTCAGGTCGAGTCGTTGTCGCCGTTGACGAGCCACGACGACATATCTGGCCCGCTGGGAACATATCCGCGCTCCGTACTGATATCTATAAGACGCGGAACGGCGTGGGAACTCCTTTGAGCTCCGGTGACTCTCAACCCGCTCCATATCGTCCGTTATTCCCATCTACGGTTACGCGCATTACACGGACCCGTACGAACCTCGGCTCGCGGATCGCGACATTGTTCCACCAAGACCACTTTCCAAGTTCATTTCTGCCGCTCCACCGGTCGCTGAATTTAACGTATCGGAGCATCGAATTTAAAACGTTTTCCACGAGTCTTTCCCCCGAACCGGGTCAACCGATATCGGCCCTCACGAGCGCATTCAACGTATCCCGGGTTACGTAATGTATGCACGCGACAGCGAATACTTATTATCCCCGAAGGTGCGCGGACGAATGGCGCCGCGGCGCGAACCGCTCTCTCGGATAATAAGCGACCGGAACTTTTTCTACGCTGAAAATATTCATCAGTCAGGAATAATTTCCGCGCGGTCTTCTCATTGTCCTCCTCAAAGACATTTTCGTTGAATCCCTCTCTCCGTCTAGCGCAGCCCCTCGGGTGAACATTGTGAGCTCAGCTTATTCTCACCTGGCCTCTCCATTCACCGTTCACCATATGAATGAACCCGTGTACCAGACTCCTTGACGCATTTCACTCGCGCTCGCGGTACGTTTTTCCCACGATTGGGCCTGCCTCCTCGACCGGCGGCCGCATCCCGAGGCTTTCGACGTTACATCCCGCCGCCACAAACGGCTTCCGTTGCTTGCACTCTCGGCCGATGGATCTTTCTCTTTCCTTCTCGACCGGCTGGAATCGCTTCTTCGAGCGGATTATTCTTTGGAGAATTATTCGCAACCGTCTCTCACCCCGTTTCGAATTGTCCTTTTTTTTTTTTCATCGAGTGTCCTCAACATTTTGGACTCGATGCAAATTATCAGTGTCACAACACAACAGCTGAGTCGAGGTTCATGGTGGTGTTCCTTTTTTCTGAGAAAAGACAGCACCTGTAAAAAATAATGGATTACAGTTTTCGTTACCGACCAAGTTCGACTCTCATTCATCTCGCGTTTTCTAATAATACGATACATTTTTTTTACCAAAGGTCCTCATGAAAAAAAATTATACTATTTGGCACGCATTAAAAAATTAATTACAATTCTTTTTACTGACAAATTATAACACCCAAAAAAATGGATTACCTTGTTTGTTACCGACCGAGTGCCGTTCGTATTCGTCTCGCATCGTCTTAATTTCGGCGATCCGGCTGCGTGTGCGTGTGCGGCCTTTCTACGGCGAATACATGTCCGTCCGATTTGGCCGAGACGTTTGAGAAACGAGAGGCCGGATGAGCTCTAGACAGTCGAAAGCCTCGTCGGCCGAACTCTCCGGCGGGCGTTCGTCGGCCTCATTCGTTTCGATGCGTTGTTCCTCGCGCTGCATCCTCAAGATTCTGCAATTCTTGTGTTCTCCGATCTCCTGCTGCTGCTGCTGCTGCAAAAAAAATCATGATTATTTCAACGATGAGGAGTAATATCAAGGCCGGCGAGCAAGCGCCACGAGGCGCCTTATCGCAGGAACCCTCTTTTGATACCCCACTTAAATTACAAAGCGCCAAAGCGAACAATTGACTTACGTCAGAGCGCCACCTGCGCGGCCAATACATTCGCGATGCGAGACTCGCAAGGCATGTTGCGCAAACATATTTAACGGGCACGCACACGAGTTCCTCCGCGAGCTTCTCACGAGTTGCGACAGGGAGCCTATGAAACATACTTGCGTGTCGTGTAACTCTTTCACTGCCCTCGTAAGAGCGACGCCTCGTGCCGTATTCGAGTTGCTAAGCTTTATCGCGAGATACAAGACGCGATACATTTTTTTTTCTTCTTCGACGTTATCTCGGATTCCATACGCTGGAAAAAAAAGATTGGTCGGATTAACCGAAATTCTCGGTGAAATACCTTCGAGGCTGTTTGGTCGGTTCAACCGAAGTCTGCTTGAACGATCATTCGCCTTGATTCGATCCAAATTTTTTTCCGACTGACAAAATAACACCTTCGAATGAGCGTCGACGCTCTTTGGTTGAACATATTGATCGAATAAATAATTATTTGCGTGACAAGGATCGCAAAAAAAAATTATTCCTCGTTCCGGCCTCGTCCGCGGCAGCTTCATTGAGTCGATCTGAAAATAGCCGATAGTTCATTTGTCCGATGAGTGGAAAACAGTCGAGCGAGCGCACGAGGGACTCGAAACCTTAACATTCCTTTTATCGCGACGCTGTACGGGGGCAGCGGTTACGGCAACGCCTGTTGCAGCTGCTGAATGGAGCCGTAAGAGAATTCGTTATCGCGTGACAGTGCCGTTACGTCATCGGGTTCGCGGAGAAATTCTTGACCATCCAGTGTCCCGCCGACTGGTGAGTAGTTGGCAATATGAACGACGAATAGACAATAATTTGACTGGCAGTCCGGACGGGCTACCGACGTGGTACGCACACCGACGAGTGTGTCAACGGCGTTATCACCGCGAGCGATTGCGTCGTGGTGTGGGTCTGACAAACGCGAACGGATGGCGAGGATGGGGGGGGGGGGGGGGATAGGAGGAAGGCTCTTTAAACTCATGCAGCTAGCGCGTGTTCCCATTCTGGAACGAGGCGTACCGGTCTGCGCCGCGCGGTACCGCCTTCTCTTCGTCTCTTCGGCTTGCGCGGACAAAAATCTACTTCCACATTTTTTTCCTGAATCGACTCATTTTGGCTGCGGTGACCACGGCTCACGAGGAAGCTGCTGGATCTGCGGTGAAAAGGGGTAAGCGATAAGGCCGAGGAAGAAATTCATGCGGTATGTTTGTCCCCGGTTGCCCGCTGAGACGAACAAAAAAAGTGCGTAGTCGAAGTACCTACTGAAGTGTCGATCACCGAATCGGGAACTTGAGCTGTTACGATCTGCCAATATTTATTACGTTGGTGGTAAAAAATAATCCGGTGCTCGATAACTGGAGTACTTGAGACTTCAATGAGTACTCGAAGTACCTGGTATTTCAATATGTCTTTAAAGTACTTGCTACTCCGGTACGTGTTTGTAGTATTTTGTACTTCCTCGCAAGTACTTGGTATTTCAGTCGTGCTCGAAATACTTGCTACCGGATATTCGGGATTTTGTAGTTCAACGAATATTTCGGGTCGTTGCTATTTTGATAAATGTATAAAGTACTCGCTACTTTATCACGTAATTAGAGTACTTAGGGCCGAGGTCCGGTACAGAGTATTATGGTAACGTCGCAGTAAGCCGCAGCAGCGGCGCAGTAAGCTGCACTACCGACTCCGGTACTGATGAATGGATTGAAACGAATCTGACGTCAGAGGATGGGGGATTATATAAAACGATGTACCGCGATGGCGCTAGCCCGTAGCTCCGCAGCGCGTGACATCGGACTAGGAAGGAAGCTCGCTTCCTTTCGTAGACCTACAAGGTATTACCGAGCGCACACGCGTATCCGCTCGGCCCTGTACGTACTCGTGACCGCCAATGAGCTGCCGCCATCTCCACCACCCTTAATAAAGCTGCGCTATCATCTGGAAAGTCATTATATATATATTTTTTTCTCCACAATAAAACCGTGTGGGATAACACGACTTCCAGGTCACGCGATTCCCGATGGATTTGTCGTATCTGGCATGACGCTCATCCGCGCGTTCGCACATCGTTGCAAAACTCCCGCTGCCTAGACGGAACAGTCAGCGACTGACTGCGATGAGACACTTCTCAACATAGTCTGAGGGAAGTCTACGGGTCGACGCCCGGCCAGAAATAGTGTCCGAGCACCTCGAGACGAGGACTTGTGTCATCCAACACAATACGGTCAACGGATACCGAACAACCCGACAGAGTTGGAAATTTCTGTTGAAGTTTCTTCGCTCTCGGTCTTCTTGGGCGATGACTCGATGATCGTTGAGAGGCGTACGGGTGGTCGATTAAAAAAAAAATTGCTCCGAAATGTTCCGGACCAGATCCGGCGAGAACTTGGCATTGGAGACTCGTCGTGAATTCGTTGGAGGATGAGCGACGTGTCGGGGGTCTCTTGCGCCAAAGGCAGGTGTATACATAAGGCTGGTACTGGTGATATGCGCCATATAATGCGGCCGTACGGCGAGTACTGGGCGGAGGCAGCTGCGAACGGTATACACGGGGCCGTACGCGAAATGCAACTGGGAAAGAGGGCGAAGGGACTTGACGAGAGCGAGGAATAGTCGATAGCCGTGAGGTAGAGAAGAGGAGAGAAAGGGAGCAAGTCTTCGAGGCTCGGATCCTAAGGTAAACGATATAATGGGAAAGTAATAGTGGGGCCTTTGAGGAGCAGATGTTCCGACATTGGGCACGAGACCCACTGCTAGACTCTTCAGAGAGAGAGAGAGAGAGAGAGAGAGTCCCCCTTTTTTCCTGGTTGTACCGCTTGTTCCTCCGAAACCGCTCTCCCGTGCGAGCGACTCCGAAAAGTCTCCGGTCGGATCTCTTCGCGCACCTCCGCCAGTACAAGCGCTACTTCGCCGCCCTTCCGGCTATTCTTTTCCACGCATCGACCGCGGTACCCTCGGTTTTTTCCGGAAGAGCGCATCTGCCCTCGTTCCACATTTCGCGACACACTCAACACCGAGGGCGCTCGGCGATCGAATTTAAATAAATTCATTAACGATGCTTCTGATTGAGAAGGGATTGTGCAACGTGGAATTTATCCCAGGCGGCGTTATCCGCGAAACTTGCCGGTACGTAACACCGCGGGTAACGGTACTCGCGGTGAAATCGCCTGTCTGGCGATGGTAGACGATGGGAGACTCCTGAAATAAACTCGAGCGAATGAGAACCACTGACGTGCCGTGCGACTTTTTGAGTTGCCCTGGTCCCACGCTGACTGTGGACTGCACGTCGTATATATACGTGCACGAGCCTATACATGCCCGACGTACATCCGTACTTGGTCTCTCTGGAGGTCTTCAATCCCCTTGGCCGTGAAATACTCGTGCAAAAAGATGCGTCTACGTTAGATCGAGTCGTGAAGACGTCGTCGTCCGCGCTATCTCTTTCACGTTGCTTACGACACGGACACACGCACACTGACCGAGTGTTAATGCCAATTTTTCACGAGGCCATTGGGAAATGATGTTTTCAGTGAAAGGAAAAACTGACTCGTCGGGAAGTTGATGTTGGAAAAAATGGAGCTTCGTTAACGTCCGGAGTGGACGTACCGCGCATCGAGTCCGCTGCGAGTGTGTTCTCGATTCCTTGGGATTCCTTCGGCATTCAGGCCATTTTTCTTTCTTCCGCGTTGATCGCCCGCGTGGCGTTGCGCAATGAGCCGGCATGCGGGAAGAATGATGATGATGATGATGATAATAATGATGATGATGATGTTGATGATGATGATGATGATGATGGTTATTATTATTATTGGATTGGGCCAGGTAAACTTCCCGTCGACGAGTGCACGGAGAAAAGGACCTGGTGAAAAGAACAATATTAAAGTACATTAGTGGTGAGATTTACAATGATTTAAACTGCAATTATGGGATTTTTTTTTTACCTCGAGATTCTCATATTTAGGTGGACGGAAACTACCATGTTCTTACCACAAGTAGTTCTTCTCGGGAGTAACTCTCACTGGGTCCTTTTTTTTCTGTAAGGCGAACCTCGATGAAGTCACTGCAACAGTAGAAAAGTTTGGAACGTCGTGAGACATGGAAAAAATAACGAAACATAAATAAAAAAATCCGAGAGTGAGGTTTTGACCGGGGAGTTAAAAATACGTTTCCGAACTGATCCATTATTAAACGATCCTCGCGAGATTTAAACTGTTTAGGATTGACAATGACACAGTGGATACCTCGAACGCTTCCTACATTATTCATCGAGATTATCGACGAATTATCATATTACAATGGCGCCTATCGATTGTTTACCTTGAAAAAAAACAAAGCTCGAGCCGGAGACTCGGCGATGGCCTCGAGTAGCGAACGGGACATGCGCGAAGAGTTTCCACTCCAGATCGTGAGTGTCTCCAGACAACTTTCAAAAAAAAAAAAAAAAAAAAAAAAACAAAAAAACAATATCATATCGTCTAATAACCTCGATTGTTTGTCCAGTTCGAACCCGCGCATTTTTCCTAAACCGAGTTCCACTCCGAACCATGCGAACCATCCCTTCCTCCAATTCCGCGGAACTTGCACTCCGAACCGTGCGTTTGTCCAAGGGAGTTTTTCCGCAAAACAAAAAAAAAAATCTCCCAAAATCGAATTGCTCCCCGAGAAAAATTCACATGCGATGATTCGCGGTTTCCTCCGGTTTGGTGGAGGATCATCGCGGAGGGGCAGTAGTGGGGGAGGGGAAGAGCACGCGCTCCCGGGAGGCGGAGGAGAGCGAGAGCGCCGACTGGACTCTCGTACCTGCATTCCGTTCCCACTGACCGCTTAGGGGCATATATAGTCACGGATCTTTCATCTCATCTCCACTCATCGGGTCTCGCCGGCTCGCGCTCGCTCGCTTACTTAGTCGCTTCGTGCGACCGGCTTCCTCTGCCGTGTCTGGGTAGACCCAGGTTGGCCGGACGGGGAGGCAAGAGGAGCTCGAAGGGGGGAACCGCGAACGAGTCCGAGCACACAAGCCGCGGACACGAGGAAGAGGAAGAGGAAGAGGAGAGAGGAGACCAACTCGCGCCTGTTCTTTCACGACAGTGTGCTTTGGCGTACAAACCGAAACTCGTTTAACACGCGGACATTCTCTCCTCTCCCTTCGAACCTTTCGACAGTCGTACGGGCCGATAGGGCGATTCGCGCTTCTGGTTAAAATAAATAGAAAGGGAGCAATTTTTTCGTTTCGATTTTTTTTTTTTTTTTTTTTTTTTTTTTTTTTTTTTCAGTTCAAGAATCTGGATCTAGCTAGATATTTTCTTTTCATCGCGGAAGCTGTTCCCCGTATCGGGTTACGTTAGCGTCTGCGTCGACAATGAGCGAGGGTGGCGTAAAAATAGCGCGGAAACGCGCCCGAGAGAGACGAGGAGGAATAACAGGGCTTTTGCTCTCGCTCGCTCGAACCCTCCGCCTCGGCGCAAACGGACGAATATAACTCGCACGAGTTATTCCGGAGCTGGGATCTGCTTAATTAGAACAATTAAGCGCACCAAGAATAAAGTGAGATGACGGAAGCGCTGTGCTGATGCGCGCGTCACGCGTGCGGCATCCGACTCTCGTGAATGCCCGCTCGGCTGTATCCATCGCGCCTACGTTATGGTTTTTTTTTTTTTTTTTTCCTATTTTTTTTTTCTTTCAGCTCACTATACCGCTATGTTATTCCTCTCTTTATTCGACGACTACTGGTGCGTCGACTGTGCCGTCAGGTTCACTAACCCGATCTGGACAACCGTGTCTTTCTTCCGGCCGACGGTACATCGGCTCCTTTTTATTCTACGCGCCGTCGTCGAGAAGGCGAGCACCGTGAGAGCGGAGCAAAAATGAACTACTTTTTTAAAATTTATCGCGGATTCCAACGAAAAAAAAATTCATTCATAAATTCGTTCTATTTTTCCACCGTGTACCGTGATGCCTCTTTCTCACCAACCGCGTACGCTCACTTCCAAGCGGTTATTTTTTATTCCGTGCGCATTTAGTCAGCATACAATGAAGAAGGCAGGAAAAGTCCAGGAAAAAATATATTTTTGGCAATTTACTGGAATTTTCAATCAAATAAGTCCAACCCAATAATTTATCATTATTATTATTATTTTTTTTTCAAATCTGCACACCATTATCGAGCATGCAACGAGGTAGACGAAACTACTTTTTCCGGTTAAACGAAACTTACATAAAACAAAAATATTGCATGCGAAACAGCGATCCATTTTTCTTCGCCGTTACGTTTTTCCCCGCCGCAACGAGTCCACTCTCAATCGGGTCGTCTACACCGAGAAAAAGAACGATCCCAAGATTCGTACGGTAATCAAGAAAAGTGCTGGTCTAGGATCCTTTCCCATACTTTGATAGGGCGTGACCCGTGATACAACCGGAGGTCGTCTAAGAATATCTGGGAAAGAATCCCAGACCGCGCACTCGTCCCACGATTGCCGCAAGAATCTGGAGATCGCTGCTGTGTTTTTTCGTCGTCCCTCGGAGCATAAGACGAGAGTGTATGGACGGTGCTTCGTCACACTCGCCTTCATTTAAATAGGAGCCAGGGAATCGTCGAAGTAGATGGCGATTGCGCGTACGAATAGAGTCGACCTCGCCCGCTCGACTCTATCAATGGCTCTGGCTCGCGAGTCAGGCGTGGCGCATCAATACTACAGTTGTTTTCCCCGATAATACCACGCTGGTCGGTTAATTGATTCGCGGCATTGGCATCGGCCCTGGTCGCTCTAACCGTATCTCCGAGCGGAGTCGAGCGATTTTTTCTTCCCAGCAAAGCCCGATGATGAATTCCTGAGCGTGGTACGCGAGGCTTTACATAAGACCAGTCATGCAATCGTCACAATGTTGAGATAACGTTACAACGCGCTAATCCGCGACGAACAAAAAACGTCGGTAAAAACAAGACCTACCTTATCTCTTACGATGAAGTTGTCCGCATCGGTAAGAGAACTGCCGTTTGCAGCGACTGCGGTGAAATCACCGACGAGAGGTAAAATCGCGTCCGGTCCGTCGGTAGTCGCAGTCGCGGGTCTCTGCCTTTATCCAGCGGTGGTCGGTAATCATGAAATGTTACGATGGTAAGTCGACGAATCGTCCGCGATCTCTTATCGGGATTCTTCTCGCTCCCAACGATGGTGCCGGCCATAAAACTCTGAGACGAGGGAACTGTAAAAAAAAAAAAACGAAAAAATTCGTATTAAAAAATAATAAAATTATCCGGCTTCGCGAGGCTGACGTTTATGTGCTATTTAATCGAGCGGCAATTAAGTTTAACTGTTGGAGCCCGAGCTCGCTCTCGGTAGTCCCGATTGCCCGTTAATAAGATAATGTAAGACGCGATTCCGGGAATCGTTGGACCGAACGGAGCACGTCGTCGCAACGATATCCTGCTATCACTCGCGAGGCTCGAGAATCGAGAGTCTCGGGGGAGTTTCGGAGCCGAGGGCGCGTGACGGAGCGGATGACAGTGACTGTCATTCACGCCAACTGCCCGTTCGATCGGGTCTCGATGTAATTTACGAGACCGAGAAATCGACTCGAATCCGGCGAAACTCTACGTGAGATCGGGCGGCTCGCTGGCGCATCTCGTGGCCCGACGTTTATGGAAGGAAATGGTGCTCGAAGCGAATCACCATGGGGTCACAAGTCAATCCGTATCTTTATCGGACGGCGGGACCCCATGTTAACCGTCAGACTCGCCATCGGTCTATCTCTCGGGGCTACGATAGCGCACGTGCAAAATAATATTATTACCCTCGCTCGTTCTCCGTCTCGTTAACGGTATTAAACCGAATTCACGTGCCAGGCTTTGTGGCGATATAAATAATAATTTGAACGCGGGACTGTCCTTTGTGATGCGCCGTCCGTGGACATGTGGTCGTCAATGGTCCACTCTTGTTTTCGAGAGAGATATTTTTCTTCTCATTTCTGGAAATCGGACATTCCAATAATCGGCTGCACGCGCTGGAGTTATATTATTTTAGGACGGTTCCTGAGCACGAGCTTGGTTCTACACTCGCCCGTAAATGATATCTTTCGCGTTCGTGGACGGATGGCTCACGTTGTTCGATATCTGGAATCGCACGAACATTGAGCTTGGGTTATTTGGATTTTTTTTTTTTTTTTTTTTTTTTTTTTTTTTTTTTTTTTCAATGGTAATTACCAATGTTATTGGTTTTGGGTCTGTTTGGATTCTTGTCCGGCGGGAAAAAATACATCTAGATACGTGAACTAGAAGTAATGTTGTCACATCACAATTTTCACCCAGAATATTTCAAGACGATGTACAACAAAAAATTATTATTGGTCATTAACACTTCGATCTTTTTCGAACAAATTATCAATTTAATATACTGGAAATTCATTTACTCCTATGTTAAACAAATTTGCATGTTCAAAATAAAACAATAAAACTTCACGCGAAAAATGCTTCCAATACAGTTAATTAATTTCCGCAAAAAAAAAAAAATTCTCGCAGTGCTTAAATTTCATGGTCCGATTGTTATTTCACAGATGCCAACCGGAGAAGGTCTGACCATAGAGAAGATAAATCCTCGACGCAGACGAAACTGGTTTTCACAATGATTTGACAGATGTATTTGATTCTGAGATCATTGTGAAAGCTGATTTTGTTCAAACCTCAACGATGAAGTAAAGAAGAGCCTGGTCGACGACGGATTCGCTCCGATATGGAAAAATCCATCGAGTGTCAACGGTAGCGGAATGACCAACGCGAACTCGACCAGCGTGCCCCGACACAACCAATTAGTAATTAATCAACGGATCCGCGGCGCAAGCCGACGATTATTTTTTTGAATTTCGTTGACCGCGTATTTCTTGCCCGCACGCACGGTGCCCGATGTAATTGTTGACAGATAAATAAATAGGTCGAACAAAGAGGCCTCTGTGCGACGTGAGGCATCTCCGCAGGGCGTAGCACGCGCTACGTCGCGGGTCGTACGCGCGCCGCCAAGGGCAACTTGTATTCGTATGAAAAAGAAGACCAAAAAAAAAAAAAAAAAAAAAAAAAAAGAAACCCTCGTCGAATTATGATTTACGACAACCCCATCGAGCCACCGCGAGTTTCCTTGTTTATAAATAAGTTACGACGAAATTGTAACGATGAATTTTCTTCTCGGATCGTGACCGCGCTCGCCGGAGTGTGGAGAAAGCCCGATGCTCTAGTAGGGCCTCATTGCGCTCGCGCCAATTAAACATCTAGAGCGCGAGCAAGAACGAGATGAGGAGTTTTTTGTCGGAATTTCCGGTAGTGATTTATCAAACGGGAAAGATGATATCTACCGTCTTGCCGTGGCTGCGCTCCGGGCGAGAGGGAAGAGGAGACCCGAGCCGTTGATGCTGGAAAGAAGACGAAGAACTCGAAGATGCACGGGCGAGCATCCTCGTTTCACCTCCTTTTTAGTTCGCTACCGAGGAGCTCCGAGTTTCGTGTTCCGAGCGTCGAATCAAGCCGTTCACTTGCGTCGTTTTCGGCAGCTAAAAATTCTTATCCGGCTAATGGACATTACAGTTTGAGACGTCTCAGCTCCGATCGTTTCGCTGGCTAAAAATTAGCCGCGTCACAGCTTATTCATTTTTATTGTCAATAAAAAAAAACCACTGTAATTTATGAAACATTTATCTCTGGCAAATTGTTCGTTTCATTTATTCGTAACGTACCACTGTCTGCTTTGAATTCGACTACTTTTGACATCTTCGAAATCTGATTCCCACGAATTAATCATGTCTCCCAATATTCATCTACCCTGGTATAAGAAAGTCAACACGTGATGCAGAAATAAATAAATAAAACAAGTACTGTGCCGGCGAAATAATGAAAATTAATACCCGGCTAAACTACAATTAATTTTTAGCTGGTCGAAGCATCTTCGCCTGCTAAGACGCCTCAGTCGGCCAAACTATAATAGCCGGACAGGATTTTTTAGCCGTCCGAGACCGCTTTAGAGTCCTAGCGTCGTACTCCTGCCCTTTCACTATACCACGCACATCCTCGGAATACCCTTTGTACAAAACAGTTTTTTTTTTTGTACGACCTACGTCAGAGATCGAGGCAGAAGAAGAGGAAAGCCAGAGAGCGTTGCAGCGTCTCAGCCGTATCACTCGCCGAGTGAACGGCCAACTATCAAGTGTCAAACGAACCGAACCTTAAGAAGAAACGAAAAGGCGCGCGCAGTTCGCCAAGGGCTTTTGAGTCAACCCAGCATCGGCAGCCAGGGCTGCGCCACCGAGACAAGAAACTCTAGATGGTATCCATGACTGGCCAAGTTTCGGCTGGCCCGTTCGCCCGCAGCGATGCATGGATACGGATACTTGGAGAACCATCTCGCCCCACTTCCCCCCTGCTCGCCCTGTCGCTGAGTGACAGCCGGGGGGAGAAAGCCAAGACGGCAACGTAAACGTCTCTACTCCGTAAATGTTCGAGTGTTCTCCAAGCGGGACCAGGTACTTGACGACGGCGATTTCCGACGCACGGTGCGGCCAAGCTCCGGCGCGGTACCAACGAGCCGTAAAACAGTACGGCGAAAAAAAAATAATTTTTTTTTCTTTTTTTTTTATCAAAAGAAAAAAAATCGCCGGCCGAGTAAGATTCAATCGGCGACTGGACTCCTTCGAGAGCATTAGTTGTAGTTAAGATTCGTCACCTGGAGACTTCCCGCTGGCACGCGGACCCTCCACTCTCGAGGCTATAACACACTGGCAAATTGCTAGAGCCGAAAGTGATATACGGGTGTGGGTTCTCGAGTTACCGTGAACCGGAACCGGGAACGGCTCCCTGGAAGGGAACCATAGCCTGTCGGGCCAACTCGCGTGGCTCAATAACATCCGCGATTCCGTCGCCCCCGCTCCTTCGTCGAACCCTCTCGCCGCCATGAAGCAAATAAATTTTTATTTTGACAAGTAAAAGGAGAAAAATTTATCGCGAGGAAACAAGAAACTTGCCGGAGTCGGACTACTTTTCGTTCGGGCCCTGCTAATGTAGTTTTGCGGTGTTTTGGCCTATTAGACGAAACAAGGGAGTGTCCTTCGAGGAGCCGAAAATTCGGAGTGTTCCGTGCGTGAGGTCCGTACTCTCGGGTTAACTCGCGTGCCTTATTATTCGCTACGCAACCGATTCCTGCGAATTTATTTATTTGTATATTAGAAAATTATACCGACAAAATCCAAAATCAATTTATCAGAAAATTCTGACGAACAAATAAAAATATAAGAAAATTTGATTTCCGTCTATAAAATGAAAAAAGCAAATGCCGAGCCGATTATAAAGTCGCACATACGTGCGAATTCGAGTGACAAGTTGTCCGAAAGCTCTGACAAGTAAAAAATGCACGTAGGACATTTTTTTTTTGCGCCTATCACACGAAACAAGGGAGTGGCTTTCGAGGAGCCAAAAATTCGGAGTGTGAGTGAGTTTCGGACCACAGTCGACGAAATCCTCGTCCTCCGACCCGCAGTAAAAATCACCCAGTCACAAAACGTCTCCAGTGACAAATTTATCCGATACCCTTGTCGATGATTCTATTAGACACAACTTTGACGGAGCTCTCCGTACGGGCTTTCCAGACCTGCTTCTCGGGGGTTATCTTGGGGAAAATGATTTTACGATCGCCGCAGTGAGAGGAGCGTACATATTTTTCTTGGCCGTCTCGTAAACCTCCGTCTCTCGAGTGATTTCGAGGGAAACTCGTAAATCGCCTAGGTCGAGCTGGGCGTCAAGCCACTCGAGACGCCGAAGCTCGTTAAATTAAAAATTATTATAAACTCCGTTATTTATTATTATTTTTTTTCAAATATCTCGCAGCATGCATATATAAATATATATATACATATATATATATATATATATATATATATGTATGTACACATATGATAGGACACGTGCGTAAACCGCCGAGTGACTTTGACGCGCGACGAGGCTTTTCGGAGCGGGCATCTCGTGACTCACACGAGGGAACTTTCTCACGAATGGTGAGCGCCAAGTACGCGTCCAGCATCGAACGAAACCATCGCGGGTATCATAAATCCGTGTCTACACGGCAGCGCTATGGTGTACGAATACGCTGTGGTTCGAATCGCAACGATGGGATGCTGGGAGCTGCGCGGATGTCCGCGCCATCGCACTCGCGATTCGCTCAAGTTGCCAGCCGCCAAGTCCGGCCTCGCTCTTGCTCGTCTCCCCTCTTGTTAGTTTCTCTCGGCCGGACGCGAATGGCTAGTCTTATCGTTGAAGAATCGCCGCTGCTGACCGAGCACATGTGCACTTTGCAAAAAGTCCCGCTTAAAAGCCTTCGAGGTTTTAAGGGTCTCCGAGCCCTCGCTCGTACGCGCTATACTCGCTGCTCGCGATACCGAGCTCTCTTACCGCTATAATGTGTGAGATCGGCTGTGCGGGTGGCCGGCTCGTAACACTCGGCTCTCGCCACTCGCGATCGGCATTCATTTTACCTTATTCATCGCACCGAGACTCCGAACGACGGTCAACCTGCGTAACGTTCATGGACCTTTTTTTTTTTTAGTTCGGAGAGACGGAGGTTCAAAATTCACGCGTTTCGGTGTTGCTATCTTATCGGCAATTTTGTCAAACCGATGAGACATTCCTTTCGCCTTCCAGATGCGTTTTTTCGCGCCAATTGGACGAATTTTTTTAATAAGAATTTCGGTTAGACAATTTTTTTTTTTTTGTAAAAATCACAATTTTACGAGTCATTAAAATCGAAGTTGAGATTTGATCGTCAATTTCTGAAAAAAAAAAATTGTTAATTTAAAAAAAAATTCCTTGGACCGAAGCACCCAGCTTCACGGCCCTTTATCAATATCGTTAGGTATAAAATTGAATTGGCATTAAATAATAAAAATAAACAATAATAATTTCTTGTCGACATTGCAAGGTACAAATCTATGCGAACTCCATTTTCCCTAGAAATCATTTCGGCCGACAAAATAGTTTGCAAGTCGCCACAAACTCGCGAGACTGTCGTTGACTATCTTTCGATTGAGCAATACGCGAGAGAGAGGTCAGCAACAATGAAGTGTTATAAATCGTAATAATAGCCGAGGACGTTGTAATCGGCACTGCAATTAGTCTCAGTCGGCAACGAAAGGGAGAGCGGAGCCTCGCCGTTATCTCCCGTCAATTTTTGCAATTCCTCTCGCCGATAACTCTCTCTGGACGCGATCGAGCTATCGGTAACAAAAGAAACATCTCGCGCTCGCTACCAAATCCAAAAGTCGAATCCGACGCAGCACCGAGAAGGAATATTCGAGCTGCCCGTAAGCGCCGACCGGTATCGAATCCGCCGTCGAACCCGACTAATGATATACTGCCGATTTTTACAGCTCGTTGAAAATCTTTCGGGTTTTTACGAGCGAACCGAGGAGAAGTCAACCCCTATCGTGTTACGAGTCGCCCCTCACGATCTCGTGGATTCCCGAGTTGTGATACGGTAAAATCGGTAAAAAAAATCGGTAAAAAATCGGAAGGCGAGGGCGCGAGTTGGAGAGGAAAGTGCCCGACATAGATTTTCGACGTCGCAATAACGCATGAGACGTTCACGTTCGCAAACTGTTTATATATATATATATATATATATATATATATATATATATATATATATATATATGTATATACGTATATATGTATATATGTATATATATATATATATGTATATATATATATATATATATGTATATATATCGTGAAATGTGATAAATACGTACTGGCCGTCAGTCAAGTTGCGTAGGATCGGTGGAGATTCACTCACCGACGGACGTGCGGCGAAGTGGAGAGACGGAGAGAAAAACCGAGAAGGCGAAGAGCTGGAGAATGTACAGAAGGCCTTCGCTCGGTCGCACTCTCTCGCCTCGTACTCGTATCTGTCTCGTCTCTATTTTTGTTTTTTCGTCTGTTCCACCACCGAGTCACGCGGTTTCTTGCACGACCGGCCATGAAGAGACGCAGAGCTCCGTTGCCGAGAGGCCAATCGTGCCCCTTCCTCGGGTGGTTCCTTACGCCACTTGTTCGGACAATGAAATCCGAGTGTCATGTAATATCGAGGGTGAACGAGGAACGGAGCGTGGTTTCGCGAGGGCAAATCGAAGATGCCGAAGAGCCGGACGATAACGCGTCCGATCGGCTGGCAGGCGGTCGACGAAAAGTCGCTCCGATCCGCGCCGGTTCGCAGACGGCGTCACGACGTATCTACGATCGTTCCGGCATCGCGATCGAGAATCCACCGAGGCCGCGACGAAATGTTAAGAACAAAACGTACCCGACTCGAATTCCTTCCGAGAAGGTCTTCGGTTCTCGACTGCCCGGCGAATTGTGTATCTCGAGGGTGCGTTCGTAATTAATAGCTGCGAAGTGCGCAAGCGCGGTCCTTCGGAGGCGCGGCAAGGGAAGTCCTCCGGAGACTGCGCGAAAAATTCGGCGCGTACCGATCGATGAATCGGAACGGATAACCGCGGATGTGAGAGTAAACTTTGTCGATCACTTGTTTACCTTGGTGAGCGCATTCATCGGTGATAAGAGCGTAAACGTAATTACCATGGTAACGGAACGATAAAGTTGGCTACTCGCGTTTGAATTGCTATTTACCGTGGCAATGTCGAGGGTCGATGAGAGACTCCCTGCGCACCGTAGGCTCACACTTCGCCCGAGCAGTACACAATTTATCCTGTATGGGTATTCAGTTACCGCGGCTTTCACACGTGGTGACCCCCTTTCGTGCGAGGTTCGAGCGTAGAAAAAAAAAAAAAAAAAAAAAAAAAACACGAGTGATAGAGCCGAGATTAGATTGGCCTGGCCGATGTCGCTCGATGTAAAAATATGACCGCTCGCCGTTTTATCTGCGATTCCAAAAAATCGAATGTTTCTCCGTGTTTGAGGAAGAGGTCCGGACGAGGGCAGTAAAATAAAGAGTACAGCTGTGTATCTGGCCGGGGTTACAGTCGATACGACAGCAATTTCGACGCTGGGATCCACTTTGCTGTACGCAATTGTCGGGATGTGGATCTCGATGTGGGGGAACTCTCTCAATGCCTGAATTGTCAAAATTTATCAAATGTACATCTATACATATGTATTTTTTTTCCGGTCTTCGAGTCAAATATTGACGCAGGGCATGTGCGGGCCGAAAGTTTTTCGATCGTTTCGATGGAAGGAATAAACCTATGCGTCGCGATACTCGGCCAGAGTATCGATTTAAAGTAGCGAACCCTTTCGTGGATTTAAATGGATGTTGGTGTGCGTTCGAGATTCTTTGAATTTGGTGTATATCGCGGGTTCGTCACGAGGTCAGAAGCGGCGATCAAAAGCGTTCAACGGATAGTCTTTATGCGTGGAGCAATTTTATAGTTTCCTCGAATACGATAGTACAAGAGGTTCGAGTAAATTGGAGAAGGGCGAAGAAAATGGGATCTTGAGATGGGACTTTTTGTTCTCACGAAGCGCGGAAAATTTCTTAAGATCGTCCACTTTAACCCACCGTTGGCTGACCAGTAAAGTCTAAGATCTAGAAACAGAGAAATTTTATAGCGCCTCGGATACGATAATTCAGACGTTCAATGAAATTCGAGAAGGCCAGAGCAGAATTAGATTGTTGAAAGACTTTGATTTTATGAGTAGCAAAAAATTTGATACCGTTGTTCATTTCGCCCCACTGCGATGAAATCGGTACCGGGGAGCTGAATCGACGGTAACTCAGGATGAAGCGTCGAATTCGTGACGATCCGATAAGGATTGGGAAATCGCTGTATCTCGATCCCGAAGAGAGAAACTCCAGCCACAGCTTCTTCTCGAAATCTCGTTAAGCAAATTCCTTCGCATACGCGGACTCGCGTAATTAAACGACACGCTCGTTCTCGGGACTCGCCCAGCGTAATGCGTTTCTTCATGCGTATATCACTCCTCTAGGCTGTAGAAGAGCGCGTTAGTTAAGGCCTAGCTCGGAAGTCTCGCCGTAGCACTCCCAAATCACCGCAATGTTATATCTTCACCCTTTAATCTCGAGACGCGGATAAGTGGCTGCGTAAAAGCTGCGATATTCCCACGTTCCTCTCGGGGAACGTTCCTCTGATAAGAGCCGTGTTTACTCTACAACGTAATCCTAGAATGGTCCATTCTGTATCCTGATATTTTTCAGGGTAGGTATAACTATAAAAAAAGAAACGAAAAAGGTTCGCCATAATCGCTACAAAATTTATCAAGTTGGACTTTTTATTATTCTTAGAGAAATGGTACTCACGTATTATTTCTCTCTTACGCAGGTAGAGGACGTGTTGCCCGAGCATTAAATGTGTTGCCTCAATAAAAATTCGACTCTCCACTTTCCACTGGCATTGCTATTATTAAAATAAATATACAAATCCTAAGAAAAAAAAGGTTCGTCATAAACACCACAGGAATTATCTCGGTGCAGTCGTTTGGCTTTTTATTATTCCTAAGGAATCGTTACATACGTATTTTCCGTTATTGTGCGTTAAGAATTTAATCAGCAACTTTCGACTGGCATTGCTGTTGTTAAAATAAAGATTTAAATATTAAAAAGAAGAAAAAGGTTTTGTGATTAACGCTACAAAAGTTATCTCGGTACGACCGTTTGTCTTTTTATTAGTCCTAAAGAAATGGTACATACGTGTTGCTTGTGCGTTAAATGTGTGTTTGCGGTGAAAATTTCACTTTCTACTGGCGTTGTCGTTATTAAAATAAATATCCAGATAAAAATAAAAACACACGCACGCACATCTCTCGATTCTCGATACTCTTCCCGTTTAATCTCTAAAATTATTACAGATACAAATGTCTTACAAGAAACTACAAATAGGACTAATCGTAGCGATAATCGTATAACGGCGCACTCGACAAGGTCCTTTTTCGCGGGTCGGGATCTTGGTCGGTGCTGCGCGTGTTTCACGCTGACACCGCACAACGATCGGATTTCACCCGTTTATTTGAACAGTTATACATCGCAGCCGGACGCAACCGCGGTCCCGTATAATAAACTCTGTAGACGTGGCCGTACCGCGAGCGAAGCCAACCGCGTGGTTTATAGTTCGAGTTTATATTATTAGAACGCTGCTCGGAGCCTACATATATATGTTATATATCGAGCGAGCCGTGTTTGTTTGGCCTGAAATTGCGCTGCTTTGGAATGGAGCGAGAGGCACGGAGGAAGGAGGCTGTCATGGAGTCTCATGGTGATATTTTTTTCTGCACTAATACAGCGCGACAAACCGCGCCGTGAAAAATCGCACGTACAGCTCGTGCGCCTAAGCTACTCTATACACGTCCTCTCGGCTGTTAATAAACAATTTACTCTATGTACATACAAACATTTTCGACGATATTATATATATATATATATATTTTTTTTTTTCTGTCAAAAATCACGTTGACTCGTGCGTTTAGTTCGGTTGCGCGTAACCTTGCAGCTTTGAATTATCGAGAATAATACACTTGGCTTAATTTAGCTTCGTAGCCTCGTAGCTATCAAGCATTGTACACGATCACTCGAATCGCGTGTCTCAAGCGTACTCCCTCTCTCAGAGATAGTTGACGTTTGGCCAAGGCTCGATACCGGTGACGTATCGATGATACGGGCCGTACGGACCAGCCGAAACGTGAGTGTGACCGCCCAGCTGTGCCGCTCCGTGATGCGAGTGATGCTGAGGCGATATGTACTGGACCGGCGGAAGCGGCGGTTGCAGATCGTGGTACCTGACCGCTTCCTGAGCTCTCTCCTCCCAAGAAGCCTCGGGCACCATCCCCGTCGGTTCGCCGCAGTGTCGCTTGCAAGGCCTGTCCATGTCCTCATCGAATCTGCCCAGAAAAAAATTAAAGGTCACTCGGGTAAAGGAGCTGATGGAACCAATTTGCGAGAAAAAAAAAATCGGTCGATTTTTGAGTGGTTGGGTTGGAAGATTATAAAATACCTTGATGCGACGATGAATGAAAAAGGGGGGGGGGGGCTGTAGTTACCGATTGGTGAGCCACTGGCCAACGGCCGTGGTTCCGGAAGTCGCAGGATACTGGTGCATCGGATGCATCGCCTGTTCCGGAAGATACTGGTCCAGTTCGCCACTGTCGACCTCGAGATTGAGACCGATCGCACCGAGGGAGCTCAAACTGCTCAGAGGACCCTCCTCGACCGGTAAGCCTTCTCCGACTTCGATGTATCGAAGATCGACACCTCCGCCGTGAGGCAGAGCGGAATCGGCTGCACCGCCGCCGGGCATGTTATGTTGCTGATGGTAGAGCGGATTCTGGTGTTGATGCTGGTGTGGCTTAATCATTTCAGTACGGTAAACGTTACAGAACATTATAATTACAGGCTTTGTAAACAATTAGTGAAAGAACAATTATTCTTTCAACATGGAGCAGTCAACATTGGGATCGAATGAGACAGTGGGGTATAAACACAATTTTTTGAATCATTTTTGCTTTCCCATATCTACCCCGTCGATACTTTGGAATTTTCTACCTCATGCTGCACCATTCAATATTTATTGGGAACGTACGTCTCCGATGGTCAAAATACCTGTTGCTGTTGCTGCTGCTGATTGACCAACTGTTGACTTCTCGGCGTCGTTGGAGGTGTCGGCATCGACAGCGTCTGATTCGGCGTCGTAGGCGGAGAAGAGCTGACTCTGCTGCTCTGAGGCGAGCTCGGCTGGTGACTTCCTCTCGGACTCATGTCCTCCTGTTTCAGCGACCCGGATGCGCTAAAGGTTACGTTGCTCTGATTCCGGGAGGGCGAGCTCTCCCGTCCACCGCCGGGACCATTTTGTTTCCTACGGCGCGGCTGATACTTGTAATTCGGGTGTTCGCGTTTGTGAATTACCCGAAGTCTGTCGGCCTCCTCGATGAAGGGCTTCTTGTCGTTCTCCGACAAGAGTCTGCAACGGATAATCGTATTCCGAGGTTCAAACCGCGGATCGGTTGTCATTTTTTTTTTTTTGAGTCCCTGCCGAAAGATCTCGCCTAGGAAACGACTGCCGATGCTGTGACTATTACCACGACCGCTAATCTCAGAGCGCCTAACGAAGAGAGGCTTCTGGTTAGTGTTTCTCGTAGCGTTAAGCCTTAAGGGCGTCGAACACGTTCTCGGGTTTCGTCATGCCCGGCCCAGAGTCTCGTGCATTTACCGCTCGCTTTAAATCCTGTGCTAACCAAAAATAATTCATCTAAGTTTCATCGATTTTCGCTATCGACAATGTACCATCCGCAGTGTCTCTATTCTAATATCATTTATCCCATAAGATGTTTACCTGTCACAGTGTCGTAAATAATTTTCTATAAAAAATGAATTGAGAATTTATTTAAAAATTTTAGTTTTAAGTATCGACTGAGCGCATTTTATTATATAATTCACCCCGTACAATCTTTACTCGATGGGTGTGCCGTACGTGAAATCTGCACTGTATTCTATAATTCATTACGCAAGAACGGGTCGTCAAGCGTAAAGTTCAACTCCGAAAAATTAATATATCTTTTAAACCGAAAAATTTTTATTCGCCCTCGATGAACGAGTCATTTTTCTGGATGTCCCGGGTGTTCCGGAACGGCTCCATGGGAGTCACGATGTTGAGAACGACAGGGACAAAGACTTGAAAATAACCGAACGCCAAGACACGCAATACCGCCCATCTGGTCGATGGACTTTGATTGAGATTTTTTTTCCGGAGTCCCGTGTGTTCGTCGACCCCGATGATACCCGGAGTGCCGAGACGCTTCTCGATCCGTTCTCGTTTTCTTTTTCCCCGCCCGACACACGCACCCGACACAGGGTCACAATTAATTCAGACATCTTCCTTCAGCACACTCTGAATCCCTTCCTACTCGGTCCCTTTCTCATGCCATCGGCCCGAGCGCGAGGCACTTACAACCATGTGACGTTAACGCGTCACGCTCCAAAGTGTACTTTTCGATTCCAGCTGGATGGATTGTTTCGTCAACTCACTTTCCGAATGCGCGAGAAATTTAAACCTGTACGTCTCAAATCGTGTTTGCCTGCGGAGGCAGCGACGAATAATGGACTGCAGGTTCGGAAAAATTCACCTGACCCGGACAAGGAGCGTATTGTGCAGATTGTTTTATTTTTATTTTATTTTTTCCTTTTTTTTTTTTTTCAAAGTTTATCTCGAGAAGGAACGCGTCCGAGCAGCTGCGAGCACGCGCCAAGGATGAACGCTTCGGCGTTATCACCTTTTTCGACGGCAAACACCATGCAATATCTACCGAGATAAATTCTCCATGGTTAAGAAGGTGAGCTCGAGGCTGGACACCTGGTTTTTCTATCGATATCGCTCCGAAAGCCGCTTCCGGGAGAGATTCGAAAGAACACCCCGCTCCGTCGAAACTCAACTGCAACATCCGGAGACCGGACGCTTTTTGATAATTACACTGAGAACAAAAATTGTTCGGTTGACCAAAAGTCACGGTGAAATATGAACGAAGCAAAAAAGTTGGATCGCTGCACCGAAAAAAAACTATCAATCTCACAAGTAAAATTCGCTCGCTGCCGAAGAAAAAAATGTATTTAAATTCTACTTTTAATTCTTTTTCGATAATAACATGTCACCTTGGCAGTCTCGCTGTCATTGTTTCTATGGCAGATGGAATTGTAAGAATTAAAAAAAATAATTCTTTCATTCAACAACCGTCAAACAACAATTGTTAAGGAGAGGAAGATCCAGATATTTTTCGATAATTACCTCGCACATTGATAGCGAAAAAGCTATGTTTTCGACCAAATCTTCGTAAAAAAAAAAAAAAAAAAAGAAAAAAAAAGTAGATCATTGTACTCGTCCGTTCCGATCGCTCAATCTGGAAAGTACAAGAGCCGACGAGGTCGACGTCGCTAAGGAGAGAAAGATCGGCACTCGATCGTAAAATGTTTCTCAGCGGGACTCCGCGGTCGGCGAGTTTTATCATTCCCGATGGGGATTCTCGTTAGCTCCGAGCAGGAAGCGGAATCGAGTGCCTCGATCAGACTCGAACTTGCATTCCGAGCGAGCCGGTGCGCCCGCGGCGGCTTCCCCGATTTTTCTTTTTATTAATTTTTATTTATTTCATCCGATCGGTCATCGATCGGCCGATAAAAAAGCGCCGGCTCTAATGACTGTCAATATTTGGACGATAGCTGACATTTACGAATGAAAATAGCGTGTGCGCGTACCGATTTTTCGCGTCGGAATTGCCGGGATGTTTCTGGTCCGGCTGTCCGTCCGACCGAACGAACGACCGATAAATATGTCGGCAATTAGGCGCAAGAGAGGGCCGAGATTGTTGGCAGGCCGCGCGTACGCTCGTTGCCCGCGTCTGGCAGTGAGAATCGGGCTTATCTGATCGTCGCAACTCCGGGGCGGCTGATCGAATACACGTGCTCCGTTTCAACCGCGGATCTATCGAAACGCCGACGTTTCGGTTTTTTTACGCGAGAAGATAGCGAGGCCGCTCCCAGCGATCCGGGACGTCTCAATTCCTTGACCGGGCTTCTCTCCCTCGTATCTCCGCCACCAGGTCGGCCAAATTATCGCGGGCGAGTCCGCGCGCTGCTGCTGCACCTTGCCAACTTCGTCGAGAAGGACTCGCGAGAGTCGCCTTTGTATTTTCCCACGCTTCGTCGACTCGGTGCAAATTAACGGTCGACCGAGGTGACGTTTTAACGTTGCATCTCTCCGCAACGTGCAAACCGTGCAAACAATGTCTCCCCGTACGGCGCGTAAATGTCCACAGAGAACCGACAACGGAAGGCTCGCATACTCTCCGGACAACCGAGATACGAGTTGTGCAAATATAGAAGATATATATATATTTTTTTTTTTTTGGTTTTTTTTTTTCTGTCTCGCGCGCATGGGAAAATATTAGGGGAAAAAATTAAATAGAATGAATGATTTATCTTCAGAGTCGCCCGAGAATTCGACAACTCGGCATTGCGCAATCGGGATCGGACGTTACGCTTTGAAGCCACAACCAAAGAATATTTCTTTCGCTTCCGACCCGTTTCTGATTAATTAAATATTAATAATAGCGTTAGAAGGAGCGATAGACAGAATTTATTTGAAACATGTCCTTTTACCCTACAATTAATTCGCGTGTTTATGATCGAAAGCAAAAGCGGTCTTTCAGTCTCGCTGACATTGATTAATGAAAAAAAAAATTAAAAAATAAATCATTTACCTCCAAAGTTTCCCGAGAGTCTTCGACAGCTCGGCGTTGTGGAGCTGCGGATACTGATCGGCGAGTTTCCTCCTTGCCGCCTGAGCCCACACCATGAAGGCGTTCATCGGCCTCTTGACATGCGCAGCCCTTTTGTCACCGGAGTTCCTGCCGGATTAAAACCAAAATGATCTTCGTTGGAAACGATACTTGGCGAACGTTAAAATATTTTTTGTGACCGCTCGGTCCTTCACGAAAGTCCGCGGGAAGAAGGATCGAGAGTGTCGAGGGTGTTCTTCGACGGTACATTGTTGTGCCATATCGCCTTGCGGCAGTGACTCGCTAAACGTAATTTATGCCAGTCTGGAAGAGCCGGAACGCGTTATATGCGTATCGAGTTTTAGTCGCTGTTAAGCCCGGTCCCGGTAGACAGCATCGGCCCTTAAAATAACACCACTTGCACACATGCATTTCCAGGGAGGAGAACGTCAGCTCGGACGAGGTAGCTTTCTTTCCGAGAAGATGACTCGATAAAACGTCTCATCCTCGGCCGCGACGAGGGAGCTGTTGTCCAGCTGACGTCTGACGCCTCGCCGCCGGTTCAGCGCTAACGCGACTATCCGAGTCTACCGACTAATCACATTTACTGTTAATTCTCCCTAACGGGGATTCGTCGGTAGAAATTTTTTATTTTTTTTTTATTTTTCATGGCTATCGAGAGAATAATGGGACGTTAGTCTCTAGGAAGTAACTCTGAGGGTGTTACGACTGAGTGAAAAAATCCCCGGGGGTTTAAATATTTACAAAATTGTAGGGTCAGTTTAATTTATTTTGAAAGTGAAAAATATTTGAATGGGAATAATATTAAGATATCAAACTCGTACGATTCTTTATCTTTGGGAGTGGCGATTTTTCGGAGTGATCGGATCGACACTGGGGACGGTGAAGGGTGCAGGATTTTTTAATCCGATTTTTTGTTATTATTAAATAAAATGTGACGCGTTGTCTCGAAGGGATTCGATCGAATTTAATCAGGGGGTCGTCATTCGAGAGATAGTTGAATTTCGATTGGGATTGTGGAGGGAAAAATGAGAAGTGTGCTAAGTCGGTTGGCGAACCCGAGGAGACACGCGTAATTAGCGGCGAGTCACTAATGAGGCCCTGCAAGCAACAAGAGTTACCACCGCGATATCGCTGCTCTCGCGAGTTCAATAGAAATACCTTTGTCTTCGTCGTAGCTTCGATCGTGGGGTCAATCCGTTTTTTTTTTTTTTTCGCCCGCGATAACGAATCCGATAATCGGTGGGATTGTAAAAACAGATCGTGGGAAAATTCTTCCACCCTTGAGAATTTATCTACCGTTCGAAACATTTTTTTACAGCGCCCCTCGAGCATTCCGGTGGGCTTTGGAGATTCGTGATAAGCAAAACAAAACGTGGGGTAAAAGAAAGATTTTTTGCCCTACAATTAATCGGCATATTAATCATTGAATAGAAAAAGGAAGAATTTATTTTCCGTTCATTCCGGACTAAAGCAACTGGAATGTTTTTCGGTTATTTTTATGGGGTAAAACAAAATCTCAGCAAGATTTTCAGCGAATGAAAAACAACGTCAACGAGTCGAACACGGTCGGCCTCGAGTCGCGACGGAAACCACGGACAGCGTCCAGCTTAAAGGCTCAACGCGTTGGGCGTAAAGACGCGTACTCGAAACGATCGGGTATTAATTAGCTAATTGTCGCTAATTTCCAGCCGAGGACATATTTTCCACGAGCCTTTTTCCCAGGCTGAGGAAACAGGTGCGTCATAATTGAGTTAGCGAACATTTTTCATATTTTTTTTCTTCTTAAACTCGACTCGCGATCAGTTCGAGAAATTCCATCCTTGGTGTCAACGAAAAACACTCCTTGACGCTCTCCCCATTTCACGAAATCCCTTTCTTATTCATTTTATTAAAAAAAAAAAGAACCTCACGAATTCTCGGGTTCGTTTGATAAATCCATAAAAATGAAAATGAATTAGAAAAAAAAAAATCGATAAAAATAAAAATCGATAAAAATAAAATTCGATAAAAATAAATAAAAATGGATAACTCACTTGGTGGCAACGGGCACGAGGGTCCAGTCGTATCCCTTGAGAACTTTTGCGACGGCCGCACTGATTCCCTCGCCGCCATTGGCTCCGGGTATGCTCGTCGGCGCGTTACCATTTTTGCTTCCATTGTTGCTCTTGTTGTTGTTGATGCTGCTGCTGTTGTTGTTGTTGTTGTTGTTGTTGATAATATTGCCAGCCTCGCTGGACGCGACTCCCGACGTCATTATACCAGAAGACTCTCCCATCATCATCGTTTGACGTTATTCACGAACAAACACTCGCTCGCCAAAAACAATCTATAATTTTCTCGACGCTCTATCGCGGTCCGTATCGATGAATGTGTTTCTTCCGATCATTCGAGAGTGATTGATCGACTCGTGTCTACTGTCACGAGATTAATTGTTCACTCCGATCGACGGTCAATGGAGTAAGACAGAATGGGAGTGACGCAATTAGCATAGCGGAGAAGAACCAAGTGCGAAGCTTCGCGTACTTATCTTGCGCCTCTTCCGATTGCCGTTATATTCCAAACGGCAACTATCGTCCTTATCTTCGCGTCTCCTCTCGAACGAACAACGCCGACTTTACTATTGTGTAGAACACGTTGTTGCTTTTTTTTTCTTTTTTTTTTTTTTTTTTTTTTTTTTCAAGTCGCTCGCATCACTCGCGATTTTCACTCGAACGATCGACCGTCGCGTCGATCAACTCGGCTCACTCAAACGAGCGTCATTTTGCACGGAATCGACGGAACTTTTTACGTCTGAGTAAAACACTCGGGTCCTCGAGCGTAGATCATTCTCAGCCTTCCCGCGAACTATCACTTACAGAAAACTTACAGAATGAAAAAATGGGACGCGGAGTTTAAATGAAAGTTGAAAGTCGACCGCGATTCGGTGACGAACAGGTTGCAGGCGGCGTTTAAAAAATCGGCGTGCAACGAAACGTCAGAGCAGCCTCGACCGGGTCCGGAGGTTGATAGTGCGGGTGCGCGATCGGCGCAGAAGTGAGGTGGTTGCATCGCCTCGGGGCACTTGACACCACGCGATACGCGGCGCGGCGCCTCGAGCTCCGCGCCGATGCCTTTGCCGCTGCTGCGTTTTGTCGGAGGCGGAGCGTACGCGACGCCCGCGACCGACACTTGTTGCTCCCTCGCGTAGATCTCGAAACTGGCATAGCGAAAGAGACTGGACGGCGGGACCGTGAGAAAGAGGGAAGAGAATGAATAGTGCGGGAGGGTTTGCAACGTCGTAGATCGTTATATCGTCAGCGTCCGATGGGTCGAAAATGGACGGAATCTTCGTTATCCACGTTTCGTGCAGAACAATGTTAAAACTGTGAATCCATTAAAATCTCAAAAAACACAGAAATCTCAAGGATGTAAAAATCCTTAAAAACATAAAAATGGTGAATACGTTGAAATCTTAAAAATACAAAAATCTTGAAAATCGGCAAATATTAAAAATATAAAAATGGATTCTCTCGGTAATTTTGTGTCCGTAAATGTTGGGCGCGTCGATTAGTTTTCTGCACGTCGTTAGTCGGCGTTTGGACGATGTATTTTAGTTGCGCACGTATACGGCGTTTACGTATCTGCGAGAAGTCTCTCTATCATCCGTGTGGAAGAACGCTCACGTACGAATAGCTCTGTTTCCATGGATACGATGTCCTCTCGTAGGATGACCAATCGCGATTCTCTTCGCTCCTCCCACCTCAGACCGTGTCTCTCGCTCGCACTTGCATTTCCTCCTACGCACGGTTCCCGATTGGCCGGCACTCAGCCAATAATCGTGACGTCACGCACACCTAGGCACGCGAGTTCTCTCCGCCGTCGCGAAGATCTCGCGGACGTCGCGGCGGCCCCGCGGCCGACGCGGCTCAAGATCGATTGCACTTGGCACTCGACTGCGCTACGCGAACCTCTCGGCTGATCTTCTTCGAAAACTGCTCCGCTTTCGCAGCAACAAAAAAATTATAAAAATTCTCCTTGGTTGATAATTAACCTGCTGATAATTTGGGACCAAGCGCGTTGACACTTTTATCGAGTCGCAGTCGATAAACGCCCTGGGACATTCGTCAACGAACATAGGATTTTATTCGCGATACGCGCTGAGGCTGCGAACGACTCGGCACGGAAAGTTGGAAGAACGATGCGAATCTCCGAAAGATTTTTTTACGTTTGGCCAACCCGCCTAAAATGTATTTTTTGCGCATGAGAAAACTAATAAGTGGTCTTAAATTTGTTGTATAAGTTTCTTTCTTTTGGGAAAGTAACCGAAAAATTTGTATTCTCAAAATAATATTAACTACGTAATTTGCCAAAGCGAATCGAATAATTCCTCAGTGCAATATGATTGACATTATTTTCTTTCAATGGACAATCGTTCCGATATAGGATTTTTCGTCCGACTCGCGATAACTCGGAATCTGAATTTTTTGAAGCACTCGATATATCGATTTATTTATTACCGCTAAAAGTGGTTCATACCGAAAAAAATGACAATATTATTCCAATCTCAACTCTCTCCCAATTTGACGTAAGATCGAAACGGTACTCACAGAATAACGGTTCAGTACAATTTTCAATTGTCCAAGACTGGCCAAAATTAAAACGATGATACACCGATCGGCAAGGGAATCATTATCGAATAATTAAAATCGTTTTTTCACTCGTAAAAGAAAGATATCAACTCAAAAAGTTTTTTTTTTCTTAAAATATGCATTGGTGCATCGAGCGCGCTTCCTCCTCGTGTCACGGTGTCAAAAGGGCGTACAAATATGCTTTATATCTCGATAATGATTAGTATATACTAACGTTAGTATATACTAACGAGCATTCCGTGAAAGCGCATAGCGCGTCGCTCGCTATCTAATCCTAATCCTAATTATGATTAATTGCCCGGAGACCTCGCCGACCCGGAAAACTCGTGGCCGGTCTCGCGTATAGTACTCCGTACTGTACTCCATAATATCTTAACGATAGCGATGGCCGACGATGTGAGGCCAAACGACCGGGGCAGATATAGCCTGGTGTAGCGATCGCTGCATTTAGATCGTAGATTGCTGACGGTACGAGCTCCACCGACCATGGTGCTCCATCTTATGTCCGTGTCCGGACGGCTCTTGGTAGCGATCCTGAGCTATTGTAACGAACACGAGTGCTCCGAAGAGTCGATCGGGCACGGGTTTCGTTGTGTTCGAGAGCGCCGTCGTTCACGGCCAGTCTTGGGAGACGCGAAGGAGAATCTGGCTGAACGAGGATGTGATGATTCGAGGACGAGCGAGGGCGCGTGTCTCGCAACGTCTGTGGCCAATGACGCTGCAGAATGCCTGCGAACCTCGTGGCTCCGTTGGGGGTCCACGTTCGCGGGGAGCACCTCCCGGAGGGCTTCGTGTGTCGGGTACACTCGCGGACGCCCCCGCTGGCAACCCGGATCCTTTCAAGTACCCGCCACCCTGCGAACGATAGGTCGGCCCTCGAAAATCGGGGAAATCGTTCAGTTATCAGGGTAATCGATGCGATAACGCGGTATTTACCGTTTACATATTTTTTTGCGAGTGTTTTTGGAGGGCTAAATCGAGGCGAGATAAGAGTCTGATGAGGCCTTGTTAGGACCTTATCGGAAACCGATTTGTATCCCTTAAATTTCTAGGAGCGAAGTGTTTCATTGATTGAAAGGAAAAATCAAAATTTAGGTGGATCAGCTGTCTTCGTTTCTATTAACCAAATATTTATTTTTCTGGGCGTTATTAATATAAATAAAAATATATTTTAAAATTGATATAAATATGAAAGGGGGGGATAAGACGGAGTCGCGTTACATTCGATGATTGGGTGTGCAGGGAATGGTGTAAATTGGAGCGGTTGCACATATTGACGCCACGTGGACCGGGACTCGGTGTTTACCAGTCGAGGAGCAAAATTCTCCCCTGGCGAAATCAATATTATTGTTCGCGAGTAGTTGGTTCAGTCTATATTCGTAGGCGGTGAATTTCGCATGCGTTCTCGAGGTTCGCACCGAGAATAATCGTAGACACCCGCGTCGGAGCATCCGCACTCGATCGCAGAAACTGTCGGAACGAATTTGAATCCCGATCGAGGTCACAGTTTCCATTGTTCTCGGATTATCGTTCACCCGAGAGACGTTTAATGCCGGTTTCGGAAAGTAAAGTCTCGAGTCGCGCGAAGATACCGCGCGAGTACGTGGAGAGTCGCGAGCGCAGCGGCGATGAACATCGAAATACATATATACGAGAAAGTCGAAGCGCGAGCGTGTTTCACCAAGGGGCTCCTTTGATCTATTCCACAAAAGCCGCCACACGGCATTGACCGTGGTTTATATGTGCTCGTCTATGCCCCACTGTACTTCGCTAAGTTCGCTCATTCATTAAATTTTGTTGTATAATTAGGCGGTGCGTGAATCGGGAGACCGAGACGTCGCGGCGTCGGTCGCGTGCTCCCCTCAATACCTCTTCGTTCTTTGCCAACGACACGTAAAGATCTCCGGAGATTCCTGAAATTGCTCGGTGATTAATTATTTCAACGTTTCTCCCCGACCATCGAAAAAAACTTCTTGTTCTCGCGGTCGCTGGTGCACGGTGTGTGCATCGGATGACGCTTGTGGACAAGGAGAAACGTTGATTGGAAGAAGCGAACGTGCAGCTGCGGATGGCTAAAGAGCTGTTTGGTTGATCGCAATGAAGACCGAGATTCGACGACGAGACGAGTCAACCGAATTCTTCGGTTGAACGAAGACCCAGTCGATTCAACAAAAATTCGTCCCAATCAACAGAGTCGTTCTCTCGAATGTAAATTCAGACGCGATTGATTCAACACCAATTGGGACTTTCTTCGACCGAAGTATTCGAACAAATGCAGTTGACTCAACCTTGGGTGAACGAAGACTCCAGCACAGTCGGTAAAAAAAAAAAATGCATGCGAATCGACCAAGTCCTTCGGTTGATCAAAGACCTGGAAACAGTTGATTCGACACAGATCCAGGCATTCAACCAACTTCTTCCGTTCGACGAAGATCCGGACACGGTTAATTCAACCTAAATTCATCCGAATAAACCGTGTTCTCTCCCTCAATCAACCCGGTATCTTTTTCGTCACCCATGACCCGGCATTCGGCCGATCTCATCGGGATTTTTTCGTGCACAGCGATGGAGGAAAAATATACATCAGCCTCGTCGAACGATCCAAGTACAATCGATGGTAGATAAGATTCCTACGGCTCATGGCGAGCTCGAGCTCGCGAGGGGGGGAAATGCGATATCGCGAGTGCGGGAAGCGCGGCTTACACCCGACGTGTTTACCCGAGAACGATCAGCCCGGGATACTAATGTCCGGTGTTAAAACACGGTAGGATCCCGGACAAGCCACCACTGTCCCGACTGAAATACCGGCCAGATATACACACTCCCTCGCAGCGGTGCGTGCCGACGCTGGAAAGCCGGCCCGATCCGCTTAAGCGCGAATCGCTCTTACGTCGACGCTGACTCGGGTCTCTCGCGGATGCATTCACGATTAATTCGGTGCAGCCATAGAGGCTAAAATTAATTGGTAGGTGGGCGACGCCGAGCGGGCACACAAGCGAGAAAGCAGCGTTCGCACGCGCCCCGATCCGCGGATACCTCTGTCGAACACGCGCTCGTGAGCGCCGAGACACAAGGTAGGAGAAGTCGGATAGAGAATGGAGACGAGTCCCCCGCCACTCGGTCCGAGCGACCAGAGGTGGTCCACGAAACCCGCCTCTCGGAAATCTTCCTCCATCCCGTCGCTCGACGGAGCGCGACTCGCACACCGCGACACACCGCGTCGAGGAGGCCGCGACGACCCCCTGCCGCCCCCGATCTTCGGCCCGTCGTCAGCCGACTTTCGACTCGGGGATGCGCGACGTTCGTCCCTCTCAGTACGAGCTCCGGAGCTCATCCCCGCTCATCTTTCGCCCGTCGACCTCTGTACCGTTCGCTCCCGGTCGCGTTTTGCTCTCGATGAACGATTCTCCGATGACCACCCAGGGTCGCGATCGACGCTGATCGCCGCGTCGACCGGACGTGCAGTGGGAAAATCCGCGGGAGCGGATCGAGTGCCGATCGGAAGTGATCGAGGGACGAACCGAGTGCGCGTCGAACTTATGTGCGCGGACTGAATGGAATCCCAGGAGATCGAGAAACTCGTCCCAACGTCGACGATGGACGGCAAAGCGGGACCGAGCCGCGGCACAAATCCTCTCGACGACGCGGTCGGAAAGCTTCTTCAAGGTGATTTCTATGAATAGAGCCGTTTTGTCATTATCGGAGACAGACTCGGGGAAAAATCTGTCGACGTTTCAATTATCCGAGCCTCGAGGAATCGTGTTACACGCGAATTCGCTTCGACTCCCGGCTGACGCTCCGGAGAGCCGCGTCTCGAATTCCCTTGGGTCGTCGTCAGGTCGTTTAGCGGGGGACGTTTTAATTGGCGCTGAAAGCTCACGTCGTCGGCCATCGCTCTTGCGCGTTCACGGATTTATCCGAGCGATAGCTCGTGGGCGCAAGACGAGCACGCGAGCGCTCTCTTCGTCCTTCTCGACGACTCGCTGCGATGCGTGCGCTTGCAGCGAGGAGATGCAAAGATTTCCGCGCGGCAGGTGCTGCGACCCGAGCGAGACCGCTCTAGCACACTAATTACGAGCGTACCGAATTAAATCTGACACATCTCGTCGTCTTCGTCCTGCTGCCCGCGGGCAATAACGGGCAACGTGTAATTTATTGCCGTCGCCACTGAGAGCAACGGCGACTCCGCGCACGGATCTTCCAACTTTGTAACGTCGGATTGAAAAAAAAAAAAAAAAAAAAAAAAAAAAAAAAATTAACTGTGCAGAATCACTCACGGCTGATCAATAAATTAGCGTCGTTGAACCGTCCCGTAGACTCGAGTTTGCGGAAATCGTTCTTGATACTTGATCAGTGGCGAATGAGAGCGCAACTTCGGCTCAAGCACCGATCCCCGTTGTTTTGGTTCTTTTATTCTATTTTTTTGTTCTTTTTACTTTGGTTCCTCGCTACAAAATCCGGAGAAGGGTTTATTTCTGTCGGGCGATTCGGCCAACTCTCACACGATTCCTTGTAAGCTCGTTGGTCGACTGACTTCATCGGGGGGGATTCGAAGTGCCCGCTCAAAGGACCTCCCGAAGGAGAAAGGAGCCGTCAGACGGGCCGCGTCGCTGGACCGTGTCACCGAGCTAATTAGCTCCCACTCCCTTGCCCGGACCTCCCCTCGCTCGTGCTGTCATTGCCGTCGACGACACTCCACCCGCGAACGCGCCATTACTTTCGGATATAATTTCACTAATGATCCCACCGATGCGACAATCACGGACTCGGAGCACGTGGGGGCAAAAATCTCGGCGAAAAATCTGGTTAGACTCGCGGTAGGTCTATTATGGGCGGACACCGAAACCTCGTCTACCATATAAATTTCGAGAAAAAAATGTCACATACGATACGTTTGTACTAGTTTGAAATGTTCGAAAAAAGTTCGTACTTTTTAGAATTTATTTATTTAGTCATTTTCGGATCGCACCATTCGGGTCTAAATTTGCAAACAAAAATATAAACTAAAGTTGTTAATGACGGAGGAAATGAAATGACAGTTTTGTTTTTCCAAATCTCACCGATTTTGTCACTCAATTAACAAAATTATTTTTCAGAAAATTGGTAAATTTTTTTGTCTGTACTGCAATCTTTCAATGTTTAATTAGGGAATCATTTAAATATACATTGCCATACTGCCCGCTCACTTATTCGCTTATTTCCTAGAATTCGACATTTTTACAGCTCGTCGAGCAGGCTCGTACTTTTTTTTTACAATTTTCCTATAATATATTCCGTATAAATATAAGCTTTCCGAAAAATTAAAAATTTGCCCCATTTTGTGTTTTTTTTGTCCATAAAGAACGAAAGTGACTAGATTATTAAAAAACTATAGAGCTTGATACCAGCAACGATCATAATGGGACAATATTGATAAAGACTATGACGATCTTTCCGAAATTTCGTGTAAAAACTTGTGAAGAATAAAAAGTCTACGGTAAAAAGATAAATACTTGTTGCACCTATATAGTAGCCGTATAAGAGCGAAGCGGTGGGAGGAAGCAGGTGCCTCTTTATCAAGCGTATTTGGATTTATTTACAGTCCCTCGGGTCGGGCAAGTCCTGCTTCCGGTACATAGAAGTCGCGGTTGTGTGCGCAAGACAAACTTCCGGAAGAGAAATGAAGAGATTTGTCGTTTGGTTTTCTTCAGGTTACGATTGGACGCTGTTGCCAGTGACGTCGAGGGCCGGTGGGCGAAGAAGCGCTCACGTTAAACGACCGATGAACGCCTTCATGGTTTGGGCACAGGCGGCGAGGAGAAGACTCGCCGATCAGTATCCTCAGCTTCACAATGCCGAACTCTCAAAGACTCTCGGCAAGCTGTGGAGGATTCTGAGCGACTGCGAGAAACAACCGTTCATCGAGGAAGCCGAGAGATTGAGGAACGCCCATAAGAAACAACATCCTCATTACAAGGTAATCAGCGCGAATAAACGCAGAAGACAGTCGGAGACTTGGCAATATAATTTCATTGCTGGGCACTCACAGATAAATAATTATTTGGTAAAATTTATATTTGTGATTTAAAGAAAACTAATTAAAATAATTTCTTTTCGAGCCAATCAATATTTTACTTGAGCCAAATAAAAGTGTACATTGAATCCAATACGCCATAAATAATTACGAAAATTTATTGCATAATTCGCATATTGTCATCGAGTAAAAATAACGGAGCGAGATGTATTTTGTTTTTTTTTTGTATAAGCATTTTGTAAAAATTCGATTATATCCATCATTTTTTGTATTTTGTACTTGTTACCGTGACGTACTTGTTAATAAGACATTGTTTTGTTCATCGGATACCTTTAGGTATCGCCTTTAATTGGTACCACATTATAATTACACTAAAAAAAAAAAAAATTCATTTGCGTGTGCTCAACAAGTTTTTTTTCCGAGTGAAGAAAGATTGAATGAAATGAAATATAAATTATTTTCAGTACCAGCCGCGCCGAAGAAAGCCAAAATCGGACGAGCAAATGAATATCGGGGGTCAGCGTGGTTCACTTCAGTCAACGAGCTCGTTAGATTCGGCGGGCTCTTCGGACTGCAGTTACACCAAGATTTATCCGGAAGCGAGCAAGTCCTACGAGCGCGCTCTGCCCTATCAGGCCGAGCCCATAAAGTCCTACGAGCTTCCCAAGTCGTACGTCGAGTCGATAAAGTATCCGCTGGAGCATCAGAGCAGATCCTACGAGTCTTTGGAGAAGTACGAGTTACCGGCCGCAAAGACTTACATCGAAGCCAAGTCCCATCAAGTACCGACCTCGTCGAGGTACTCGCAGCTGCAGGCGAGAAGCTACGAGACCAAGTACTCCGAGTCGAAAAGTTATCCGGAGGGCTTCAAGTATCCCGAGGTCGGAAACAGCGCTAACAAGTCCTACGCCTGCGTTCACGCTCAGTACTATCCAGCGCCAGAGGCTTATCCCATCCACGAGGACAACGAGTACCAGTCGCAGGGCATGCCAGCCCACTCGTTCTACCCCTACATCTCGGCCTCCATGCCCCAACCACCCTACTACATGGGACCTCGGTAGTAACTCTCGTGATGCTTTTTTTTTTTTTTTAAATATTATCATTAAATTTATAACGTACTGGATTGTGGTAGATTCTCGTGTAGCTAGCTTCCCCATCGTGGATACATTATTTATACGCACCGAGGACCTTAAGACGTCGATGCTTCATTATTGTTAGGAAACTGATGGATTCACGTATAGAATGAGTCAAGGAAAAAAATATATGAATCGATAGACAATAAAATCTTGATATTGAGTTAACCGAATGACGGCGATTTTCGGAGACGTACTTATTCCATCCACTGGGACGAGGCCCAGTTTCAGGGTGTGCACACTTCACTCATCTCGTTTAGCTAATTTGCCCATCTTTCATTATTTATATTTCTGCAGCGAGGAGACGATCGTGAAACGTCGATATTTTATGATCGTTTTGTCGAGAATCGATAGACATTACCCCCAAACAAAGTCGAATGTGTAAGATTGATTAACGAAATAAAAATATACACTGTAAAAGTAAATCGCACGTTTAATGTACTGAAAAGCGAGGTATGCTTACAATACCTAACGTTAATGGTTGTTTTTGTAAAATTCAATGACTGATATTGAAATTACAAATCGTCTGAGATTTGTAAAAATATTCTTGCAAAAGAATTTTGCAGTGATATATATTGGGAGAAAATCTTGAGATTGTAATTGATCGGAATGACGATGACTCTCGGAAACGCATGTGTCCAACCTATGAGGACAGAGAGTACCAGTCTCAGGACCCAACCCCCTCTTTGCTATTTATTTTATGTATTTTTTCGTTTTTGCCTCGTGTTATCTAGCGTCAGGTCACTCACTATTACAAATAGCTGGATGGTTTTTCCCATCAACTTGTAATTAGGCTCAGCTCATTGTCATTTAAATAAAAAAGTTAATACATTACTTGGGTCCCTGGTAGTAACTTTCGTAATCCTTTTTTATTTTATTTTTTTAATTAATGAATTTATAACGTTCTCGACAGCGATACATCCTCATTCTGCTAACTTTCCACCATGATTACATTATCTATATTTTTACAGCAAAGGGCACGTGAACTGTGGACGTAGATACTTTATTATTGTGTCATCGAGAACTGATAGAGATTAATCTCAAACATATTCGTACGTATAACATTGATAAATTAACAAAAAAGATATACAAATGGGTAGAAAATAAAATCTTGAGATAGTGCATAACGACGACTCTCCGAGACGTACTAATATCATGTTAGCTGCCCTTTAACTACACTAATTCAAAGTTAATAATATACTTTGGGACATCACTGAAGCGGGCAAGACGACAGCGGTCAACAAATCTTCCAACTGTGAATGGTGTCGTATGTGAGAAACTAGACACAAGCTGATAAAGATTGCAACTATTTAGCGGAGTCGAAGCGACTATCCATCAGAGCGGCCAGCTCTCTAACCAGGTCCCGATTGGCGTGCATTGACGCTTTCGCTGTCCATATCATCTCGGCGAGAATTTTGTCATTTTTCTCGTCCATAACGACTTCGTGAGAGAGCTGTGGATTGAAACGGTAGTAAGGAACACCGATCATGGAGCACCAGTTTCTCGCACGATCGACGACCCGTCCGTCGCTCGCTGTCGCCTGATCAACGAGTAGATTTCCCAGAGCTGAAATTCCCATGCCCAGTTTTACGGCGTCCCAGAGGCTCTCCGGTCGAAATACGTCGATGTCTTTCAAGGGCGTCACCGGAATGAGGCCAGTTCCCAGCGAGACGACCAGCGACAAAGGAACGACTTGATCCGCTCTGTCGGCCGCCTCGAGAGCCAGATTGTATTCGTAGATCTCGGTCATGGCATCGAGAGTCGGATTGTTAGCGATAAGTCCACCATCAAGAAACCTGCCGAAGGCCCGAAAATACGAGGGAGCAGCTCCGGAAGCTCTGGCCGCCTTCCACAGGAGCTGCTCTTCGGGCGGAAGGGTGGGTTTGAATTTCGTGCTGACGGGGATTTTGAGAATATCGCTCGGCGACTCGTAATTTCTGAAGAGATGCAGATCGACCGGTTTTCTGTCTGCCAGCACGGCTGTTATCATCAGCTTGGGGTTTCGTATATCGGCCATGACAGTATCGGTGCCAAGACACTCCTTAAGAACTTTTTCGAGATTCTCGCTCGTGTACGGTCTTGAGGGAACGAAAGCGTCCTCCTTGATCCTGAAGTACAGAGCCTGACACTCCCTCAGCGACTTGCCAGAGGCGAGACCGAGTGCCAAAATTCCACCGGTCGACGTACCGGCGATCCAATCGAAGCAAGCTATGACGGGCTTTTTGAGAACAAGTTCGATTTCTATGAGTATTTGAACGAGGACGAGACCTCGAATGCCTCCGCCGTCAAGACACAGCAGTCTTCCGCCTCGGTCTTTCTTGGACGAAGTCTTCGAGGCCATTTTTTCCATACTCGCGACGTAGAGCATCTGATCGAGGATCGTCCGAGGCACGGCCGTGGGTGGCTCCGGTGGCGCCACGCCGTTGAAGTCCTCGTTGTGCTTGCAACCGATCGTGCAGTCGGTCATCGTAGAGTCGCATCGCTCCGCGCCGACCGCGTGCAGAAGGTACAGAATTTTGTTTCCCTCGGCGCTCTTCGAATCCACGAGATGCCTGGCCGTTTCAGCTTTCCAGTTTCGCGCGTCTATGTCGGCACCGAAACCTATGAGGATCTGGACGATTGGAACCGATCCGTTGGATACAGCGAGATGGAGCGGTGTGTTTCCTTCGTTATCGACGGTGTTCACCGAGGCCATGTGGCTCAGGAGGGCCGAAACACACTCCAATCTCTTGCGCATTACCATTATATGCAGGGCGGTTCTGCCGTCGAAATTTACCGCGTCAATATCACAATTAGTCTCGATCAGAGCTTCGATCACCTCCCGACTGCAGGACCAGTGCAGAGGCGTACCGCCGAATTTCATGTCGTCGGCGTGGAGGGAGTTAGGCTTGTTTTGTAGCAGATCGCCGACGTAACCTGGACTAGAGGGTTGACCCTCTGATGCTGGTATGTTCACGTCGGCACCGATGAGCAGCAAAGCCTTCACACACTCCGGCTTGTCGTTCAGACAAGCGACGTGGATCGGCGTGTGACCGCTGGCGTTACGACTGTTCAGGCTATTCGGTAGACCAGCTCCGAGGGCCAGAATAATCTCCTTCGTTGATGTAGCGGCGTAGTGGTAGACCGTGTTCGCGTTGTAGTCCAGATGCTCGAGGGAACTCTTCGCAGCTATCAGCATCTGGACAGTGCGCAGATTATTTGTCTGAATTGCAACCTGCAGAGGGGATATTCCCGTGTCAGCGTCGCTGCTGTTCAATTGGCTGTTTACGGCGACATCGTTGAAGGCTTCGTAGAGAGCAAGCTGGGCGGCCAAGTGAGCCAGGGTCCACGTCGGGTGGTCCGCGAGGGTGTCGCATAACTTTTGAATTTTGCTCACGTGACACAACTTTAATAGAAAATAGAAAACAAGTTTTAGGGATTTACCGACTCTGTACGTAATCAGTTCATAATTCTATGGCACATTTATATCTCTACCAGACACAAGAATACGGAATATTAATACAAAGTTACTTGCAAAATACACTCTTTGGCAATGACTTATAATCTGCTGAATTTCATACAGCAGGCTTATAAAACAATAGTTATTCTCGAAAGAATGGATTCTAGTAAAGTTCACAACAAGCAGAGTTTATACCTGTCATATATATATAGCACTTTTTATAAAGTACTCCAGAACAGATTTGCACCAGTATTGGAATTTTTAGTTTTTGTGATTTACCAATGTTATCCCAAATTAGTCCATATTTCTATGATTCATTTACATTCCTTCCAAATACTAAAATAGTAAATAATAGTATGATTGTACCGACAGAATACCATTATTGGCAGTGAGTTGTAATTTGGTAGTTGCAATGCGCCGGAGTTGCAACATGACAGTGTCGTTCTCAAGGGCCTGTATTTTGGTAAACTTGCCATCGAACTGAGTTTATATCTGTTACAGATATAAATACGCCAATTCTATAAAGTACCTCTCGACAAATTTGCACCAGTATTGGAATTTTGTCTTTATATACAATGAATCTCACGTTGATAACATCCAAATTGTCAGAGCGAAAGAGACTGCAAAGAAAATGAATTAAATGTGTCAGTGATACTAAATTGAGTATAATTTATATTACTGTAATACGAAGGGAATACCTGTATGCTTGGTCAAGGGCATCGGTGCATGGCCTGTGAAGGACTATGTCGTATTTTTCGCCTCTCTCGTTACCAGGACAGTAGAGAATAACGCCATCCTCTCGACAGTGTATACGCCGATTTCTGTATTGCTCCGGTTTGACGACGAGAACAACGTTCGGTGCAGCGTCGGCGAATCCAATGTTGCGAAAAACATTGTTCGCTATCGTTCCAAGCCACGTCATGTTTAAAATTCGGATCCAAAAAATCCGGCCTGTCGTTCAAATTACGATGACAAAGTTGTGTAAACGTCAGGCCGCCGAAGGTCCTTTGATCATCTACAATGTTACGCAATATTTTTTTTATCTCAATCAATTATACGTCACCGCGTGGACACTGCTACAACCGGTTTCGACACACGTACCGAAACTTGCAATGCAAACACAAAAACGGATCGATACAAATGAATAATTTTACGATAAATTACCTGCATTCTGGTTGCTCGATTGCCAACCCCGACTGTCAAAACGACGTACGCACTGTCGTTGTGTTTTGCAGTGAAACTTTATAATTCACAAGTACGGCCGTACATACACAAGCTTGTGAATCCCAGAGCCAGCTGAGAGTCGTGACATTGACTACGATCGACGAGCAGACCGCTCAAGGCCCGTCGCTTGATTGTCGGTGACGCGGTTTCGTTTCTACCGACAGAGTTCTCGCGCATGTGCACAACTCTGCGGCTAAAATGGTGAAACGCGACGCCAAGGGAATTGTCTAAGCGCACTCGAAATTACATCGACCGCTCGACGGACAGTCGACGCAAACAGATGGCAGTACGTGACCATAAACAATTTTGTACAGTATTCAACTGCTACGTTGAACTCTATTATATCACATACAAAAATATCTATGGGTAACACCGAGTGCGAAAAAAATTCCGCAGGACAGATTGTATATTATCATCTATAAAAATTATTTTCCTCTTTAAGAACTTTTCATACCGGATTGCCTTCGATTTGGCATTTTTCGTTATTACAATAAATAAAATATTATCATAACAGTTTATTTTCTTAGATTTCGCCAAAGTCTGTCAATCGACAGAAATCAAGCTCACCTACAGAGGGATCTTCAAAAAATGCACTTGATATTACATCGACTGCTCTTTGGACTGTCGAAAAAGATAGATGGCAGCACATGATCTTTAACTATCTCGGCTTTTTAACTTCTACTTTAAAGACTATCAATCATAATATAATGTAAATGTAACGTGAGAAAATATGTGTGCTGGCTGAGTGGGTAAAAATATCTCAAGGCTAGATCTTACGTTATCATCAATAAAAATTACTTTCCACCGAAGAACTTTTCATACGAGTAGCTTTAGTTATCACTGGGAACTCAATCAATCATAATATAATGTAAGTGACTTCTGGAAAAAAAAATCTGGACTAGCCGTGAAAAAGCATATTTTTGAAGCCGAATATTATATTCATCAGACTCCTATATTATATTCATTAAAAAATTGAAAAAGGTATTCAACAATTTGTTATCTTCATAGAGAATCCATTTGAATACCTCAGCTACCGACGAACCGAGGGAATCAAGAAACTCGTGGGTCAAGGGAGAACTTAACGGAATATTTTAATTGCTTCTCGCTATGCTAATCGCTCGCTGTTGATCTACGAAACGAATGTCTGGCGTAATAATGGATTGATGCATGTCCCGCGAAGATTACCCGGAAAGACAGAATAGAATTACACCCGGAATTTAAAACGTTTTCTCCCTTAGTTTATCTTGACCCTTTTGACAACGAGCGTCAAATGAATTAATTATTCGCGTCGGACAATTGATCTCGATTACGCATACCTAATGGTTATTCGGAATAGAGTCCGAGGACTAGGATCAATGGGCCGTCTGCAGCAGCGAGTTCTACTCGGGATGACTTGGAAGGCGGTGCAAGTGCAAGAGCTCGGAGCGTGGGAAATTCCACAGGACGGATCGTTTGAGCTAAAAGCGTATTTTCCGATTTCCAGAGATTCAACTTTTCCGCTTGAGACGATTTTCTCAGAACATTTCGTTTTGTGGATATTAACTTTTTTTTTGTAAAATCTAATTTGTCAAATTAACAGAATCGAGAATGTTTAATTTTTATGGGCAATAAACGGACGAAAATCGTGAATGTCCGCAAGCGAGAAATCTGTGTTAAAAATCTAACAAAAAATTGTAATTTTATTAACGTGAGATAGTTTGAAATAAAATAAATGTTTTATGAGAGTTGAAAAAGAATAAAATTGTGAACGTTCGTGGACGAGAAGCGTTTAGTCGAATGCACAAACATTTTTCACAATGATAAACGTTCTCGGCTGCGCCCTAATTAATTTAAGCTCGCATCGATACGAATGGGATTCGTCGGAATAAATGAACTAGAGTGCTCTCGAAGGAGCCAGTGGAAAACATTTATCTTGCGGATAACATCAGGGCTACGTGAATCGAATTCTTAAGGTCCTTTGCGATCGCTCCGACCACCTGAGCCACGCACTCCGGAGAGATCAAGCGGTACCTTTGACAACTGTCGCCGAAACGCCATTTGCATAAATTATTTATCTTGCGTTAATTTTTATCCTAAATACCTGTGTCAAATATAAGAACCCTCGGTGTTTTCCTGTTTTCCTCGGAGTCGCGATCTATGCCTCTCGATCTCCGTGTAGATCGGAGGCTCACTATGCTAATTGCGTGAATAGATAGCAAACGGTAGAAAGATAAAAGAAACCTAAGTTTCTTTTACCTTGATGCTTGTAACGGTCCAGTGTATATAGAAGTATAATCGTGAGCTATGAATCGAAGATTATTAATCAAACGAGGAGAATCAAATGTGACGCATCGCCGGCCAAGAATTAAAAGGGCCCGCCTCAAAATCAGTGTCACATAATCCTGATTATCGGCGATCGTCGACGTGGACTCAGCGGAAACGGTGATATTCGACCATCTCAAGAAAACTTAAAACTCGGCTCGATTTTAGCCAGTAAACCGAATCGTGAAATTTCACGGACCGAATCTTTACCGGATTTAATTTTGGAACGAAAAATTCACTGTGGTTTGAAATACGAGGCGCGATCTTCGACCGGCTTCGGTAGACTTTGCGGAAACGTTAATAACCCGCGACCTCGCGAGACATCGACGATCGGATTGGAGTCCGAAATCAATGCAAATAATCATTTGTTTCTGGATGGTACATTGTACGATGCAATTGTTTAGTCTACCGGTCGTACATTATCGGGCTCACTTTTGGCCTTGGTATAATTTATCCGTGTTTGCTCTACTCGACGAGAATTCTGAACGGGCGATCCGAACCGACATAAGAACAGAGAGTCGAGATTTTAGCCCGCTTGTGCAACGTGTCAGAATAAGACGAGGGAACGAGAAGGCGGTGGTTGCCAGTCCGTTTTAATTAACAAGCGGCTAACTCGAAATACACGCACGCACGCATGAAAATCTCGGGATTCTTGCGTCTCGTTTCTTTCTTTAATTTTTTTGTTATTATTATTTTTTCAGCAACGGGTGGTAGATGTGCGGATTCGAATGCCAGAGGTAGATCCGAGTTAGCATAATCTCGGGCACACAGGGTGTGAATAAATGGACCGCTAAGTGGAGCGGCGTCTCGGTTAGTTAATGGGATTTATGAAAAATAAGACAAATGAATCTTGAGTGAAAGCCTATTTTGCAAACTTTGTACGAGCGACGCTTTTTTTTTTTACACGACAGCGTTTAATCTACAATCAGGTGTAGAATGTAAGCCGTGCGTAAATGCTTCGCCTGGTCGAGTCGCGTATTCCGGAGAGGGTTCTAAAATGGCCTTGTTTTTCGCCTCAAATCGTATTAGTTTTGTGAATTGGTGATGTGGTCATCATTTTGTTTGCGGTGACGTTCATTCTTACGTGTGACTCCAAACCGGAAACTACGGTCGTGAGAAACTACGGCAAGCGTCGGAAACGAATAGAATAGTTTTTGTCAATTGCCCATGACCCACTTGACTTCCGGCCAAAATTTCTAACGTATTCGTGTTAAGCGAGAATAAATACAGTGAAATATGTGAACGAGAACTTTGTATCCAAAACTTCAATTTGACCCAAACAATAGCAATTTTTTAGAATTGAATAGCAATAAAAAATGACATTGGTAACATTTTTTTTTACGTTTTCCATCGCCCTGTAACGGACCGAAAAATATAACTATAACTGTGCGAATATTTCACCGAGAACTTTTAATTCGGAAACTCTAATTTCACCCAAAATTAGAAGAAAAAAAATTATTAAGTGAAAGAAAAAAAATCGTACTTATTTCGTGATTACACTGTGTGTCCTCTTTGACGATGAGTCCGCCGGAACTTTTATCGCCACCTTAAAGTTCTATAAAAAAAAAAAAACTCCTCCGGAAGTGTCAAAAAATTCCTTTAGGCGCCCACCATCATTGGAACAGTGCGGAGCGTCTTTGGAGCAGGTACGATATTAATATTCCAAACAAAAAAAAAAAGAAAACAAATTCTTCGAACAGATCCGATAAGTTCCGTGACACGATGTTTCCAACGCGATAGGGACATGGCGAACCGTTAAGTACACTCTACGATCGAAAGTTTCCAGTGCTCCCGAACTGCTCTCGTTCTCGGGTCGATGAATCGTCTCCTTCCCGGTTCGTTTGTCCGAGCGATATCGAGCGTGGTCGCGGCACGCTTAGCAGCTAATAACGCACGCAGTCCGAGCGGAGAATTAGATGTGTTTCATCAGTTCGGGACCTCCCACAAGGTTTCGCTTCCACGAGCGATTATTAAGTGCGGCGCCTGATTGACGATCGGTAGTCTCTCGTCTATCGCATAATTAATGGTTCGCAAATTACAGCGTGTTACAAAAAAAAAAAAAAAAAAAAAAAAGAAATTAAAATTGAATACGGTGTTTAGAAGCCAAGTTCGCACCTCCGATCTCGGGTTCCCTTTCATTATAGCCCAGGATACTTAATTGCAGACGCGTACCAAGGAGGCCCGGCGATCCAGTAAAAATAAATAGTGCATCGCCAGCTCGCATACTCGCATAAATATCTACACACACACGGAAACACATATACAAATATGTATAAATAAATCCAAATAAAAATGCAATTTTATTGACTATCCATTAAAATATCGGCAAGCGAATTCAATTCACGTACCACTGTCCAAAGTGGTATCTTTGACTTTGAAGATAAGCCGCGCCTCACCCCGATTCACGTTACATCGCTCCTGTTCTTTTTCTCCCCCCGCAACACTCTCGATAAACGAAGAATAAATTAAAAAGAAACTCTTTTCATGTAGTCACGTATAAGAGAGACCACTCTCTCTCTCTCTCTCTCTCTCACTCTATCTCGGTCTTGCTCCTCGCAAACGGCCGGTGGAACCACCGCTGGGAGTAAAAATTCAATCAAGTAAATCATTAGCGTCGCGTACGTGAGGGATTCACGCACGAGAGACAGTCTCGCAACGAGCCACGGCCAAGCGTAGCTCGGTCTGCGTACGTGTACTTTAACGTGTGTCTACGCGCGTGTGTATATACACAACGTATATATGTATACATGTGTGGAACACGTGGTGCCGAAATGAGAACTCTCCGCGGAGCGAAGAAGAGAGATGCAGGGCATGGCAGCGGACAGGTAGGAAGGTAAGCGGGCGTGCGTGAGTATGTTTAAGTCGGGCCAGGAGCGGCGGCGAGCAGCGAGCAGCAGCAACAGCGGAGTCGCGCACTCGATCGTAACAGCGACAGACAGAAGCTGGGGCACCTGTCCCTCCACTCTTGAGGTATGGCGAACCGAGAGGGGCCTCGCACTCGGGCCCCCGCCTGCCGTTCAGTACCCCGTGGACACTCACGCTGATAAGACCTCATTGTAATCAAAGGAGTATCTCGGGTTCGCGCTCGGTCGGAACGCGTAACCGTAGTAATCCCGATCTGATTAATTTAATTTTTCAATCGTCGATCGAGCATCTCGGGGATTCGGGGTGTTCGTGCGAGTCACGAAACATATTTTCCGGTAAGGAACGCAGTGTTCTTCCGAAGCGGAAGAAAGAAATTAGTTGAGTCAAGTCCAAGGCCGATGGGGTCGCGGAAACGAAAAAGTTGACCGATCGGAAGGAATTCCCTTCCGCCAGAGACGCGCCGAGCTCTTTTACGTTCGGGTATCCCAATGCTCCGTGCTTTAACGGCTAGCCGCAGGGTTCGTTGACTCGCGAATGAACGAAATTCATGTGACGGCAGGCTCGTATTTCGCTCTCGGAGCTTGTTTGTCTATCGGTCGGTTGGTAGCGCGTGATTCGCTCCGATGAGCGATACGTCGGAAAGTTTTCCCTCGGGTCTCGTGGATTAGTGCGGCGTGAGCGCCGGCGATAAGGCGCTTTCGGCGAATATTCGAAAGGTATCTCGGAGACACGTGGGTCCTCGGTGAACGCCGATGGGAGCCCAGCGGGGATGGAGGCGGTGACGGCGCACGCTGATCAATGGAATTCGCGCACCGGGTCGTCTACGGGAAATTGGGTGAAAGTGAAAATCGGCCGAGAAATTATACGCGCGTATATCGCGAAACGAGCCAGTGTCTGTCCGCGTGGCTTTCGCGAGTTCCCGACGTAACCCACCGCGAAGTGTCTGCGCTGAGGAGTCGCGAGTGAAAAGAGTGCGCTCGAGAGTCGTGGCGATCTACCGCAGGATTAATTTACACCGAGAGCCTGAGAGTGCCGATTGTGAGTACAACCGACGTACCATTTAGTTAGGAGAACGTGCAATGGCGTTTTCAATGAGCGTCTAGGATTACCGACGGAGGAAGACGACGAGACTCTGTCGTTGGTTCGAGCCTCGATGTGCCTCGAAGGGCCGAGAAGAGTCGCGTTAACCGTTAGCTCTCTCTTCGGTGTCAGGGCGAGAAGAAGCACCTGCGGCAAGTGGTATCGCCCGCTCACACGTGTTAACAAGAGCGAACGCGAACTCCGCTTCCGACTACGTGAAATTCTCGAGACGGCTCCGACGAGCGCGTGGCCCAATAAACAGGCGCTCTTGATTAGGCGTTGGAGAGGAATTTCATTAACTTATCAGTCGGCGCGCCGAATTTTGGCTGGGTGGTCTGGAAGATATATTTTCATGCGAAGGCGAATGAGAATTCGCCCGGTTAGACTGAGTTTGCGCCCTGCGAGGGCAAACTTTGCGCATCACTCGCGCCTCTGACTGAATAGTGACGAAACGTTGAGCGGGAACTTTATTAGCTTATCAACGGCATTTCTACATTCGAGAGTTTCTACGAATGCGAACCCCGAATGAAGAACTCACTTCTGGCAGTCTATCTTTGAGCGCCTGATGTGTGAATTTTGACTCCACGAGCTGGAGACTACTCCGCTGTGAAGGAGGGGAATGGAAACTCTGCGTACCATTTGCACCTCCAACTAAATCGTGGTCCATTAAGGAGACTCACGTTGATGAACCGTTGAACAGGAATTTCATTAACTTATCAGCGGCGTTCAGAAGTTTCGAAGATTCGAACTACTGGTTTGCCTCTACTTTCCGGAGTTTCTACTTCTGAGAGTTTCTACTTTCGGCAGGTCCACGTGTATGTCCTTTTAGGCTCTAACGACTTTCGATTAGCCCGGGAATGCCGAACGGATCGACTCTCATTCGGTGTCATCTTGCCTAACATCCTGCTGTTTAAAAAGCAATCTGTTGCGTTCAAAACGGCATGCGGTATCAGGAAGCTAATTAATAACTCAGTGGTCTTGGCCTCTACGATTTGTTGCTTCTTCGAGAGCAATTACCAATAAGAGCAGATAAATTTCATACACTTAGTCCGATAGCGTATCTGTGACATAATATCGAGGCCAAACGGATTGGCAATGAAACGCTCTGTTCTCAAACGCGTACTCATTTCTAAAAAGACAAACGGTTCGTTAATACGTCAGGTTCTACTGGTTGTGGAAGGTTCCATCGGTGATATCACGGCATATCGCGGTAAATAAGACCGATCGAAATGCGGATCGTCCTCGAAAAATAGAGCCGAGAAAGCCTATCGAGATCACGATTTATTAACCCATCTTTAATTACAAACACGGTTAGGGAGTTTTTCCACCGATGCATTAGCGAAGATCGCATTGACAGATAACCATCCGCCTTAATTTTCCCTCGTAGCAATTTCCAATCGGCGCTAAAATGATGACTATCGTAGACTGATCTGAGGAGAACGCTCATGTATCCGACGATACTTCACCCAACTCCAAAGGTGTGTTTCAACTTACCTGCGAAGCGAACTGCCACGTCATTTATCACCGAGGCTCTCATATAATCAGGTTTGAATTTCACTTATAGGGTAATTTTGTTTGCAAACCTAATTAATGCTCCACCGAGCTTGAACGATTCACCGCTGTTTCTGGAGTAATTGCCAATCCGTGCCGATCAACTCAGATCCTTGCTGTGATTGCATATCCGTGATATAATATTGGGGCAAAATGAAAGGACGATAAAGCGCTTCACTTGGAAACGCACGTTACTTCGTAGAAAGAAAAATGGTTTATCGGAGCTTCCCATGTTCTACCAATTCCACTCGAAAAATAGATATACGAGAGTTCACTGAGATTGCAAATTATTAACCCATTATTCATCGTAAAAGCAGTTCAAGAATTTTTTTTTCCCCAGTGCTCTTATTGAGAGATCACATTCCGTCCCAATTTTCCTCCCAGTAATTTCCTATGAGCTACAGAATAATGAACATCGAAGATAGATGCGACGAGGATACGCGTGCATCCGGGGCGCCGCTTCTCACCAAGCTTCAAACGTGTTTCCATCCATCTTCAAAGGAGACTACCAAGTCATCTAATGTCACCCCACCGAAGCGGCGTATTTATCAATGACGCTTCCTTGTAATCACGATCGAACTTCACTTATGATTAAGTTCCTTCGATCTCGTGATTAGTAGCCAAATGGCTTTGAAGTTTGCATTTTTCTGCTGCTTCACGAACATTTACCGGTCCGAGCACATGAATTTTATATGTTTGGTGTTATTGATGCGCGTGCATCCGGAGAACCTTTTTTTTCCACCAGATGGAAACGCGTGTCTCCATCCACTCGCACAGCTGATTACCGCCAACTCATTCATCAACGAGGCTTATAATCACGATCGGACTTCACTCACAAGCAACTTCGTTCGATGAATTACCGATTGAAACCGAACAGATCAACTTTGTATCTCTACGCTTCGGACACACACGTTTGTTTGTATAAATGAAATCAGTTTGATTGAACTCCTGTTTTACCAACTATAGTAGACCGCTTTCGTTATATCTCAGCATCTCGCGGTAACTGGAATTGATTAAAACGGCAATGCGGATTTTCTTCGAAAAAAGGAAATGAAAAAAGGTTACCGACATAGCGAATTATTAAATCCATATCAAAGATTCCCCCCTTTCTGCCGACGCATTAGCGTAGCCGTAGGAATCCGCGCCAAGACTTATGTTTCCGTATACATTGGAAAGGGGTGCATACCAGACACACCCACCAATATTATCTGTCGTCATTAACGACGTTCGCTCGGACATGCGAAACGCTTCTGCGAAGTTTATTTACGTAGCTGGATTTATCCAGCTATGGGATATGCATTATTTAATTACTCCATGCCCTTATTTTATTTTATTTTATTTTATTTTATTTTATTTTATTTTATTTTATTTTATTTTATTTTATTTTATTTTATTTTATTTTATTTTATTTTATTTTATTTGCGCATACAGCCTAAGCTCTTTATATAGAAATGAGTAGTGGTGAGTGGGATTGTGGTATTGCAATGATAATTCCGGCAGCTCAATCTAGAGAACGACATCCAGATTTATTGATATGCTTTTAGCCGCCCGACTCTGCTCATAGTCGTGAGGTGAGTAAAAAAGCTCGAACAGTTTGAACACTGTTGATGTACTTAACCTATTAAAACTTGCTAAATTCCCACACTTCGAACGAGCCCGTGGACCAATAAACGCACGCTCGGCGATGAGTCATTAGACAGGAATTTCATAAACTTATCAGCGGGAGCCTCGAATGTTCGCTCTCACCGAGGCTGGGAATAACTTTGCTGCAAATGCAAATGATGGAAAATTCGCTGCGGGCACGCTAACTTTGTGTGCCTCGTATCCGAATTTTCACTCCATGGACCGGAAATTAATCAACTTCGAAGCCAAACGACGACAGAAAGTTTCCTCCTAGTGGATTAAATTTGCCTACCTAATATCCGTATTTTGGCTCCACGCGCCGGAAACTACTGCGATGGCAAACTCTGCGTAACATTTACGCCTCCGACTAAAATGTCGTCCATCAAGCAGACGCACGCTGATGAGCAGAACTTTCGTTCATTTGCCAGCGAAATTTAGAATCTTCGGAGCTTCCTAGCGGTTGGTTCCTACATTTGGGCGTTTGGACTTTCGACAGTTTCTGTTTTCGGTGCATCCATTTATATTTCCTCCGAAGTTATAACGACTTTTAATTAGCGCGGAAATGTCGCACACATCCAATCTCATTCCGCATCATCCGGACCAGCATTATGCCGTTTAGGATGCAATCTGTTACGCTCCGAGCAAATCGAGGCACGACATTCGACATTAGGAAGGTAATTAATACCCCATCGAGCGTGGCCTCTACGATCCACCGCTGTTTCGAGATCAATTACGAATCAAAGCAGATAAATTTCACATCCTTAGTCCGCTTTCCGTATACGTGACACAATACCGAGGCGAAACGTATCGGCAATAAAGCGCTCTGTTCTGACACGCACGTTCGCAAAAAGGAAAAACCCCCCGGCGAAGAATCTTGGTTCAACCAATTAGAGGAGATTCCCGCTGTTATCTGGCAGAATCACGCGATAGACGGAACCGATCGGGCGGAAGTGTGGATCGTGCTCGAAAAAACAAAATAGAGACCAGACGGATTATCGATATCGCAAGTTATTAACTCATCCTTGATTACAGATACGGTTGGGGATTCCACCCCAACCCTTCGCGTTGCATTAGCGCAGCTCTAAGAATCCACGTTGAGATTTCCGAGTGCCTCGAATGAAGCAGTTACTCATCTTTCTGTATACATCCGAAGGGCAGACCAGACGCACCTTTCGATCGATCTTAATCTTTTCCATTAACGACGTTCCCTCGGACTGGCGCGATCCTACTGCGAAGTTTATTAACCCAGCTGGGTTTGTCAAGTCGTAAAGTATTTTCACTTCAATTACTCGAAGCGCAGAATTATGCGCATTTAGTACTCGACGTATGAAGCACCGGGTATTTCAGAACTCGCGCCACCACCGATCGTCATCTTGTCGCTACTCACGTACTTACCGGCGCGGTAGCCGATAACGGAGGCACTTCGATGCAAATTGATACTTCAATCCTGCAATAGATTCTTTCAAGCGGTCGAAGTATTTGCCAAGCGACGATCTGTAATGCCGTGAACGATCGAAACTCCTCTGTAACACTGGAAAACGGTCTGTTGCGCCAATCCTTGGGTCTTTCACGACTCCAGGTTTACGGACCGTAACAATCTGGAACGTAACTTCCTTTCGGAGCTCGGTCGCGTTCTGCGAATGTCCATTGGGAAAAGAAACGCAGCCGAGAGTGTTTTCTCGAATACATTCAGCGACGGTCGCTCTGGTTCGAATTTTTAGGGCGTCGCATCGGAGCCTCGTCAGCTTTGGACTCGTCGTCGTTAGGGCGTTGCGCCTGGGTTTTATCGGGCATTTTCCAGACCTTATCAGGACAGTGTGTGGCGCAGTAAAAATTTCTAGCAGGTCATTAAAATAACGCCTAGATTTCCGTCGGCCACGATGAAACGGAATGGATCCGCACCGCTAATCATTAACGTCGTGTTCCGCGCAACCGGTGTCAGACATAATAAGCGCTTATCGTTTGTGACACATTGTCAAGACACATCCCCGCGAACCGATAGAATTCACTGGAGTAAGCACGGTCGAATGGTGTTCGATAATAACCGATGTACAATCTCGTTCGCATTATGTCGAGCGCGCAGAGATCGAGCGCCTCCTGTGACGAGATAATCCCGGGCTGACGGGCGCTCTGGGTGCTATAAACGGCTGTCGGCGAGATTGCTGCGTGAATAAATGTGTGTGAAAAAGACGCGTAACGAGAGTACATTAACAGTCGGCTGATGCGCACCGTACTAGCAGCGGACGCCAACGGAGATTACATTTCTTTATTCGGCGATACGGCGAACGATCTGCCAACAAAAAAAAAAAAAAACGATTTGTATATTCGACAAATTTTTCGTGTCAATATTTTGTTTGTTGTTTATGGCGTGAATGAAACACACGATGCAAAGTACACATGGCCTTATCATTGATTGCAATATTGCGCATAGCTTTCCCCGTTGGAAAGTTCGTTGATCGACTTTTGGTTCCCTCGTAGAGAGAGAGAGAGAGAGAGCTATGCGCAAAATCGTAACGAACGAGAAAACCACACGCAGATTAATTTGCATCAATTTTTCATGATAAATTCAATGTATATTAAAATATTGTTCTGAACGTAGGAATATTTTTTTTCTATGGGGCAAAATGAATAAGATACTCATTACGATATCCGTTCGTCCGTTAAAAATTTTTGGCAACAATTTTAACGAGCACGTGAAATTCTCTTCGGCCTCGCCACTACTCGACGTACGTCACGTTAATTACAGTTGTCTCCTACTGATTCGTTAAACGATTAATCGATCGAGCGGAATGGAGATTGAGACGCGACGGTTCAGGGTCGGCAGCCGGTATGTGAAGTTTCTTCGGTTAAATCGTAATTTGGAAGCGTGATCGAGAGAAGCTAGCGTAGCGGTTCGTACTGCTGTCGGCACGTCGAAAACCAGTTCCCTCTTTAACCGCGTCTATTGCCCGTGTAATACTTTATTTATTCTTACAGCTAAACGACCCGGCACTTTACAAGATTCCTGTGTAACTAGCGTTGTCTCTAGTTGCGATCAGTGGATAATATTGCTGATACGAAGAAATTTAAAAATAATAAAAAATAAAATATTAAGAAAAAAACAAAAAAGAAAAAAAAAAAACAAGCTTTCGCGCATTCTTTGACTACGCGCTGAAACGTAAATTATTGTTTACTGCGGAAATAAATTTTCGACATTAGTGTTATTGATCGGAGGAAGATCCACGACTTTTGGAAACTCGTATTTAGAGAGATTAGGGTGCGGTGTTTATAATCCGCGTTGTTACCGAAGTCTTGTGTCCCACTTGTGGCGGCCTTTAATATACCGTCTCATATCCTTCGCCGCTGTCCGCCACGAATTCCTTCCTGAGACGTCCCCATTGCTCCGTTCAACGCCTTCGCCAACAAAATAAATCCCCGAGTACACGCGCACTGATTGTAATCTTCTAAGGGCGTGAATAATGGTCCTACGGGAAGCTGGGAATTAACGACTCGTTCTCGCCCCTTCTCCTCATTGTCACTCGTCGGTATTCAAAGCCATCCTCGGTGCATGCTCTTTTAGTGTGTAATACCTCAGCTATTTGTGGCATTTGTCCGACTGTTCAATTAAAAACGCGACCACGAGGGATCGATTCAACGACCTCTTTACAAATCTGAACAAGTGCATTCACCATTAAAAAATAATTTCATTCATCCCGATACTTGATTATTAATTTATTTTTTATTGCTCCATTATTTCCTGCATGATGCTTAGCTTTTATGTGTATTTAACTAAAGTTTCAAACTATTGAACGACATACAATGTAGATACCGTTCTATTCTTTACTTTATAAAATGACTTTAGTTTGGTTGAGTGCTGTCTATCTGTATTGGTCCTTGGACGATTTATCTCACACGTAATAAATTACCTATCCGATGCGTCCTGACTCACGCGACCATTTCTTACCCTATTGTCACTTTATATTCTGCATGCCCATTTTTACCCCAGTCTCCCTTTTCTCAATGTTTCTATGATATTTAAAAAAATTTACCATACTGTATTTCGAGCCATTTTTCTAAATTTATAACGTTCCATTTTGCCCCAGCGCCACCCATGTGGCTTATCGTCTGGCACGGATATCCTTGGTGACCCGCACGGAATATCGGCCGACCTCAAATCAGACTGCACTGACAGAGAGATAAAACGTGCGGTCTGTCTGTCCGTGAGGCAGGGTCGATGGACCGGAAATCGGATGAGTCGGCTGAGCTACCTGAGCCGAGCCGACCCGCGACCTCTTCTATCGGCCCATTCATCTACGTGAATACGCAGTCGTGAGAAAGCGCTCCGCATATTTTAATACACACAGGTATGGGATTGGTGTGTACGAATCATCGAGACACGTCCGAAGTTGGCAGCGAGCCAGCAGGATCGTTCTGGTCCCTCTCGAGTGGCCATCCTGTTTTTTTTTCTTTTTCTTTTTTATGTTTCATACAGTGACGGGAGAGACCCGAATCTGGGTCGAGCTGAATCGATACGTCGATACTAAAGCTGTGTAACGCTAACCGCTCCCGTAGAAACCGAGTCGCTCGGCGCACCGTTGCCGATGGACCACAGGTTTTGCAACGTGAGAGACATTCGTCACCGCGGACCCTTTCAAATTGGCTAAAAGCGGCGAATACGGCCCAGCCCGATTTTCACGGGAATCAGCGATACATCCGTCCAGGCAATTGTTCCCCACTTTTTTTTCCTAACGATCTCAACGATCGCAATTACACAGTGAAAAATCAACGTTTCTCCCCTCCAAATGGTCATCATCCGTTTTGTATTAATTAAAAAAAAAAAAAAATGTCCTTTATAAAAAAAAATATCAATTGTACAAAAAAAATCGGTTATTTTCCCAAGCCTGAGTTTCCAGACTTGACGCGAGAAGAATTGTGGACTCCGTTTCCAAAAGACTCAAACATAAAAATCTCTCACACAGTAAAAGTACTGAATATTCCCCGGCCCATTCACCACCGAATTCGCGTGTCTAATCCGAGTCGACCACCGCATTTACCGCTTTCTTTTGCAACGGAAACATTTAATAGCGGCAGTGTCTCGCCTTCTCGGCTATTCTTTTTCTCGGCTACGGTCTAATCGCCGAGGCAACGACTTTACCGTATCGCCTCGAACGCAGAGGTAATCGTACGCATCGCACTTGCTATCGACACGGTCGTCGTTCACCGTGGTCTCTCCCCTCGAACGCGATTGTTCCTCGTACTTCCCAGCCCGGTAACAATCGTCGGGTCTGCAATTTGCGAAACGTTACGGTACACCTCGAGCGTTTATCGTGCCACGGATCATTGGGGTAACAGAGTCGCGAGGTTCGCGAACGCGATCGCGACTCACGTGCCGACCGATGACGACGGGCCGCGCGGGGGAAACCTCGAATGACGACAATTACGAGGATGCCTATGACGCGCGCGCGTGTAGCCCGTTGTCCTCTCGGTGTACGTGCGATTCGGGCGAAATACGATGGCGCGGTCTCGACTGAACTCGCTCCCACTCCGACAGTCTTCGTTCCCACTGCCTCGTTTCAAAACGGCGGAAGGGATATCGCACGAATTTCATAATCTCGCCGAGCTCGCGGGGCGCCGAACGCCCGTTCGGAAACCGGTCGGAGATTCGCTACCGGTCGACTTGCTCGTATCTGTGCGATCTCATGCGAAATCTTTGAAATGTCAAATGACACATTTTTACGGGAAATTCGATATTGGGTCAAGATGGACCACTTTTACCACTGGCACATGGTGAAACAAAATATTTCGTTCGAGACGGAGAACGGTGATCCGTTTCGCCCCGGTCACCCCCGTGTACGGAGTAGAGCGGATGGTGGTGGGCAGGAGCATTAAAAAACTAGAAAAAAAAAATTGTAGGTTATTAAAATAAAAGTCCTATATCATCCTTATCCGCTTATCAATCACCGGCTGTCCTCGGGCACTCCGAAGTAGAATAGTTCAACGCAGCGAAACGGTCACGGCTCGCGATCGGGATGCGCGTCGGGTGTCTCGCTCGGGAATTTATTGCTCGACCAATAGACCGATGACATTCGTAGGAGGTATCGAAGAGAGGACAAAACGGACTGTCATTACTGATTTTTTATGCAGGAGGTAAAAAAGTCCGCGTTCCGGATGGAGAACGCCATTTCATACTGCCCCGATTTCCCTCGCATAGGAACTAAATCGTATCGCGCGGTACGCTGCAACATATTAAATTAAAAAAAAAATAATACTGGGCCATTAATTAAAATGAACGTCCTATCTCGGAATAAAATGGTCCACCATTGCTAAAAAAAAAAAAAAGCGCGCGTTCCGGATAGAGAACACCGGTCCATTTTACCCCGGCATTCCGATATGTTGGGAGTAAATTGTATATTGGTCGGGAAAAAAATATAAAAATTGAGGAAAAAAAAATTGTAGGTTATTAAAATAGAAGTTGTATCCTTTCTTATCCGCGTATCAATCGCTCAACTGTCCTCGGGCGCTACTGAGTAGAATAGTTCAACGTAGCGAAACGGTCGCGGCTCGCGGTCGGAATACACACCGCGTGTAAGCGCGGAAATTCACTGCTCGACACGACAGTACAGAGGAGGCTGTAAGCCAAGAAAGTGGAAATAAGCCATAAAGACCGAGTTTACGAGATGCTTGGTAGTTATAAGTTGCCCCCGAGGCGAGCAACCGAGAGCCGAGCACGACTGCCGACTCTCCTCGGGCGCTTCGTTCATCCGTTCGTTCATCCAGCAAACGTAAATGAATTTCTCGATACCTCCATAGAAAACGACTGACCGGCGCACTCCTTTCGGTCGATCCTCTTTCCGTTTCTCTCTCAACGTACAACCGGACCGATGTCCTCTCGAGGAATTCCACTTTTTTCTATCGACGTTACGATAACGCCGCTTTACGTAATTTCTCGCGCTATTAATAATTTTTTATTTCATTTTTTTTCTTTTTTCAACTACCTGAGATACGTGAGATTCCAGGTGGAAAATCGCCAGGGACTAACATTGAGAACCGGACCCGTCTCACTGATCTAGAAAAATTGTGCATTTCAATCGACAATTATCGGTGTTGGCGATGCGATTGGCAGCGCAATTAAGTTCCGGTTTCACGCCGGACCTGCGCGAGTCGCTTATTAACAATTTTTTTGAATTACGTTGGACTGTTGTGACTCGTGTCGGGTGACGAGTCTCGTACGACTCCGCAGCTAGCGTCGAACTGGTGGCCACTTACAGGTCCATGTTTTCGCACGTTTCTCGCAAGTCCTTTTTCGTTTTTGCCGACATAACCGAGTGGGTGTTTCGATCTCAGGTCGCCGGACAACATACTCTTACTCTCTCTATACTCGCTGCTCTCGGGTAGCGTGCAGCTCGCGCGTGTACGCCGGATACGCCAGCCCGATAACCGAGTCCCGGTCGCGTAAAACCCCGAGGAATCGCGAGCCCCAAGACGTCTTTTTCGCCAGTCGGGCGGGGCACGTTCCTCTCAACTCTGATCCAACCGACGTGATTGCGAAAAAGGTTTTTACGCTCAGCAGCTATTTCTCGTACGAAAAAAGCTCGCAACGTTTATTCCGACAAAAGCAAGTTCACAAAATAAACTCGACAAGAAATTAGGGGAAAAAAAGTATACAAAAAAAAATAATGGATATGAGATAATTTTTTTCAAAAACTACATTGGTCCCAGAAAGTAACTTGGAACGATGAAAAGAGAAACTGAAGGTCCGGCTACAAAAATCGAATAGGCGAAGGGCAGCTTCCATATTTTTGAACTGAGAATCACGAAACGTTATTTTACAGAAAAAAACAATGTGTCAGCGATAATTAGCCAATGTCATCGAGTGACAATATTTCGTTATTTCAACGAACGCTAACGCTTCTCAAAAGGCGCTAAAGTTCGCGATTGCAGTGAAACTCTCAACACCCGTAATTTCCCGCGGAGCAATAATCACTTCAAAAAAAAAAAAGCTTTATTTTTGTTCTCTCACAGGATTCTTTGTAACGCTTTGCGATTCGTAAAATAAACACTAGCGCCGCGTCATCGACGCGTTTCGGAACCGGGTCAAGCTTTATTTGCGGAAACATCGAGCCGCGACGACAGTCACGATCGCTCCTTATTCTATATTCGTGCGATTATTTATTCTCCCGATAAACACTTTTGTCGTGTTTGCTGGTAAAAGGCTTGTTAACGATACACCCCATCGAGCCGGCGCGCCGAAAGGTCTTTGAGATCTTGAGTCTCGTTTCATTGAATCCGAGCCTCTCCGAGCGAGCATATAAATTCAGGGTATCGAGATTCGGTTGGCTCGAAATACGACACGGGACCCACTGCTTACCAAAAAATTACCAAAAAAACAAAAAAAATCGAAAAGAAAGAATCTCAGTTACACAGCTTCTTTTTCCGTCGCACGCTCGAATCTCCCAACATAAAGAATCATGCAAATTCGGTAAACCCGACCGCATCGCCCGGAGCATTTTTTCGCCGACTCATCGATATGCAATCTAGCGCACAAATCGAATCTCTCAATAACCCAACGAACGAATCCTAATCATTATTAATCGAGACACGCTCCTGCGCCCCTCCAATCCGCGGGCATCGTTTTAGAGCCGTGTGTGCCTTACACGACGAAGTGTTTATCAGCATTAGCCGAAGCCGTAGCGTATCAGGCTAATTTGCAGTTTGATCTCCGGGTGCGAAACGAATTGCTCGATCGTCGAACAAGATTTTTTTTCGGGACTCTCCGATAGTCCTCGAACGGCGGGATGAGAATCTGCTGCTTCCCTCTCGTCCCTCGCAAACCCCGTTCTCGTCGCGTGGTCTCTTGTTCGCTTTCTTTTTTTCTTCCCCCGAAGTCATCGCCGTCGAGAGCAAAAGTGGTCGGGTCTGGTAGGGAGGGTTGGAGGTGGAGGGCTACGAATGTCCAGTGCTTCGCGGTATTCCGGAGCAACGTGAATGATCCTGGACGGGGGGAATCCCTTTCTCCTCGGTGGGTTGATAACTTGCGAAGAGACGGCCGGGGAGAGCAACGAGGGTTCGTTTCCTCACGGAGAGCCCCGATGGGGGCCTCTGCGCGTATAGCCGGTGCCCTGGGCTCTTCGTATATACGATCTACATGCTACACGCCGCGCCACACCTCGCTCGAATAAATTTACATGCGCCACGGCTCAATGAGACAAAAAAAAGGGACGAAAAAAAAGGGTAAAAAAAATGGTGAAGCATCTCGGGAGAGAATGTAATGAGGGAACGGACGGAGAACACACGGAGGCTTCGCGGGGCCGTTGGAAAACGGTAACATCACGATTCGTCGCGAGTTCCTCCCGTGCTGCGTTGACGCCTCTCGCGACGACGAATGGATCAGCGTGCGACTTACTATTTGTATTAGGTAGATGTATGGAAATGCGGGCAACGGATGTGCCACGAGGTCTCGCACACCGAGCGCGGCTACCAGAGTGGCTTCATTATTGCGTGATGTTCGGTTAATTAACGCAAACATCGCGGACTGGATCGTTAACGCTCCCACAGTCAACACGTGTCCCGTCGGCACACGGACGAGGTTTCCTCGTCCGGTTATCGGATGCATGTAATGAAGCGTGTTACACGCGCTGTGCCGACCGAGCGGACGGATTTGCGGTGGAAAGCCGGCGGAGGCGAATGACTGTGCTCAGGGTGATGCGACCACTTTTTTTGACGGAAACCGGAGGTACGATCTCAAGAAATCGATCGGGCATTCGAAGTAAGCGGCTCTATAAAGATCAAAGTCGATTTTTCGCGAAATTAAACAAAAAATTCAGTATAGAGAGCATTAATGGTATTTTACAATTTTCAGCATTAAAAAAGTGATTGAAGAAACCAAATAACCAATTCCATAAATATCCATGTTGACTCTTCGATAAGCCAGTTGGGGTGAATAGGGGTAATTCCGGTTGATGTGACTAGTTTTTCAAAGTAGAGAACTGGAGGTAGAATCCCGAGGAGTCGATCGGGAATCTAAAGCAACTCTATAAAGCGTGAAGTACATTGTTTGAAAAAAAAAAAAAAAAAAAAAAAAAAAAAAAAACTAGAAATCTTTCGTCGTATCAGTCGGACAGTAAAAATGATAAGACCGCTTTTTTGTAAAGCGATCGACTACAGCATAAAAAAATTGAAAAAAAAAAAAAATGAAAACAAGCAATTCCATAAACACCAATGTCGATTTATGAAAAAAAAAAAAAAAAAAAAAAAAATTATTTTTGCACGATAAAGCTGACACGACCAAGCCAGTGAATCGAGGTCAAATCCTTTAATGTCTCTCGTACTTCAAGCCGAGCGGATGAGTAACTCCGATATCTCTCTCTCGCCTAAATGCCGTCCTGCGAGTAAATCCTGTCGGTGCGATTGGAATTTCTTCGTTGTTCCATAAACTTAAAAACTCCTGAAGACCAACGATTCGCCATATCACCCCGGCAGGCCGTATCACCCTGAATTACTCCGATCATTCAGCGTGGGCGCTGGCCCGTTGGATCATAAAAATTAATGTGCATCCATTGTTACGACGCGAAGTAAAAGTAATGTCATCGGGAGAAGATAACGCCGGGCAACGTGTCGAGAAGTCCGAGACAAAAAATGTCGCACGGCTCCTTTTCCATTTTTTTTTTTAAACTTTGTTGAACACGGTAAATAGTGGATGGAAAGCGCAGTGGGGGACAAGGGCGTTCCCAGCGGTGTTAAACGCGCCAAGTTATGTGTCTGAGATGTCCGGCCTTTTGTTCCCGCGGTGGATGGAAAATAATGGGATCATAAAGCAGCCAACTTGCCGGCACGCATCGTCGTCGCCGAAGAGCCATTTCCCCCCTCCCGGATGAGGTACGATATTAAAATGCAAAAAAAAAAAAAAAAAGAATTATTTTTTTCTTAAATTTGTATCTCCACTTTGATCCGAGCCGGTGGGATGTCGTGGAATCCACGAGCGGAGCAGAGACACGAAGAGGATGCTGGCGCATGGTCCGCGAGCGGAACTGTTACATTATAGAAGGATCGTTTACGGTATCGATCTCGCACGTGTGCCTAGATCGGAAGCCGGCGAGCCCCGCGAGATTGATTCGCGAGATTGATTCCCGATAGAATAACTTATCTGCACCCGTCGGCGTTGCGAAGATTTATCGTCCGACCGATCGAGAGGAGGAAGCGTTTTGCGCGGATAAAAGCGTATCGAGAACCGGTAAACTGTATGAGTTTCAATTTGAGCGGAACGATTGCGCATGCGCACCTGACCGTGAGATCGGTGTCCGACAGTGCGACGCGTCCGGTTGCGATTCGACCGGATTCGTCGCCGTTTCGCATCGCCGGAGCAGATGCTGCTCGGCGGCGAACGGGCGCGCAATCTTGGATTCCCTCGTGATTAATTAGGGCGATAAATCGGCGTGCATTGTGCCTGGTTTGAGCATCGCCGTTAGCTGAGGATTTCTATTATTGGCTCGTAAAGAGTGATATAACTCGGTGAGCGAGAGGAGAGCGTCGACGCGTAAATTGACTCGGTGGCTGCGCAGTCGCGGTGGAGGAGTTTGTTTGGTTTATGAGGTCCATGAACTTGGAATGAAAGCCGGCCCGTCGCTTAGATGAACGATCGACTTGACTCTAATAAATCGCGCGCGAGATCGTGCACGCGCATGCGCCGCGAGGCGATAAATAATCGGTGAGACCGGAGCGCGAGGCGAGGCGACACGCCTCCGAACCGTTTTCTCCGCAACGATCGAATCGCCCTCGATACACGTCGATGCTCAATCACACGCGCTATTGAGACTAATTTAACAGTCAAACTGTGCGTGCGTGACTCGAGCCACCGAAACTCCATTAGAACACGAGCGCGGGCGGGTTAAGGCTCGAGAATCGTGAGAAAGACTTTTGGGGGTTATTCGATTGAGGGGGCCGGAGTTGGCCCAACGCCGGCCTTACGGAGGAAGTGTCGGATTTGATGGACCTTTTCCGAGTCTTCGTATCTCGAGCACATCTACGATCATGGTGCACCGACAGTTTCAGGATCGAATCTTAAGACGGATCGAACTGAAGATCGCTCTTCGGGCTGAACTTCGTTGCGTGACTAAGATATATCTCAAGTTCAGATTCAAGATCGCACCTCCGAAGGGGATATAATTGTTCTCCAGCGATAATTGCATAGAAAAGTCTTCAAGAAATTCGTCTGTCAGATCACCTGTTCACGACAGTGTCGTCAAAGTTAATAGCATTGAGATGCAGAGATGAAAAAATTAAATAACATCGAATTTGCGTTCAGACTTTGAAAGTTGGAATTTAAAATAGCCTTGAAGCGTCCAATAAACTTCGGGTCGAGTTACGAGCTTGAGTTCGATTTTAAGTTTCAGTTAACGTCTTCAAATTCGCCCACTAGTGCCCTATGTGCCCTAGTAGGTAATTATGGACAGGAGTTTGGCTGAAAAATCGCCAACATTGTGCCAATACTGGTCCTGTCAAGCGCTCTCACTAAGCTGCTGTCCGTTCCCAGCGTTCAAGCCGAATTTCAATGAGTCTCCGCTAATGCCGTCAATTAAATATCTTCGAACGGAGAAATGCTTGAGGACTGCATCGACCGATAGTAGTCGAATGTGTGGTCTTACAAGCGATCCTACACGCGCATCCGTCCCACGCAGAAATTCTTTACCAATTTCCTGATTGGACGGATTCCCGTCAGGTTCGGTGGCAAGCCTTTTCGGAGCCGGTTGAATAATGCATTCGCTCCGTGGTTCAGAATTTGTTGGACCGAGAAGAGCGGCGCGATGCTTCTTCTCGAGCAGGAGACCGCTCGGGCTACCGGTCGGCGCTTAGGAATCGTAAAAGGCGACCTGTGGAAAAAGAGTCCCTTAGATTTTCTCGGCGCACATACGTCACTCGGTGCCTCCATTGTTTCCCGTTCAATTAGGCTAACCCGCGAGGAATTGCGCAATGAAAACGATACCAGAAGTTTTTGTCTCCCGTTTCTTCCCTCTCGTTGTAGAACAAGCGACGTCCGGTTTAATGAAGCTGGATTACTTCTTTTTCCCCTTCGAGAGCCAAGAGCGCTCTTCTTTCCGCTGACTCCGCGCATTCCCCCCCCCCCCCCCACCCCCCTTCGTGATCCTGACATTTTGATCAAGTGCACTAGTGGCGCGCATCCCAGAAACCAACGACCGACATTTCCTTTACCGGATTCCTCGCTGGCTCTCTCCGGATGCATCCGCCAGTCACCGACATGCGCGTAAGTCGGGTACGACTGGAATCGCCGATGCAAAATTCCTTCGAAGAGTCCGGTGTCTCGGTAAGATCGCCCCGAGCTCCGTACCGGTGGGTTTAACGAGGGACAACGAGGGCTATAATGCCAGCCAGGATCGATCGCGCGAGGGAACGATGAAGAACGGTAATGGAGAAAAGGCCACGAGGTGTCCGTATCCGAGCCAATCAATTCGTCTGTCCGGTCGGCGCGCGCTCTCGGGCCTCACCTCACCCCCGGGCTTCTTCGAGCGAACGCGACTGCACCTAATGATGCATCAGTCCCGTCCGCCGTATTTTGACGTGAAAGGCCTCTAATAGGCCTGACCGTCCTCCCTCGGACGATCGCTAGGCCCGCATCGTGTCATCCTGCTGGGAGTGACACCCGGGACCGGTACTGGCCGTAGTTGGGCCGAGGACGGGCCAACGACGGGCCAGCGCTGGCCCGGCGCTGGCCATCGCGAATCACCTACTTTACCGATAGTCATTTTGCTACTTCGTCACCGCAATTTCGTTGGTACCGGCTCGGTTGATTTCTTCGCGACGACTGCTATCGACGACGATCCCGGAGAACATATCGCCTGCCCGAAGTGGGATCCGGCACGGATCTGTAAATCCGGAATTGAATTCTCGGTAAGCGAACATGAGTTTTTGTTTATCGTTCCGAGGATCGATGCCTGGAGTCGGTATCGGCGGAACGAGGAGGAGAGCAGCTCCGGTGATCGCGGTGAGGTGCACCGGCGTGCCGGGGGACCCTGAACAAGAGAGAAGAAGAGACCGCGTTAGAAGACTCGGAGAACCGGAGAGACACTCGGCGAGTTACGAAGATATACCCTACCGGTTCACCTCTCGGCCGGTCGCGCCCAACCCCCGTCGTCCTCACGATCAAAAAACCCTTAAAAGTTAAAGAACGACGCGTCGGGGCACACCTAGGGCCGATGTCGTTCTCGTGACAATAGACGCACGCCGGCATTTATAACGAGCGACGCGACCGGGCCCGAAGCGCGCGCGTATCCTTTCTTTAGTTTCTTCACTTTCTTCGTCCTTTATTTTTACTTTTTCTTTTTTTCTTTCTTCTCTGTGTCTTTTCCAGAAAATCCCCGGGTCGAACTAATACGCGGCGCCTGCGACGTCCCGCCCGAGCCACCGCGTGAGTCGTCGTTATCTTCGCGTGACATTAATCACGAGCGGAGAAAGGGGTGCGTCTGCGCGTTTCACCCTCTTGCGGGCTGACCCGCATCTCTCTTCATTTCGGGCGCTATCCATCAGCGATCGTCGACCGACTGGTTATACCGGTGCGTCTCTGGCAATGCTCCGGTCTCTCGAACATTGACGAGCCACGGCTTCGTCTGGTCGAGTGAGCCCGACTAACTTTTCTGGAGTTTTCATTAATAATCGCAAGTTGGGATCGCGCGTGCAGTTGGCATGGTGAGTGAGTCTTTTTTCCGGATTCACCGTGGTGTGTAACGCAGTGGAACGACGATATCGATACGGTCTTTCAATTTCAGGAGCGTGACTCTTAGACCAGTTACGATCATGCTTCGACCGGATGATCGTAACTGGTTGACCGATTACTTTCATCCATCACGGTGGACTTTCGTGGACGGCACGAATAATACTCGTATCTCGAGTGTAGATCGGAACGCGGTTATCTGCTGGACGGGAAATCGTCGCGATAGATTAGGAATTTTTTTTTATTTATTATTCATTTTATTTTTTTTCACCGAAATCGATACTCGACTATAAAAAGGATTGAGGTATAACGTTTTCGGGAGGATCGTACGAGGGTATCCAATTTTTTGATAAATTATACCGCCCGCTTGTAACTCATTGGGTCGAGATGATGAATTCCGTTTTTTCGAGTTCGATCGGGTATAAAATTAGAAATAGGCGACGGTAGAGGACTCCAGTCGTGGATTCGAAGGGGAGGGGGGAGCGCTCGGGTACAAAGAATCCCGCAGGTATCGGGTATCCATTTTCCGTATCGTGACCAGAGCTACCAAATATTTCATATCCCTTGTACAATATTTGCCACTCTGGTGAAAAGGTAACTTTTTTACAGCCTCCTCAATTTAAAGCCAGGTTATGAATTGTGCGAACTTTTTAATTTGTCGATTTTTCTAATCTATAGATGTCCACATTTATCATTTTTTTTTTAATTCACGAATTCATGGATTTTGTAAAATTTATTTTCACTAACCTTTAACAGCCGCGATGGACATTTGCGACTCCAGTGAAACAGCTGTATTTAAAAATTGTCAAATTTAATCCGAGTCATTAATCGCAACGTAAATGTATAAATTTGAAATTTTCGCAAATTTTATAGATACCCAAATTTTTTAATTTTATGAATTCATGAATTCACACATTTTCGAGTACCAAAATTTTTTAATTCTTCAACTCATACATATCGAAACCGAACCTTTCAGAAGTGCAGGAACTTTTTTGTTCGATTGATAGGAGGCGGACTCGGAGGGATAATTATTTTTTTCGCGAACGTAACACCTGCCATCGGTATTTTTCTCGTCACCTAATCGACCGGTAACCACCGAGCCATTGGCAAATATTCGGCAATTCCAGCTGTCCCCCTATATATCTTTGCTCGCTGTCGACCAATATTGAAAGTAGATTCAAGCGCCCTGTAATTACCGGCTTATTATTATAAACGTTTCGTTACTACTCTCGATACTCTCGGGGCGCATGGAATAAACGCGTTAGTCCTGTCGCCGATCTTCGCTCGCGCCAGCTTCTTCTCGTTCAGCCAGCAAAGCGAATGTTCGCCGCCGGGTCGAAATTATCTTGCCGCTGCGTCACGATTAGTTGGACTATCGATTCTCCAACGCGTACACGTATAGTTTCCAGCCCCTGTCTTCCTCGAGAATTTTTTTATTTTATTAACATCACATCGTCATTATCGTGCTCTTCGGCTTGTTCGGCCCGCAGTGTATACTGAATTTGGTAGCCGATAAGCAAACACTACCTTTGCTTTCCTCTATTATTATACTATAAAAATTGAACGAGCATTGGCGATTTTTCACTGTGGGGTCATTATCGAAATTAGAAGAGTTTATATTTATAACATACAATGCACGCCGCTGACTTTGGGCAATTCATCTCGCATCCCGTTTTTAAAAATCGATGTCAAGAGCAACCGCGAAATGTCGATGGGTAATAAATAAGCTGAATCAGGCAGCAATAAATTCAAAATTTGCAATAGCAATATTCCAATTTCGGATCCCGTGTTTCTATCGGAACAGCTGTTCGTATTCATCGCGGAAAAAATTAATCGCTATATTTCGATTCATTGCGAGTTCCATCATAAATGTCTAGACCGTGGAGTAGAGAAATTGCGAGGGTCCAGAAGAAAAAAAGACGGTTCCTACCTTGTGTACTTCCCCGCAGAACTCGACAGGCACCGACAGCTTTTGAAGATTCCATCTGAAAGCAAAAATACGTCCGATCGACGGTGAAAATTGCTGCTTTGTTGGACAATCAACTAAAAAACGGTATACAACATTTTTATTGCCATTAATCTTTTCGGCATCGTGCCAAGTCACTTGCAGCTCAATATTTCATTCAGACATTTCTGCAGGAGGCAAATTTTTATTTTTTTTAAATTGACACCATTATCAGCCTCAAATTATTTTTGATCGCACGGCTGCAAAATTAGATTAAAAAATATCTGTGACATTTTTATTGTCATTAATCGTTTCAGCATCGTCCCGTCGGACTCGCAGTTCAATATTTAATCCAGACATTCGGGTCAGAAGTTAAAAAAAAAAATGACCATTACCATCCTCAAATTATTTTTTACCGCGCCGCCGCTCTATACCAAGCCGCCTTATAAAGTCGACAATCTCTCGACAATACGGTCCTGTCACCACATTGATAAATGCTGTGACTCGGATCGTTTCAACTTCCCACTCGAAGCTGTTCGACTGAACACCGACTGTTCTCAAATTTCTCGTACGGAATCGACCCTTAAAATCCAAAGCTACTTCAGCCATCAAAGCCCAACCACAAGCGCCGCCATTAGCTTTAATGAGGATGAAAAGACAGAGCCAGGATGTCGCAGGAAAGGACGCTGGGGAGTTAGACGAGACGTGCACTCGATACGGTAGATGTCGAACGAGTCCGACGGAGTGAGCCATCGTTTATCATAATCACACCCGATTATTATGTCAGATTGATCGAGTTATCTGTAGCCGACCGGGGTCTTCGAGCCTCCGATATTCACGCCGAACCCGATCGCCCTCGTCACATCCGCCACTCCGTACACGCATTCCAGAATTTCTACAATTTTTTTTTTCTCTTCTATCTCATTCAATCTATAAATGACTCATAGAAAGATTAACCGAGGAATTCGATTCGATGCCAAATCGCCCGCCAACCCAGAGCCGTGAAGCGTGGGATTCTCAAACGCGCGGCCGGATTCGATTTTATTTATTTCTCATCATTTTTTTTTTTCTTTTTTTTTCTCGATCTCCTCGACCCCCGCGATTTCCTTTGGGATTCGCACAAAAGCGAATTGATTAATCGTAGAGCCGGCGAATTAATTCTCGTCTAGACAAACCGAACAACCGGGGAAATAATTAAATTTCGTGGCGCACAGCCAGAACACGATATCTCCGGTTCTCGTCGCTGCAACATAGACATTAATCGGCCTGGCCGGAGCACCGGACTAAACGATTCAATTGTGAATCTCGTGTGTATCGGGGATGATATATACCACCCGCTGACTTTCGCGTATTATAAAGAGACTGCCTCGGCGGATCAGTGACGGGCATCGCGGCGATGTTGCTCGCCGGAGCGTGCCGTTGACTACACGGAAAGGAAAGAGCGCGGCTTCAACGGCGCGCTGCTCTAATCGCCGTGCCGACCCGGGAGACCGGGCTGGCCTCTATCGAATTCGCTCTAGCAACAATGCTTCGCGCGACGCCCCTGTTTATCTGTTAACGGGTTGCCTCGCTCTAATCGGCCGTCCGGCTCGGTCCCCCGCTACGCAACGCTGCGTAACTCACCGTTCGTCCGAGATTCTCCGACAAATTTTTTTATTTTCATTTTTTTCCATTTTTTTACGCCCTCGATCGACACACGTGTCGTTGGCAATCGGCCGTCCGATTGACATATGCAGCCTCCCGCGAGTTCCCCCAACTATCTCCCGACGACTCTCCGATGACTCATCGATGGCTCGCACTCGAGAAATCATATAGCGAGGGGGGAGAGATATGCGACGATTCTTACTAGAAAGTTCCTCGAGACGTCTGCGACAGATGCCGATGCTAGGCGCGCTGCAGGGGACAGCGGGGTAAGATGGAATGCCGGGGTAAAATGGACCGCGCGTTTCAGATTATTAGATTTTGCTTGCAACGAAAAAAATTCTCTCTCGATCACCGGAGTACGTACTTGTTTGTTGGGGATAAATTGGTTGCTGTAAAGATCTGCTTCGTTTGAATAACGGACTGAAAGCAGTTGAATCTACCATCGGGGGTTAGTGAATAAAATAAAATGTACAATATAAAATTTTGAGTTTCAAAAATGCACTCGCGCACTAGTTCAGATCAATGTATTATGTCAATTTTTTATTCATATTTTTGGTATTTTCGCGCTCTTGAATCGACCGAGTTGCTTCATTGAAGAACACCGGTAAATCATTGAATGAGCGATCAATTCAACAATCGTCTAGCACTTACTAAAGCAATTGGCTGGGCGAGTTTTTTTTTTTTTTTTTATTAGACCAACTAATTCTTTTTTTTTGCAAGGACGGATCGCGAAAAATTATTACAATGGTCGATTTTTCTCCGCAGTTCCTTTTTGCCCCTCCGGGTTTTCGTTTTTGGAAGATCGTACTTTCTCTGGTCATTGACGGCTCGTCACAGAGCCGTTATCGGGTCGAACAGTGAAATGTACCACTTTGTAAACATTCTTTCTCCTCGGGCTCGATTTTGTAGAACGAGCGCAGTTACCGGCGAAGCGACCGATCCGGCAACTGGCGCCTGTCCTAATCGCGGATATTTTACCTGCGGTTTTTTTTTCTTTTTTTTTTTTTTTTTTACATCACTCTCATTTCATCCAGCCGGGTTAGCTTGGCTCCGTTTATGAGCCGAGCAGCTCTCCAGAGGGATGGAAGGATGAGTGACTAACCAGATGAGTGGTGCTTCAAGGATACAAATAGCTGCGCAGCCATAATCTGGAAGCGAGCCGTTTCCTCGGCGAGGGCTTATCCGTGCGCCGGGTGCTATTATCGGTTAAAGGATGAGCTCCGGGATTCTTCCTGTCAGGCGCAGGGCCTACCCCTCGTAAAATGTGTAACAATATATGCATCCGGATGTCAGAGTCCCTCGGTTCCCCTCCTTGTCTCTCGCGGCTCATTTCTCTTTCATTGTCTCCGGCATTCGCGCGCAACGAAAAATTGTTTTGACAGCCTACCAAGATTACTCGTCGACGAAAATTCGCTACCCAAGGTTCTTTTAACGATGACGACTGGGGTAAATTTTTTTTTAATTGTAGGCGATTCAATTTTGAAAATATTAAATACATTTTTTTTTGCACTCCCTCCACGATAAAAAAGAATTTGGAGAAGGTTTCTGGAACAAATATTCGTTTGGTAGACGAAAAATTTTACCGTGGATGGAAAAAAATCTATTCGTCTCCGATTATTGAATACAACATTATTTTTAAATCGATAAAATAAAAAATAACAAAAAAATTGTGGGAAAACCGATGTTAAAAGAAATAAATGTTTGTGTGGTAAGGGTATTTAAAGAAATTATAAAAATAAATAAAGAACGTGTTCATTTACGATTATCAACCATCGAATTGTTTTGTCCACAGGTGGTAAGATTTCAATCGGCGGAGTGAACCGGAGTCCGTTAACGAGGAGGCGAAGGTTGACCGGTGGAAAGTTCAGCCGCTCGTGCAGCAATTAATCGACGGTATCCGCGATCCGGCAGGTGTTCGGCGACTTGCCTTCCGCCTCTTCGGCCGTCAAAACAATAGAAGAAAGACAGGAAGAACGAGAAGACTCGACATAACACAGAGCAGCATCGCCGTAGCCCGTAAGAAATGGACTCGAGGAACGAGGACAAGAAGGCATTCCTGATGCGGCGTAAAGACGTGTAAAGATACTCGGGCGCTACTGGCACGCGAGGCTCGCGGTCCGCGTCGTCGCATCGTGCATTGGCTCGTGTGCAAACAAAAGAAGTCCACCTTCCCCCGAGGCTGAAAGCCCATAAAATAGAAAATCGTAGAAGAGAGCCGGAGCCACTCGAATCGAGAAGAAGCCTCATCACGAAGAAGTCCCAGAAGAAACCCGCGGAACGGTACAAATCCAAGCGGGGAGAGCGCCGGTAGGGCTGGTCCGCGGTCCGCGCGATCCTCTTGTGGCGAGCGATCCGAGATATCTGTCGCGTGCTGCCTCGGGTCTCGTCGGGTGTCGGCCGCGGAGAAGGAAAACCCGAGACGGGATGGGAATGAGAACAAGGGCCAGCGGGAAAGAAGAGTCAGGAACAAGGAGGCGGTGGCGGTCGGGACGATCGGTCACATCGAAGTTGCCGATGTTGAGGGACGGAACGGAGCGGACAGGGTTGAACGTTGCAGCGGCACACGGCCGGTGCGACTGAGTCGATCTTCGCTGCGGCTGCTGCGTACGCTCCTCCTCCTCCTCTGCGCACGTGTGTCGGTGCTGCTGGTGAATATCGGGGTGTGCGAAGGCTCCGTGTCCGACGGTGCGTGTGTGTGTGTGTTTCCTCGGCGGTCCAACACACCGCGAGTGCCGCGGCTGCTGTGCTCTGCCGCTGCTGCTCCTCGACACGGCGTGGCGGCGCGTGCTGGTGTGTCGGTCTTCGATGGTACGAGAGGCGAACTAAAGTGCCCGAACCCGAGAGCCGGAGAAGAGAGAACCGCGGGCACACTCGTTCAGTAGTTTCTCGGACGCCGCACCGGCATCATCCGACCTACGAGATAACCCCGGGCCTGTGTTCCGTCTCTCGACTCGGTCGACCGCGAGCGGCGAGTGTCGCTCCGAGGGATCCGATATATCTTACCGGGGAAGGCCTTTCGCTCCGTATGAGAATCGGCAACACTCGCTCTCATTTTCGCTCCTGGCGGTCGCGATCCGCGGACAAGCCCCCTTTTTCTCCACCGAAAATCCCTCCCCCCCCCCCCGCCCCTCTCTCTCAGAACGGACCGAGAAGACGGTTCTCGAGTTTGCTCCCGCTCGTTCTCCTCGCTCTCCCGCTCGTTACACAACGTCGGTGATATATCGCGCGAAATAAAACGTATTCAAAGATTTTATTGAAAAAAAAAAAAAAAAAAAAAAAAAAAAAAAATCAACAACAACAACAAAAGGAATAGAGATCGAAGAGCGAGACGCGCGTTCCCGACTGTCGTCGCGATGTTCGAACGCTATCGCTCGTGACATTTGCACCCCGAAGAAGGACAACCGAGACGATCCGTCGGTTCGAACTTCCGTACGGATGGGAAATTGATTGTTCTCGATTGCCGGCAATATTCACTCGCTCGGCGCTCGATCGAGGTCGATAGCCCTCGAGCCGGCAGCAATCGCGATCGGGGCAGCGAGCTCCGATGTGTTAAATTTTATGCTCTTTTTTTCACTCATTTTTATTTATTTCTTTTGGTTCTGCAGTGTCTGTGTCGTTCGAAAATTGATCGTGGCCCTCGTTCGCGAAGAATCATCGATGAGAGACGCGAGAGAGAGATAGAGAGAGAGAGAGTGGTCAGGCGTAAAAAAGAAGTAAAAAAAGGGATACGAAAAAGTCTGTCAGAGCGTGTGCCAAACGGATCGGGATAGAGAGTGGAGAGAGGGAGTTAAAGTGCGCGGCGGTGTCGAGTTTCCGGGCGTCGAGCACGCCCGCGGAGAATTTTACCGTGATATATATTGTTTGTTTTAATTTTTGTGTGATCGATCGAGGACGGGAGACGAAAAAAAAAAAAAAAAAAAAAAAAAAAAAAAAAAAAAATCTAGTGACGAAGCAGCGCGAAGATCCACGTGGTTCGAATCGTCGATGGAGCGCGAGGGATAATCGCCCGAGCCCGAAGACCGGTGAGGGACGAAACGGCGCGCACGGAGACCGTAAAGGGAAAACGAGTAGCGGATCGGGAGTGCGATCGGTGATTTATCGATCGAACGAAAGAAACGGAGTGAACGTTTGCGAGAACGAAAGAGATATATCCGCCGATGTTGAAGCCGTGGCGAGCGAGTGCAGTGACAGATAGAAGAGGGAAGTTATACGAGGTAACCGATAGCCCTCCGGAGCCGAGGAGCGCCGGCGATCGGCGCGAGTTCCGATGCCCCGAGGGCGCTAGGGAGAACGAGGATAAATTCGAGCTATCGACCCGGCCGAGCCGATCGGTTATGTCCCACTAGGATCATCGTCGGTGTAACGGGTGTTCCGCCGACTTGACCGGTAAAAGCGGCTTCGAGTTCCTCGAGGCTGATACCGATCGTTGGAGCCTCTGATCTCTACGAGAAAATAAAAAATATAAATAAATAAGCAGGAAGACAAATACCGGACCTCGAGCCGGTAGATAGATTCGCGGTGGATCGGCGTGCGGCAACGGTTCGTCGCAATAATGATGCGATATCGAATGACGGAAGAGGGCGTCTCGCCGCGATCAGTCGCGAGCTCCCTCGAAAGCCCTTATGGCCTCGTGAGTACCGAGTCAGGCTCATCGACGGGAGCGCGATCGGCGCTCGGATCGGTGACATTTTGAAACCGAGTATAATCGATTGTCGCGAGAGCGGAAGACGTAAATTTGAAAAAATAAAAGATAAGGAAAAAAAAAAAAATAAATAAAGATACGGGACGAGGAATAAATTAAGTGAGGGAGAGAAGGTGTGGACACGAAGCGTGGATGAGAGCGTCATGCCCGGAGAGATCGACAGGAGCGGGCCAAGGGTGCTTCTGCACTGCGTTGAACGTGCCGACTACCCGATATCATCCGCGCAGCCACCGATCGTCTCCTTCACCTGTCCGGCCCATCGAAGCTTCGCAATCCAGCGAGAGAGCCGCGGTACGCACGACGATCGTCGCGCCGAGTTTCCCGGTCCGTCTGCCGGGGAGAGAACCGTTCCCGGAAACGATCGGTGGGACGGGTTTTTCCGCGATGAAAGATCGTCACCGGTCTCGTCGACGTCCTCGAACGGCCTCGCTCTCGGGGACCAGCGGGACCGCCGTGGCCGCAGGAGATCCGGCGCCCACCTTCGAAGACGCGGCTCGACCCGAGGATGTTCACCGGATCGGCGGTACGACGACCACGTTCCCGAGGTCGACGCGATCACCCGAGACGAGGTGGTCGAGGCGCGTCCGTTCGAGGAGACCCGGACGGGGTCATCGCCGATTCGCCTCCGAAACGAGGAGATCGATTCGGGAACCTCCGCCTGTTCCTTAACCCGTTCTCACCGAGCGGGTGAAAACGATCCGGAGAGACTGGTCGAAAGATCGGCGATAGCGATCAGGCTCTTCGGCGGCTGCGGCGCCGATCGCGAGTGTCGGCCGATTCGTCCGACGATCGAACCATCAGCCGCCATCTCTAGTCAACGCTCGGGAAACGGGATCACTGACGATTCCGCGATCGGGGATCTTCGGGAGGTCGGACGGACGGAGAAGTGTCGTGTCAAGTGCGCGTGCGACGCGACGCGATCGTCGAAGAGCTGTGAGAACGCGAGGAGGGAGAGGAGAAGACGGCACGGGAGGGTCCAGAGCCGATCGTACCTTCAGCTGGCTCTGCTGCTGTTCCTCGTGGCTTTCGGGCACAATAGTCTGCGAAAATCGGGCCTCGCCTCCGGGCCCGGAGGAGGATCGGGCCTCGGCGTCCTCGCGATCGGCACGATAATCGGCGGGGCGGCCGCTCTGCCGATCGATCTCGACGCCGGCGTAAGGGCCGAGAGATCGGCGAATCTCAGTCACATTACCGGCGCCTCGAGGAAGATACAGATGTACATAAAGAATCGTCACCTACAGATACTGCCCGACGGCACGGTCAATGGATCCAACGACGACACCTCCGAATACAGTGAGTACCAATCTTTGCGTCTTCATCGATCATTCGCAACATCGAGCGTGCAGCAGCTCCGTGCCAGAGACTCGAACCTCCGATCGAGTTCGTCTTTCGGGACATCGAGTCACTTGTTTTGTTGGCACTTTCGGAACCGGTGAAATTTAACGATAGAATGCGATCGGGCCGCAACTAGTGCAGGAGCCCGATCCAAGAATACCCCGAAACCCGTGACTGTGGCGAAGCGCTCTTTCTCAAAAAGCAGACCGCGCGCTTCACCGAGTCAATTTAAACTATGAGCCAAACGGTTCGAGAGCGACTCGTTTATCCCCGTCGCACCTTCGATCCGTGACTGTTGTGTTCCACATAGGAGATTGTACCTTCCTCGAACCAACGATCGGGAGCACTTACGAAAATTATTTCATTGCGCGCAGAGCAAGACTAGGAAGCTCCGTAGCATTGCGTGACTGGCTCAATCTGCTCTCTCCTTACCGCGGATAAATTCAAGAACCCCGACACGGGACGGGGATGGGAAGACGCGCGCGACGACAGCCCAGCGGCGGATCAATCATCGCGGAATCCAGTTCCTCGGAGTCACTTTATTCCTAGATTCATTGCTGCGCGTCCCCTCGCGTTTCTGCACAGCTGCTCTGCAGCGTCTCGGCGCGCTCCTCGCCTCCGACCAGGAGGAGCCGTATCGAGATCAAACAATCGAGCCGCGAGGAGTGTTCTCGATGAGCGCTGAACGATCTAGTAACCTGTCCGGCCCGGCGAGCTTCGCGGCCCGGCGAGCTTCGCGGCCCGGAGGGCCACACCGCAACGATAATAATTAACGCCCGCTGCTCCCTTTTTCCACATGGGGATTAGCGACAATTTTCATCCCGAGCTAAAGGCATTCGAAGCGCTTCGACGTCGATTAATGCAATTCTCGTGAGATGACTGTTCGCCACTTGGCGCACTCGAACTTTATCGAACGCTATGCTGGCTATGCTGCGTGTATCGCGATAAAGCCACGCACGCAACTACGATTCAATGCCCTCGAGCGGTGGCCGAGGCGGCGCTCTCTATCAGCCGGTCATTACGCGGGGGGCGATTAGCCAAAGCCGGAACTGCCGGCTGAGTTCAAGAGGTTACGGCCTACACCACTGCCAGCTCCTCCACTCTCCTTCCGACATTAAATCTAGTGCACATTGTCCGAGGTATTAACTATTATTTTTCTTTCTACCTATCGCTCAATATAATGACCGTACTTTCGCACAATTTTTTTATTTAATCTTTTAGTTTGTTTTTTTTTTTTTGTTGGGTTTCCTTGAAAAAAAATACGGAGTACCGTAGGACGGGTTGTTCTCGGTCACGCGATCGCTGAACATTTTTCCGTGAGTGCGCATGAAATTACCGATCGTCTAATTGCAAGGATCGGGCATAAAAGGGAAGATGTTTGGGATGAACGGTGGTGGTTTATGCGGTTATGTGGGGGCCAGGTAGTGAATATGGACCGGTGCTAATGTCATTGATTCAACACTTCTCGGCACTTGGGCGATGTATCATTATATAGCCATCTATGGTACGTTACGCCTTGTCGAATATATGGTAATAAAAAGTCGGAAAGTAATGGATATTGGCAAAATATTTTTCAAAGTATTGAAGTTTCGAATATTGATGTTTCGGATATATCTTGGTAGTTTAAAATCTCAATGCCGCCAATACAGCATTAAAATAAAATCAAAAAGTAACGATAATTGAAAACTTATTTTTTCAAAGATCAAAGCCGCTACAGTTTTGCGAAGTCTAATATTTTTCAGTGGAACAAAGTCGGCTCCCTGAAAATGTAAATATGATCTCTGTAAATATTACCGAGATGAAAAAAAATATATATATATGAAAAAATCGAAAAACATTGCACAATCGGTGACTTCGTCGCGCCACCAGAAAGTCTCTCTTGTTCGAGGCAAAACGATCGAAAAATCTCGCTTGTCGGGACGATTTTTTTTTCTCGCCGTTACCTCATCGGTTCTCGTGTCTCCGTGGAACAGTGTCGTGCCGTTGAATTGCGAGAGCTTCCGGGTCAGCTGTGCGTATACGGAACCGCTGGAGTAACGAGTGCGACGCACCCGCACACCGAGAACGCGAATTGTGGCAGCGGCGACTACCGACATCGGGGAGCACTTTGTGCACCCACGCGGACGCAAACGGCCAGTGGCCGGTCGTGCTGCGTCCGACTGATCATTAGCCCAGTGCCTTGTAATTGAAATATCCCGGACGTTGGTTGGCTCGAGCGTTCCGACAAATATGTCGAATCGGCGACTCGGTTTCGACAACGCCTTCACCGAAAGAGCGAAGACGATTTTTCGTTCGGTCGCGCCGACTCGCTTTCCTTCCACCGAAAGTGTCTCGACCCTTTGGCTAACGATCAATTTAGGACCGCGCCTCGTGAAGATTGATACAGAGAGGACTCGCCGACACGGTGAAGTGTCCTGTGTGTCGTCAGGGTCGGAGACGCTCTCGCCCTCCCATTATCCAAGTAGACGCAACGAACACATCATCAATTTCGTAATCGACCTAACGCGTCGCATCTGACGGAGCTCTCTCGCTCTCGCGCGGTTAATGCGACACAGCTGTGGGGTCAGGCACCGCACAGCGAGAGCTTCGATCCGAACGGTTATGCCAGTGGCAGTCGCTCCGTTCGTATCAACTCGCCTGACCGACCGCGAGCTGCTGGCCGTGTGCCGATCTTCACTTTCCGAATCCTTATCCTTGAACGTCTCCCGCGGCTAATGGTCCGCGATTGATTTGCGTCGCGTGCCAGCCTCGAACACTCCGATTACGCCGATATTTACTCTCTTACCCGACCGAGTCGAGCAGACGTTTCGGTATTTGCTCCGAATCGTGAGACAAGATTTATCGCTACCCGATTTTACTGAAGCGACGCGGAGAACTTTCCAGGTGTCTTTTACCGACACGGAAAAATCGCTGCCGAGATTGATAAGAGAATCGGTGGAGATTACGATTTAAATGGGCTGGTGCGAGTGATTAATCGGTTTTGGATTGACCAATTTGTCGTCGGCTAATGCAGTTTCTGACACGACCAATTATTTTTCGGGCTTCTAAAACGCCGAAAAAAAATGGTCGATCGGTCGATGCTTTTTTTTTTTTTTGTCAATGAGCTCTTGGAAAACGTATGGAAATAATAGCGTAGGGAATATTCAAGTTCCTATGAGTCGAATTCTAACAAGACGAGTCCATCGCTCAGCCGTCTTCAGGGATATCGGATTTTTTTCTCGATATGACTTTCCAACCGGACCGGTAAGATTGAACCGAAGCGACCCGGAGAAATTTCCAGGTGTCTGCCGCGGAAGCGGAAAAACGACTTCTGGTCTGCCTAAGAAAATCTATCGATATAACAGTTTAAATGGGTCGGTCGGAGTGATTAATCGACTCCCGATCGACTAATTTGTTGACGCGGTTAACGTCTCGGTCTTTCGCTCGAGCAATTATTTCTCGTCTGTCTGGAAACATGGAAAACATTACCCGGACCAGCCGATGCTTTTTTTATAATGAGCTCTCCCATTCGTTGACACGTCTAATGCAGTTTGTGTCAATTATTTCTCGTCCGTTGAAAGTCTGAATGGCTGAAGCTGCTGCTCCCTTTAATGATCTCCCGGGAAAACGCATCGAGATAAGAGCGTGGGCGATAGACGAGCAAATCGCTCGTTCGTCTTTGGAGATCCAAGAATTCTAACTCTCAATACGATTTTCATGCCAGACCATACGGTCCAAAAATTTCTCCCTACACCATCCTCGCGTTTTGTCTTAGCTTTGAAAAAAAATTGTGTCGTTCCACCCAGAAATTTGCTTGCCTCCTCGTAGAGCACCCAAACTGGTCACGGTATCGAAAATCTCCACTATAAATTCAATGAATTTCTCCGTGACCGAGTTATATAATTTCTCCGAGATTTCGTCACCCCAAGGTGTCCTGGTAATAACCGGAATGGCGATTTTTTTTTTTTTTTTTTTTTTCAGGCACGTCGACCGACGTCGAATCGAGAAATCGCCATTCTCCGAAAGAGAATATAATGCGAAACTATAGTTGGAAACGGGAGAAGTTAATTCCCGATACGCGGGAGGACGCTCTTACTCTATTCCACGTACCCGGATCCGATCCGCAGCGCGCAGTACGTTCGTTACCCCTTCTAAGCCGTACTTATCGCTCGCAGATAAATCAGCGAGAAACTTTCATGCACCCAAAGTCACGTACGCTGCCCAATACCTCGAATCATCTCTTACGCTTTCGTTTTATTCCTTTCTCTTTACATCTCTCTTCGCGTCACACTCCACCCACTCCGACCCTTTATCTCCCTCGCTCTTACGGTGCGATAGAAATTTATGGATCCTTTGGCTATTGTCGTCGCGAGGCCAACTTCGTCATACTTAAGGCACTTATCTCCATAATTCACGCGCAAATTCGAGGTCCTTAAGGACTGTTACCTCTTCATTTTGCACCGACCATTATCGTCATCGTAAATCACTGACGTACAGTCCTGCGCGAGATTATCCGACTAACCGAACGAACAATGAAACTTTGGAAATTTGAATAAACATTGATTTTCGATTGACTCATAGAATTTTCCTTGGTTATTTTAACATTTTTATTTTCCGATTAAAAAATTACTCGTTGGCAGAAAAATAAAGGATAAAATTAACGAAAACTATTAATTTTTGTGACTTTCACCAGCATTCGTTATTCATTTTGTCCGCGATGGTGGAGTATCCGAGGTGTAGAAAATGAGAATCCTGGCTCCGTTTGTCCATTTATGGGCAAACAAATCCTCTGGTACCGTGTGAGTCACGGCATTGTTCAGAATTCTCGTTCTTTATTACGTACATTTTTTTTTCGTTACAAAAATTCATTCAGGTTGAATTAAATGCACGAGCAGTTATCGTTGGTTTTCTCGCACCGGTGGATAATCGAATGTGTATCGAATGAGGATCCCAGCTGTGGTTGAATGGACAAACAAACCGAATATCCACAGGTATCGCGTGAGTCATAGCATTACTCGCGGTTACTTCTCGCGAGCTGCTCGAACGAAATCCCCGAGTTAGGTTGGCCGAGAATTTTCAATCGTCGAGGAGAGATTGAGAGAGAGTAAAAACACAGGAGGGGTTTCAAGAAGACGGTTAGAAGACGCAACGGGTGCCTTAGCCGGTATGAAGGAATGCTCGGGAGACGATTTTTGTACAAAGCTGTTGCTCTTTGCCCGCTGCGACGCAAGAGAGAACGCCTAATCGGATTTCGTTTATTCGCCAGTTCTCCGGAACGTAATATAAAAAGTCATTCGCTCAAATCCCACTAGTAACTTATTCGCTTTGCTCCATAAGACTTCACCTTTTTCATTTTTCTTATTCACCTCCTTGTAAACATAATTTTCATCCGTCTTAATCCGACTGGCGGATGGAGAATTACTCTTGGCCTCCCATTGAGCAGCGGTCATCGTCTTTCTCGACGCACGGGCTAGAATTTTTTACGACCCTCGATTTTGAAAAACCCGCAATCAGTCCCGAAAATTGTTGACGCGCTGTCGGTGCAGTGGCGAAACGGCTTTCACGTCCTGCGACAAAATCGGTTAAGATCGTCCGTTTTACCTCACTCTGGCTCATTAACTTTGCCTCGCGAGATCTTTCTCTCCAATTTTTCTCCTTACCTCTTCCTAAACATCATTTTCATCCGTCTTAATCCGACCGACGAACGGAGAATAACTTTTTTCCTCCCATTGACGAGAAACCTTTTTTTCCGCGAGGAACTCGCATTTTTTACGATCCTCATAAAAAAATCCCGTCAGTCCCGAAGATTTTTGTCTCGATCAGGCAAAAAAAAATACGGTTCTTTATTTCCCGCGACAAAATCGTTACGAGAAACGGTCCATTTTGCCCCGAGTCACCGCATCGACCCACTCTGCCCTAAAAAAAAAAAAAAAACACAAATCATAGATGGGACAAACTTCGAATAAACCTTTTTTCAATATCACGCGCGGCACACGAAGTTGTTTGGGCTAAAGAGCGATAATAGGATCAGAGAGATTAATAGCGAATGGGTGAGGGCGAGGAAGAAAGGAGAGAAAAAACGAGGCGGGCGGTCCCTTGACGCTCCGGGAATCGTGTAAGCTAGCTCACGTTCGCGGGGGATTATAGAGAATAATCCTGCGGTAAAGCTGCCGACGCTCGTTGCATCACCTCGTCGAAAAGCGCTGATACCGTAAGATCGTATAAATCAGAAGACTCCCATCGGAAGTAGGAAGGAACCCGAGGAATCCGTGTTCTCCCGGTTGCCGCGAAGCGCCTGCCGTTTCTTCTTCTCTGCGTAGAGATAATTACAATTATATCGCATTCGCCAGTTAGCGGCCAGAGTCGCGAACGTTGCCGCGCGGGGAACTTACGCGAAACTGCCTGAGCGCCCGTGACTGCGGCCAGATCCGCTATCGAGCCGACCCAGCGAGGGACGAGCAGCAAGATCGCGACTCTCTATACCATTGACAGGGCTCGAGGGAGGACTTCTTATTCGTCCGAGAACCTGGATATCCAGTTTTTTTTTCTATGTTTTAGTAAATCCCGCCGGTTGCAACGACGACTCTCGTGAGTCCGCGGTGGCGCGCGTATCGCCGTCATAGGCGCTCTCTCAAGACTCCTAACGACACGGGAGAAGAGTCTCGACGTCGGGGCAAAAATAGGTTTACAACCCGGCAAGTAGGTATCGCAAATGCGCGGACAATGTTCTAGATAAGAAGAGCCATTATGACGCGTGACACCGACGACGAGAAAAAGACAAATGGAGAATGGCGAAAGAAAGAGGCGCTCGCGACCGAGCCCGTGGAGCAGTAATGAAAAGGCGGCTCGCGCTTCGGCGACTTAAACGCCCGGAACCAGTTACCGGCATGCGAGTTATATAGTCCCTACCACCTCCTTCCCGCCCCCTTCGGCAGCCCCCGCGGTAGTTCCGAAGAAACTCGTGAAACCGTTCGAATGTGTGTTTATCGCGGATACGGTGGGGAAGCAAAAAAAAAAGTCGAGACGGTAAGGAACGTCGATGATTCGTGCGGCGATAGACTCGAATTAGGGAAATCGTATCTTTGAGCTATGAGTGTGTTTATCGAAATCGTATCTCTTCGGTATCGGGATGAGTGTTTGTTGAAATAAAGGTTGACTCGTTGACCGAGCGAATTACCGGGAATATTTGAAAATTCGTTGACTGAATTGTGTCCTCGCGTGGGACGTGGATATTTCGGATGTGCGACGGCTGTTTTTAAAGGCAAATCGGTTTATAACGTTTGATGTCTCAATTATTTTTTTTTTTTTTTTTTTTTCAGAGTTGAAATAAATGTACATCGAATTTTTTTATCGCTTCCATTTTTCAATATCGGTGACAATTTTAATCCGCAATCGTTCATGGGGCGAGGACGAGAAAGAATGGTGACGGTTCCGATTTTTTATGTAAAAGATTTGAATTAGTGAAATTATAGCTGTTCGGTATGAGGATGTTTATTGAAATAAAACGCAGACTTGTCGACCGAGCGAATTACTTTGAACTCACATACGCAAAGTTTGTTTATATTCGCGTGAATTATGACATCCTGCCGGTCATATATATTGTTGCGAATATATTCGGTTACGTTACGACTGCTCGGTAAGGCACGCCAATTTATGTGTTTAACATATCGATTTAAAGAATCCAAATTTAATGATTTTTTTATCGTCGCTGATTTCAAATACATCGTGACGACTGTCTTCGAATTAACAGCGATTTACATCTTTAATGAACCAATTTATAAAAAAGAAGCTAGGCATAACTCGAATATCATTATTCGGCAGACATTTGATTTCCATGAAGATAACTGAATACCAACCAGTATTGCCATCTTCAAATTCAACACACTTGGATAGTTTTACGATATAAATGAATTAAAAAAACAAAAAAAACGACATTCAATATTACACGAATATGATTATTCTACATCCATCTGATTTCCACGGAAATAACCGAGTACCAATCACTATCTTATCTTCGGATCAATTTCGACATATTTGGATGGTCGAAATATCGCTATCTATTTTCACCGCTCCACACCGACTTCCGGCATTGTACACATCGAGTCTCGATCCAAAAAATCTAAAATATAAATCAGTAAGAAAAAAAAACAAAGCTCAACGTCACTTAAATAAAATTCTTCTGCATACATTTTATTTGCCCAAATATATCCGAGTAATTTCGAGCCTGAAGCCCTGCAATAAAATCTATGAAAAAAAAAAAAAAATCTAATGTCACTCGAATATAATTCTTCCGCAAACATTAAATTTACGCCAAGATATCCGAGTACAAAGCAGCGTGCAATCTTCAAACTCGACATATTACCATTCCGTTACGTCAAATCGAGGCAATCCCCCGAAATAGCAACACCGAGAATGACGCACGCGTTTCCGCGAACCCGATAATTTACCAGCCGGGAACGAAAATAATTGTAAAAATTTGTTTATCGAGCCGAGAGTCGAATCCTACGGGTGAATTAATGAGCCGCTCGGTAAGTTACGGACTCGGCTCCTCGCACGCCCGAGACACATTCTAATTGGAACACGGTATCGCAATCAGGCGCCTCGTGCCACTGCTATGTTAACAATCACCCAGCTCATTTGTAGTTTTCGAGTACGAGCCGAAGGGGCAGGGGAGGAGCGGACTCCCTCGGTATGAGAGCAACGCCCGAGCGCATTTCTCGTGTAACTTCGTGTGTGAGTCTGATCGCCTCGATTGCGTAACGAGGAAGGGTACGAAGACGTCTTCCCGACGTCTGGGCGGTCTCGCAACGGGAAGAGATAGGCGACGTCGAACGGAGACCGCGCCGCGACTTGAGAGCGCGAAACCGAACGGTGGGGAGTCCCACGGAAGAGACGAGAAACGCGGAGGCGCTCGACAGAGACGAGACTCGTCCAGCCTAGAGCGATCGATCTTGACAACGAAAATTTCAAGAGCCTCGGTCAACAACGGCTCGGCTAATCCACCTCGGGCCGACCAATAAGTCACCGTAACGATCCATTGTATATTGCGGACTCGCAAACTTATCGGTTGGATTTTGGGTGTATAAATTGTATCGGGCTCGTCGCCGAAAGAATTCGGAAAACACGGCAGATAAGCTTCTTTTTGGAACACCTCCATTTTTGCTCGGGGAAAAAACGAAAAATTGCACGGCTAATAATACTTGGGGCTTGAGAGTTCTTTTCGCGAAGCTGGTGCGGAGCTCGTCGCGAGGATTCGATGGGAGGGACACGTGTCGAACGGTGAATTTGAATTTTTTTTTTTTTTTTTAATCGATGCTGTTTGAAATTAAATCATTCTTGTGAATATAAATGTTTTAAATTGTGATTTTGGCGGGGAATGAGCGGTGGAGTTTTGTGGGCGTTGCTTGTTGAATGTAGAACTGCGCGTTGGAGTATCGGAGAGTAAATCGCTTTCGGAACGAAACCCGGAATCCAGGGGGCTTCCCTGCGCTCGCCCAGTTTATCCGCCCCGGACGATTAATTCGTAGGACGATCATTTCGAAACAACGAAATTACATCTTTTAATTTCGTACCGTTGAGAGTTCCTCGGAATTCCTCAATTTTTATTTTTGGTAAAACAAAAATTCCGAGACTCCTTTTTCACGAAGAATTTATACCCGGTGTCCCCTCGTCGTGATAATCTAAATCGCGCGATAATCTAAAATCCAACATTATTTTTTATTTGAAGAATAAAAGATATTTTTTAAAAATTTCATAAAAATAAATGATCAATAACGATAAAATTAGGAACAACGAAAACAGTGAATTGGGAGACAATAAAAGTTTGTTGAACGTTGCTAAGCTCGAGGTCTCGGAGAGGAAATAATTTTTGGAACGAAGCGCGGAATCCGAGGTGCTTCGCGGTCTGCTCGCCCAGCTCGGGCGGTCCGATCGAGTCGTGGGAAGATCATTCCGAAAGATCGGAATTATGTGTTTGAATTTCGTACCTTTAGGAGTGCGACGAGTACGGAACCGCAGCTTCATTATGACAAACGTCTTGCCTAACAGTGGATCGTCGACCTAACGGGTGGCCCAAAATACCGAGGTACTAAATATAAAGTCCGCCTGGCTCTGCGCTGTCGTGAACGTCCCGATGTCGCCGAAGAATCGCATTCGAGTCTCTCTCCCGCAGCCTCCGAGGTTCTTTGGCCACGGTACGGGAAAACTTCGCCTCAAACTCGTCTCCCATTGAACGTTTCACCTGTCGCGCACAAAATTCATTCGACGGCTCTCTAAATTAGCGTCGTTAGAACGACCCCGCTCCGTGCAGTCACTCGGGACCATGCACGAACAAACTCGACGTGGATAAACCGTATTCTTTGTTTCACCGTTCGATCGAAGAATCGCACGTCGCATCAGAGAACGCGCTTCTACCTCGAACTGGAAGAGCATGTATGATTTTTTTTTTTTTCAATTCCGATACGGATACAGATGCGTTTGCGCAATAGAAATAATTATAGAATTTTTTGAAAATGTTTGTAAAATTTCGTTTATCGGTATATCATTCTATTGCATATAAGAATACAATATGTGCTTAAAATACTTGGTGTATTCACCGAGTTCTGGTATATAATGATAAACAAATTTGTATTCGTTATTTTTGTATAAAATACCAGACATTAACAGTTTATTATTTCCGTCCAATGCCCATCGAATTTATGGAGTCCGGCTCCGTGAATTTTTTATTTTTCCACGTTTATTATCGACACCCACGACGCGGCCAATTAAGCATCCTCCGATGAAATCCAATTCCGCGCGTTTTGATGGAATAATAATTGAGGATAAATTTCGATCGGAAACATAACGAGCCCGCGAGGGGCGAACGGGTTCGTTTCGATGCGTTCCCCGGTTCGAAAGAGGAATTGAGCCGTTCCCATAAATCATTCCGTGAAGGATGCATACGCTGATGACCGTAGCGCAACGCCTCGTCCTACGAATGGTTCCACTGCGCGTGGCCGCGCGGCGAACTACGGCCGATCGGATACCCACGCGAGCATTTCAATTTACATACTTCCGATAAGTTTATACGCTCTTGAACGACATAAATTCTCGTGACTTGTTTACACCGAGGGAGCTGCGTAAATGTATCGACGCGCTCGACGAGAGAGCGCTCTCGGCTAGGTGGAGAACGGAACACCCCGAGGCCGAGAAGCCCAGGGAGGATCCGCGCACGCATCCTGCTTTGCGCAGGGGGAAAAGAGAAAGAGGGAATTAAGATAATCCCCGAGGGAGTTGCGCCACTAGATTCACTTGTACGATTCTTTGCGTATCGGTAGTCGGCCTAATCATTGTCTCGCTGCGCTCCTTTGCATACTACGCTCGACGGGGTCAACGACCGTCGGTCCGCACCGGCGGCCACGTGGCTCGCATCACATGCCGCCCCTTCGCGCCGCGGCTCTTTCAGCAGGGATTTTTCTTTCCGAACAGCACGAACTTACGGGAAAAAATATATATCGGATTTATTTTCCGCATGTTTGATTGATGCGAATAATTTTTTTTTCCATGTATTTTTTCCAATGTATCTTTAATCCGGTATCTCGAAAAAAAAATTGCCGAATGATATTGCATCGAAATAAAATTTGTTCAGGGACAACATTAATACAAAGTTATTTGAATAACCGTTGAAAAATTAATCGAGAATTTTGAACATTTTTTATTCAGTAAAATGTGTCGATCGGTCGAGGAAATTGTTGTTGTTTTTTTTTAAAAACTGTAATAAATTTTCTTAATAAAATGTATATTGTATGATATATTTATATATGTATATTATAACGAAAACGGAGCTGTCTATTCGCGAAGGCACACGATACTGGTTAGGCTTGACTTTAAACGAACGTTCGATCAATCGTCATGTAAAACAGTCTGAGACGCCTGAACGAACAGACATGTGACAGTTCGAGCTCGAGATATTTAACTCTGATTGTACTAATAATATCCGCTTCCAAACTAAACACCTGCGTTATTCATTCACTCGGTTGTTACAGTGTATATATATATATATATATATATATATATATATATATATATATATATATATATATATATATATATAATACCTAATAATAATTTTTGAACCCCCGCACGAACAACTTTTATAAATAAATAATGAATTGTCATAGACGCAGCTCGACGCGTATTCGATGTACTACACGTTGACTGAATTCAATGCGATACATGTTTGTTCCCACGCGAAAATCACGAACGACAAAATAAAACCCTACGGAGGGTTGCAATTCCGGTCTTCGACGCCATCCGCGGCCGCGCCTCGTCGAGCATTCTTCGGCTCGGCTTTTCGATCAGCCAGTCCTGGGGCGGTGTCTCGGGCATTTTCCTGTTTGGCCTTGACCCCAAGAGAGCTTCGACGCCTCTTGTTACCACCGGCCATAAAGTCTCGTGGTTACGCGACTCGCGGTTTATCGACACGGCCAACGGGACACGCACCGGGAGTAAAAGGCGTCCGCTCGTCCATAAATCGACCGAGCGTTGATAAAGACACGGTCACGCACGTTATATTTCACAGCGAGTTCCGCAATGATTATCGACACAAAAAATTCGTCTAACCGGCAGGAAAGAGGGTAAGTCGAACAGCTGAATCTCAAGTTTCGGTCCGTCGTTGCGCCGACACAGATTCGAGCTTAACGACAATGAAAAAGATTTTTTTTTTTTTTTTTTTTTTGCCGAAGAGTCGGTCAATTATTGGCCGCTGTAGCGAAACGGTTCACCTGATAGCAATCGAATGTGCTCGAGAGCGTAATGGAGGAAAAAAAAACACACACACACACAAAACGTGTAGAAAAAAGTGGTCCACAGATGGACGAGGGTCGCTCAGCGCTAACTCGATACAAGCCATTGTGGCGAGCGGAGCTCCTGAGGTTTGCCGGCTTTATGCGTATTCTCTTTCTGGTCTTCCTCTCTGGGTTAGTGGGAAAGGCGCTTGAGTTTCTATCGCTTATTATGCTTTGGTAAACGCAAATGGAATTGAAAGTGCCGCTCGTGCTCGCATTGTATAAAAACCGATGGTTCTCCGTGATTTTTTTCCCTCAAAAAACCATCTGCGCCACCCGGATTTTGGGACTTTGGGTCGTGGCGAAGACTATCGGCAAGTTGGGCGCAAATAAAAATTCGGCGGACAGAGAAACAGGAGAGAAATAGCTGAGGAATAAAAATGAAATCATCGAGAATATCCGAAGCGCTCCTGTTAATATCAGTCAAACGTGTTTCGCACACGGAAGAATCTGATTACTCGTCCTTTAAATTTTCATCGTTTATTATGTTTTGGTAGACGCAAATGGAATTGGAATTATCGCTCGTGCTCTCGTTTTATACGAACCGATGGCTGTTACGGCTTTAAAAAAAAATTAAAAAAAAAAAACCATCCTCCACCTGGATTCTGGGTCTCCGGTTTCAAAATTGCGAGCCAGTCGTCGCGGAGAATTTCCGCGAGTTGTGAGCAAATAAAAATCTTGCGGCCGGAGAAACAGGCGAGAAACAACCGGAGAATAAAAATGCAATAATCGAGAATATCCGAAGCGCGCATGTTAATATCAGTGAAACGTGTTTCTCACACGGAAGAGTCCGATTACTCGTCCTTTAAATTTTCATCGTTTATAATGCTTTGGCAAACGTAAATAAAATTGGAACTGCCGCTCATTTCCTCACGAGACTCTCACGGCTTATTCAATTTTTCTTCTCACAAACCATCTGCGCGACTCGTCTTCTAGGTCTCGGATTTCGAAATTGTCGGCTACAGCTCGGCCGAAAAAAAAATGGCAGCGATAGAGAAACAGGAAAGAAATGAGAAAAATAAATAAAATCATCGACGATATCCAAAGCGCGCCGGTTAATATCGTTTAAACGTGTTTCACGTGTTTCACACACAGTACACGCTGATTACTCGTCCCTTATCTCGCGATACACTCGCGGACAATCTATAAGACTCGAATTCAATTAGTTATCCCTCGAGAGTGAGATAGAGCAAAGTGTAATGAATAATTCGCCAATGTTGTACTCGTAAATTGAGATTAAAGCTTGTCCATTGAAAACTATCGTTTCGCTGCCGCCTCGAACAGCCGAGATAAACGGAATCGTTAATCGAACGACTTTTAATCGAACGACGAAATACACACGATACCTTCGCCGTAGTAAGTACGGAGGGCGAGGACGAGCCCGACCATTAAATATCGCCGCCTGTCCGACTCTATTTTCCGGATAAGCGGATGGCTCGGGAACGCCGTGACCGTTGAACGGTCAATACGGAAACGGCCGGAGGATCGAGAGCCCGTTCGATCATTGCTCGTCGAGGGCGCGAAGCCGGAGGTCTGCTATGGAAAAAGCCCCCCTCGTTCCCTTCACCCGCCGGTCAACAGTCTCGCCGTTTTAATCCAAGATAACCCGCTCGCTGGCACCGCGGGACGGAACCCGTTTCTAACTTTTCATGGTCGATGATAGGCGCCTCTCGTTCCACTTTACGACATCGAATTAACCCCTCGCTCACGGGCTCGCACACCGGCGCCGCGGTCCGCAACACACCGCACGGGCAAACTAGAATGAAAAGGCATCGTTCGAGTATGATTCGAGCCCTCGGCTGGCGCGATTGGCAACGAGAATCACCGGGAGTATTCCAGCTCGATCCTATCCGAACGGGCGAGCACTCGAGACCATTCGAGTTCTTCATCGAAGCCTCCTCCTCTCCGAACTTTCGACCCCTCGCACCCCCGTCGCTGGATAGAGCGTCGAACTCTCGCGGGATAGCTCAAACAACTATTAAATCCATTAAGCGTAATTGGAAAACTCGCGAGGACTATCGTGATCCTCGCAACCCATATAATTCCCCGTCCGAACCCTCGACCCGGTGGTGCGGCGCAGTCTGGAGGAATCAAACAACTGCTGATGAATGCTGCGCGCATCGCTGTTTCAGGAAAATTAGAGGGAAATGCGAACATTCGCGGATGGGACGAAGATGTAAAATCATTGAGGCTGAGGAGATTTACTTTATATGACGGTAATTCCGATATTTTGTGGAAGAGTCGACGGGGAAAGTTCGATTGATCCACCGGAAATTTCATTTTTATTTTATGGCGATGATTCGTTCACTTTTTTTTGGATACGCAGGAATTTTATCGGAATTTTCAATTTCACTTTCAGTTTATTCTTTTATGTGAGAAATATGTGTACGAATGCGAAAGATAGTTCGGATACGAAAGTAGAATTGAAAGCATTTTTATTTTATTCGGTAATTAATGTTTTTTTTTTTTTTCGTTTTTTCATCATTGTACAAAGCCTGTCCGGTCTCCGCCGCTTTGGCCACCCATCCGGTGTTGCGTCGCAGTCTCGCGGAATAGCTCAAACAAGTATTAAAAGCATTAAGCCTAATTGGAAAAGTCTCGAGTACTATCATGATTCTCGCAGCCCATATAAACCCTCTTTTCACCGCCTCCCCCCTCCGTACCCCAATCCTTTTGCGCGTCAAAGCTCGGTAACATTTAATTTTCAAGGATAATTATAGTACCGAGATGCTCAACTACCTGTCCAATTTTCATCCGCCACAGGTGTTGAGGTCGCCGAATCAATCTCCCGTGTAAAACGAAAATTGATGATAATCGATGGTCAATCAAATATGATGGACCAATTATCATTCCACCGGGGCTGAGGTCCGACGCTCGGTGGAGCCGCGGTCCGTTGCTCGGTCGTAGCTCCGATACTAAATACTAAAAGCTACTGATTATACCGGGCAACGCTCGAGGGGTTTTTCTCGATCGTTACGATTTCTCTCCCGGTCGTGTACGGAGAGACTCGGCGTGGAATAAAAAATAAATAAAAATAAAATAAATAAATACGGTGGAGAGGTGTGAAGATCGCCGGTCGGCGATTCTTTGCGCTCGCTTAATTTATCCGATAATTTATGTCGATCGCACCGAACGCCCGATGGTGTACACGCTCTTTTATTCGAGTCAAGCTCTTCGCAAGGCGCCTCCTCTCGCTCCGTCCCCGGGCCACGGCCTCACGAATTCGTTCCTCGCACGTACGAATGCTAAATCACTGGCTCGTTTATCGAGCCGGTGGATCGACGTAACGAGTAGGTGCGCGCTGCACTCGTGAGTTCGATTAAAAAAAAAAAAAATGAGAGTCAAGAAAAAAGAACGGTAAATAAAAAATAAAGGAACAAATAAAAATGTCTCGAATCGTCGATGCCGCGTTCTTCAATGCGCATCGGGATCGATATAATTGGCCACCGGACAGAAAGACCTCGCGTGAAATAAAGAAAAATAAATGCGAGTAACGAATTTATTTTATTTTTATTTTTTTTTTTTCATTGGCTCCGACTATTTTGCAAATAATTGCACCGGTCAGACCGGACTTCCGGTCGGTTCGTACGTTGAATGCGAATCGAGGATCGTCGCCAAATTCGGAAAGCGACCATTCATAAATTCTTTCACTCAATCGGAGTCGTCCGGCCATTTGCGTGACGACTCGTTAATATTTCATCGCGAAACTCCCCGCGACTCTTTCGCGTTTCTCTTACCTACGTTTATCATTAATATGCATTTAGTTTTTTGTATCTCAGCACGAAGAAGCCGACTACTCGAGTAATCGGATTGAGAGAACCTCGGTGAATTCCACTCTGAAGCGATATCGAGATCTCCGGCTCGCGTGTACGCGAGGTGTTACAGCATCAAAGCCCGCTGCTCCGCACGAAGGATTTTCACGGAAGCGACCCGAGGAATGACGCAAGATTCTCATCGGGACAAATATTTTCTCACCGGGATGACAAATGAATCCACCGAATAGATTAACAAACAAGCGATAGTGGACCGCACCTGCGAGTCTCCTGTTTCAATCTCCGCTACGCCGAACTTGAACTTTCTCTCCGTTAAAATTAATCCGACCCCGAGCGATGAAAATTCCATAATCTTTTTTAATTTATTCGTGTTGGCCACGTCGAGCACGGCCTCTCGAGATAACGATCCCTCATGTATTTACGATTAATTAACCATTCATAAATCCCATGAAGAAGCATTAGCCTATCTTCGAGAATTCGCTCCCAAGCGGGTCTACCGAAGGGTTGAGCTTTTCGGTGCGACAGGTGAAACGTTATAAAATTTTTTTTTTTGATTATGAATAAAAAAAAAAAAAAAAGTCTTGTCGATGACGAAATCAGCCGCGATGCGCAGTCCCGGTTGTTGCGACGTACGCCGCTTTAAGAGTAAACTATGACACGGTAAAGTTCCTTCTCAGAATAGTCATAATTCATCGACAGCAGCGACGTTGCGCTTCTCGTCCGTTCTCCGGACTCTCTTCGGGCATCGACTCTTTTCTCGTGTATATATCCTCCATGCATCATGGGACACGGACAGACACACGTGCGTGATTTGCCGGCGTGTCAAGTTCTCTCGTCGTTTGACGACGAGCGACCCGAAATAAAACCAACAACGAGACCCTTCGGGCCGGTACGACTCGTAAAAGGATGTCTTTCAGTACCCGAGTCATCATAAATATTTCCACGGTTTTTACTCCGACCGTATCTTTTAACGATCGCCCAATACTATTTTGATCCAGCTTTGTTCTATCGCGTTTCTACATTCTCCAGCTCGCCTTTCTTACTGGTCGGAAGCAGCTCTTAATAGAATAGTAACTGTGCAAATAAACCCACCTAAAGCGAAACGTAAACGCGAATATATCAGCCCGTTGACTAGCCACGAGTGGAATTGTACGTGCTATGTATATCGGCGAGATCGCTCGAGCGATCGGTAATTCTGTTTCCGAACAAGGTTACTCCAATTCCACATGGTTTTATCCCAGACGAGTGGGCGAACGAAATTCAGTAAAAATTTTCTTCGACGCGCAATCCGACATCGAGAAAATAATCGTGTAGAATTCCATTCTCGACGAGTAGGATAATCAGCTCCGTTCGATGGAGAATCTTACACGCGTACGATCGAGTGTCAAAAAAATAATCGTGTAGAAAAACGTTGATCGAGCAAGGGAGACGCAGTAATTCCTTTTTTTTTTTTTTTTAATATTTTTGATCCTATTTCCCGTTTTATTCTACACGAGTAAGCAATGGAAATTAATCGTAATCGTATTCCGACCCTCAATTCCACATTCCATGATTCGTACACTAGAAATATTTAACATCGCGTAAATTACCGTATAGAATCACCATAGAATTCTACACGAGCAAGATAATTCGATTCACTCGTCGATTGAATTCTACAGAGTGATTTTGCTTCGAGGAGAACGACGCTCGTATACAAGTGCAAAAAAAATACAATTCCCGGACATGACTCGTGTAGTTTAGGTCTCGAAGATGTAAGATCGGAACCTCGTTAAAAAGTGTTACACTCGAAGCGCCTCCGAGCGGAGGTGCGCAATCGTGAACGGGGTCGTGAACTCTCGCGGCCCGCCGCTGACGATGCATAAACGCACGGTGCATTATTCGGCCCGCAACCGTGAATAATTACAACGAGTGGCGTTCTGTGTACCTACGCGAGTTTGCCGATCTCCTCAGGTACGAATGTCCGACGGAACCGCCGTACCTCATAGAGCGAGGCGCCTCTAAATCAGCGTTTATTACGGAGCCACCGGCTCGTTCGAGGCTCTCTCACAGCCCCGCCGTGAGTCGTTCCGCGAAGGAGACGGTGCTGGATCATCCTGGCGTGTCCGAGGTTTGCCCGGCTCGCTGTGACGAATAAAAAAGGCCCCTCGAAAAAACTTGCAACCTCTTCTTTCATCCCGTTGATTCCTCGCTTCCCGTACGGAATCTTCCGCGCTCGGCGATCGCCAATGGAAAGCGAGAGCCGGAGAAGAAGAGCCTCGTCTGTCGCCCGCTGCGTTACAAGTTTGCCCCCGCGAGTCGAGTGAATTTCGGGAGTCCCGAAACGGCCCACCACACGCGCGCCACCCGGACCCGAGTAAGATGTTCCGAATTTTTTTATTAGAGTCTCCGCTCGCACGCGTGAATTCGATGCTTGTTGCAGCTCGATCATTGTGCGAGTTCCACGCTCCCAGTCTACGGGAATTCCGAGCTCGTTCGATTTACATATCGGCGAAGAAGCGGTTGTGGGGTGGGAGAGAAGCGGCTCGCGGCTGTCGCGGATGCGCGCGTCCGAGCCGGCGGCATTCGAAGAGCGGCGAGGAAGCGAGCCGAGCGAAACGACCCGGAGGAGGAGCGAAACGCGCGAGAGACCTGCAGGCAGCATTTAGCAACACAAATTAGTCGGCTCGCCGCGCTCGAGATCGCTATCTCGAAGGTGGCGGATCTCGTTTACGATGCTGAATGAACGTCCACCGGGAGAAGATTTTTTTTCGCGGCATGAAGAAGATACGGAGGGGTTGTTCCGGAGGAGAACCGCTTAGCAACGTCGCCACGCAAATAGAATTACAGTGGGAGGAGCGATTCTTTGACATCGACTCGATCAGCTGTTCACTTTTTTTCCAATTTTTTTGACGGTCAAGGCAAATTCAACGAATCTACTGTACTCCACGTTTAAGTACATAGCAGCGATATCTTGAAATATTAAACTATATGCTTGCCATTTATTTCTTTTGCTTCAAGAGAGAAAAACCGCTACTGGACTATATATATATATATATATATATATATATATAGTAGACAACTTGAAATCCTGAAGTACATGTTTGAGGTTAATTTTTTTTTTTTGGTAAAAGAGAGACATATATGTGAAAATCCCAAAGTAACTCGGGGATTGGCAGCGGGTTTGACCCTAAGAGAACAGTCGGTCGGCACAGACACCGACTCATCCGACTACAGTAGGCTGTCGCTGGCGTAACACTGCCCGAAGAGCAAACCAGCCGAGGATGAGCCCAAACCGCAGAGGTAGACGGAGAGTGCGGCACCACGACAAGTGACTCTCTTCTATTTCGGTAGAGCGGCGAAGAGAGCGACGACTAACCGGCGCGCCCAGTGACATAATCCGCAGGGTTAGTGGCCTTTTCCTCGGTTCTTCTCTCTCTTCGCAAATCACCCGACTGTCCTTACACTTTCGTTTTTTTTTTTTTTTATTTATTTTGTTTTTTTTTTTATTTAATTTTTTTGCTATCGATCATTCGATCAATTTCCGTTAATCTGAGGATCTTTCGAACACGATGAGAATCCGAATGAATGATCTTGTCGGCGGTAGGTCGATGCAATAATATTTATGATCTTTTGATTCGCGAGTAAATGTCTGAGCGCGTTTCTTCGACCGCGAACGAGTGGGAGTTAACGTGCGAGCGATCACGTAGCGCGAAATCACGAGGCCGCGAGGGAACTAGCGAAGTTTCCACGGCCTCGCTGAAAGCCAACGCGAAATTATCTCAGAGTTACGCTTCATTGCCGCAAGCGTGTACGCCTTGTCACGTTATGATCGAGAGTGCCGAGTGAGTCGGAAAAATGAGATCTTTTTTGTACGCAATTTTTTTTTTTTTTTTTTTTTTTTGGTTGTCTGATAAATTCGATGAAAATTTATAGATTTCGAAAATTATAGATGACTTTTACCGGAGTGTCGGAATTAATTGAGTTAATCTGAGACTAAGAGTTGGGCTTTGTTGCTGTAATCTCGCGTGTTGTCGCGTTCTGATTGGAGCGCCGAATCGCGCAGGAAAAGTGTATATTTTATTTTTCTGAACTCATGCACTTATTTATTTTCACCAGTCGTCTGACAAGTCCGATGAAAATGTATAATTTGCGGAAATTACAGTTGACGATGTGTCCAGGAGTGTCGGAATTAATTTGTTTAACCGGTTTTGTGTGTTCGTGAGGTTTTCTTTTTTATTTGAAATTAACTGGATGTGGCGAGTCGATGTCATTGACTCTCGGAAGTAGCCACTCATGTTGTTTGCTCGACTACCGCGAATCGCGCGAAAAACGTAAAGAACATTTAAAAATTCACGGGCTGAAAGCAATCACGGAATTGTCTCATAGTTGGGCTTTATTCTTGTAACTCTGTGCGCCGTCACATTCTGATTGAAGGTGCCGAATCGTCCGGAAAAATAAGATTTTCGAATACACCATCCGCTTTATTTTTTATCGGATCTCAGACAAATCTGATGAAAATCTACAAATTGCCGAAATTATGGTAGACGATATTTCCAAGGGTGTCGAAATTAATTGAACTGATTTCGTGTTGACTTCAAAAGAAAATTAATATCGAATGAACGTGACATAGAAATTTTATTCGGGCTCGTCTAGGACAAATCGGACGAAACATATTTATAATTTAAAAAAATCGACCTGAAGCCACGAATGAGTAGCAGCGGCGCGGATCGAACGATTATCTCCAATAAGTGGTGATAACTGTAATGCGAGCGTGTCTGAAATTTCTGAATATAATCCTGAGAGGCGTACTGGCCCGCGTTCATTAGCGATTACTGTTGCACTTCATTCCGATGGACGATTCCGCCCGAATGAATATTGCATGAGGACCCGGGACGGGAGAAACTTGCGTGCGGCGCCTCTCGCTGGACGAAAACTTCCATCCAGAGTGCCGTGACCGTTTAACGAGTTAACGAACCACGCAGGAGCCAACTATCTTCGCTAACTCACGATTCTTTCCATTACCTTTATACAAGTATAAAATTCAGGATGTTGTTCGACATCACCGACATTGACTGGGTCGTCCACTTTCCAGAATTTTCGACTCGCAATGCACAACCTCGATACCCATAGAATTGCTTTTGTACATTTTTCTCAAATTTTTTTGATGTCACAGGATTTCTCACCTTTCCAATAAAAAATATATTCACAGCTGGATAATTTTTTTTTTAATTAGCAAGCATCATGCAACGGGCCCAATTTGGTGAATTTCAGTGAGCAACCTGTGCTCACTATTAATTTTTTATTAATTTTTTAGAGTCAAAGAATTTTCCAATGAAAATTTACAATAAAAAAAATTTCACCGTTGGATGATATTTTTCGAACTTAATTTCTCGAATGGATAGCGTGAAATATTTACCATCAATACTGTTGCTTAATACATCGAATAGTGAGCAACCTTTTCTCACCATCGATTTTTATAATTCGTTCGACACCGTACAAAACTATTTCCATTCGATATTTTCTTACATAACCCAGATTATCTTCGGGCTCCGATTCGTCGATCTTTCCGCTCGAAGTGTTCAACATCAATCTTCAAGGATAAAAAGTTGAACGCTGAGCAACCTTTCCTCGCGATAAATTTTTTTGAAGACCTACCGCACGTTTACCGCTAAAAAAAAAAAAGTCGTCATATCGCCAGAAATCGCGCCACGTCCTAGCGAATTCCCGTACGGTCTCCTCGTCGAAGAGGTGAGATTCCTCTGCGTGATTCAAGGTGAAGTGAGTTTCGAGAAGAGAGTAAGATGGCTTCGTAACTCAAGACTCAATTAGAGCTTCGGGGTTCGTTAACAGGCGAGGTCGCTAACAGCCTATAGTCGGTGTAACGCTGCCGCACGCTCGGTCAGTCTTCGTGCGATTCCACATCGGCAACCGGTTGCTTCGGAAACGATCTCTCGTGTCGATCGTTACCGCTCGGATCATTCAAATTCTTCCTCCTCGGTGCGTCGATCACAGCTCCGGCCGAAGACATCGTCGCACGTTTCACCGTCCGCCTTAGTGGGAGCGAGATGCGGGACCGGTACTGGCCGGCGTTCGTGCCAACACTGGCCCTACGCGCCGCTCCCACTAGGGCGTACGCGATCGTCCGGCGGCGCAATACACGACCGATTTCCCAGTAACGAGACAGACCATAGTCGCGATTCATTCGGCAAAGTCTACGCTGGTACTTCGTAAATCAATCCGTTATCTTAATTACCGGCTCTCTCGGAATCCTCATCAACCACCTTATCTCCAGCGTTAACACAGCCAGCTCGATAAACCCAGTCGTGAAACGTGGAGAAACGAGGGCGTAGCGTTAAGTAATTCCCACGCGCGCATCGAAACATCGAACGGATATATGAAAAACGACGAAAGAACCACGAAGTTCACCCCGGTCCCTCGAATGTTATTTGTGTGAATGGGTCGCGCGACCCAGGGAAATTGAATGAGCGACGACGAAGTGGCAGGGCGAGTCCGCACGACTTATCGCAGACGAGCGATAAGTTTTGGCGTACCACGTCGGGCGGCTTCGATGCCGACGAGACGTCGCGCAACCACGTGCTGAGAGCTCCCTCGGAGCTGCTCGAAGCACCGTTAAAACTTGCTCTCGCATATCTGTCCGCATTGCGCCGAGTCACTCGACAGCAGAAATTTCAGACGGAAACATCGCGGTCTAATACATATTTCAAGGGGGTTCGTGGCTTTGACGAACGCATTCCGAAACGTTCACAAGCTTGTCCTCGTTGATATCAGCAAAATATTTGGAGAATCAACAAATATATTTATACAACTGCATTCGAACGAGTTGCCAATATGCAAAATAGGTGAATAGAAATAAGTTTCTTGGGTATCTAAAAAATAAACTGTCACACGTCATGTATTGTTAATTAACTCACTACTGATACCGCTATCCGTAAAATTAATTAAAAAAAAATTGATAACATATATTTTTTCAATAAACCACCTTATTTTTTCCTATGTAGCAAAAATTGTTTCACTTTACACAATGCTTGTACGACCAATGATAAATATTTATTTAAGTAACAAGCATTTTTCTGAAGTTCAAGTTTTTTCTGTCTAATGACCTTAATGAGACAATAATCGTGAACGTTTCTGAATAAGAAACCTTCGTGCCGATGTGACTATGCAAGATCTCGAAGCGGCCCCGCTAGGGCGCGATCTCGACCCGACGCAACGCTCCAAAAACCTCATCACTTTTTGCCGATCTACCTTGCCGCGTACGATGAAGCGTGACACTGTGTACCGTAAATTAAATTCTCGGTTCTCTATTTTCAGCATTTTTCCAGAGGACCTCCGTGTCGAGGGGCCAGCTGAGGATCCAAGGTGTGGCGACGTGTCTCTATCTATGCATGGACTCGTGTGGACTGCTCTACGGCTCCGTAAGTAAACCTGCCCGTTTAACTTTATTTGCGATGAATAAACGAAGTGTACGAGGCGCGCTGTCGCCGCGGTTGCTCGGTGTCCAAGACGTTCGGCACGGTCGTTAGCCGGGACAATTTGGTGAAATACAGTCTTTAATGAAAGTCGAGTGAGAGAAAATTATTGCGAGTTCGTGCGTTCAGCCCTTGCGCGTCTTGGGCAGGGACTTCCGTCAATGAGAGCAGCTTTTTGCGCCGTCGAGCGGGCGAACGTGCGTCGAAGCGCGGCGCGTCCTCGCAGTGGGAACGCGGCTGGGGAAGCGACGACTCGATAGCGCTGTTGCTCGGCGCTATCGGGCGAGTACACCGCGAGGGGGCCCCGGTGTGTGTAACCAGATGTTGTCGGCTACCGTCGCCGTTGCATAATCCCCGCGAGTAAATCCCATGCTAGGCCACGCCATGCGTTCTCGTACTCCCTCGTGAAACGCGCCGGACGCGAGGCACGCGCGTTCGCGTGCTCCCGCGGCTGCTCTTTGCCTCGCGCACTTCCTCGCGAGACTAACGCGACGAGAAAGAGCCGATCTCTCGTTTCTCGACGGCTTGTCTCCTCGGTGCATCTAACCATGCTCCGGTAACGCGATCCGGACTGGATATGAGGTGAGCACTCTATCGAGAGAGCGGTGCTGTACGGATATTGGCACGGCGTCGGCCAGTACTGGGCCCGGGCCTTCTTGGCGCTCTAGGACATGGGAGCGGAGGTTGCGCCTGCCCGTCCATTCTCCACGAGAAATTAATTTTTTCTCGATCCAAATACCAACGCAATCGACTCAAAGAAAAAAATTGATTACCTTCACAGCATCGATATTGGTAACTCCACTCGCCGTTCCCGAAGCTCTTTCACACTTTGCTGAAAACAGAAAAAAAAAAACAGATTGGTTATCGACTGAGCGCAAAATTTTTCATTGACGTCATTGAAATACAAAAAAACAAATGATTCTTTTTCCTCACGAAAAAAATTGCATCGCTAATCCCCTTCGCGGTTCGCAAAGCTCTTCCGGTCACATATTCCTTTCCCTCGCATTCCGTAATTACGAAAAAAAAAAAAAAATTCCCACCGATACGGAGCACAATGTTGAAACGAGGATACTCGAGCCGGACGATTGCGCAACCGTCCAACGATTTTCCGGAGCTGATTAATCCAAACAGATGAAAGATACGTTCCTCGGGATTCGCGGATTGTACGGGAGGCAGCCGTAACGAATTACCGGCGATGGTTCTACGGTCGCGAGAGGTTGAGGGGAAGTTTCCTCGCAGCGAGAGGAACGCTCGGGACTCTCGTACCTTGCCGCCCTGACGCAAAAACCTCACGATACTTTTTCTCGAAAGCAGGTTTACATGGGTTACATCCGCCCGAGGGCATTGATTACTCCTGCAAGTGGCGCACTATAAGCCCCGCGAGAGAGACCGCTCATCACCCCGTGGAATCGGTCGGCTATATTGGCTCCGCGCTACCGCACAGAGTTTCATTTAGCCGCGGGATTCTCCCGGTCTATCGTTCGCGAAGCCCGCTGCATCACGAAAATAAAAAGAGCGGCTATTCCCACGAGGAATAGAGACATCTGAACTTCGTGGGGAGTCGCGTTCGAGGAATCTCGGAAGCGGTCAGGGAGAATGGTTAAACGAATTTTTCCGAGCGTAAGGAACGTCTCGATTCGATAGCTGAATTAATATCGGTTCGAAAGCTCGTTGCTTTCCCAGGCGGAGACTTTGGAGTCCGATGGGCGCCCGACGATAAATCAGAGCTGCCCGAGGGAGAAGAGCCCGGATAGCGCGAGGCGGGACGATAAGATCTCACGGCACCCTCACCGAGCCGAGAGGACGAAAACGAACGCGAAGGAAATCGGCTAATTATCTTAAATAGTAAATTTGTAACCGGGTGCCGAACGCGCGCGAGCGGCCAGATGGATCGTCGCGAGGCGCCGAATCTCGCGACGAGGAGTAACGCAGAAGCGCCGACCACGAGATTAGATACGGAAAATACGGTGGTTAATTACAGTGCGCGAGCGTTTCTGATTAAAACGGGCCAGTGGGTCAGCGAGACAGTGAGAAACCCTCGTGACGTCAGCGGTAAATCGCTCGGTCGGGTCTCTTTGATCGTCGAATCTCGCCGATTCTTTCCGGTTGTGGAAAATTATTCGGGTCGGGGATAGTTCAAGGGTAATTTTTTTCCGACGACAATGCGCAGATTGGAGACTGAAAAACATTTTATTTTTTTTCATTGAGAACTCCCGTCTTGATTCCAGCTCGGATTTAACTATGCCGTCGAATTGGTTCGGTGCGAAAATATTTATCGAAATAAGCCGCGCTAATCGGTTCTCTCAAGTTCCATCGGAAGGTCAAAATATCGCTGATCAAACACACCGAATATTCCCACTTGTTTCAAAATAAGCACATCAAAAAAACTCGATGGACGTTTCGACTCATTCCACAATGAACCTTAAAATGAATCAAAAGATTCTCGATTCTCGGCTCTTCGTCGATTTTTCGAAAGCTCCGGAGTTCCAGAAGAAGGAAACGGTATTCGACATTTGGGACAAACGTTTATCGGTTTCATAATAGAAGCGCGGCCTCGCAAACGACTCATTAATAGAATTCGATTAAAAGAGCGTTACACGAAGCGTGCATACCTCGCTCTATACTTGTTCTCACGATCGATGACCCGGCCATAAAACTCCGAACGGATCAATTTGGGTGCCTCGATGAGCGGTTCGATTCGTCTCTCGTCCTTCTCGTTCGCTCCAAAGTTATATATCGTCGAAGCTCGGTGCTCGCGTACAGCGACGCGGCATAAATTCGATGAAGCTGCCCGAGCTCGGATAGCGAGGCAGCCCGTTAAGGACCCGTAGCGAGGCCGCAACACGTCGGTTCGCCGCCGGGGTCGATGGAGCCCGAGTCAACGACAGATCCGAGTTCGGAGAGCCGTTTCCGCGGGCCTATTGATTCGATTCGAGTGCTCGCGTACGACATCGTCTGCCATAAAGCGTTATTCATGGCAACCGCGCTCCGATTGCCGCCTCTTATCTATTCAACGACCCGAGGACTCTCTCGGTCGGGTCTCCTCCATTAAACCCTGGCTCCGGGCTTCTTTTTTTCCCAGGGCTTTCGACACTCCTCGTTAAACCCTGCACAACGCATAATTTACGCTCTCGCGTTACGAGCTTATTGCACTCCAATCGATGAGCGTGTAAATTCCATTTTTTTTTTGTTTCACAACTCGATCAGAAAACTCGCATAAAGTACAAAGTTTTACGTACGACTATTGCTTCCTCCCCCCTTACCAGCCGTCCTGACGAGAGTTCGCTCGTAGATCAGAAACGAGGATGAAAGGACACGTTCCTAGAAGCAGTTATATTTTCTCCGACTATCTATAGACGCATAAATATATGTATATTTTTGTCGAGCTAGACCAAGCGAACTCGTATATAATATCACGTCGAACGGAACTCCATTGCTTCGCCCCCTCCCCTCCCCCTCCCCCTCCCCCTCCACCCGATATTTTCCGAGAGTTCACCTTGCCCGTAGATTCTCAGGGACGGCTGTGAAACTGGAAGGACATGTTCGTAGAAGCAGATGTATTCTTATCTATACCATATACAGGGTATTATTCAAGCGACAAGGTGAGCGGACACGATATTTAATTGGCCTTGCTGGTACCTTCTTATCGGCGAGCGTGTCACATAAATACCGGAAAGACTGCCACTATCCAATCAGCCATACAACCGGACAGCACGAAAGGGTAGTCTCGGTTATCCGTGTGTCTGTGCGCGTGTGTATAAATATGTAGTTACGTTTCCGTATGTGTGATCGTTCGAAGTTTAGGAACGAGGGAAATTATAAAGTGTCGAATCAATAACTCGTGGTCTTTCGGAATGCCACGAATCTCGTTGGGCGAGGACTGAAGCAATAAATTAGCGTCGTGAGTCTTTGAAATATTAATTGCTCGAGTGCGAGATAAGACGAAACGGGAATGAGAATCCAATAGAGCCGAGGGATTTTATCGGTAGTGATCTCGATCGCCGAATAGGAAATTTTCTGTCCGGGAATGGAACGTGAGTAGTGTCGAAGCTCGACGGCTCACGAGCGCGGCTTTCCTCCCCAATGAGCTCCCCGTTGACGACATAATTCAAGCCCGCCGTCGCCAGCACAAATATTATGACTGGCGGTCGTTAACAGCGGACACAATGTGTGCCGGCGAGATGCTTTGGGATATTCTTCTTTCGACTCGAGTTAGCGAACGTGGGCGTTGGGATCCGCGCAAGAGATCGTCATGTCTGAGAGTAAGCGCGCGGCTTTCGAGGAGTCGGGTCAGAGTGGGCGAAGGCCAGCGATGCTAGGGACAACTTCAATGCCTCTGTTACGAAGCGGTCCTATGAGAGAATGCTCCACGAGTGACAATGGAGGAGTGGAGAACGCTAATTGACATGTCGCACTGGGCCAGTACTGGCGGGGACGCGATTTAGGAGGACGCAGGTGAGAGTCGGCGAATGTCAAGGATGTAGGAAAACCTTAATGTCTCTGTTACGATTCGCTCGTCCGAGGAAATGTCCACCGAGTGACAATGGGAAGAGTGGTGAACGGTGATGGGAATGTTACAAAGGCCCGGTACTGGCCGACACGTGGTTTCGGGAGACACAGGTGAGAGATGGTCGAACGTCAGGGATTTGGGAAAAGTTTAATGTCTCTTTAACGAAGCGCTCCATTGGAGAAATGTTCCTTGAGTGTCGATGGGAGGAGTGGAGAGTCCCGATGAAAATGTCACAGTGGACCAGTAGCGGCCGACACATAATTTTCATCCACACAGGGGTGAGCGAATCCCAGCGATGAGGGAAAACTTTGATGTCTGAACTACAGAGTGGATATGACTAAATGTTCTCGACGCACGAACGATAGAAGAGGAAAATGCTGGTGCATATTTCACACGGGACCGGTACTGGCAGGCGATCGGCCAGTACCGGTCCGACGTGACGTTCTTCAGCCGCGAATCGATCCCCTAATTGATCCACTTAATTAGTACTGCAACACCGTAGATCAAAGCAGCCACGAACGGTGACGAAGTAATGAATTATTGATGGAGCGACGTGTCCAATAAGCAGTAATTACCGCCGGTAAGCTGCAACCCGACAGATTACATCGGAACCTCGACCGATGCAATTGACTCGCGGGAATAACTACGTCGTTCGCTTTACTGCCGATTCCGAGTCCGCGCTCTCTCGCTATCGCTCCCTCTCGGTTTCTCCCGCGGTTGCAGACGCGAAAATAGTATAAACGCGCGCGTTCCGTTACGACCGCACGGAAACGGTAGCTCTGGACGGCAGCATCGGCTGACTGAGCGCGCCCTCAGCCAGTGACTCGAGCACGTAGCTTCTTAACGAGACTCTTCCTCTGTCACACGAGCATAGCCCGACGTTACCGGACCAATTCAACGTCACTCTCTCATGCAGACTGCCGGACTAACGTTCCTTCGCTACTCGTCCTCTCTCTGAGAGCTCGTCCAGTAACCAGCGATCGGTTACACCCGACTTTGGCTTCGCTTTGACCGAAAAAAAAGGAACGCTCCCTCGTATCGCGTCTCGCGTTCTCCATAACCGGAAGTTCGTAGGGAGTCAAAGACAATAAGCGCATCGACCCAACGAATCATCCGTTAGGATTCAGCAATCTTTCGCGATCTCCCAATTAACTCTACTCTCTCATGCCGGCTATCGAACTCGCGTTCTTTCGGTACTCGTCATTTCGCTGAAGCTCATCGACCAGAAACCGCCGATACGTTGAACTCGGCTTCATCCTTCCTTTAGACTCAAAATGACATGTTTCTTTCGTAGTAAGTTCGAAGCTCTTGGCCTTATTATCGGAGGTTCACGTGAGGTCAAAGTCAATCAACGCATCAGCCCAACGGAGCATTTATTAGGATTTAGTTGGAATCTGTCACGAACGCCTAATTCAACTTCGCTCTCTCATGCACCGCAGATAAGTAACGACCAGCTTAATCTCCGCTTTTGGGCAGAAAGCGTCACATATTTCTTAGCACGTTTGACGCTCTCGGCCCAATTACCGCAGGTTCACGCGAGGTCAAAGTCAATCAGCTGGAATCTGTCGCGATCGTTCGTTTGGACAAGCTTTCAAGGTTTACGACATGCTAAAATTACCCGCTGAAAAAACATTTATGCCCACTCACAGATACAAAAGCGAATTCGGTAGACGATTCGTCTACGGGATCGTGCTCCGGCCGTAACTCGCGGGGGCCGAACCGAACGAGAAACGTCGGAGGGCTCGAAATAGCGAAGAGGGAGTGGCCACTGTCATCGGGAAGAAATAGCCCAAATATTAGCGCCTGAATACCAGTGATTCATCCGTGTCCAATCTATGCACATCGGAAGCTTCTTTTTTCGGTCGGCGAGTCATTTGTACTTTCACGACTAGCTTCACCACTTATAAACAGCCATGCCTAGTCGCCACATCGTCTACCGCGTGATTTACGAGCCGAACCGTGAATGCGTCTAATCTAATTACGATATTATGAGGTGAAGCAATTTTTTAAATTTTTTTTCGGAGGGTGCGCTAGACAGTTATTGCAACGGAGTGCCGAAAGGAAGACGACGGCGGATGAGTTGGGTCGGACAATGTATAACTATTTTGGTATCTTTCTCCGCGCCGCTTCCAGGATGATTTACTGGCGTCGAATACGCCGGTCAAGCCGTCTCGAGCGTGCAATTTCGTTGCACTGGTCGAAGACGATAAGAATCCAAGCATTTCCTACTTGCATCGGAAATTCGATGATCGAGAGCGTAGGAAGATCGAACGACATGTTCGTGGCGAGAAATCACACGGGTCTACGTCGTTATGGCGCGAATGTGTTATTTTTCCGAAGCCGCCGTTGGGCGGCGCAGGTGATCGTCAATTCAGGCGCGTTAACACGACGGGACTCCCGGTAAATTTTCGACCTGAACTATTCCGAGGGTGGTGATAATTGCACCGCTGGGAACACGAAAGTTACCGACGAAAATCGTTTCGTTGAGCGTCCGGTAAAGGGCCCGACGCCTCATAAAAAATCGTGTATACGATGTCGAGAAAGATGAAATTCGGACGTCTTACGATCTTCGGAGACGCCAGGTCGATTCACCTCCCATTCGCATCGTCTCGTCACTCACCTCATTCCTGACTCGGTGAATCTTGATTCCAGCAATATTTTGAAACGTTTTTGTGACACCAAAATTTAACCCGAATCAGACCGATCACGCTTAATTTCAGAGTTTCCGGAAGTTTTACATAATCAGCTGTTTTTTTCCTGTAACTTTTTTGCATAATTTGCCCGAAATTATAAATAATTCAGGATTGTGTCAGTGGTGAGTTAGACAAAATGGGATTAAACATCCGAATGTCTGGTTGGGAGCAAATGGGACCTCGAAAAATCATTGGAAACTAGATTGTTGTCTCAGTCAATTAACCGCAAAGATGGATTTCATTTAATGCCAGCGTAGCTGACTCGGAGAGAAATCTTTGTATTCGTAATCAGGAGGGGGAAATACGAGTTGTCTCGCCGTGTTGTGTCATCCCTGCGCGGTGGGGAGAAGATCGGATCGGGCGGACTTGCCATTCAAGAATTTCGAACACAGTTGTACTAATTGGACGTCGTCTGGCGAGGTAGTCCATAAATAATTCTTGAACGTCACGAGTGAAGGAAAGCCGGGAGAAACAGCCGTTGTGTCCTTTTTTTCCTTCTTTCTCTCTCCGCCCCCGAGCTACTTCGATCCCTCCGAGCTACGAAATTATTCCCTTTTCCACGATTCACCGAAATTCCCCGGCCGGTAAACGCTATCACCGAGTGATCTCGCGGGCCGCGAGTCCTCCCTGGAGTTTCTCCTTCCTCCTCGAGGTCTCGAGGAAGAAAAACGAAAATTCACCTGCGGGCAGTGACTGATTAGGTAGTATTTTTTTGTCGGGTAAATTGGGAGCAAATAACCAGCTAATTAATTTACCACATCTTCAAACCATTCCATACAAATGGCAATTGTAATATTATAGTCTTCACTCGATCAGAGCATTGAAGTCTCGAAGGAGGAAAAAAAAAAACGAAAATTCACCTACGGGCATTATCAGACAATCCTTTTTTTCCATCGGTAAAATTAATTAATTAATAGCAATGAATACTATTAATAGAAAACTTAATCCCTCCTTTGGATTTAATTTTTGTTTTTAGTAAAGTTTTATTTTTTTGAAATAATAATAATACTTTTGTAAAAAAAATCTGCGAATCTCGATGGGTTTTCGAGTAAAACAAATTCAAAGCAGCCGTAAAGTTTGCGGGTGAAAATAGCAACTGGCATAATGCGTCGATAACTTAGCACGGCCGGAGAGCTGTTTGAGCGATAAATAAAGCGGAATCGGGCAATACATCCCCACAGGGAGAGAAACGCCGGCTCGGTTTATCGGGTAGAGAGAGAGCGATACTGCGAGTAATTAGTCGAGGAGCAATTATGAAACGCATCGAGGAAATAAATGGGAGGAAGTCGGCAGGCGTGTACGTAGGTAGAGTTGCGCTCTTTAACCGAGCAATTATCCGCGAGTGGCGAGCCAGACGGTAGGATCCCCGCTGCGTGTCGGTTTCGCGGAAGTTGCGTGCGCCGGTAAAATAATCAGCCGAACCGCGTGGCCGCTGCGCCACCTAATTTTTTTCATCCGTTTTTTCCTCCATTCGGCAACTGTACAACATTGTACTTCATATAAAGCTTTGACGCATAAAGCGCCAAAGGCACCGCACAGTGTTCTCGGATCGCGTTAACTCAGTCTCTGTGAACAGAATGAACTTCGCACAATTTCCAGATAAATGAGCGGGAATTACAAACGTTTCTCGGTGCCATGAAAATCTCAAAAAAATCAAGCATATCCAAGATGCATAACAATAATTCCAAAACGTTATAAAAAAAAAAATTGATAAATATAATCCTCCGACGAGTCTCGCGGAAACCTAACTTCATCGTTGGTCACTTTAAATTCGGTGATTCTTCACATTTTTTCCCATAGACAAAAAAAAACCTTCGAGTGAGTTTGAAAATGTAAAAATATTCATACGTATTCAGAAAACTTAGAAGAACATAAAGTATGTGTTTCACGATAATTTCAAGACGGGATATCTTTGATTTACCATATGCAAAAAAAAACCTTAATGACAAAACTGTAATTTCTTGTTCATGCACCTAAAAGCTCACAGATTTATAATCTCGTATCTCCGTAAACCAGGTCATAAATACCTCGAAAGCTTCGCTTGAGCGCAAATCAATCTCACAATCTTCGCCAGAAGAAAAATTAGCCATTCGTATGTAGAATTGGCATTTACCAGCGAACCTCCTTAATGACCAGGGCGTGGTTTTTCTCTGTTCCAGCGGGAATACACGGACGACTGTGTATTCAACGAGACTCTGGAGCAGCACAACTACAACACCTACAGCTCGGTCCGTTGGTCGACGAGCAAAAAGACGCTGTACCTCGGGCTGAACCGTCGGGGTCAGCCGCGTCGTGTGCAGGCCAAGGGTCACAATCTCGGAAGGTTATCGGCTTACGCCCGAGTGCTGACCCAGGTAGCTCCGCCCGACCGTGTGGAGGCTCTTCAGGCCCGAATGCTCGGTGCGCAGCACAACGTCCGTCATCATCACAACTCGCATCATCATCGGAACCTTCAGCAGATGGCGTGTCCGAGTCTGCCGCCTCAGGAGAACGACGGCAGGGACAAGTTTCGGTGCAGAAAGCGGAAGAAGAGGAAAAAACGCAAGAGGCGATGCAAGGACGGTGAGAAGCCGGGTCCGCATTGCGAGGCGGTTGACGATCGCGTGATCCATCGGGCGGCCACGGAGTCGAGCGGCGAGGGTCCTCAGTCGAAGAGATCGTGCGAGGGGGCGGCGAGCGAGGAGTTGTGCAGAAGACAGGCGCTCGACGCACCTGCCAAGAAGAGAAAGTCGCGAATAGAGCCGAAGAAGATCGGTGCGAGGGAGGACGGTGCGACGGATAAGCAGTCGAAGCCGGGGAGGAAGGAGCCAAAACCGCGGAAGGGTCCAGCAGTCAAGAAGGCGAATTCGACCGCGAAGCCCGATAACGAGGAGGATTCGGTAAGGAGGCTCGGTGGACCAAACGCCAGGAGAAAGAAACCCTCCAGAGCGAAGGTGGCGAACGCGAGGAGAAGCAACGGTAGGGTCGCGAGAACAACCCTACAGGCCAGTACGACGGCGGTGACCTTACCGTCCTCGTGGTTTCCGGGTGCGACGCCCACGCCGGAAGTCGCACCGTGGAGGAGAACCAAGACACCGGTCTCGCCCCTGAACTCCGTAACGAGCGACGCGCCGAAGAACGAGCTTCGCTCGTCCAGAGAGGGAAAGACACTCACGGATCTCTCGTCGGAAATCGTCGATGGAACGACCGAGACTCCCGACGACCCCTCGGCTCGAACCTCCTCGATCGCCGATGATTCGTCGGGGGAGAACAGCGAAGAAACCAGGTCCGACGAGTCCACCCAGGAGGATGAACCGACGGCTTACTCATCCTTGGAATACAGCACTCTCATGACAACGATGGACACGACTCCACCGGCTAGAACCGAGGACTACACGCGGGCTACGACGGAATCGATTCACTCAGCGATCGGGAGAGGTCCGACCGGCGAGTCGACCATCGACGAACGCCCCAGGAAATTCAGCCGCGATATGAGACTCCCGTTCGGTAGACTCGCCATGTAACGCTCGAACGATTAAGTCGACGGGGAAAAAAAAATAACTAAATAGAAATGAGAAAACGTAACTGCATTGTAAAGTTGTGTACATAGTGAACGTGTAATTAATTTTTATTTCGCGTAATGTAATCGATAAACATTTCGAATGCTACCGAATTGAGACGTAGCTCGACGGCCACTCCTAATTATATACGTATCCGATATATGTGCATACACATGTATATGTATAGATTGTACGGCGCACGGAGGATCAAGTGAGCGCGATTAATACGTTGGAACGCTCTCTCGGTCGGCACCAGTTCTGTCGAATGGCGTATTTATTATTATTGAAAGAAAATGGATGAAAAAAAAAAAATAACGAAATGACTTATTTATTGCGTAAAAGCCGACTTCGCGCGTTGCATGTGTGCGTGTATGCCTGTGTAATTGGGTGAGCTTTCGGACGTGCGGATCGATCTTAGGTACCGGTATACCGTTATGGCGCGCACCCGTCTTCATAATTATGCATCGATCGATTTCGATAAGAAATCGATGTTTTTTCTTCTTCTTCTTAAACGATAAATTTTACTAAATTAGTTGTGCGCGTAGATGTATGAAAAATTGAAAAAAAAAAAAAGAAAAAAAAAAAAAAAAAAAAAAAAGGAACCATCGAGATTCTCATTGGATAGTAATTTTCTTTAGATAATTCGTAGGAAAGAAACACGAGTGCGGACGGACGATTGATTTCGTCACAGACGAAACGGTACCTAAAGTCAGTATTAGTGACAAATCCTGCTGGTTTGAAATATGTACTTCCGGGACATTCACGTCGCATTGAATTGTAACGAAGCAGCAGACATTGTAATATGAACGTACGTTGATAGACATGTAAGTTCGAACGTTTGCGTGTGCATGCGAGAGGGAAAAAAAAAAAAAGTATAGCGATTCGAAGGAGTGCCGAGCTCTTTCTGATCCTCCTCTCTCACCCCTTTCTCTTTCTCTACTGTCGAACGGATCGAACGATTCCGGGGATCTACGAAAAGTTTTATCGATCCAACACTGCCATTTTTTGTAATTTTTTTTTTTTTTTTTCATTTTTTTTTTTTTTTTTAACAACGTATGTAATCTCATAGACTGAAGAAAAAAGAACTATTAAGTTTAGGCAATTATTGAAAATGGATCTTTGACGAGAGAGGATTCGGATAAAGACGAGGAGAAGGAGAAGGAGGAGTTTGAAACGATGAATATCGATGAGGGCCTGTACGCTGGCCGGCAGTTTGTATATTTAGAAGGGAGGAAAGTAAGAGAGAAAAACGAACCCCGAATGAGCCGTTTTGTAACCAAAATATACGCCGCCACACCTCGGATGCTACCTTGTGATAACCGTTTACGATTGATCGCTATCGGGAGGAAGAAAAAAATAATAATGAAGTAAAGAAAAATAAGGTTCTTCGCGACGGTCCTCGCCGGTCGCTGCAAGCCCCTCGCGTCTCGATCCCATTCCTGGCTGATGACGCCAAAACCCCCTTCATCACTATCTCACCATATCGTCGCCATATAATTTTTAGACTAATAAACAAATTATCATTCAATAGAAGAGGATACATTTTTTATTCAAACCTAAACCCATTCCCATATAATCGCTTGTGCGATATACCGTAAAAAAAAAATTCCCCCTTCAGGTAAATTTTCTCGTCCAGTTTATGTCCGGAATTATTTTACTGTCGATTCACCAATTTTTACTGAACAATTGAAACATTATTTTTCGCTGACAATCCTACACTTATTTCTTAATTGAAAATACGCTTGGTCGACGTCCCGCAGGACCGTGAAACAAATTAATCCAATTCACGAAACTCGTTCAGCAAACGCCGGCAATTATGTCCCCTTTGACTTCACAATTTTTCCTAAGAAATTTGAAAATTATTTGTTCTCCCCAATTCCACAATTGCCGATCAATTAAAAATACGCCTTCTGACAAAAAACAGTCGCCCTTTCCGAACACGAAAGTATTCGTAAAACGACCCTTTTTTGTCCAGTTACAACGCGCGATTCTCGATTAGCAGTTCTCACACGCATTCGAGAGACTCGAACGAGAGTTTAGACGTGAAAAATAAGAGAAAAAAAAAAAAAAAAAGCATGGTTGTTAAGACCCCACGAAGATTTATATTGTGAATCCTACCGTGGCAGCTGTTATGGAAGCCTCTCCCGCGACCGCGGGAGAGAAGCAACGACACAGGTAAGGTAGCTCCGGAGTTCGCCGACGGCACAAATGCCGCGCGACTCGTGTTTCACAAAACTCGCAGAGATCGTAAATATAATTTTTTTTTTTCACTCACTCCCTCCCTCCGTCACTTTATCCCCGGACTCTCGTGTTTCTATATCGCCTTTGCTCACAGTCCCGTGTATAGCGACGGCTATTTATTGCTCCGGCAGCCATGGATTTCTCTAGCGTCGCAAGAAATCCCTTCGGTGCGCGGATAAATCGTGCTTTTTCGAACGGAGGCGGACGAGGGCAACGGAAGAGGCGGAGGGCAGAATGAGGGACATTGAAACCGCGAGCATGCACCGAGCGCGGTGTCAAGGGTTCGTGTTTCTATCGCGATAACCGTCGGGTGTCTCCTTAACTCTCTTCGAGCGGATAAAGGACGATTCAGAATCCGTTTCTGTATCCGCGACATTTTGCTCAATGCCGGTCTGGTAAAGCGATCGAGGCGACACGAGTTTATCTCCGGCTCGTTTACTCTTCTTACGGAAAGCGAGTTCCGGATGTGTGCAGGAGTCTCGACGGAGACGAAGTCGCGAGGCGCGCGCGCGCGCGCGCGCGTTTCTCCCACCGGTGCACCTGCCGCGCTTGAGAAAACTAGTCCGCGACAGCGGAGATTGAACGGTATCGTTTAAGGATCGGTATCGGATGGCTTTTTCGACGGGTGAGGATGGAAAAAGATCGTTGGAAATGTTTAATTTCCGACGGAGCTATGCGTCTCTCCGGGATGCTGATTGTCCCGCGGCAGCCTTTACAGAAAGGACGACTGCGAGACGGACCGTATGAATCGATCGGTATGGACGGTATGGACATTGCGAAGAGCAATCATCGTCCTGGCGAGGCAGTGCGACAACCACGGAGGGATTTAAAGCGGCGGCGAACACCTGGCAATGTCCAGGTCGAGGGCAAAGAAATTCTAGTTGCGGATCGTTAATCGATCTATCGATTCAAGTCGGACGAACCGGATCGGTTGTCCAGCTTTCGCGCTTCATTATTAACATTTCGAAATCGGTCTGGATTAGGTTAAGCATTTTTTTTTTTTCGTACATGGCGAGAGAATCGATTTCGGGGAAAAAAAAGGTCTTTCGGATTTTTTTTTCACGATAATCAAAAATTGGATCGTTACTGGCGTCTTATCGTTGGATAATCGTTGTCTTTTCGATCAAATCAATAGAATCGATTTAAGCAGGGCTTTATTTTTTTTTTTTCACGATAATGAAAAATAAGTATGAGGATATTAAGATTTTTTTAAGATAAATAGTAAGTATCAATGAAATTACACGTTGAACGTTGTTACATTTAGCCCCGCTCTCGACTACCAGCAGATCAAGATCGACCTCGGACGATCGGCACGGTGAGCTTTCGCGGTCCGTTATTGGCTTTATGGACATGCGGACACGTTTTATGGTCGGATAATCGTCGCACTCTCACGGAAAGCGAGGTAGTTGATTTCAGGCGTGTAATTTTATTTTCACCTTTTCTTTTGCGGCATACAAAAAATCAGATCGACACTCCCGAGATAAATTTTTCTCAACACTCTTCTGAACTCGCAAAAAAAAAAAAAACAGTAGCTTCCGTACACAGAAAAATTGTAGGAGGGATTTAAATATATTGAAATTAAAAAATAATTACAAAAAAAAATAAAAATTCCACGATGTTGCGTCTTGGCCCGTTCCCGGCTAATAGCATCGAAAACGCTTCGTGATTTATCTACATGGACTTTGCGCTACCTCCGGATCGAAATTCCTCGCGAAGGCGAATATCACCGAGCCCAGGTTCCAATAAACGCAAAACGCCGTCGAGAGAAATTTCATTTTTTAATTTTTTTTTTTTTTAAATATTTTTCATTACGATCGGTACGACGCTCCTCGGGCCGGGTCATCGCCGCGTGTTCGTATGTCATTACCGTTATCGCGACCCGATAAACGCTGTACAGTGCCAAGCTCGTGGCGACGAGAAGAGTGGTTTTCTCTCACGGCGGAACCACTCGTATATCGCATATATATATATATATATATATATATACACATGTATCCGTGCACTCCGTCTTCGACATTTCAACGCTTTCGGCGGCGGTGAGTAAACGAGTATTTGCCCCATTTTTTTTTGTTGTGCTACGCGATCGAGCAGGTTATAGTAATCGGCGGAGGCGCGCGGCCGGCGTGCGCCGGATCGGCACTCGATCGTCTCCAATTATTCAAATCAGTATCGTAAGATTCCCCTCGGATAATGATCACCGCGAGGGATTTGAAAGCTGCGCACGTCCCCGAGCTATCGCATCTAGTGTGGTCTCGTCGCGTTTCGCCCATAGATAACACACAAATTATACATCACCTTCGTCGGCCTTCGCAACCCTCGATTTCATTTTGTCATAGTACCGTGCAAGAATTTTTTTTTTTTTTTTTTTTTCATAATGATTGTAATGATAAATTTATCAAAAACAGTCGTCGCGAGTATTTACGATTTTATCGAGAAGTCATCGAAACTGGTTTCTTGCGTCCGAAGGTAACCCGAAAATTCCGCTCGGAGTCAACTTTCATCCACAGTTACCTCGGACCGGCTTACAGTTAACTTTTCGGTGCACAGACGTAACCCGTTAAGATGATAATTTTTCTAAGGAATAATTTTAATGATTTTTTCAGAACCTAATATACATGATTTTTTTACGGGCCTCATTCGGATGATTTTTTTTTTTTTTTTTTTTTTGCAAAAATGGCTATCAGCTTATCCGCAAAGTTGCTAGCGACGCATCGAGTTCTCTATACCTGTTCGGCTAAAAACTAAAAATCGCCCGCCGAATTTATTCGTCATTGTATTCAGATGAGATAATATGGAGCTGGTCGCAGTCGGGGAGATTTTGCGCGACGATAAGTGAGACATTGTTCGTTGGGGGCTTTCGGCGTAGAGAATCCTGGGCTTCTCTCGTCGCGGCCCAAAATACACGACTGTACGCTCTCTTACGGCTCTCTCGCGGAGTTTTTCTAAGTCTCCGCGCGAGACTATAGTTGATTCGAGCCGAGAGAAAAAAAAAACGTCTCCGGAGACCTCCGAGAGACGTCCGTGGAGACCCGCGAGAGTAACGAGGGAGAATCGAACGGGGAGGAAAAAAAATGGAAATGTCGCAATTCCTGAACGACCAATCTTATAGAAGAAAAAAGGTGAACGAGCGAGTTTCTTGTCTGGAATTGTGCCGTAGGAAAAAACAAAACGACAAAAAAAAAATCTCGGTACGTGCTCGGAATAATTGAACGACACAAAAACATTAAAAAAAAAAAAAAAAAAAAACAACAACAACAACTATGAAGACGCAGGAAATTCCGAGCGTAATGGCACATAGAGACTCGGGGTAATTGTTATTACGGTGGCGTTCTCCTGGACGGCCGCGTTCTTCCGTACGAAAGCGGTAAAATCTTACCTTCCGGTCTATTACCGAGTGACAAAAAGTAAATAAAAAAAATAGTCATAAAAATTCAGGTAAAATATATTTAACGTAATATTACGTGGACTTGAAAATTTTCCATTTTATTATAACGATTCGGGGTTGAAATTTTTGACGGACACGGTTAACAACTGGATAACTAGGCGCTCGTGAAAGAAAAGAAAAAAAAAAAAAAAAAAATCGAGCATAACTATTCCGGACGATATGGGAGTGAGTCAGGTGTCGCGTTATTAGGGTCGTTGGGGTGAAAATTTGTGACTCGTCGGGATAACAAGTGGATAAACGGAGAGTTCGCGGAGTGCGAGCGGAGCGTTACAGCGTATAAATGTGTGTGGCGGGACACGGCGCGATAAGACTCCGAGATTAGATCGGCCATTAGATGGTCGGGCAGCGTTGTACGAGCGAGCGAGCGAGCGGTTACACGCTGTGATTGCATTTCTCGCGTAACCGCGAGGCGAGCATCTGTATATGTGATTACCGGCCATCCGTGCGTAATTCTTCTGCATACCTGCCGACCCCTCGGCGACGTCTCTGCCGGAGGCTGAACGAAGACGCGTGTGCATAATCAACGCGCGATTCGGTGGGGGAGAACACGGGAGAGACCGCGGCAAAACGGAGAACGGAGCAGTGGGGGCAAAACGGACTGGAGTACCATCGGTAGGAAACATTGACACGTTCTCCGAGAAACGGGGGGTAAAACGAGTCACGGCACGACGCGCATGCAATTCGACGCCAGAGACCGTCGCAAGTTGGAGAACGACGTACGCGAGGCAAAATGGAACACCGAAAAATTCGAACCAATGAAAAAAATACGAATCTCCATTTTGCCCCAAAACCAAATTACCCTTATAAACCGAAAAAAAAAAACTAGGACAACTAATTCCCAACTAATGTAAAAACGCTTCGTCTCTCCCAAGCCATCTTGCCCCAAGCCTCTACACCCGAGCTGTGCAAAACCGATGAATGCTCCGATCGTACGTTCGCTCCGTACGATAAGGAATCGTTTATTGGTACAGGCAGAGCCGCGAGACGTAGGTATACGGGGGGGGGGGGGGGGGGGGGGATTGGATAAGTATCGGTCGCACGTCCCGGACGAGATTCATCCGATTAAAAAAAATAGTCGCGAGAATGTTCCTCCTCGGGAGGTTCGTTGGACGGAAAATCGCATAGAATGGTATAGCCCGAGTGTATACTTTTCTCGTGCCGCTTACACATACGTGCCATCTAGGCCGATGATAATTAACCGGCAATTACCCGGACATCGGCGCGACTCCCGCGAGACAGAGAGAGAGAGAGAGAGAGAGAGAGAGAGAGAGAGAGAGAGAGAGAGAGAGAGTATGTGGATATCGGTGGGCCTCCTCGAGGCGCGGTCCGATCGACAACCCCGTTGGCGCTATGTGCATAATACACACACGGAGAAACTCGCGCACACGTGAGGCGGACGCATGCGCAAAGACGAACGGGCACCGGCTCTGGGACCAGAGCGTAGCGGCAGCACGTACGGGAGACCCGGTTCTCCAATATCGTTTCCCTGCCTCTTCCAACATCACTCCGAGCATACTCCGGGGACAAGGTCGTCGAAAACGAGTACACTCGGAGATACACACGTAATATAAATTCCTCAACCGAGAAGCCTTCCTGTCTCCCCGTCCCGAGCCGACGAATAATCTTCTCCTCTCGTGTCAAATAATTCCGAGCCGAGTAACACGGACTCGTAACTTATAAAGCGGCTCTCTCGCGGCTACTTTCAATTTGATACTCGTAATTATTTTACAACGACCCACCATTCGTGCATCCTCTTAGACTCGGTGTAAATATCACGGAAAAATTGTAATAACAAGGGTAATTGATACTTACTAGCAGTAAGTATCAATTACGAATTTTTTGTGTTTTTTTTTTTATTTTTCTTCTTTAATGTTTTTTGTCGCAATAGCGATAATCGGAGCGTCGGAGAACGGGACAAAAACGTAGCGCGGCCCCTCGAGAGGACTCTCGCGCAACGAAACTGGATAGAGTAAATAGTCGTTACTTTCTTTATCGGGTCCGAGTTATTCCGGAAACCCGAGTGCGTTTCTGGAAGTCTATTCCGGACGCGTGTTTTTAGGGCCGACAAATTGTAGAACTCGAAGCGGCTCTCTCGGGACTCGTTTCGATGCTCGTAATTATTTTACAACCATCCTCCGCTCGGTTTATTAAATAAACAATGATAACGGTAATTGGTACTTATTTCTAGTGCACCGAAAAAATCATAATTTCGATTCACAAAATACAATTCTCCAAAAAAATTTTACCGTTTCAATCTCGCGCGGAATTCTAGGAATGCTGAGCGGAACTCAAAAAAACAATTTTCTTCTCCCGCAACCCTCGAGCGAATTCTGATCGAGTGACTGGATTTTTTTTTTTTTTTTTCTATCTCATTTAAAATTTTTTGTCGCAATTGGAAAAACTTCCAGAATAATTGGCATATATTTACGAGCCAAAAAAAAATAACGGTAATATGTTACAGCCATTGCACCGTAAATATTTGTCATTTCGAATCCACTATCGATTCTCAAAATCCCATTACGACAATAAAGCAACAGAAGGGCATTTAAATCTTTTATGGAATTTGAAGAATCCAAAGTAAAACCGAATTTACTCATCGGCAGTGAGAAATGTTCACTCGAGTCATCGATATTCGTTCCAGCGTGTCCGAAGTATCGCAATCGCGATAAACGTAACGTCGCGCGAGGGGAACAAAGTCGTCGCGCAGACTTCTCGCGCATCGCGACTGGATAGAGTAAACATTGGTACGATACTTTTATCATCGGCGCCGAGTTCTCGTTGATTTCTGTAAGACGCGCTCGACTCTTCGCTGGCCGCGTGTGTTTTGGGGACGAAACTCGTGTTCAACTGTGTGCCGCGAGTCTCCGGCAGTCGACTATTTATAATCGTTGCGGGTTCGGCATAGTTCGAGGCGTGCGCGATAGGTTTCTTCGGTATCCGGGCGTCGTTGTTGTTGCCGCGACTACCGCGCGACGTCCAGTGGAGGTCGAGCATGGCGACGGTTCTGGCGCAACTGTCGGGACGACTGTCGCGATTGTCGTCGAAAATCCGTTCGAATTCGAGGCTGCAATGGACCGGAAACAACGCCGGGAGTGTCGGGAGGAAACTGTCGGCCGGAGCTGGATTGCTCGTCGCTGGCTCCGTCGTGTTTATTGTCGGACGGAGATACGCGAAAACACACGCCGTCCACGCCGCGAGGCCTCGCAAAGTGAGTAGCGACGCGACAAAGTTCCGTACTTTGGTTCGTTAACGTCATCAATTAAAAATGTATTTTTTAAAAATTTTTTATATATATTTTTTTTTTATTATAAAGACTCGAGTGCAGAGAATTTATTTCACGTCGATGCGGTATCAGCGATGTTATCTAAGACGAATTTATGGTTACTGGCGTACGCGCCGAGGTTCGGTTATTATCGAGCGAGCGGCACGGTCTGATGTTTTTGGTCCCGACGTTACAACCGGCGCGTTGACGTTGCGCGACTTCTGCTTCTCCTCGGTGGCGGCTTTCCGAACGATGATCTTTCGATTTTCTCGTGCTCGTGAATTAATCGCAACGGTGTTTCGCGACGTGTTGAGCAATCGGACGAATTTCAGTGACGATTTATTTTTATTAAGGTCACGGAGACGTCGTCAGAGCTGAAGTTCGTGAAGTGGCGACTTCCGAAGACAGGCGACGATTGATAAACGAACGGTCGTCATTTTCTTTAATTCTTCCATTTTTTTTCTGATGCCTAAAAAAGTGAAACTTAGCGGGCGAATTATTTCAATGGTGTGTTCATTCATGTTGGGTTATGGAGAGAATTTTAGGGTGAAATACAAAATTTTATGCTGCAGCGATTTCTGCCGATAACGCGGTATTCGATAACTTCATTATTTTTTTTTATTTTAAATTGGTTACGAGAGGAAAATTCATCGGGCGAATTATCGCAATGGTATTTCACCCAAAATTGCCCAACGAGACGAATTTAATGTCAAAATAGTAAGAAAAAAAAAAATGACCTAGGAACAGCCGGTAAGATAGTTTGATCGCGGTTGGTCGGCTCTCTGCTCGTCGACCTGTTCCCCGAGCGGACAAGTAGATCGTTTAGAGTCTTACAAGGTCGTAAAGACCCGGGGACACTCGTTCCGTGTCGAAACAATTTTCGTACGGATCTTTAACGAGCCGTGCCTCTTCCCGTAGTCCTCGCGGGGAAATATGCCGAGCACGGGCATTCGGTTTTTTGTAAGTCGGCCGGCTGTAAAACGCACCCTCGACAACGCGAACCCCGAGCGACAGCGCCTCGAATTACGGAAGTCATTAATTTCATGTATCAACCTTTTTCTCGAGCTCCGAAAGAAAAGAAGAGGCAACAAAAAAAAAAAAATAAGCGAGGAAGAAAAAAAAAAGAAAAAAAAGAAAAGAAAAAAAAAACAGTGAATAACGAGCGATCAAAGATCGGTAGACCTGAATTCCGAGATTATATTTCAATTACAATCCCATCGCGCCACGCTCGAGGCTTTTCGAACGCTCGACTCGCTCTCGTCTCCTCGTTACGCGACAAGCCGAGAACCGTAAATTTTGGGTTTCCACAGCGCGGACAGTGGCCGCGGACCCCCCGTGGCTTCGAGTCTCTATCTTCTCGAAAATCGCTCTCGGGGGTATCGTTTGCCCGAGAATTTTATTAACATAGGTGTATCAGGTCCTGCCGGACGAGTTACTAAACAGCTTCATACAATCTGCTCCCTACGATATTTACGGTCGTCTATCAAAGTACGGTCCATGCGCACCGAACGTCTCTGTCCTTTTTTGTCTTTTCGGATTTGATGATTATTATTATTATTATTATTATTTGAAGACATTGTGCTGTGGGTAAGAAGAGCCTTGGGAATCTTAGGTAAAGGAGGATTCGTCTTATCGTTGAATAAGTTAGTCGATCTACCGAATTTTCCTCGTGGACCGCTCCGCATCTCCAGCAGAGCGCGTTGCAATGCACCTGCGAGCCACGCGAAGGATGGATGAAAAAACAAAAAAAAAAAAAGATTTATATGGACGACGAAGGATTTGATAGGAAAACGAGATGCGTCAATATCAACGCCGAAGAAAAAAAAAAATCCTCACCAAAAGTCACCTGAAAACACACACCCAAAACTCTTGTTCGTTCGTCACGAACGATGCATTGTATTCCCAACGATCTTAACGACAATTAACGTCGATCAATCGAATAAATTTATGGCCGCGACAAGACATTTCTCACAAACGTGTGTCACGGCTTCTCGGTTAATTCTCCGATTTCTTGTTCTCGGTTTCCGAGCTACATCGTCTTATCGCAAAATAAGTGATTCGATCTACCGCATTTCCTAGTGGCCGTTCACGGACGTTCCGCGGCGTCCAACATCCCGCTGCAAGCTCGCGCCCGCGCTCTGCACCCAATATATATATACATATATATATATATATATATACACACATATATATATAATAAGACGAAAGAAATCGATAAGAAAAAGAGAAACAATCTCGTGCTCGATGCGAAGATCCGTTACAGGAAATGCGCACTTTCGCCTTTAAGGGTAAAATCGATCGCCTCCTCTCAACCTCTATCTCTGTACGAGGCAGGCGGTTTAATATAATCGAGGTTGCTCTCCGGCTTCCACGCTCCCGTCCAACTCTCGCACGACGCGGTCCGGTATGATGCCTCCTGCCGCTTCTCGTCTCGTGCCTACGCAGCCGACTCTCCTCTCGCGATCTCCTCCTCGTTGCGCTAGTGTCGGTTAGGCGCAACCGACACGGTGCATCGTACGAAGCGGAACGCCGTTAAACTAGTTGGTAGCGAATCGGACCTTGCCGATCCTCCGGTTCTCTCGGTTCTCTCCGGAGTTCTCCGTTGCTGCTCAATTTCTTTATCCTCCTCTCGGCTCGTAGGCTCGATTCGTGGCGTAACTTCTGCGAAGTCGTCGGCGTCAAGCATAAATCTCGAATGTTGGAAGCCACGACGCATTTTCCGGTAGCGAGAGGAGACTCGCCGGATGAACGGAGGGAATAACGAACGGGGATACGCGGGGTGTTGCGGTAAGTAATCGCGAGACTCGAGAGGAAATCTGTGAGACAGGGTGGGGAGAGTCTTTGCGAGGAAGACTCGTTCAGCTTTTACCCTCCGGGCGATCGCTGGACCGAGGCGACGTAGCCTGATCGAGGCGACATTTTGCACCTTTGGCTCGAATTTTGGGACTGTCTTTTTAACTGAAGATCGCTGTTGAGATCGATCTTGAGAGCGAACTTGAGATCGCTTTCGGAATCGCACTTGAGATTCAACGGAAAATCGCTCTTTCAATCGAAGGTGAGTTCGCTCTTGGGATCGAACATGAGATCGCTCTTGATATCAAACATGAGACGGCTCTTGAAGTCGAACTTGACATCGCTCTCGATATCGATGTGAAGATCACGCTTCAGATCGAACTTAAGATCCAAGTTCGCTCCAAACTTCATTACGTGTTTGAAATCCACCTCAAGTTCTGACTCGACTTTGAACCCAACATCGAACTAAAAAAAAAAAGCATTATCCTTTGCAACGTATCATCGAATATATTCCACATATACAAGATCTCAATTGCTGAGATCTTAATTGCCAGACGAAGGAAAATCATCGGAAAATCATCATCGAGATAAAGGTTTTAGAAAATTGAAAGAGGAAAAAAAAGATTCGACAACTCTCCGTCGGATGTTCATCGTGCTTTTGCCCTCCGGAAGATATCGTGCTGGTTCGAGGCGACAGTTTGCATTTTTGCTGGCCCGCGACCGGCATTCCGTGGATATCGCTTGGATGTCCGTGCCATATATTTTTATTATTTTTCTTATCAATAACTGGGATGAAACGATGAGGCCCGAGGCATTGTCACTGATCGCGCGCGTTCCGGCGAGAGACCACACGCGGTTTGTACTAATGCAAAGATAAAAAAGCGAAGGTTCGGTCGGGTTTTCGAGTGCAGCGAGAGTTTATCGTCGGCACTCTTGGTTCTTCCGAGGCGAGTGGAAGTTCCGTCTAGCAGGGTTTTGTCTCTCGTCGCCTTACCGGTTCGAGGGCAATGAGAGGGCTCGTCACAGCTTCGACGGTGTTTCCGTGTTACAATGGATCTTTTATCGACTCATTCGTCAACGGTGGAGGCAAAGAAGGAAACTGAGAAATGTGAGAAAAAATAAATCCAAGATCAGCCGAGCTGAGCAGTCTGCGGCGTGGAGTCGATGAACTCAATGTGAAATTCCACGGTTGGTAACAAAAACGCCAATTAATTTTTCTTCAACCGCAATGACCATTTCGGTTCAAAAGGAAATTCTTACATGGACTTGCGACGATAAAAAGCGGAGCTTCGGTCGGGGTTTCGAGTTCAAGGGGAGTGAATTTACCGTCTACACTGTTGGTTCTCCACAATCGCGTGGACGTTCCGTCTAACACGGCTTTGTCTTTTCTTGCGCTTCCGGTTGGTTGTCGACGGCAATAAAACGGCTCGTTCCCGTTTTGTCCCCTCGCACGAATGGCCGACATCGAATGAGAAACAAGGAAACGAAAAAATTTAAGAAAAAATCGGTCCAAGGCAGACTGAACTGTGCGGTCTGAAACTCATCGTCAATGCGTCTGTTGCTATAGATGTGAGCTGACAAAAACTCTAATTAATTTTTTTTTACCCCGATGACCGATTGGTTCTTCAATGTTTCTCGTTACTGCATTGGCAAGGCTTCCGTGTCGCTGTGGAACTTTATTGGCACATTTGTCAACGGGTCAGGGAAAAAAGGAGACGGAGGGATTTAAGAAAAATAAAATCCGTCCATTATACACCGAGCTGTGCAGTCTCCAGAGGTAACAAAAACTGTAATTAATTTTTTTTAACCGTGTTGAGCGATCGGTTCTTCAGAATAATGAGGGGGGTCGTTACTCTCTGGACGGTATTTTGTCCACACATTTTTCAACGATAGAGGAAAACAAGGGAACTGGAACGTTTAAGAAGAAATCGGTCCGTGGCAAGCTAACCTGACTCTCATTAATTTTTTTTCAACTGTGATGACCATTTAGGGTGAGAAGAAAATTCTTACATGAAGTTGCATCGTTATACGCTTCACGTAAAACTTTGCTTCAAACCGGAACGGGCAGAGTCCGCGAAGGAAGTGACTAATTGCAACGAAGTGAAGAGCAGCGGTCGATAAAAAAAAGTACAATACATTCTTTTTGTTCATTCTATTTACGATGAAAAAGAAAATGTTCATATGAAGTAGAATCGAGATCCGTTTCGGGTAAGAATTTCCTTCCAACCGGAATGTTAAATATGCGTGTAAAAAATTACTAATTAGAACGAAGTGAAGCGTAGGGGTCGCTAAAAAAAAGGTGCAATCAATTATTTCGATCCACTCTGACCATCCACAGTGAAAAGGATACGTTTATATTGACTAGCATCGATGTTCGATTCGGGAAAGAATTTCCCTCCAACCGGAAATTGTCACCCATGAAAATATTAATTACAGTTTCTTTTACTCCGAGATAAAAATCTCGAAAAACCTACCGAGTCATGTTACAAGATCCGGCGAGGCGACATACGACGTGGGAAATTTTCTCAGGAACCATAGCAATTTTGAATCAACCCATACGACGATTTTTCCACCTGGCGCGTCACCAAAATTTATGTATAAACAAACGTGAAAAAATAGATCGACAAAACGCTAAAAACCTAGAGAAAACGATTAGCGATCGCGTCGTCGACGATTACCATATTTTCTAGCACGAACTTCCAGTCAAGCCAGAACTTATATTCCAGCGAAAATAACGGGACGTTCGAATATTATCTACGATAGCGAAAACTGCCCATATTTTCCAGCTCGAAAAGTTTCTATGAACTCATTCCTAGCTCGAAGAGAGCTCCGACAAGTGGGCAGCAATTGATAATAAACAAAGTTGATATCAGCGGTAACCAAGTTAGAGTCAAGCAATCGATCGTTCGACCCGACTTTCCCATTTTCTTTTCGAAATCTTTCCCGCTCCCGCGTCCACGATCACCCGCAATCGACGTGATGTATCGAGTGCCGATCCTAGCCCAGATACGTCTTTCCACGTTCGGGAACCACGTCAGCACCGGCCTTCCCACGCGCCCAACGATCCGCTTTGAGCTCGAATCGGTATACATTTTTTTTTTCGTTCATTTTGTTCCCTCGATCGTACTTAACCGGCAACGAAGCCTCCGCGATCGAAGGCAGGCGCGCGCGCGCGCGCGCGCTCTCCTCTCCCTAATAGTCGCCGCCGGACGACGAATTGATTTCAATTTGCTTTCTCCGTCGGTGCCACGGGTTACGTGTGTGAAAAATTTAATCGCGTCGTGCGGCGAACAAACGAGCTGTTTTGTTGATACAATAAAATCCGTAACGAGTCCACGTGGGTGGGAAAGACGTAAAGTCCGTCTTGCTTCAGCTCGCAGTTTCAGCCGGCTCGGGAACGCTGAAAACTTCTCTCAGTGTTCCCCCCTTCGGTTCCCCTGGCTGGAAGGGACACGAGGCTGGAAGAGTCCAGTATCGGACGTTGATACAACGAGGAAAGGGGCTTTCTGAACGGTGTGGAGGGAGAAGCGCGGAGAGACTTCGCGAGCAAACGGCCGAGTTGGAGGAGGAATGAAATGGAATATACGTGTTGCACTGATTTAGAATCGCTCGAGTCCTAATTGGCACGAGATATAAATCATCGTTTCGGGATCGGGAAGGGAGAGAGACGGAGGCCGGGAACGGCCGAGGCCGTGTCTATAAAACCCGTTAGCAAACCCATCTGTGTTTGTCACGAAGCACACTCGACCGACGCGGTGATAATTCTATCGGGTATTTTTTTTTCTTCACCTAAGCTGAATTACGCTCGTCGCGCGCGCTGGACTCGTTTTATTATTATTTTTTCTTTTTTTTTTCAACGAGGATTTTTTACAACCGCGAAACTCGAATGGCCGAGAGATGCTACCGCGGATGCGAGCGCTCATCGCCGTAACGGTTCGCCGGTTACGACACAAACAAGAAAACAAAAATCTTTACATTTGAGGAATTTATAGATTTTATCGCAAAAGGTCACAATATTATTCCCGTTTATTTTATTTTATTCCAAACGAAATTTTCAGACAATTTTTTTTTACAACTATTTCGTAATAGAGAAATTGGTACTTCTATTAATAAAAAAATAAATAATTATTTTATTACGTTCGAAAAAAGAACGGGGAATTTTCAGGGCAAAACTTTCCGTCGCAACAATTTCTTTTTATTGCCGTCTGAGTGAATAATTTTTTGTAATCCGAAGCTCTCGCATAGATGCGCGTTCTCGATCGTGCGCATGCGCGTTGCGCACGCCGAGAGTCACGTAGACCCCGCGGTCCAATTAAGATTGCCGCGACGAGTCGATGCCTACGCGGTATTTCCACGATCCATTACGACGTACGATCTATTACAGTTCCAGCAACACCGAGTCACTCCTCGAGGTGAACCCGAGGAGGCTCGATCATCGCTTTTTTTCGCTTCGCCGGCCGGATCGTTAATAAAAATCATTTGTCCTTACAGCGCTGTTCGACCCGCGAAAGTCCGCGAATTTGTTCGAGCTCGTTCTCGTGGGCGAGAGCGTTCCGACTTCTAATTTATCGCCCTAATACAATTCCGCTTCTCCGCGATGTCCACTGCACGGTAGCGTGGCGAAGGCGAAGACACCGCCTCGTCTCAGCCACCCTTCTCGTCCTGTTTCTCATCCCGAGGAGCGAGCAGACTGTTTCGCGAATCAAGGACCGCGAGAGAAAACGACAAGGTTCCACCTTGAAAAATCGTACCGCAGGACGAACGATCAGCGCGAAACTCTTCGGTCGCTCTGGGTAAGAAACACAGACCTGGGTAAGAAGAACGACTCATAATGGCGATTACGAATTTTTTCTGATCCAACCGACTCGTCTGTGTGACGGAAAACTGCAAACGTTTTGTGTGAAGGCCAAATGAAAATCGTCATTTTTCTTTCGAACTTTTAGAACATCTCGAGACACGTTCACAATCAACTTTTTTTTATGAAACAATTTTTTTTTTTTATAAGTCAAAAAATGATTTTCAATGAAGCGACACCTCGCGCTGTTTCTTATAGCGAGGAGCGAGCCGAGTGTTTTGTAAATCAAGAACCGGGTAGAGAAACCGAGAAGGTGCTACGTTGAGAAACCGCGCTGTACGACAAAACGATTAGCGAGAAGCTCCGGATGAACATCCCGCCAGGAGGTTCCAAAAAAAAAACCCCCCCCCGAAAAAAAAATGACAAAACCTTAAATAACTAAAAAAAAAAAAAATCGAAAGGAAGTTACCGGTAACATTTCACTCCGGGAGCATAGCAGGGGGTAAAAATTGCGCATTTTTGGAACAAGGCTTTCCGTACCCAAACAATATTCAATCGCCGGCGCGTATCCACCGCGGCGTTTATGTTGTATTTATTATGTCGCTATCATCCGGCGCAGTCGGGAAAAAAAAAAAAAAAAAAAAAAAAAAAACACATATCGGACCTCCCCTAATCTCTCGACCACCCAAATCACTCGCCTTAGGAGAGATTCCCCCTTATGAATTCAGCGTCCGGCGAGTCTCTTTCATTTTTTGTTTTTTTTTAATTTTTTTAATTTTTTTTATTTCTCGTCTTCTTTGCATAGGGAGGTCTCGCTCGCGCGTGTCCATCGGTGGTCCTGGCCAGTATGCGAGGTGGAGCCTCGCTACGAAAAAGAAAGCGACAGGACGGTAAAGCACGGGGACGACGCTAGCGAAGCGCGCACGCCGCAGCACACCGTCTCTCGGATAGCCGTACGAGGCACGACCGAGTCTATGCGCCAGCAGCGTTATGATTCATGGTCGCTCGGCATCGCCCTTTGCACCGGCACTGTTATTCCATCCGGCTTAGATTTATGCCCGGAATTTTGTCTTTCCCTCGCACGATATCCAGTTCGACGCCAGGATTGCCCGTGCGAGCAGAAAAAAAAATAAAAAAAAAAAAAAAGCCCACCGAACCGAAACTCTCAACGTTCCACCGCATTCGCGCCCACGGTTGCCCGATCTTCTTTGCTTCATTTTCGTTAATTTATCTTTCCCTCGTAGCCGGAGTATTCGATCGCTCCGGCGAACTCGTCATCGCTCCCGAGCGTCTCGCCACGACTCAATTATCTCGCGGAATCGCTCGCCAGTGAAATTTATCCACGACGGTGCGTAAGCAAACGAGAAAGCGGATCGATCGAATCGTCCCGCTTAGTCGAGCTCGCTGCACACTTTCTTCGAGGTAACGAACTGCGATATTCATTAGAGCCGGCAATTATCATTTACCGAAGTGTCGCGAGTCGATAAACTTTATTTTATTTCGTCATAATTCATCTTACTTTGTGTTTATTTTATTTTATTTTCGGGCTCTTTGCCGAGCGGTAATGAACCCGTTATAATCATTGCAACCGGCAATTATCGTTAAACGCGGTGTTGTAAGTTATTTCCTTTGATTTTTTTTTTTTTCTAGCTTATTTTTATTTATTTTATTTTTTGGGCTTTCATTGAGCGGAAACGAGCTGTGATTTTCATTACAGGAGGTAATTTCCGTTAACCGATGTTTTGTAAATTATTTTATTGTATTTTTTTTTTTTTTTTTTAATGCGAAACGACGACGTTTTTCACGAAATGGGGCGTTCCCCGATGACGAGAAAGTTGAGAAATTTGGATCTTCTCGAAACGCGCACCCGCTTTTTTCCGGCTGTGCCACACTTTGATCTTATCTCTGGGTCTCGCAATAGAAACCCCTGAGTCTCGGGGGTCGACTCTTTTGTCCCGAAAAGAAAGAAGATGTCTCTATACGGTGTATAAGTGTGGTTTTTCTCGAGTGTGCGTCATTGTGTCTCGTAGCGAGAATTCCAAACTCCGCCTCTCGACTCGGTCCGCCGTCGTTTTTCTTAAACCGCTCATAAACTTGGCAAAATTATAGCACGATCGTGAGATAAAGCTAGTCCGACAGGGGAAACATGTTTAGTTCGGTGAGAGGACCTTTCTCGAATGGTTGTCCATCGTACTCGTTGTACAGGACAATTCCGGGTGACACGGTCATTCAAACAAAATTCTAAACCGAAGAGCGGCGACGCCCAGTCTCAAAAAAAAATGTATCGAACATTTTATGCGACAAACACTTGTGTAGAGCATTAAATTTATTTCTGCCAACGATTCATTTATTTCGCAACGCATCGGAACATTATTTAATTTTTTAATTTACGTTTCCATACGTAAATTTTATTTCGACTTGGAAACTGTAAAACCCTAGCTACAAAAATCATGATAAACCGGTTAAAAAAAAAAAAAAATAGAGATTAGTCTTTACTTTTCCGGGTTGAAAGATTGAATGTTTGCAATATTGGAGGTCAACCGGGAGCGGTAAATCGCAATTATGCATACCGGTCTGCGAAACGATTAAAACGAATAATCAATGCAACACTCCGGCAGCGATAAATAATAATAATTAAACTATTTTGAAGAAAAAAAATCGACGTAAATTCCTGTCCTTCCTATCCAGGCTCCAAGATTCAACGATCGGAATATTGAGCCATATCACCCGGCCGCCGTGTCACCCTCGATACCTTTAAATCATAATTATGAATACCGGTCGGCCGAACGATTAAAACGAGTAATTAATTAATGCGAGTAATTAATTCTCGTTCTGAGTCGTTGCCGCTGGAGAATTACTCGCTCGTATTGCATTTACAAATAGACGAGTTTCATCGTGGTATCGAGCGTCGACGCTCGGGGCGGGGAGGACTCGGAGCTGGGAACAGACGCGGAAGAATCGAACACGATCGTTAGCGTCTGCCGACCGGCTCGGAGACACATACGAGACACCGAGTCACTGTGCTCGGTGTTTCGAATAAGGAGCGCGTTCCCGCGGGCCTATCGGCTCTGGTCCGTCTTTCGTTGCTTTCCCTTTCATCGCGAAGAATGTTTCGTCGATGCGCCGCGGCTCCGCTCTCACCGACTCCTTCTCCGAGAACCCTTGCGTCTTCTCGTGCGTCGCGGACGATCCGGCAGTCACCCTTTTTCCCGTCGTTCGTTTTGCCGCGGGTGGAACACGACCGTCCAGGGAAAAGCCAATTTTGGGATTCCTACGAGTCGTTCGGTGGGATAGTTTGTCTTTCGTTTCCCTTCCGGGCTCGCCGAGCTCGGAGAACCCACCAAGCCGCGACGTCTGACGCAACCCCTTTGACTTTGGCCGGCTGCCACCACGTTCATGCTGCGATCAACCAACACACCGACCTCGGATACTATCCGGCCGGTGAGAGTGAGGAAAATAGCTCGATCCTCTCGATATGATCCACGCTCCAAATATCGTTCACGATGAGACCAAAAATTTAACCACCAAGTTCCCCAGTGGATGTTTGAAAATTTTTATCGAAAATTCGAAAATTGAAGTGAAATTTTATGAATCACGAATAAAATGGATTCGAATCACTGGTACAGATGTAGTTTGAATATCAAAGGTTCGTCATATGTTTGTGGTTCTATACTTCACTCAAATAAAATTCGTTGAGCTCTCGAAACAATTTTTCCCTTTACATATATTTTTTTTGTAAAAGAGTCATCAGTTTCGACATAAAACAATGAATTACAACGTTCGAATGAAATTCGTCTTTGTTAAAAAAAAAACACACACACAAATTGGTCTTGATACTGTACAATCGTTCAAATATTTTTTTCGACTTATGCCGTGAAAGTCTTTGAATTCCATATCGGTCGTTACTCTCAAAATTTCGAAAGTTTTCTATTGTTTAAAGTTATTTTTTACCTTTGAAAAAATAGTAAAATCAATTATAAGAAAGGTCTACAAATGTGCACGAGTTGTGTCCGACTCGTATCCCAAAAGTTTGTGAATCACATATCGAGCCTCGCTCTCCAAATTCCTATAGTTTAAAGAGCGCCTCGTAAAATTCGTTCGGAATCGTTCGAAACAATTGGCGCAATCAGGCGAACGATGTTTGTTGCAGAGACACGTCGACGGATGAATTTTTTTTTTTTTTTTTTTTTTTTTTTTTTTAATCGCAAAAGAACGTCGATTCCGATTAAACGATTCGTCCCCCGTTATCCGGTCGAGGCTTCTGCGCCGAACGGGCTCGTTCATCGACCGACTAATTTATCGGTCCTGTACGCACTTTCGTGTAACCGACAATCTTCGATCGAGATAAAATACTAACGAGAGCGAAATATGGTATTTCGTACATCGCGTGCGAATTATGGAAGAGAAGAAGACCTCTTCCTCGACGATTCTCCGAGAACTCGCCGGAGCAAAAAACTTTGTTACGGGGCCCTCGTTTAACTGCTCGCACCGCGCGTACGTCCTTCGTGTGCGTTAAACGAGCGATTATTAATCGAAGCTGGCGCGTACGTCGTTCGCCACGATTGCGCCCTTGCTCATTCGTCCGGTATTCTTTTATTTTTATTTTTATTTTTATTTTATTTTTTTCTTCGTCCTGACGAGGAGGAAGAGCGCGACGCTCCGGAGCGTGACGAATAAAGCGGTTCACCCATTGAGATCGTTAATTAACCGTGGCAGCACGAGGGTGTCGGACACTCGCTCCTCCCATACACGACGCTCGATCACCTCTTCGGGTGTTACATCATTTTATGCATTTTTCAGTTTCATCACGATAGGTCCGGAAATTCACGGGGTTACTTGACAACCCTTCCTCTTGACTCGCATTACCTTATTGTCAGTCTAATAGCACGGCAAATAACGACTTGATCAACCGTGGCAATTCATCTATTAAATAAATGACCCATCCGTCGACGATGATATTCTTTTTACTTGAATTATAAACGCTCACGTGGCTTTTAAGCGATACCAATTTTTGTAAATATTCTCATAGACGATACCACAAATTTTTTTTATAAAAAATTAGCTTTGTGATATTGCTTTGTTTGTAAAAATTACTTTGAATCGATTATTTTATTAGCGTTATAGAATTGTAAGGATGTTGCAGAACATTAATAAAAGTCTTTGGAGCTTACTCATGCGTCGCTTCGAGGATTTTTTTATTGGGAAATTGGATTTTGTCTCACTGTACCGTTTTGCCCCATTCTCAGTACTTTAACACGGAAATAAAAGTGAGCTACAGTGATTTTTCGAATTACCCGTGTCTAATGTCAACTAGAGATATATTTTTTCTAATTAAAAAAAATATATTATTTAGATGAAATTTATTATTGACTTACAAATAAAAAAAATGAGGGCTGAAGGACTCGGGTCGATGGCGTTTCACGACGGCTATAATTAAAACTAGGTACTATAAAATGATAGCTGTATAAACTTGTAGCATTCGCGATAAATTTCTTTAACTACCAATAAAGCCATAAAATATTGAATCTATCATAAATTTAAGATACAAATTACCAGGCATATAATACGATTAGTAACCTCTATTGATTAACCAATCATCCTCCTTACTATATTTAATCAGTTATTTATCGATCAACATGATCATTTGTTCTCCGACTACATCCAATTTGAAAAAATGTTTAAACACTCAAATTTCGTCTGAACAAAGACAAGAACAAAATTAGCCGAAAGATAATTCATAGAAAATTCATAATATACCGATAAGTACTTAAAAAAATTAATACATCATTTTTATGCTATTAATAAATAATTAATAACGTCGCTTCACTAACCTGTTATTTATTTTTCCATTTAACCGACTATTTATCGACCTGTATGCAATTATTCATTGTCCGCTGTTTCCGGCCAGGAAATTTAGTAAAAAAATTAAATTTTGTAAAATTTGGTAAGAAGCATCGAGGTTCGAATGTAACGGCCGTTCGTCGTTGGCGATTCTGGCGCCGTCGTGCGCGCAAAACACGCCCACGAATTATGCAGGAATTCCGTGTAATCGACTACTTAATTGAGGCTTGATTAATTTCAATCTGATTAGCCTCGGAGCGCTGCGCCTCCCATGGATCTTTCATCCTGCACTCACGGGCCGCGCATTCGTGTATTTCATTCGGCGCACCGTTCTCCGTTTCTCTCCTCGCCATCTCGCCTACACTCTGTGAGAAGATCCGTATCGCGGTGTGAAAATATACGCGCCGTTCTTCGTACTATCGCGAATACCAGAGTCCGGACGAAAGATCGAGAGCCTTAAGGTAATCCTTGCGAGTTGTCTTCGCTTCGCCTAAGTTTCAGAGGAATGAGAGCAAATTTCAAACACTTCCGGATCATATAAAAAATCTTTAAAAAACGTTATTAAAAAATTTACGTAAAATCAAATTGTTCGATAACTCTCGCGAAAACCTTACCTTTTTTCAAATGATTCGTTAACTCGTCCGCCTCTAACTTTGCATTTTTTTTATATCCGCAAAAATATATAGAAAGTCACGAAATTAAATATGAATGAATAAATCGGAGAAAATTCATGCGTATTCCGAAAAATGAATGAAACATTTTCCATAAAAATGTAGGTTTTCGAAAGGTTCGATGGAAAATTTTCATTCCTCATCGTTTTGGTGATGAACACTTTTTTCATTTTTATTATTTTTCCAACGTCTTTCCCGTGCTCGATTTTTTTGTCGAATTTTTATACCACCGAGAATCGTTTGCGGTTCTTTGTCATACCTTTGAAACTTATGAGGAGTGAACGCTACCCGCGAGAAGTAGCTCAAACCCTCTTTACAAAGATGCAACTATTTTTTTCTATTTTTTTTTTTTTTTTTTTTATAGACGCACCGCAAGCAAGTTCATCCGCTTTATTACTGCTGATGTGCACAGGAGTCTGCGGAGAGCTCGCGCTGCCCCGATTGCTATCTTAATTACACTCTTATTGTTTAACCCGTCGATGATGCGACGGGAAGGGCGTTCGCGGGGAGGGGTTCGAAGCCTAACAGCAAAAAAATTCCTGAATTTCCTCGGAACACCTCGGAAAAATATCCGCATTCCTCGGCGAGTACTCTGTAATAATGGACTCGAGCTATATCGTTGCCGGTGCGTGCGCATTCCGTGGGGTCATGCCAGCGCCATACGGGATATGCGTATTCGTTGAAAGCTCGAAGAATGCCTGCTAACAAAGCACCGATCTCGGAGTGGCTGGAGCAATATCGCGTTGTCTCACGGCTCGTTGAGACTGGATGACTGTATTGTTTCCGCACGCATTCGATCGTGCGCCTACGCACGTACACAGAGTGATTCGGAACTGATCCTTATCCTCGCACGTGCGTTATCTCGACAAAAAATTTCGAATTTTCGGTTTTTTTTTTTTTTTTTTTTTTTTTTTTCATTTTTTTTTTCATTTTTTTTTCTACGACAAGTGGTGTTTGAGTAATTGATAATGAAAGTTGGCCAATCGGAGCGCAGTAATAATAGGGCACGAATGTAATGGACATTTTATTGAAATCGATGGAGCCAACTTCATTCGTCACGCTGTCTGAATTTCGTCGCTTGTACGAGATGTGTCTTCATTTATTTTCAGATGACTTTTATTTCAAGCATTTGTGAATCACCCTGTATCATTATATATAAATGTATGGATAAGGTATTCCATACCGAATCGGAGTCATTCCGACTATTTACACCTTCGACTTCACCCGTCATTTTTTACATGATTAAACCAAATCACAAAAAGATTTTAAATTTTATTTCGATTTTTCCAAACTGTTTTTAACGAACGAAAATTGCTTCTACTCCGAAACGAAAATTCTAAGAAAATCGTTTAAATTTAAAACGGTGTGACGCGTCATCTTCTATTTTTTTTTTTTCCGAAAGCATTCGAGAAAATTATTCAAAAATTCGAAAATTCATATACAGTGCGATAGGAATCGTCAAACGACTCTTGTATCGGAGACTCGGGCACATTGGAACGAAAAATCTGGCTGGACATAGATGGACAAAAAATGGGCATCGAAAAATTATTTAAAAATTGCGTCTTGTCAAATAAGACACGTGGGTAAAACGCCCAAGCGCCTCAGTTCGCCCCGCTCTCACCCATATATATATATATATATATAGATATATAGCCATGAGTGGAGTTTGGAAGGAGATGAGGGTAAAGTTTAAACACGATAAAAAAACAATTAATTATACGGGAGAGAAGGCCGCGGCTCGTTACTCCTTTATTTGCCGATGATTAGTCACAGGAGGGCGTAACGGATTCTTGGGTGAGAAAAAAAAGGGGGTGGGGAGTCGTGAGGGAGTAAATGGCTGTGTCGAAAAGTATGGCGCCCCCGGTGAGTGGGAGTTCACCGAAAGAGCGTATCCTCGGCAATGTATCCTTCGTTTTAAAAAAAAAAAAAAAAAAAAAAAAAAAAAAAAAAAAAAAAACAACCCGAATGCGGTTCAGACTGCGAAGAGATCAATGTGAGAAAAGTCTTCGGAAGAAAAACAGGTCCGGCTACGTGGGTGCGACCAAGCCGATCGGTGTGAAAAGAAACAAACTTCCGAGGCGTCGGGACGATCTCGACGCCCCCTTTTTACAAGGCTGAAATGAGGACCGGGGAATATCGGTGAGGGTGAAATTTAGAGTCGACGAAAAGCGTTTCACGCCTCGTTCTGGCAGTCTCATCAATTTCCTCACGAATCGTCATATTATTTCGTCGTTTCTTCACGAGGATTCCCCCCAATCAAGGGGCATTGTGAACATCGATCGCTTGAGAATTTCCGTATTTCTTTATATTCGAAGGTTGAAACCTGTGACGTGAGCCGGCGATCCGATAAACAGTCCTTGACGAGCACAAATTTTTTGGTGCAAACTGGCGGGAAATTTACCGTTTCGGGATACAAAATTATCGGTGAGCGAGTCGATTGCGATTTTTAAAAAGCGACACGAACTTTGACTATTCTCGAGAATCGAATAAATTTCATTTAAGCTAAAATTCGACTACTGGAAAATTACGTTCACAGGATAAATCTTTCGAACGTTACGAATTTCAATTTTAATTCACGACCCAAATTTTCCAATAGTCGCATCCAATCGTAAAAATTCATAAAATGGAATTTAATCAAATTAGCTCACGAAATGGAATAATTGCGTTTCCGACTGAAAACCCGCCCCAAAAACCGTACTTCGACCCTCCCACGAATTGCCGCAGAAGAAAAAAAAAATTTTCCCTCAAGAATCGATATGAGCAAAAGCAGACGTTCGGTCGATCGTTCACGCGGACAATCGGACGTTAACTAATATGAGCAAAGCCTGTCCGAGCCTCGATTTTTCCCGCTCCGGTTGGAAACCTTCAGTGTCGAATTCGCAGGCCGACACGCCGTCCATCCGGTTTGTCACACGAGCCGTCCCAGAAATCCGCCGGCCACATCGCTCACCTACGAGAATTTCCCCGAAAGCCCAACGCACCGAAAAAAATGTGTAAACTTCATAAAGATTAATTATCAGCTGGATATCCGATTCCCGGTAAAGAAACCCGACGAGGCGACACGAACGTGGCGCCAGTCCAAACACCGTACATCCAAAAAAAAACGAAAATGTGAAGGAAAAAAAGGGCCATAACCGTCGAACGTTCGCCACGCCTTTGCAGTAAAGTGCGTGGATTAGTAGGAAGACTCGTCTCATTCCGGTATCGGCTCAAAATTTTTTTTTTCTTCGACTCCCCTGCGCGTTCCGTTTCCGCGCCTCAACCGCGGCTGGCGCGCTCGAAGGTGCGACTTTGCGTCGCTTATGGACACGCGTTTAGTCACGGCTCCGTAGTTACGCCGCGTAAGTGTGTCGCTCCTGAGGAGCCAAGAGATAAATCTCCGCCGCGAAAGACAATCCGCTACCGAGGACTCCGAGTCGGAGCCAACGAGATCTTACGGTTTCCGATCGGACTTGCACGCGAGGGCGCGCTATTGAAATTTTCAATATCACCTTCGTGCAGGCATTCGGGGGGGGAACGATCGGCAATTTTCGAAGCTTCGGCTCGAAGGGATTTTATCCGGCGTGGAGTTCTCGTGGTCTTTGATGATCGCCGACGCCGTGGTAGCCGGCCGTGGTCGGTCAGCGGACGCGGATCATCCATCGAAGGGCTGTTCGCGAGAGGGCGCACCCGAGCCAACATCTAATTCTAAACCCCGAGTCGTCTCTTTCACTTTCGTGCGTGTGGCCCATTAAAAACCAGGTGCAAGGGCTTTGCCACCTCTTCGGATTCTTGGGCGAACGAGCCGCGCATGCGCGCCAGCCGCGGTTATCGTGCGCTCGAGAGATTAATCGGTTAAGAATTGCTCGATTACCGCGCGGACTACTTTGCTGCCTATGGAAATTCGTAAGAACGAGTACAACCTCGGAGCAGGGTCTTGAACACGGTTAGTAGTGGAGAAAATAAAGCTAATGTGGCGGTCGATTTGAACCTTACTATTATTATTATTAATATCATATTAACCTGGAGTAGTGGGTAGTAATGTTTTGACATCAAATATTATTCAGGGATAAGAGTGCGAATTAACACGGTGCTACTGAAAACCAACTTTTTTTTTACCACACAATTAAATGAAAATTCATATTTACCCGGGCATTCAATAGTGTTCCTTCAATAATTTCGGTAATTTTTTTTTTGTTTTTTTTTGGGTCTTACAGAATGATGAATCGACGTTTTAGGAGATTCGGCTGTGAGATTTGTGTCGAAAAAGTAGCGCACAGTGCGCATGCGTTCGGAGACCCGAACGGGAAGTCTTATTGGCTCGAATTTTCGCGCAATTTAGCCTGACCAAGCCTCTACGCAAGGCGACGCTCGCGCGCATGCGCACCGCCACTTTCGTCGATCGAGAGACGAAACGATCGACGACGACGATAAAGTCCGTTCGAACTATTACGCAACGAGCTTTGCCACCCTGTCGAAACATTCGTGCAAACTCCTACGGGAGAACTTCACGTGTGCGCATGCGCATCGATCGCGCAGCGAGAGATCGATCGATAAACGATGACGCGAACGGCGGGTTCGATTAAATTGATTTCCACGCGGCGCCTAGATGACTATCGCGATTCGCCTTGCACGCCCATCGAGGCAGCAGACTTTGGTGAAGCCAACTACTCCGGTGGGCGATCGTCGTCCCCGTCGGCCCGACTCCAAAGAATTTTGTTCGAGGATCGACGATGCGCACGCGAATAATCCTCGATCGTAACCGTACCGATCTCGGCCGCTCGACGCGGACGGTACCGACGAGAAACGGGAACATCGCTGAGCGAGTACTTCGACTCTATCGGCCGACTTGCCGACCCACCCGAACGCCTTCATTATCGGCCCGAGAGTGCTCCGCTGTAACGGATAAGTACTCGTTATCGGTAAGCCGGATTCGCCATTCCGCGATCCTCGTGTACGCGCCCAAGAAGAATCGAAGAGATCTACCGATGCGAGAAATTAATGCTCGCGCCGGAGCCGCCAGAGCGTTGACCAGAGGCTCGTTATCTCGTTAATCGGTCGAAGGGTACATATTGGAATCGGCGTTCAGATAATAGTGACGATTAATTTCGGCGAAATTACCGCACGATACGTTCTTACCACTGGTATTTTTAACGCGATAGGGTTGAACTTGTGCGTGGGGATTTTTTTTTAATTAATAAATAGACAGTTGCGGTTATTTTGTTGAATTGGACGCTTTCTCGAAAATAAACGCACGGTTATCTCTGGGTATTTTTATGAAATAGAGAGGATCTTCAGAATTTTTTTAAGCTACTGCGATGAAAGTTCCTGATTTCGGTTCCTGGGATTTTTTTTCTCCCGTTGACTTTGGACCGAAGCTCATTCCACGTTTTGGTTCAGAGTCAAAGGTTTCTGGATACTGAAAAAAAACAGTTGGAAAACAATGGAAAATGTCGATTGTTCCAAAACAACCAATTTCCATAATCTCCATTCCTTCTTACTAAAAAAAAAAACAAAAAAAAAACAAAAAAATTAAGTCCAAAAATCTGTCGATTCCACGGGAACGTGAAAAAAATTTCATGTCAATTTTTCCACATCAGCTGTTCACCACAGCTACGAGGTGAGAAAGTAAAATTCCTCCTGCTTTACTTTGTAAGATCGTTCTGTGAGAAAGCGTAAAAAAGAGGGAAAGAAAAAAACAGGACTCGGTAGACACGAAGAGAGCGAGGAGGAGAGAGAAACGGTTGTTCGTGAATTGAAAGAGCGGAACGCTGGCGTTAAACGACGAGCCGCAACTGAGCGCAATGAAGAAGGCAGCTTGAGCGCTGTTGTGGCGTGATAGCCTCGGGTCGGCTCTCGAAACCCCAGAATCATTCCGCAGTAACGGACGACGCAGGTTTCCGACATGGTCCCGAGACGCTCCGCGCCCATTATTGAAACTTCATTGCCAATCGACTGTGAATCGGCAACAGTGACAATACAATCGTGTCATTAACCGATGAGACACAACGCAGAACCAGAATAATCCGGTCGAGTCCGTTCACTCAACGACAGCAAAAAAAAAAATAATAATTTATCTCCGCTACCGAAAAAGCGATTAATCAGTCAAAATGTCCGAAAACTTGCATGGAATCTTCGGCGCCGAAAATTTCAAAAATGTCCTACTCGCAAAGATAAACGTATAAAATAAAATAAAAAAAATATATACATGACACATGTTTATAGTCGATAATAAAATATATTCGTGCCGGAGAGTCTATTTGGAATTCCAAAAAAAAAAAAAAAAAAAAAAAAAAAAACTCTGTCTATTCTCAAGTGATCCGGTAACGCCTTGAGTATCGCATAGCGAGTTGAGAAAATATTATACATTTATTTTCGGCACCGAATACAAACAATTTATTAATTTTATCAATATTTTCAATTATACATATACGCGTTAAAATATATACATATATAGATATACTGACACGTATATGTATAATTGAAAATATTGATAAAATTAATAAATAATATATATATATGGAACACACGTGAAAGTATAATAGGCTACCTAAGATCCCAAAAGGCAGGAGCCTCATCGATTCGTGGGCGTTCCGCTAACGTCTTAATTATCCGATATTTAGTTAACGCACCATAGAAACACAGTTATAGGATCGAGTCCGATGCGATGGTTGAGAGAGAAACAAAAGAGTCGTTTATTCTGGGCGCCGAGGATCCGATATATCAAATGACGCAAGCTCCGATCGCATCTACGGCGCCGAAAATAAAGAGTCTATTTTTTTTGAATATATACACGTATACACAGAGAAAAATAATGAAAAAATCAATGTTACGTATAGACGACAGACGCGTATCCTATAATAGCATAAAGAGTGCCGTAGGGTCGAGCTAGGATCTCAAAGGCAGGAGCCCCGTCGATTCCTAAGCGTTCCGCTAACGTCTTAATTATCCGACATTCGGTTGATCGAAACCATCATTTAACTGCATGGGGTCTCGGACTCTAGTTCGTGTTATCCGACCTTCGTCGAGAAGGGCAGAACGGGGCGATGTAGCGGGTATCGAGTGAGGCGGAGAGATTGCGTCGCGGCTCGAGTATCGGACTCGCCTCGCGCCGTCGGACGACTCTCGCTGCTCGTAAAGTACGCAGTCAGCGTACGTAGGACTACACGTTGGGTGGGTAAATTTCCGATTCTCTCCGAGCGCAACTCTTTCCGTTCTGCCGTCCCAAAGCCTCGACGAAGGAACGCTCTATGCTGGTTTATTGGACGTTGTGTTTACCGCGTTCGTGTCCTACACGAAACGTTACGCCACGATAGTCGGTTCATCCTCGAACTGGAGCTAGAACGGCGCGGACACGGTCGGTCGTCAAACTTTACGACTCTCGAGCCGTTCCCTCGACAATTAAATTCTGTGTTCTACGTCAAGACATTGGCGTTTAACCGCGAGTTCGGAGACCCAATTCTTCGCTCGGTATATCGACTCGAAAATAGGGAAAACAAGATTCCACCGAGAATCCTTCACGAAGTCGTTTTCATCGGCACGATTTGTTTCTTTGTCTTTTTTCTTTCGCTTCTCCGGCATTGTTTATGCGAGGGGCAAAGTGTAATCGGATACTCCGGATTTTCTCGAATTCTCACGAGGATCGCGTGACCTCCGACAAGGTTGAATTGACGAAAGGCTAATTTTAATGGGAATCGACTCTCCGCACGAGAGTCGTCGGTTTTCTAAGTCGTGGACTCGGTCGGTAACGTTCAACGATTGTTATTTTTTTTTTTTAATTATTTATATTATTTATTTTTTTATCTCGAAGAATTGACGCAATAAAAATTAATTACATTTTCCAAAACTATCGATGCCCGTTGTATTTGACGCTCAAAATAATCGAACGAATTTTTCTCGTGACTGCCTCAAAAATTCCGAGGCTTTTTTTTCTCTCGTTTCTTCTTTTTTGCCGTCGATTTTACCTCGATTTCATTTGTGCGACGCGAACAGCAAAATCGAATGCGCGACGCTTCCTCGCTGACCACTGCCGGTTCACGAAACTTTGTACAACGTTCAATCGACGAAAAGCCAATTTTAACCGGAATCGTTATGTTCCACATTAGCGACATAATACAGAAACGCCCCGCGCTCTCATAAAAGTCACCTCGCTGCTCGGTGCCAGAAGCGCGTTATAGAATGGACAGGTGCAAAGAGGACAAAAAGTGGATGGACCGTGCAACCAACGGAACACATAAAGAGATAGAGATCGTCCGTAAAGATGCGGGAATGGACCGAGAAATTTCTCGGGGCTAAAGTAGTTCACTCGCGCTATCCTATTATAGTTGCGAGAATAATCCTCGCGATAAATATTCAAACGAAATGTATATATATATATATATATATATATTAGGGTAGGTAAAAAAAAACTTTTATTTATTTTTTTTAATCTCACTCACAAAAACTTGTTACCAGGCACCTTTAGAAAGTACTCAGCCAGTACTAAAAATAATTATGAAAAAATTATGAATATCAGTGCATATTGGAATTCGAATGGGAATATCTTCGAGATGGTTCGAGTAATTGAAAAAGTATTAGAGACCATTTTTGTAGAGCGTTAAATTTCCTACAAGAATCAATGCGGATCATTCGATAATAATTATTTACTCGGTCAGTAACAAAATTCAGAAAAAAAAGTGATTTTTCTTTGAATTCTTCAATTTTTTACCTTGAATATCTTTTAAATGGTAAGATTTATCGAAAAAGTATAAGAGACCATTTTTGTAGAGCATTTAATTTTCTACAAATGTTGAATGATAGTTCGGGCTTAACAAGCTATTGGTGATGAGATATGACCATTTTAATATCGAGGTAAATTGAAAATAGAAAACTATGATGAGGATAATGTTCCCATTAATATTAACAGCCCATACTGGCTGAATACTTTCTAAAGGTGCCTAGTAACAAGTTTTTGTGAGTGAGATTAAAAAAAAATAATAAAAGTTTTTTATTACCCACCCTAATATAAATATATATTGAGGTACAGCATCGCGACTCAAGTGTCTATTTATATGTGCGAGTGTCTATTTATAAACACCGCGGGCGGAATGTCGGTCCGAACTGTACCGAATCGCTTCATCGTTCGTATAATTGTTCGAGCAATAATAAATGTCGTACAAACGCGTTGATAAATAATCCGAAACGCGGAGAATCGAGGTCGCCGATCGATGCGATAAAAGACCGTAGAAATTAAATTAAAAAAAAAAAAATACATTTCGTCATGATTTTCAATATAATTAAATTTTTTGTTTACTTCATTTGATTCCAATAAAAAATTATCATCACAATTAATCCTTTATTTCGATCGGAAGATCATTTATTCGATGGATTAATTTGAATGTCTGGAAACTGTACCGAATCGCATCGATCGTCGATTCAGTTCATCGAGTACGGTGCGTGATTAACGGGTCGCTTGATAGGGAGGTTTCGGTCGCGGACCGCGAGTGTATCGTATCAATGCGTTAATAAATAATCCGAAACACGGAGGGCTCCGAGCGCCCCTCGATGCGCTGGACTCTGGAGACAAAAAAAAACCATTTAAAAAAAGCACGCAATTTTTTTTTTTTTTTTTTTTTTTAAATATCTATTCATTATTATTATCGTTAGTATTGAACTGTTTATTTCGTCGAGTCGAGGGAGCTGAGAATTATTGGAGAAGAGAAGAATTACAAAGGGAGATGTGATAATTATAAGGCAAAAGAGAGACGGACTGAGCGGGTCGGGAGAAGTCAGCAGGTGCAGCGGCCTAGGGCGTATTTATCCGATGCGAAACTCTAATAGAGATACCAAACACGCGCATTGGTGGGGCCGGGGAAAGGGGAGGGGGAAGACACGGCAATATAAAATAAAGTTAATCGTCGAGGGCGTTGTTCGGAATAGCTATCGATGAATCTATCCTATTCACCATAGCCAAACTCTGGGGGGGCGTATCGAACGCCTCGAGACAATTTTTTTTTTTTTTTTTTTTTTTTTCCGTGCTCGAGCCAAGACTTTATTATTTCATGTATGTCGGACGACCGGATGGAGAGAGGATGCCACGGAGATTTCTTGGGTGCGGAGAGCGACGATACCCGTGAGGAGAGTCCGGTCGCGCGACGCCCAACCGCCAATTACGTTTACGAGTGTCGCGGGGACTAAATGTTGTATGCACAGATGTATAGCTATATATAAGTCGGCTCGGACGCTCGAGAATCCGACAATAAAAATAATAATCCGTGTGGCGACTCGGACCGGACTATTTTTAATTGGTTGAGGTTATTTTTTTTTTTTTTAATGAATTTATTATAATATTATAATGTTGTAATAGTATTTATATTGAGATAAATGATTATTGAAAAATTTTGATGTCATAGTGTAATTTGGGTGGACGAATTTTTAGTGTGAAAAAAAGTGTACTCACTCGTCGTTGACCTTGACGTATGCGGGCTCGGCGAATTCAGTCAGGCGCCACGCAAATATTTGCCTTGCATGGGGAGTGCGCGTGTCAGTGGTTCGCTTCAAGTATTTCGGCACTCTTGTCTGAATACACTTTCGGCACTCGCGTTCTTTTCATGGATTTTTCGACACTTCCATGATTTCGACCAGAGTCGCGGAAAAAATTAAAACGGCACTCGCGTTACCCGGATTAATTTTGCCACTCCCGTAGTGCAGGCGATAGAACGGCATTCCGGTTATTCGGACGACAGAGCCGCACTCGCGTTATCCGAATGAACTGTCGACACTCCCGTAACCGAAAACTAATCGTGTGCGTTGTCCGTGACGCACGCGTTTTTGAAGCATTCGGCACTCTCGTTACCCGGGACAATGCGTCGACATTCTCGTAACTGATGAGAAAGAATAATGTTTACGCGCGTAACGAGAACTTATCGATACCCGTCGTCGATATTTTCCGATGCGGAGCGTGGTAATAAAGTTCGCCGTTTTCGAGGCGCGGCGCGTCGAGCGCGGTCCGAACTGCCCTCATGACCCATGAATATCTATATACGTGTCAACAATGGCGCCCCGACGTACCGACCGGCCGGTAGATTTCACATTCCGAGAGATAACTCGACAATGCGACACCGATGTTTCCGACTAGAGCTCGTTGTACGACGCGGGACTCTAATAAAGATGCAAAACACGCGAACGCGGAAGCTCAGCGGTTGAAAATGAACTTAAAATTGAGAGAGTTTCTTGCACGGTTATCGATGAGCCTACCTAAGTACTTTCTACGGCGTGTGTCGGAAAGCTCGATATGGTATAATCGTACGCGGAATGTCCGAGACTCGCGTGATTCACATATTCGACACGCGTTCGGTACTCGCGATCACGATGAATTTTCAGCACTCCGGTAATCCGACAACAGAACGGCATGCGCGTTACGCCGGTTGACTGTCGACACTCCCGTGACCGATGAATTTTTCAAAACCGTAACGACGAGGATAATCGATTACGAAGGTAGACAGAGGATCACGTGAGATCTGGAGGGACACTGAAAAAAACTCGCAATGGCTTGTCGAACGCCTTCGAACGATCACGTGACCCACATTCCCGAGATGCTTCAGATCATGCGTTTATTCGTGTTTCAACATGATTACGCATGCGCACTGTCATTTTCTTGTTTGAATTCTGGACGAGAAAAAACGGCCGTGCGCATGCGCAATCACGTTATAACAACAAGACGCCGAAGCTAGAGCAAATTGAATGGGTATTTCGACACTAAAATTGGAAATTCGATATTGATGCTTCGAAAATTCTGACACTATTCGACAAGACTTTGTAAAAACTTCTTAGAGTGGAAGATTGACCGAAAGAATGTTTCACGTACAATTTCGTTGATACGACAAACTTTATAGTTACCTTACAGAGAAAAATGACCATTACTGCGACCGCTCGCAGACCCTTCCGATAATATCATCTTTCTCGATTAAAAGAATGTATTCAAAGGTTGCTACTCATACCTTCCAATGCACCAACAGACGTCGAAACGATATTATCACAATTCGGCATTTATGATCTAAATTATTCCTATCAATCGAGCGGAATCGGGAGACAAAAATACACAGACGACGGTAGGAATCGCCGAACGACGCGAACAGGGCTGCCAACTGAAATTTTACCAACTTACTCCAGCCAAACATTGGAGCTAATGACGAACCTCATTGGCTCGTTACCTCCTCCAATCTCTTTTCAGACAGTAATGAAAATAATATCATAATATATGGTGATAATAATAATGACAGATAAGATTAATTATTATGATACGATATTACCTTTAAAAAAATGATTATCGTTGGACACTCATACACTGGGAAAAACTCGCTAACTGCGTATCACTATCGTAAGTTTCGATCGGAATGTTAGAATAATTACTCGATATGAGCAGTCTGTCGTACTGCGCGCGAAATCAAAGAACCGGATAGTGCAGTACGGAGGAACACTCTCGAGAGGATGTTCAAAGATCGATTAGATCGATCACAGTGCATCGATTGCGGCACGAATAGTAGCGAATGGTGCTTCGCGCTCGTACCTTGTACGAGCTTCACATGCAAAATGAAAATCGCAAGAAACACTCGAGAGGGTGTTTAAAGAGCGATTACATCGATTATACTACATCAGGAGCGGAACAAATGATAGGGATTGATCCTCCGAGCTGATAGTTTGTAAGGGTTTCGCCAGCAGGATGAAAATTGTTACAGTCGGTGAAACTCTCTTTACTCTCCGTACCGCAGCCTTAAGCAAGGTCCGACTGATTGATTGGAGTCATTGAGGTACGGACAAGCTTTAAGTGTCGTCCAAGGTTTTAAGGAACCTTCCTGTTAAACTTGGACCCTCACGGACAGGATGAAATTCCTTAACAAGGAGGGCGCGCTCATTTTCCTCTTCGGTAAGCGAAAGGATAACGACCCCGATGCTCCCTGAGCAGCGTCAATCGAGGAGAAAGGGAATGAAGAGCGAGAAAACGAAACGGCGTCGCTCGACGCCGAGAGACACGGAAGAAACGCAACGGCGCTGTAATCTCTTCCCTCTCGCAATCGGAACAGGATTCCTTATCGGGACCGTCGTCCGATCTTGGTTTTCTTGCCAAATTCTTGAATGAAAAAAAATGTAAGAAAAGAATCTTGAACCATGGCCACAGTCTCTTTGTCTGGAAGTATCAATTGCTATAAGCCCGGGGTCAGCGGAATTGTATGTCGCGACGAGAGCGAAGGTGCTCGTACAAGTGGAGCTCCGGAGTTGGCCCGGCGGACGAAGAGGCGTTTATCGGGTACGAAGAGTCAGGTACATCGGCAGACAAGGGGGAGACGTAGTTGTCGGACCGTATTTACGAATCTCATCCTCTCGCACCCCAGCTCTTCTTCTGCACGGCTCTCCGAAACTCGGTTGCCACACGGTACTTGTCGTCGTTTCTTTGCTCTCTTTTCTCGCGCCTCCGCGTCGGCGGGCCGGCTTCTCCTCTCTGCGCGCCTTACCAGTTTTCGTCGCCTCCGGGGGCCGCCACTCGAGAACTCTCTCTCTCTCTCCATCTCTCCTTATTCTCTCCCTTCGCGATCGCTTAAAACCCCCTTTCGGTATACACGAGGCGACGATAACGTACACCGTTGCCCGACGGAAAGGATCGCACGTCGAGCGTGCAACGAAGAGCTTTTCTTTCGGCCTGCCAGTCCGGGCGCACCTCGCGTAAATCCTCTCCACTTTCTCCGCTCTTTATTTTTCGACCGTCGTCTCGAGTTCGCCGGGAGTCGATCGGGAGCTCAAAGACCGATCAGCAACCCTACCTCGAGAGGATACACCTCGAATAGAACTTGTCGGTTATCTCGACCGTATATTTTTCTTTCGCTCGCGTTGAGTCCTATCGGCGGCAACGAGGCTATTTGCGGAGACTAGTTCGGAAGAATTATTGACCGGTCGATTGCTATGAAACGCTGTCGATAGTATTATCTGTGAACACAAAGAAAAAAATCGATTACAATCTCATCCTTTTATAGCCAACAATAAAAAAAAACATAGAATTAAATCAACGTCAGATTCAACCACGCTGTTGAAACATTATTTTCACCACCCTTACTTAGGTGATTAAATCGACTGAAAAAATCCTTTTTTAACAGTGAACAGAAAAAAAAATGTAATGTAATCTGACTCATTGCGTGACGAGCAATGAATGATCGGTTAAATAAAAAAACTATCAACAATAATAAAATAAAGATTAAAATCAACTACCTGAAAAAGTAGGATTTTGCCACCCACACCGCGGTAATTTAGTAGACGCTTTCGATGTTCTTTTTCTTTCTCTCGTCGTATATTATCCGATGATTCCCGAGGATTCTTGACCTATCGATCGATTACGATAAACGGCAATCACCTTCCGTTGAACGCGCCGAGCTCGGTATCGAACCGGACGTCTATCGACAATTAATGAGCCGAGAGTCCCGTCGTCCAGTTGGTATCTACGACAGAAAAAAAATGCATTATGAACCTCGTGTAACTACGATTTGTATGGGATAAGGAACCGAAGGGAGTCGTTATCAGCGCGACGTGGCCCTCATAGTCTCGTTTGACGACTCGTCCCGCAATGACTAATGGGTCTCACATCCAAAGTTCCTCCCACGAGGATTGCCGGATGATCACGTACACCCGCTATCACTCTCCTTCTCACCGATCCCGGCTGGTTCGGCGGGACCATGAAAGTCCAGAGGGAACGAGAGAGAAGGGAGCGAGCGTAGGGAGGGCCCTGGATGATCGATCGACCACGCACGCGCGTCTGCACCAAGGATCAACGATAAATCTCGATCGACTTCTTCGTCGCCGACAAGCACGATCGTGAGGATTATAAAGAATTATCGTCATCCCCGTTGGTCAGAGTGCAGGTCCACGCGTTATATATCGGTCTACTGGCCACGCTCTCGTTACTCCGCGAGCATTTCATATTTTTTTTTTTACTTCAATTTTCAGTCTCGTAAGGTGTTGAGTGCACGTACTTTCGCACTACGTGTCCACGATCCCAATTGCTTAGGGCCGAACCTTCTTTTCATTTATTTTCTCACGTATTTAATATATGCGCAGCCGTACATAAAGCGAGTTACTTTTTTTGATTTATATTTTTATTTTAGAATTTTTCGGAAGAGCCGATCACGGTCGAGCCGGTTGCGTCGAGAGTAACAACGCCAAACAAAAATCATTATTTATAGGGTTAACAGCCACATCGAGCCGAAGTACCGACGATAAAACAACAGCCAGTCTGAGAGGACTCTTCACGAGGAATATCGCCCAGGGCGATTCTTAAATCATGATCCCTCAAATATTCAATTACCCGCATTGTTTCGGCTTGATTCATAACGCGGTAACACGCGATCGGCTTCTTCCCCCATCCTCTTCCCCTCGCGAGACCCCTTGCCATCACCGCCGCCCCTTTGGACCTCCACGCCCTTTCGTCCCACGCGTTCGTCCACCACCGTTCGCTAATTTCACGCTTGTTTAGGATACTCGGGGATAATTAGTTTCAACAATATATCTCCTGTATTACAATCGCCAATCACTATAACTCTCGCGTTCCTGAATAATTTTAGGCTTACCGACCAACCCCCCCGTGTCAAATTAATTACTCGCGGTCTTTTTTGCTAATAGCGGTTCCTCACGGCCGACGAATTTTCGCGATCGTCTCAGGTATACGGAGAGGGAAGACCCCTCGTGAGCCACGAATTATTTTCAGCTTCGGTTACGTGTGTGTAGTTATTGCGGCGCGCGATCGTTACGCGATCCCGAATCCGCTGGACGGTGTTCTTCACAGATTCGCGACTCTGCGTTCGACCTCGACTCGATTTCCGTGAGTTATTCGGAAAACCCTCGTCACGGTGTCGATAGAAAATTACCATTCATTGCCTCAATTCCAGAATTGCCTAAACACGTTCGCAAAAAAAAATACGTTCCGCTTGACGAGAATCGTTATTCTTCTACTCCATGAGACTAACAATGGGCCCGAGTTGGAAATATCGACTGCTGAGAATGAAAAGTGTACTGTGTGTTAAAGAGTTCGAAAAAATCCTATGAAATTTAATGGGCAATTGTGATTAATATTTTACGTACAGTAACTAAAACCTTCTGAAATACTTCGTTTTGATAATTTATGTTTATTTTACTATTCAAGTACTCTAATTCTAATATTTTATCTTAAATTTTACTCTAAAATCAATCAAGTTGTATCTTCGCATCCACTTACGATACCCGGGTCACGAGACTTTGTGCAACGTTACATAGGCGAAAAGCCAATTATAACCAGAAGCGTTGTGCAGCGCATGAGAGACATAATACCGAAACGATCCGCGTTCTCATAAAAGTCACATGGCTCTTTCGCGCCACAGCAGTCGACGTGTCTCCTCAACGAACACTTTCAAGAAATATCGTACCGTGTTCAGCCGGAAATGATCAAAGTAACTTCGACTCGATATTGCAGCGCATGATTGTTATGCAATCCTACTCTATATTCAACCTCGATTCGATTTCCGTGAGGCCTGCTCGAAATACACCTCACGTTATCGATGTAAAATTACTGTTTATCACCACGATCGCGAGATCACCCGATACATCCCACATGACGAGAATTATTATCCATCAACTCCTCCAGACTAACAATAAAATGGAACTGGCTATATCGACTGCTAAGAAACAGAAGGGTGTATCATTTTACATGTCAAATGATGCGAGATAGGCCCTTTCGTTTCTAAGTCGATACGGGTTCTCGACGAACCCTTTCGGGGAATATCGAATGGGTTCAGCCGAAAACGGTCAAAGTAACTTCTATTCAATAGGGTTGATGTTATCGGGACTGGCCCGCGCCGTATACTACACCGGTGTGCTTTAAGAGCATTCGTGAAGGGTCGAATTCTCGTCAAACGATCACGGAATATCGAGACCACCCATGTGCGATTCGATCTACGAAACGTGTGTGATTTCATCTAGCACGATGCCCGGTGTCTTGTCCGATACCGAGGGGCGATAAAAACGTGCGAGCGCGAAAGCTTGACAGTCAAGTGGCGGTTCCCGATAGTTCGATGAATGAAAGTGTTGGCGGCTGCTACTCGATTCTGCAGGTTCGTCGACACCAGGCCGACACTCCGTTTGGAATTCTAACTCTAGTGACTCCCGTCGGCTACTGTTCAGGCTATTAATAGCGGCTTGTCTTTGTGACATACTTTGAGAGTACTGTACGGAAAGTGCGCGGCTTCGGGGATGCGGACGAGACCCTATCGACCACTGAGTTACGGGCATTGCTGGTCTCCATCCTCTTCCTCCTCTTCTGTGAATCATCTTCTTTTCCTACAAAAAAAAAAAATCAGATGCTGGAAATCCCCGGTCTGAAATTACTTCAACTACATATAACTCGATATTGGTATAAAACGAGTGTTTAAAAAGTAAATGTTTTTACAATGATGAAATCCATTACATCGATCGAATACATGATCGAATCGAAGAATGAATACCGAAAGAAAAATCATGCCCTTCAAATAGACTTGGAAAAAAAAATCAAAAAAGGTGCATACCTTTTTACTACCTTTAGTAAAAATCCAAGATTTTCCCTGTTCGCCGATATCGCCGATTTCTCATATTATCGTAAAAACCACTGTAATAAATCGCCGCCCAGCCTCGGGAATAAGATGTACCCGTTGATCGTGGGCGTTCCTCCTCGATTCCCTCGGGAACCCCATCGAATTACTCGGCGATGGATAGAATCTGCCAGAGGTTAGACACGCGATTGTCCTCGAGCCAAATTCCATGGTAGCCTGAAATAATGGAAAAATCGACGGTTAAAGCCTATCATTATCCACCTCATCATTGTCATTGAACGAGCAGCTCACCGGTAGAGCCGATCGGCTCTTTCGACTCGATAGCCGTGATCAGCTCTGAATCGTTGGGTCTTATGGTAATTTTCCCTGTGCACCTCCTTCGCAAAAGGTGTCTCTGGATTTGTGAGCACGATGGGGCGTTTGTACAACGCCCGAAGAGCCGACGGATACGCGAAGGAGGAAAAATGTTCTTATTTTATTTTATTTTTATTTTTTTTTTTTTTTTTTTTTTTTTCATCGAGCCGAGGATTGGCACACGGCGATGGCGCGAGTCGATTTACGCGCGAGGAGACGCGGTTCGATGGAAAGGTTGGTCGGCTGTCTCGGGTAGCGCGCGCTCCCGGTCCACACCGTTCTCAGGTAATTCCAATGCAAATCCGAGCAATTGCAGGCTTCGGTGTGCTCTCGAAGCACTGTTATCTGATTTCAATTTCTCGACGGGTAATCGGGGGCTGCCGTGGAAGCAAACTCCCGCTCGATATACACAATCTTTCTCTCCGGGCGAGGAAGAGTTTTGCCGGTTTTTGTGTAAGTATATAGCGAAGCCGATCACATCGCCTCGATGTTGGTAAATTCGCCGCGGCGAGCGTACTTCGGTCTCGCCGTTGTTCGATCGACGGGAGAGCGCGAGGGCGTCCATTTTGTTTCTCGCTCGGTCGCGGCGTCACACGGGCTAACATACGGAACAGCCCGAAGTGGCATTACTGCCATGTTGCCTGTTACATCCACGGCCCGACCGCCGACGCAGCCACCGAGATTATCTTTAATGCTCGAATATTAACGCTTTATGCATATCATTATTCAAATTGGAATTCACACGTTTGTACAGGCTCGTTACGGCCTCGGAGATGCAAGGGAAAATGTGCTTTTTTTTTTATTACGTTCAAGCGGACAATCTACGAGATAGCGCGCGGTAATTGGCTCACGGCGATCAACGTCGATCGGACCCGTCGTCGAGTTAGTACAAACACAGTAAAAATTTTCGAAACCGGTGGCACGGAATTTCCTTTGAGCGAAACGCTTCGCGAAACCAGACGCGAGGCCGTCACGGCGGGATCGATTATAAAAAATTTTATATTCAATATCAATGGTTAATTTTATATTATACACCGTATTAAAGAGTCGATAGTGCGCATTAAATTGTGTTTTTACGTTCAACTGGTTTTACTGTTTGTACGTACAAACATGTTTTGTCGAAAAGTGTCTGCAATTTGTTGTTGTTTTTTAAAAATAAATTTCACGCTTCTTTTTAGGTTAGGAAGACGGTGAACGGAAAACATTGTAAATTTAACGAGAATAAAAATTGTGGACCGTCGTTGATATAAAGAAAATATTAGCGGAATGCGCAAAAAAAATTTTTTACTGTGCAGTGGGATATTTTATGGCCAATGAGAAATTTTCATTAAAATTCGAGCGTCTCGGTGTCGCGCGGATGCAATTTCGCTCGGGTGGACGTGAGCCGAATGTGTATGAACGAAACGTTTTGTCATCGATAACATCCGGTTTTTTGACCCATCGATGCTCGTCGTCCGGGCGACTTTTGCGGTCGCGACTAGAAAGAAATTTTCCGACGTCGCTCGCGACCCCCGTCGCGTGCTCGGCTATCGCGAAAATCACATCGTAAGGGATTTCGGTACACCGCCCCGTTTCCCATATACGAGCAAAAAAAAAAACGTGCGAAAAAAAATATAACGAGACGGACCCATGGTTAGCATAATGCTTCTTCACGCCTTTCATTATCACACGGAGACCGCGGCTATACACCATGTCGAGCTGACCGAGCTCTCGGAATCCTCGGGCGTGAGCCGGGTGGACACGCAAACACCGAGGCGAGGTGCCAACATACGTCAGCCAACGTGAGCCGCTTACATGATCGAGCCCGAACGCACAACACACATCGGTCGAACAAAATTTCCGTGAACCGAAGCGTGTATGAGCTTCGTTCGCAATTTACTCGCGACAGATTTTTCGATCGATACATTGATCGAACGTTCTGGTCCGCGAAAGCCGAGCGCCCGAAACCCATCCTCGTATGCCGAACTTACTCGTTGATTCTTCCGTTTTGCAAGACGATTTGTCAACAGCTTCCCAACAGCCTCCCCACATGTTTTACACACAGTTTTAGAAACTCACCGGGGGGGAGAGCGGATTACCCTTAACGACCGTTTTTCTCAGCTCGTAAATCAGCGAGCCCTAACCTCGCATCTCTCACACACACGGAATACACGAGAAGCTGGAAGGTCGTACTGCGCAGACTCCGCGACACACAAGAAGTCGCCGGAGTGTGGGACAGTCGTCCGTCCAATCGTACGACGTTCCTTCCTCGTTCCAATAATCGTGAGTCGAGAGATTTGTGAGATCAGCGACAATCCCCGCGATGTACCTCGTGTACGACAACCGGCGAGCACCGACGCGACAATATATAATTCTTTTTATCTAAGAATATAACTAAAACTCGTGTGCCTTACGCCCACGTGACGAGAACGATATTTATTATGTCGGATGTGTTCGTGCAAAAACGACGGTGGGTAAAACAGCGAGCCACGCGAGAGGTTTCCTTCCCGCAGCGCCAAATGCCATCGGACTCGTTTGTCCGAGCCATGATGCATGAAAGGCGATGGCTCCGAGGAGGGATTCATGATTCCTCCTCGATACACAGCTCAGCATCCTCCGTAAATCCTATCTGCCCTCTCTCGGTACGGTTTAAATGAGCCCAATCGATCAATAGAATTTATTAATACCCCGATTCGCCTTGACCGTGTTGCGGCGAAACATTCCGAACGAAGTAAATTAATCGAGTGTCAATTAGCGCGAACACGACGTTCGGTCCGAATTCCAGCTGTTTTTTAAATCTTCGTTTTACCTTTTCTTTTTCTCGTTTCAATTCACACGTTTTCCGTAGCTCCTCGTCGTCCCGAAGACACGAGCTGGTAGGCAGGTTACATCGCCTACTCGAACCCGCTTGGCCCCGCCGAGTGTGTATGTTTTTCGTTTTCGCTCGCCGGTTCGTCCTTGTCCTCGTTGAGGTGTACGCCAGGACGCTGGCTCTGCTGATCGACTCGAGCGAAGCTGGAGCGAGTCGACGCATAAATTAGACCCTCTCTCGCTCAACGTGTGCGCGCCAAACTCTATCTTAAGTAACACGGACACTCCGGTAATTGCCTCGTCCCTGCGCTCATGGCGCCCCCTGTCGCTGCTTGTTAACTTCCTGCGCGCCACGAGAGGCGTACCGGACGTTCCGACAACTTTGGTGTAAATATTTTTTACCATGCCGCCGATCAAATCCAGTTACCGCCATCTCTGACGTCGGGCATGTAAGTACACGTACACACGAGCCCGTCGTGCCTGTGCGTGAAAGAGGTCTTCCGGTGAAAAGGAACGTTGGAAATTCCGAAAGTCTCACTTTCGATTGATATATTCGTCCGCGGTAAATCGGACCGAGTCGCTGAATAAAAGATGCGGCGCGGGCTAACGGCAAAGCCGCCGAGCCCGCTGCCCTCTAGCGTCTCTCCGTGTCGTTTGCGAAAAATAATAAATCTTGTCCCGTGTACGTTTCGGACTTGACGAGACGGTTGTCGAGCACAACGCGCAACTCGTGGGCCACAATGTTGTTATTCATCGGTCGGCCAGCGGGCAGAACTAACGCCAATTAAAATTCTATTTACAAATCGGTTCTTTACCCATTATATTTCTCGTGTGTGACGAGCTCACCAAAGGCCTACGCGCGGTCCGCGAGGCTCGGGCCAGAGATCGTAATAATCTTACAACAATCGAGTGGGACGCATGCTAGCGCGCGTACATGCACGCGAGAGACTCGGGCAGAAATGACCTCAGCAATCGAAGCGGTAAGACAACAGCGATAGAGTTGAAGTCGGGAACGGAGAGACGCGTGCTTCTCGCAATTTTTATGCAACTTTTTATTTTCTTTTTTTCTTTCGGTCTTTTCTCGAGCTCGTAAAACGCGTCGGCGGCGGAGTCTCGAGACGTCGGCCGCAGTGGGCGAGGAGACGACTCCGCCTTCACGACTTCGCAGGAGGATGCCTCACGTCGTCGTTCGGAAATTCACCGTCTTCTATACCTATGTCCACTTCTATCTCTCGTACGAATGGGATATGTTTATGCGTGTACAGGCAAAAAGCTTCTGTGCTGCAACGTTTCTCGGAACTCGGCACGCGAGTGCCTAGTGGAGAAGAGTGGGGGAAGGGGGGGGGGCGATAAGTAAATCGAGAGCGCTCGTTTTTATTAGTCACGAGAAATACACTCCCGGAGTCAATTGAAGCCTGCGGCAAGGAACGACGTACGTAAAACAGCGGAATTTATGGTCTCGATTCGCTGACGACTGATGCGAATAGTAAAGATTAATTGAATGAGTGAACTGCATGGAGAAAGCCAATATACAGCAAGAGGGAAAAATTGAGTTTCACGCGATGAAAAGATCTTATATTCTCGACGATAAATTTCCATATACGATGCAATTGCAACTTAACTTTTTCTTTTTCTCTCAATCAAAATAGATAACGATAAGATTTTTCTATTTATAGACGGGTATGTTAAATTTAATTGATAAAATTAAGATAATTCCATTACCAGGAATTTTAAAGACTTCAAAAAAAAAAAAAAAAATCCACGTTCGCATGCGCAGAAATTCATGCATCAATAGTTTCAAAGTTATTTCAATCGTGGGAAAAGTTACCTTAAGTGACGGTAAAGTATGGACTGTTTTACAGTTTAATAACTTTAATAAATCGCTTTATAAAAAGTTGTGGAGAAAAGTCACATGTCGTATGTACATTTTTTTAAACATTTTTTTTCAGCGTTCACCGTGTGAAGAAAAACCGATAGGACGTCGGATTGGCTCGGTTGCCTCCTAACGCGTCTCTCCACCGACGAGTCAATTACTTGCTGGAGGGCTCTTGTAGGAGATATCTTCCTCTAGCCAATCCACCGGTAACTTTACGATCTCGGGCTCAGCGCGATGATAAATTTTGCAATGTTACTCGATGGAATGATGGATGCCGTTCGGTATCGGTGTAAATATACCGATAACGATCGAAACGCACCATCCGAGAAACTCGTTGCCTCGATAATTCTTCCACGTGTGTTACTAACAGGATATCAGGATGCGGCCCAGCCCCGCTGCGGTCTCTATAATCGAGCCAAGAAACTCGCCGTGCACCAAAAAAATCGTTATTGCGGGGTTGGGGGGGGGGGGGGGGCAAAATGGACCACCCTCACAAATATTCCCTTGAACCATAGATTGAAGTCACATAAGAAATATACGAGTGGTCCATTTTGCCCCACTCGTCCCTATGAACCTTCAGCCATAGCTGGAGGGACACAGGTATTTGTCTGTTGTCGAGGAAGACGTTAACAAACCTTTGTAATTGTATGTTTTCAGCAACGAGATGACGAGTTTCAGAAAGCCGTGAGATTGACGATGAGGGAGAGGAGGTTTATTAAGTTTGCATCTGTCGAGTACGATGGCCAGCTGTACATGACCCCACAGGATTTTTTGGAAAGCGTTATAGAATCCGAGCCAAGACGTAAGTGACTCAGAGATATTGATCTAACATTACTCTAATATCGACTCGGTATCACATTAATAAGAATTGTTATTATTTTTTTTGAAATATCATGAAGAACAGTTAAACTTTGAGTCTCGCACTCGTTGAGTTTGTTTGTCGAGGATCGGCCCACATGCATTATAACGAGTAACGTCATCGAGATCGTTTCACATCGCACCCTTTGACGCCCCGGCATCGCCTCCAGACGTTGTCTCAGTAAATAAAGCCATGGACCAGTCCGAGGCGAACGCTCTTTCAATGATGATCCTCCATCCTTCTGCTTTCAGCTAGGCACAAGAGACGCGTACTGTCGGACAAGGAGCTCGAGGTGATGAGAAACGCAACTCCCTCGCTTCGCCACGGGAGTTCACACATGTTCAGAAATTTACGGGACAAAGGTGAATATGAGGATCGGCTCGAGTGAGGGAAAAGAGAGGCGGATCGCCGACATTCGCCTCTCAACGCCAAACGTCATTATAAACGTCGGTTAAATTCCTAGTTATTGGGGATGTTGCTTTTCTCGGCTGACTCAGTTGTCGGCACCGTCCGCGGGACGGATTTGAGTGTCCGAATGCCTCGAGACTCGTGAAGCGTCACAAATTTTATCGACGGTTCGACTGACTACTGGGTCACCCCGAGGCGGCTTTTTTCCACCCGGCACATTCGATACCAAATTCCAATAATCATCCTAATAAGACGCTCGGTTAATCCAAACTCTGGAAACACTCGGGGATGTACTTTACGACCTGGCGCAACCCTTCCATTTTATTATCTTCCTTGATATTTTATTATCGCATTGAGAATTCCAATGCCGAATTTTTTTTTTTTTTTATTTATATTATTTTTTTTATTTTTTGTTCACAGGAATACTGTCCTACACGGAGTACCTCTTTCTTCTGTCCATCCTCACTAGTGAGTCTTTCACAGAATCTTACGGGTCAATTTATACCGCTGCTAATTGCAACGCCCGCCTCTGAACAAACTACCGCAAGACTCCGAGCGACTGGTTGAAGTCGACGGGTTACCGAGCCTTCGGGGGGCTTACTTAATTCACCGAGACACGTGGCGGATAGGCTGTTATTATCCACCAAACGCGGCACGGTTACTCTTTTTTGTACCCGCGAAATTACCGAGCCACGGTCCGTCCCCGCATGGAGAGAAAGTATATGCGGCCCATATCGTGGAAAAATATCTGTGATATATGGAACATAATTTTTTACTTCAAGATAAGATGCGTCAAAAAAGTTCTATCGCGACAGTATCGCACAGTGGGATTGCATACAACAATAAATATAGAAATATAAAGACGCGCGTTATTTATTCGCTCTATCGTTACAATATATTTTATTGCCACTGTACAACCGGCTGTCCATTTATATTATGCAAATATTTTTTTAGTAGAGATAAACAATATGAGAAAGTTCGAAGGACGATGGGAAATGTCTAATATCCCTAACTCAGGATTTCTCGTTGATTTCAGAACCGCAAACGGGCTTTCGGATCGCCTTCAACATGTTCGACACGGACGGGAACGAAAGAGTCGACAAGACGGAATTTCTTGTAGTAAGATATACGTAATTAATGCGGTTGGGAAATTTAATTAGCCCTGGGCAAATCGAAATTCAAGTGGGTAACAGCTAATCGTTCTTAACTCTGCAAATACCACTGGGACGGCGGTATTTCCTCGCGGAATGCAATTGCGATGTTGGGTGGGATGAAAGAACGAACCTATATTTTCCGTGCATGAAACATTTTCACAGATTCGAAGACTCTTCGGGGGCTCCCTAAAGGAGAGGGAGATGGATGAATGGACCGCCAGAGCCGTGAGTTTCTCAGAGAGAAAAAAAAGAGAAAAGAGAATGCATCAAGGATTCTCGACCGAACTCCACTAATACGCATCCAATAACTCTACGATCTCGCGCTTCGATGCTCTAACAATGTAACATTGCGTGCCCGGCTTATTCCGACCTTCGCATTACTCCTTCAAACATTTACTCCGATATTAATAGTCTTGCACATCAAAACGAGATATATGTGTTTCTGCACGGTTTTCAATTTTTTTTCTTTATGTTTGTCGAGTTCTTTTTCGAATAGTCAGTCGGTATTAATTTTGTTTTCGGTCACTGTGAAAAATTAGCTACGTTCCCTTGTCGCCCCAAGTGAAGAGGCCTTGTCCACCAAAGCAAAGATTCGAGAAGTCAATCTAGTCGAGGCAAATGCGATCATCTCCAATTCTTACGTAAGTCTCGTTGTATAGGAACAAAGAAACCTCGCGCCTCAATCGCATCTTGAATCCGCATAATCATTGCAAAAAGAAACTAAAAAATCGACTATCTACTTTACTGACAATAGTCGGTCTCGCATCTGTACCGAACATGTATTATTCATTTCAGCCTACTAACTCTCTCTATCTCTATCTGCTGAATCGATCTTCGGCGAGCCGCTCTACTCCCGCAGTTCTTATTTATTGAATCCTGCGAAGATGGAATCACGTTTCGTGTACCGGAAATGTTGAGATTCTAATAAAAATTTTATTTGCTCCGCAGATGGAAAATATATTCAGCCACGCATGGCGGGGACGTCACGGTTTAGACAATAGAACCGATTTGGATAATTTGTCAAATAGCCGAAATCCCCAGGACAACAGCTATGAAAAATTCGAGGATGACCAGGTGAGTATCGATTTTGGTGGACATATTAAGGAGACGCTCGGCCCGTTTTTATTGCAGGCCCTTAGTTGTATTTGTCACAACGCATTAATCGTTTCCTTGTGTCCTTCAGGGTCTTCAACGCAGGCATTCCGTCGACACGACGCTGATGACCCACTTTTTCGGCAAGGACGGTACGATGGAGCTGAAATACGAGGGTTTCAAGACGTTTATGGAGAATCTGCAGCACGAAGTTCTGGAACTTGAGTTTCACGAGTACAGCAAGGGTCACGACAAAATATCGGAGTTAGATTTTGCAAAGATATTGCTGCGTTTTACGTATCTCGATACCGATGAGTGAGTAATGGGGTAGAATCCGAGCTCCCGTAGCCCAGCTCGGCTAGCATTTCATTTGGAACTCGTCGCAGGTACGACAAGTACTTGGAGAGGATGCTGGATCGTTCGAATCGTCAAGTAGATATCGGCTTCGATGAGTTCCGAGTGTTTTATGAATTTTTGAACAATCTCGACGACTTCTCCATAGCTATGAGAATGTACACGCTTGCTGATCATCCGATATCAAAAGGTAGAAAGTCCCTCGCCCTTCCTCGCCGTTCACGAACGCTTCATTTTTTTTTCTTCTCATCGCCACGCAGCTGAAAAGTTATTCTTGCTTAATCGTATGAAAATAACAATTATTCTAGATGAATTTTCACGAGCAGTTAAAATATGCACTGGGACTTACCTCTCGCCTCACATTATCGATACGGTGTTCGCCCTCTTCGACGTCGACGGAGACGGCCAGTTGTCCTACAAAGAATTCATCGCTATAATGAAAGACAGACTGCACAGAGGATTCAAGGTAACGGATCATGCATGGCGTACTCCGGTGTGCGGAGGTTTGCCGTCGTTCTGGCGCATCACCGCATGCAGTGCTTCTCAACTATTTTTAAGGATACGTCACAGATACATTCCCAACGAAAAGTTCAATTCGATGAAAATTTTGACACAGGGCGACAAGCCAAAAATTTAGAAAAACCGGCCGTATTGATGATATCACCTTTAATTTAGCATAATAACAATGCCAAAAAGTTGGTTTCTAGACAATGAACGTATTCGATACACTGATTATTTACGCAACCATTTTTTTAAGCATGTTAACATTGTTTTTGATATTATTATTATGCAAAATTAATGTTTCTGGCACCTTTGACGCAGTTGATTTTGTTCAAATATTTATACAATCTAGAAGTGTGAAAATTCTCACTGAATTTCACTTTTTGCTGGGAATGAACATATAATGCACCCGTAACGAGTTTGTCAATCGTCATGGGTTATTAATCATCGCGTTTTTTTTATCATTTCAGTCGCAACCGAGAAGCGAAGGCTGGGAAGCTTTTAAGTACTGTGTTAAACAAGAAATGAAAGCTCCTTGAAATAAGTCGACATGCCAATGAAACTACCTCGCCGAACGACGTTTACTCGTAAACTCAATTTGTTCCTTTAGTCAATTCCGTCTATGTAGTAAATTCACTCGATAATTTTTCATCTATTGTTATTTGTCTCTACAGATTGTTACTAATTCATTAATACACAGATTGTATTCAAGCGTTTGAGGCGGGATTATGATTTTATTTTTATTTCTTCGAAAAATCTATCAATCCCATCCTATAAGAACGTCAAAGGAAATATGATGATGAATCGAATCACGTTAATATACGCCTGATTCAATTAAACTATCGCAACTTAGTGAATATCCTCAATTTTTTAACAATCATTAATTTGTTTCTGAAGATTGTTACCGATCAATCAGAAACATATTGCATTTAAGGATTCGTCCCGGAATTATAATTATATTTTTTTTTTTTGTCGATGAATCAACATCACGCTGTGGAAATCCTAACAGGAACACAACGATAAATAAAATCACGCCAATATACGCCTTATTCAATTAATCTCTCGCGAATGAGTGCTTTACAGTAGCACTTGTGGAAATGTAACCGTGCTCTCGTTGGTGGCCCAGTTCTGTCTCCTCACCGTAGATTTAAATTGCCGTAATTACTGTTTGTTATCACTCATTGCGCCGATCCTCGTCCGGTTTGACGATTAAACGCGCCGACCGAAAGAAAGCCCCGTCTCGGAGGGACGCGAGCACTTGCCATGAAATTCCACGCTTTTGCGATAAGGCTTTGAAATAGCAGCGTCAAAGTTTCGCCGTGCGCAGACATTTATGTGCGAATATACGAACGTTCTTTCAGCGAAACAACAAGATAGTTGATAAATGTTCTCCACGCGAAAGGACCGCCAACCATAAAGTAGAAGTCTGCAGGTGACGAAAAGAATTAAGAATAAAATTAAGAAAAATACATCTGGTATGAAAAAGTGGGCTAAATAAGTTACACATGTTCATCCGGATGACGATTATAAACTATACTGCGCCAAAAAATTAACTTTTTGAATGGGCGGTAATCTACAGAGAATAGCAGTTGGTTCAGGTCTAAAACCACAAGGAACAAGAAGCAAAAGAACGTTCTGACAATTCCACTTGGTACCGATCTCAAGCCAGAAGGATCAAGCAGAACTTAAAAATACCGTCTACATAGAAGAATATAAAATTAATTGAATCAGCTTGTTAATAATTTTCGTACACTGCCTCCTACTTGAAGCAACTTGAGCACAAGTCGAAAAATTCCATGTGTTTGCTACAGGACATTCAAATAAAAGCGCCAAGGCTTCGTCGACTGGGGACATTTGTCTGCTGATCCTCTGAGGTTGTATCGAGGACACTTCGCTGTAACAACAAACTCCCCGGATCAGCGCCGTAACGAAGCGAAACAGCCGGTGAATTTTCTCCGCGCCAAACGATTCTGTGCCAAATTCTAATGATTCGAGCGTATCGTGGAGAAAGGGCATTTGGATTTGTTGGCACGAAAGTAGCCCGTTTCGCGAATAATTGTTGTGCACAGAGATTTAAGTGTCGGATTAGGAAATGCCTCGAGTGAATCGCACCGGCGAGTACGAGCAAACGGAAAGTGGGGGATCGGAGCGAACGGAACGAGGAACGGTGGGTCGTCGGGCCACGAGGAAACGTGCCGGTATCATTGCCGCTCGGGAAACAGTAAAGCACGTTCGTCGTTCGCGGACCATTATTCTTTTCTTGCCTCGAATATTAGCCCGATTAATCGCGCACGTTTTCGACTCTTGGTTCGGTGTTTTGTGCCGGTGTGCTACATGTATAATGGGAATGATGGGGGTGTTCAAGTGGCTGAGAAAGTAAGTACGATACACGTATGCACGGTTTTCCTAAGAGTAATTATAGTCCGTATGTTTGTTTAGTTTCCAAGGACGGGCGAAACCGTTGAGTTTACTCCTGTTGGGTGTTTTGAAAACATCGGATGAGCTGGCTACGTCAGTTCATATCGGATGGGACAGTGACGACGCGGTTTAATCGCTCGTGCAATAAATTTGCATTTCGCTTTCAGGATATTATTACTATATTTTTTTTTGCGGTGTAAATATTGCGACGGTGCTATTTTCTGAGCATCGACAAACTGCGAGACCTCCATCCGAATCGTGTCGCCTGTTTAGGTAATACTTTAACTCAGCGATGATAATACGACTATTTACTTATTGAAATCTCCGGCTCGTCGGTCGTTACATTGTTAAATAAATTGGTTAATTTTTTGTTTACCGGGAGTCTTTATGCGAAAAGTGGAACGCCGAATTTAGTGTACAATTGTCATGAAAAATTAATAAGCTTCAGAGTTAATTTAGCGGAAATTATTGAAAGAAAATTCCTCAAGATTTTTACCGTTAATTTTGCACGATTGCACACGAAATTTAATATAACAGTTTGTGCTTAAAATTCTCACTGCAGTAAATTCAATACAGTGGCTCAATGTTATCTCGATGGATCGTGCAACAAATTTGCTTCACGTTCTCGACAAATTATTATTTTTTATTTATTCATTTTTTTTAATACCGTGTGAATTTGTCAAGGAGATTTTGATCGTCGACAATTTGCGAGTATGTCGATCACTTACTCAGACAAACGTGGAACCTTCCAGCGCTTTTTCTGACGATATAACAGTGTGCCGATGCTAATCCGATGCCGTAACGCGTTGGTTTACCGCATCGAAACCGAAGGCTCAAAGTTTTTACGAAAAAGCGCATCGATGAAAACTCCAGCGTCGCGCTTGGAGACATTTTTTGCTCGTTATCCGTTTCTCTAGGTTGTCGTGCTGGGTGAAGGTCGCCGTATCGTCTCACGACGATAAGCCATTCTCATCGACGGTGTCGCAACATTCGGTCGCGATTACTTCGCTGAACGTTCTCTGCGAGAAAGTTTAAAATCACACTCGATCAAGTTTTTACTCTCGCACTGTACAAAATCGCCGAGCGGAAGAAAGTTAAAATGGTGCGGTAACTTACATTTTTTTTTCCAAAATTTAACTGTGCGGCCGTGTAATCGAATCGAATTCGAACTGCGCTGGACAAAGGTCGCTTAGATAAGCCATTTTGATCGATGGTGCTGCACGGTCCGGTTCCCATCACTCGTCGACCTTTCTCTGCAAGAAAGTTAAAAATTACACTATAATTAAAACAACGAGCGCAGACCGGAAAATCGTCAAATAAAAAACATTTAACGAAGCGTCACAGCAAAAAATGTTTTTTTTATAGAGAATCGAACTTCGCGGTCTTACGATTAAATTGAATTGAGATTACAGCACAACGTGACAAAACAACAAAAAAGTGAACGAGACGAATTCTCCTATTAGTGGTCTTTAAGAATCGTGTCCGGAAGAATAGAAAATATTTGTTCGCCAATTTGCATCCGGTCGCTTACATCGATCGCCCCTTTAAGACGACCAATTCGTTATCTTTTTTTTTTAAAGATGTGAATAGAAACATAAATAAATATTAATGTTTTTACGAATACAAAGTTGCAACCCATTAGTGACCAGTTGACAAAACTGCGCAGAAAAAAAAAATTTTGGATTTTTTTAAAATCCCAGTGACGTAAATTCAAAGCTCTTGTTTTGTACAATTAAGAAATTTATATTTTTATGAAACGACGAATATTTTCGGTCATTGAAATAGATTGTTCCGGCAAAAATAATTTGCTAACCAGCATATCCTAATATGTATAATTATTTATTTAATAACAATATTAATACGTGGATACGACGCACGATTTTTCCATTGAATAAATAACAGAAGCGATGCAAAAAAAATATATATATATACAGCGTGTTAGATAAAAACATATTTCTCATCGAGTACAAATTCCACGAGGAACATTTCGCGTATCGAGAAGTTGTATCCGAATTGCTATTAATCCAACGCAATAAACCTGCCACGAATAGTCGCATTTACCTTAGATAATCTGTGGTCCGTCCAACCCCACGTGCGTTTTAACATTATCCGCGCCATTTTGCACTCGAAAGTATTAAATGTAAATTCTCCGAGTCGGCGAGTACAAGTATACCGGCAGAGTTTCCATACCTGGGGCAGTAAAAGGTGTCGAGAGTCGAACGCGGTAAAAGCGAGCGTCACGGTTTTCCGGTCCGTTGTCCCTGGGTTATTATTATTACACGCTAATCTCGTCCGGCGGTTCGTACGATGCGCAGGTAGAAGCTTCGTCGCACGGATTAAAAAGAACGATTGTCCGGGCGAACAACGTTCCGTTGAATTGCTAGGTTATGTTGCCTCGAGTGAACCTAACGATCGGTCCCGACCCTGCATCTTCGTGTAGTTTCATAGACAATTAATTCACCGGAGTCGGGGAATTAGTTGCGGGAAAATTACGGTACCGAGTTTCCGAGTTGATGATCTTCTGGGACACGTGGAATGAAACGAGAAGCCACGCTCGGCTTAGCATGCTGCCGCTCGTAATGAGACCGCAGCGCCGCGATAATTCTTCCCGAGAGTTTTAATTACACGACAATCCGCCGCTGATCAATGCTAATTGAGATTAATCCCTCCCCGCTATTCGAACGCGCAGCGAAATAGAGACACGTCTATAGAGGCCAGCGACTACAAAGTCAGTGGTCCATATTTTCTTTTTTTTCTCATTAAAAAAAGAAAAACAAGTTTCTCCGGGTTCGACGAGATAGCTGTAATTGGATCTAAGCGATAACATGCAACCTGTCGGGCTACCGAATGGGAATTACGCACTGGCGTTTCCTTTCTTTTACCGACGGGATGACAAGGCGTTGGTACAAGATTCGGGCCAGCGTCACGCTCGGTGAACGCGCGATAGTATGCATCATCAGCGAAGCCCGAATAATCGCGGACCCATCGCTCGGTAACTTTTACTTCACGATATCATGTTCGAAACTTAACCTTTTCTCCGACGGGACTCTCGACGCTGCCTTCGCGCTCCACTTGCGCCCTCCCAAATATTTTATCGACCGGCCCGGAAAAACTGTTTGATCGTTGATCGGAAAATTTGCACGAAATTTATGGACTAACGGAGTCAATTGAGCTTTGTGAAATTGGGAGTCCGTGATTCGTCGAGAACGGGCCAGAGAGCGTCGAGACTCTCGGGCCAAGATGGCGGAGAAGGCGCCTTCGCGAACAAAGGCTTATGACAGCGGGCGGCACGCTCTACGCTTTCTAAGCAGACTAATTACGATTTATTATGTCGGCGCGACGGGAAGATCTCCCGCGGGAGATTGTTACGAATCAGCCGCCGGACCGACGTGTTCTTACTGACCTTCTTTGATGAAAATCCCCGCTGCAGAATCCTTCGCTGACTTGTCCTCGGCAACAACGCTCGTGAAGCCTCGTCCGCCGCGGAGCTGTAACCGCACGGAAATAGACTCATCAACACGTCGCACCGGAATTCTGCTTACGGAGAGCGACGGATTTTTTTTTATTATCCCTGTACATGCATGTATACCTTCGCAACGTTCACTTCCGTGTGATCCGAGCCGTGACCCCTCGCCCACGGATCCGGAGACTCCCTCAGTTTTACCGTTCGGCAGATTGTTGTAAATTTAATGTACCGGACTGGAAGTTTGTACCCGAAAACTGGTACATTCAATTTAATGCAGGATTGTCTTTAAAAGTTCGAATAATTTTCCATTGAAATTTATGTACTTTCATAGAAAAATTGTAGTAAATTATTACAAATAAAGTACTTCCAGTTTTTAATACACTGATTATTCATTTTTCTTTACAACTGTACATGAAACTGAATACACAAGTGTCTGCAGATAAACTTCCAGCGACGAAACATTAAATTCCATACGATTTTTTAAAAACTTTATACACGATAAAAACCGCGTTTGTTCTACCGCCTCTTATTATCTTTTTTTACTTTCAGGGACATTGTTCAGCGGGATCGCAACCGGCGGAGCCTGACGCCCAAAATCAACGGCTTGAATAAGTGAGTTCAGACCGGGTTTACCGCGATGTATAACAATTTCGCAAAATAATTGACCCCTCGAACGTTAATTCGTAGTTGTAAAACCCCAGAGACACGCGAACGACGAGTCGATGCTGGTCGCGCGACTGCGATCTGTCGAACGCCGGCGCCATCGCCGATTCAGGCGGGCAACCAACCGAGAAGCAAAACTCGTCCGTTAATCTCGGTCCAGTTGTCACTTTGACAACGGGCTGTTCGCTCAACACTCGTGCTACAGCACTTGTGCAAACGATTCGCTACCGAATGTTTGTTAGACGCTGATATGTAACGAGGAAACGGAAGCAAGCTGTCGACGCGTCGATCTACCGCGTAATCTTCTCGATAACGTTACGTGCTGTAAGAAAAAATAAATTTGCCTACCTGTAACGGGAATTATTCGGGATAAACACGGCTTCTACGATTCTCGTAGATTGTCTTCTCTGGTGAAGTGTTAAAATCTTGGTAAAAAAAATGCCTCCTCGCAGGCGAACCGTATCAGCAACAGCGGCAATTTACTTAGAACCGTCAATCGATGCGAGGTAACGAATGTCAGCGTGGCAATAATTCAACCTAAAAACGCTACTAGCGAGCCGGCAATGGCGGCCATACTGGGCACTCGGCGTAAAAACATAACATGTAGCGCCAACCTAACGACGATTAATTTTTTATTCTCTCTTGCAGCGAGGCGTACAGGAATGCGATCCAAGCGTTCATAGATCGACGACGAAATCCCAGCGATCCGGGATGCATAATATCACCGAACAGCCCGGACAAGGAGCGACTGGAGTTTTTCATTAAAAAAAATTACGAGAAGAGGCGAAACGACCAACGCGAGTACGACGGTATGCCGGGTGTACCGCATATCAAGGCTCCCGAGATATTCGAGATCGGTTGGGTCGCCGGTACTGAGGATCGACTCATAGAACTCATATTCGCCGAGTGGCAGAACACCAGAGTTTCTCTAAGGCGATACACTCATACCGAGTGCCGGAACGCCATCAAAGCCGATCTTGAAGTTTTAACGTGAGTAGCGCGATTTTCGAATCAGGGTCGATTCTTTTTTATCCTACATCTCATGTATCATTAAAGTCAGAGAAATTTATGATTGGTCAAGGAAAAGGTTGCCGAATCTTCTATAAATTCATAAACAGAATATAAAAAGAAGCCTGGAAAAAAATAACAAACAAATTTAACATTAATACAATAATTGGGTATTTTTATTTGTATCATTCATTGTTGGTCATAAAAGTCAGAAGTTTAGTTGGGACACTGCGTTCTATCGAAAAAATGGTCACGATGTGTTACTTTCGAACTTCTGACTCGGGGTAGATATTTACCTCACACGTTTCTTCTATGTGCAAGCGGCTTCTATGAGCAGTAAATAGGGTTTTTGAAGATGAATATGTTTGTTCGAATGGCCTGTGGCAAATTTGGTTTACATAAAGTTTTGGATCTGGAAATCACACGTCGGACCGAAAACATAATAGAAATTAGCAATACATTTTTAAAATGTTATCTAGAGTGGTTTGCATGTTATAGTACTTTTTGGCTTCGTTAAAAAAATCAACGTCGATAATGTTTTTTACGTTGCAGGGAAATAAGGCATCCGAATGTTCTACTGTTGATGGCAACAACCCACACGGATGATCATGGTCTGGTGGCGATATTCGAATCGATCGATTGCACTCTCTACAATTACGTGCACGAGCAAGGCGAGCGGGTGTCCGTTCAAGGTATCGCAAAGTGCGCCGGAAGTCTGGCTGGTGCTCTTAAACACGCGCACATGCGCGGTTACGTGCACGGAGCAATAAGCCCACATTGCGTATTCCTCGCTACGTGCGGTACGGTTAAGCTCGGCGGGTGGGAATTCGCCGTGTCAATCAACAGCGTAAGTCGTAAAGTTAATGACGCTGAACCGCGATAGTTCGTCGAGTAGAGACCGACTATTCATTATTTGACGGGAAATACTGGCACGGCCGATTCGATATTCAAGCCGCGTCTACGCAAGTCGAGACTTCCGATAAAGTCCGACGGCCAAGTCGCTCGTGACAAAGCGAAAGTTCTTGCCGGCTACCGTTGGTGCTGGCTCGCCGGTAATCGCCGATCGCTCGACTCCTCGTACGCTTGATCGATGGAAATCGGCCGCGCGTACGTTGCTTCGACACTGCAAATTCTTCAGTTCCTGACTCCCACCGAGTTACGTTCGACGATGCGTATATACCGGAAATTATTTCCCGAAGTACTCTTTGTTGGCTTTGTTAGCGATAAACCGAGGAATTCGCGTGATCGGCCGCTATGGCGCTACACAATGCGAATGAGGCTGGTCACCTCGAAAAAGGGCACGGACTCCGTGGACCGTAAAACGAACAACGATCGATCGCTCCCTACAATCTTCTATTCGTTCGAACTAAACTGTAAAAAATGTGCATGAAAATTCATGACCGCGGTATCGCACTCAGAAAATGTATTTTTATCATATTTTGTGTAACTTTGGTAGACTGGCTTTTTACAACATGTGCATGAGAGAGTGTCGTATTACGATCACGGTAGCCTAGTCTAGAACGCGGTATTCACTTTTATGTAACTAAGACTTTCATCTCTATAGAGAAACCTCATCGATGGGTTTGCTTCTCGTCTTACAAAATGTGCCGTAGTCCGTATTTTATATATAAATAAAATCAGGATTCTGTTGCAGCCAAAGATTGTTCGAGAGTATGAAGAAAGATTGAGATTCGAGGTATTTCGGTGGCAAGCCCCGGAGATCTATGAAGGGAAAGATCCGTCCAAGGCGACCGATGTATACGGCCTAACATTGCTGATGTGGGAGATGTGTACCAGTAAGTACCATGGAAATTGTTTACCTGACCCTCGAGAGTGTTCCTGAATTTTAACGTGACTTGTTTCGCAGTGAACGTGCCGTGGAGCGGTCTGAGTAAATCGGACGTAGAGAGACAGTACATCCAATGTCAACAAGGCGTTGTTACCGATCTGTACGATTTTCCACCGCTACTGAAGAATCTTCTCGATGCCGGTCTCCAACTGGACGTGTCCAAGAGAACCCTCGACATGGGCAGAGCGCGACGTTTTTTGCAAACACTCGAGGTTCGTTAAAATTCTTCAATGCTCCGTCATAAAACATAGTCCAATTATTACCTTTGCATATGCCGTGTACACATGTAAGGAGCTGGGTGTGCAAATAGGGACTCGGACACGAAATCATAAATATAATTCACCACTATTTTTTGGAAAAAATTCGTAAATTTTCAAATGTTCGACATATTTATGAAATGTTTTTAAAATATTTTGTGCTGTGAACATAATCCACGACAATGCACGCCCGGCCGGAAGCATTGTGTAAGTCCCGCGCACCGTGAATAATCCGATTGCGCAATTGTGAAAAGCGAGTGTTTTGCACAGTTAACCGATATTCCACCGATTGCAGATACAATACGAGGACGCGGATCCGCTTTACGTCGAACCTGTCTCCAACAACAATAATCCGCAGAAGCCGGTGCGTACTCCGCCTATCGGCACCTCGCCAAAGATCCAAAGATGTACCTCGGCTCAGACTCCGAAACGTCACGTTGAAAGAAAATCATTAATCGCAGATGTAGAAACATCCTACGCTCCTCGACTTGTCAATATGAATCTCGTCAACGAGCCAAAATCATCGGAGCCGCGAGACTTTCACACTTACAGTCGCAACGAGACGGCGCCGTCGCAGATGTTCGAGCAGATCCTCAAAGGCTCCAGCGTCGAGAGAACAAACGCCAGGAACGTTAACAAATCGAGATCGAACGAAAAGCTATCGGGCAAATCGACGCACGGAAAACCACTAGAGTCTCAGAGGAAACCCTCGAGCAAGGAGTATTTTTTACCCTCTGTGCGCACAGCTCAGTCGATCGACTCGACCGATGACGAATCCTTCAGGGACACTCGCGTCAGTATAAAAAAGCTCAAACAGTCGCTCGCTAGCAAGAGGGAGAACTTTTTCTACGGCAGCGACTCCTCGCAGTATTCGCCTCCGCAGAAGAGCGAAAGTACAAAAAACCGAATGCTCACTCAAGTGAGAAGCAAGGCTTACGAGCCGCACAAACCTGCGAGTCACAAAACGAGCTTCCAACCGAAGCAGACCAAATCACCCGGCCAGTACGATTCCGTCTCGTCGCGATCGGCGCGTCACCAGAGTCAAAAATCTCCGTACGCGAATATGCCCGTGGCCGTGAGAGACGCCGTCGTTCAGCCTAAGGTGCTCAATTCCGATTCTCAGAGTTTCTTCGAATCTTCGCTGTGGAAGAAGGAAAAGATGATTTGCATATCAAGAATGCGAAAGAGCAACGACTTTACTTACTCGGTCTCCCGTTATCCGACGATTGGGAACGAGAGCGTAGATGACAAAGCCGAATCGGCCGGCAGCAACAACACATATACAATCGACGGGGCGACAGGCGACGATACCAAAGATATCACCGATAGCGGCGCGTCCAGACCCAACGACACGATCAACGATTCCGCGAGTACGGTATCTCGCAGCAAATCATTACAGGCGTTGAAGGACGCTCTGGAGCGAGCGACCGATATTGTTAGATCTACTACGCCGCTGACGACGTCTTCGAATTCCTCACCGTTCAAGAGTCCGCGGAGCATTGAGAAAAATCAGAAGTCGCCGGCAGCGAGTGAATCCCTCTTTGAACACCTCTACGAATTGAGACACGATGAGCCCGACAACGAAATAAAGAGCATCGAGCGATCCATGAACGGAGAAGATGCGTTCCTCCTATCCGAGAATGTGCGTAACGATAAGGAAGATCTCTGCGAGCCGAATACCGATTTTGTGATCAGGCGACGATCGACCGTTCGGGATGAACTGAAGCGACGTTCGTTCGAGAATTCCAGATTGTCAGGTATCGTTTGCGAGTCCATTGCTGAGAACTGGAACGAGAATGAGACGTCGAGCATGGGCTCGACACCAGACGACAGGACCGTGATAATAAGTAGATCTCCGGAAAATCCTGAGAATACCGTTGAACGTTTGCCCTCGTTCCATATATTGGAGAACAGTACGGAGACCGAACAATGCCAAGAGGAAGTCGAGGAGAACATTCAACCCGATCCCGAAACTAGCTTCGCTCTGATGGTTTTCAGTGACAAGAGTCGAGGCTGCAACTCTTGCAATCCAAAGAGCGTTCTCGCGCGAAGACGATCACTGCCAGCGGCCCTCGGTCAGTTGAGGAATTTGAGCAACGTGTCATTGGGAAAATTGCCGATACGAAAAGCGGTAAGTACAATGCCGTTTGGGCTCTGACTTGGGACCAAAAACTATAACTCAGTCAATATCGCGGTCAGTAATAAAAAAAACTAATAAGCTTTTCTCACGGGACTTGCCAATTACGATGAGAAGTAAATTTTTATCGCAATTCGAGATGATATGTAAATCTTCCAATCACGAATAACAAAAAAAAAGTTTGCACGAATATTTTTTTTCCTAGCTAAGAGCGGCTCGTAGATATTTGATCGCCTTAAAAGCGAACTTGAAAAAAGGTGTTGCATAATATTTTAATAACTGATTTCGGGGTAAAAAAAAAACTCCGGCTATCAGCACCCTTACTTAAATAAACTTGAGCCGATTCATTTTGTTCCCTCCAGGTAACACCGTGCTATCGCTGTTACTGCCAAAGGCAGAATAGGAGAGAAGAAAAGTGATCCGTCTATCGTTGCTTTCCTTCAAACACGTCACTTGTACCTTCTGAATAAACGCTTAGAGACTAGGACTCTTCGAGCTATACCGTCATAATTAAGAGACAAATTTCTCTTTATCCCCTTGTAGGACGTGCCGGATAATACCGTCGAGGATTTGTATATTGACGATGAATTCGGTGACAGCTTGAATGTCAACATGGTGCTTCTGGACGGTGATACGCTAGACGACGAAGATTTCTTGCCCGATCTCTTAGAATTATCGGACTTGCGAGAGCACCATTAGAGATTTCTCCACGGATGTCCAATACAAAAAAATACTATTTATTTTTTTATAACAAATGACAATAATCGATACGATGATAAATTAAGTACTCCGAGCTTCCGCTACAGTTCGATTCTGTAGTTGCTTATAAAAAAAAAGAAAACGTCGTTATATTGACTGAAACCATTGATATAAGAAACAGTATTAATTATTCAAAGCAGTTTTATCGATTGTTTCTTAACGATATAGTACATAAATGTGATAAAAAGAAAAAGAGGGACGTTAATTTTGGTGTAGATGTAGGAAAAAATCATTTATGTCCCTAATATATGTTCAACGGATACGAAGTAAATAAGACATAGTGCCAGCGCAGACGCGTGCTGTATTTAACGCTTAATTACAACAGCCTATCCACATTGTATTCGTTCAAGGCAATAATTCGACCAAGGATGGAAGAAACTCTGCACCGTTCCATTGTATTAGCTTTAAAAAAAAATCTTTTATATTATCAACTAAATGCTTAATAAACACACACCCCCTTTATCTATTAAGTCGTTAATTGGACTGCAAATCAATTGTCAAGATAGCAGAATTGGACTGTCTTGCTATTTTATTTCTACATAGCTTACCGTAAAAAAAAAATTGTCCCTGCTCCTCAGATCCTCCAAACCACAAATCGCCGGATCGCAAAATGTGTATCGCACATGATTTACAGACACCATAACGACGGATTACGCTGCTAGGCTTTCCCATGCTCACTTACAAAAATGACCATATAAAAAAATATATATAAATACGTATATTACAGCAAAGCAGCTCCACTCAATAGCGATTTAATGTATCCACTATATTTTCGTTGATATATTTTTTTCAACACCATTGAGCGGTCCTGGTTGATGCAAACGAGGATCAATTTGATTCGCAACAGACTAGATGTATTGAGCTCAAAAATAATTAGACTGCCAAACCAAAAACAGAGACGATACAGTACATAGTTTTGTTCTCCCAGCGAACTGTGCAACTTCCATCCGTCGCGTTGTCCCAGAAGCAAGAACTGGCTGTGTGGAGGCCAGCACCGTTTTTCTGCATTATAGTACAGGTGACTGAAAAATTAAAAAATATTTAATGCCCGAACCAAGCAACATATTTAAAATAAAAGTTCCAACGGCTGTACATCTAAGAAAGCAGTTCCAATTCCCGGATAATGATTTTCTTTCTCCTCCATGTACCTCCTGTGGATCCATTGGAACGTTTACCTTACACAACCCTGAACATTTCTGCTAGACATCACATTTCATCTCAAGCGGTTCTCTGTGCATGACTTATGGGAAAAAAAAAATTGTTTTCTTGTGGAATTTTCTTCTTGAATTGAAAGTCCTTAGACTACATTTGTGCAATGCAAGAGACGGCCATTACAACTCGATGAAAGTTAGTTTCGTTAGGATATTTTCAGGATTGTTACTTTCCGTAGGGCCGCACGCGCACTCACCTATGTATTTGTAGGGTTTCTGCAGTTTGGTGAGATTTCCCAAGCAGCCCTCAACGACGTGGGAAGTCCATTGGTTTACTTTGTTGTGCTGATACGCATCCCCGCCGATCGAGACCTCGATGGCCTCCTTGATGATTTTACTGACGTCATCGACGACAAACTGAGTCTGAAAAAATTGTCTTTAAATCTCTATCGCAAAACGAAAAGACGTTTCCGTCGATCCGAGAACGTAAGGTCCGCTAACCTCTTCCTGCATATCCTCCATTCTTGACGGATAGTAACGCAGTCACGCCTATAACTCAAACACGGCGGACTGTCGCAGATACCGACGATCCACGTTCCGAATTATAATACTGGGCGAGATTCGAGAGCAGCGGGGACTCAACGTTTCTCACAAATCATACCAAACAGCACCGACATCGATGTCAATTGACGTAGACGTTTGCCATCAGTGACGTGACGCACGATTGCGGAGCCGTGGTAGAAACCTGACTTGCCGAACCACACCAAACTCCCACGTGAGCTCTTACCAACTTTTTTGCATGTTTTTGGTTCACCTTCTTTCATGAATTCTGGCTTCGATTCGCATCATTCGCATTCATACAATATTCTGACTAGAACGAGACAATCGTTCGACGCCGTATTGGAAAAATGCTCGTACCGAAGCTACCTTCATTCCGTAATAGTAAGTGAATCTCCACCCACCCGAGTCATTACTCGTCAGTATTGCAGCCGGCGAATGTGACGATAACCTCGCCATAGTTGGATTGCATAAAATAAAGTAGCAAATTTGAACCATGCTCGGACGTAAATTGGTAACGAGTTTGAATACCCGGTCCGCCGGCTCAAGAGGATTGCGGATAACGTCGTTGTTCAGCACAACATCGTACAAATTGAACCTAGAAACTGACGACGCAGGGGCTGTGAGACGTCCTCGAAAGTTGAAAGAATGGCGCACAATGCCGAAAATCGAACCGTCCTTCTGGTCGATGTTGAAAACCACACCGAACGAGAATGAGAAACCCAAACCGCGTAGGATTCTGGCCCTGGAGTTAAGGAAGTGGTTCAAGGCAACGAAGGAAAACTACGTCAAGTTGAATCAGTGTTTTATCGAGGAGCGACACCAAACTCTCGGTTGCGATCTTGCCGCCGCGCATTTTCTCGTTTTTCGCGGTGGCAAAGTCAAATTTTACGATCAGTCAGAATGGAAAGTGGCAAACGAGGATGGAACTTACGATCTTCCTGAAAAATTCGATCCGTCTTGGAGGCTCACTCATATGGATGCGAGCAATGTAAATCTGTATTACGAGGGCTTTGAAAATTTTCAAAATCTTAGAGTTGTGTGCTGGGCCAGTTTTAAGGGTAACGAGTACCTCGACGACTGGTGCATGGACAAAGTATCAGCACACTTTCCAAATGTGGAATACCTGGATGTATCGGAATGTCCCCTGTTGACAGAGCGCGGCCTCGAGGCTGTATACAAACTCTGCAATCTCAAAAAGCTCATAGTCACCGACTGGCACAAGCAACCTTCTTTTGAATTGACATGCGCATTGCTAGAGGACTGCTGTTCAGATCTGACAATCGAGATTTTGGAACCTCCGGAGAACAACAAGGAAGACAAAAATAAATAAGTGGGAGGTACAATCGAATCTGCTAGGCGCAAGTAGATCCTTCAGAAAAAAAAAATTTGAAAATTTGTTCCGACGCAATATCTACTGTTCTTTCCTCAGAGTTTTTTAGTGTAACATAGTTCTTCTACCTTTCTATCGGTCTGTTAAAGATGATAGTCACCAGCTGGGGCAAACGACGGTCTTTTAAATCAACATGCGTGATGCTGTATAGGCCTGCTGTCCAGAATTAACCATAGAAATTCCGGCGCTGCCAAAACTATACAAATGAGATTAGCGAAGAGTAAAAAAATTGTCACTGAAAAACAGAAAGACTTCATTTTGATTACAGTTGTTTAATACCTACGATTCTTTTCTCTGAGTTTCTTAGTGTAACATAGTTCTACTTTATTCATAATACCATAATTCTTAATATTTTCACTGTCACAGTCAAGAATGGTGTCATTAAAGCGAAGTTGATAAGTTTTCCAAATGTGCTTCCAGCTTATCTTCCGTCGAACCTTTTCCCTTCTAAGAGCCAGTTCCGTATGGCGCTTTACAGCCTTCTTTAGGTCCAGCACGGTGGTGGTATGAGGGGGGACCTGAAAAAAATACGAAATCGCGCGTAAAACAGTATTCGGGCCCCGAGCGTGTTTGACAACGACACGCGCGGAACGCAACAGTACCACTACAGCGAGTCTCGCGAGTCCTTGACGCTCCAAATAAAGAGTTATCGCCTGACCCTGAGCCACCGCCGATTGAGCTCTAATTTCTTCGGCGGTAGCGTCCGGCGGTATTCCATGAAAGACTGGATCGCTCTCGATGACTTTGTCGATAGCTTCCCTGGTCAGTTTGACAAGCTCCTCATGACTAAATTGTACCCTCCCGAATTTCTCGTCCCCGTCGTCCTTGTCGCTCACGGGGTCGTTCCCGTTGTCACTCATTATTCGCATTCGGCTGTACCAAGTACGGAAAGCATGCTTGTGGCGCGACTGGAATTACCTTGGATCACCGTCGTTGGGCCTCTCTCGCGAATAACCCGAACCCGCCTCGTCCGAGAATAATAACACGCGAGGGGAGCGAAGGGGAGGGGAACTCAGTCGTGTTTCGTCGGTGTCGATCGCGCGCGCTCTCTGTCTCCCGTTTGTGCGCAAGAATGTGCGCACTGGCCGGTAAATTGAAGAAGCGAAAGTGGACTGATATAGGTATACTGCGAGCTATACCAAATAAAACAAATAAGTTTTTTTTTCGAGGGAATAAACTGTAGCTCATTATCTCATCATGATGGCGGCGTCTGGAGTATCGATAGCCTCGGAGAGCGTCGACACACGGTAAACTTAAAGCCCCGCGGCGTAGCAGAAATTAAACGAAATGCAATAGTTTGGAAAATGTTGAAATTTATCGAGTCCGCGAGTATTAATTCACGAGGATACGAACGCGTATGTGAGTTCTCCGTCGTAACCTCGGGCTTTTGACAGAACGCGCGTATTTCGCGGTCGTCCATCGGATTCTACCGGGGAAACACGGAATCGGCCGAGGGGGCTCCGTACACCGAATATCTCTCTCTCTCTCTCTCGCTCGGAGTCGGAGAGAGGTTTCGCGTGTTGGGAGCTGCCGCTGCTGCTCTCGTTAGTGTACGATTGGTGTGTGCCTCGATCCGATCATCCTAGAGAAAAAGAAAAGAAAAAAAAGAAAATATATACATATATATATATTAAAAAACATCGAGCGAAATAAGATGGAAAAAGAATTTCGCTGCGAGGTGGAAATCGGACGTTGAACAAATTCGGAACATGGGAAGGTCCAAGTTTCCCGGCAAGCCGCCGAAGACGGTAACCAGAAAGCGAATCAAGGTTCTCGGACGGCCCGAGGCGAATCAAAGCAATTCCGTAACCGTCGCCGAGAACATCTATTACGGACTTTCCCTGTTAAACGAAACATTCACCGACAACGGAAAGGTAATTTCGACGATTCTCGACATACGCATTTATTAGTCGCGCGTCCCGGAACAACAAGTTCTCGCCGTGTTGTTGCCGCGATTCAGTTCGTCTCACCGTCGTTCCTGTCTGCGAATATCGTTTGCCGTGTTGTTGTGATGACCATCGTACGTGACCGCGTACCGCGCTGAATTCTCGTTCTGGAGCGAGACGAGAAGTTTCTTACGATTCCCGAAGCTCTAACCTATCGACGCCGGACGTAAGCGTTTCTGATATTGTTGTTCGACGACGATCGGGACGAAACATCTCCCGCTAAATGTTCCCATGAAACGTCACCGAGCTCGGGCGCGAGGCTCGCTCGCGTACGCTTCATAACCTTCACCGACACATCCCTGACAGAATGAAGACTGTTCTCTTGATTCGTCGACGCAAGCCCCTCTAAATTACACTGAAGACATCCGTGCATTATATTTTTTTTGACAAATCACTGTCGATGCACAGCTTTGGGATGGAAAAGAAAAAAATGGTTTGCTTGTAGAATTTTATTCGATGTCCCTGACAGACCGAAGACTGTACACACGATGCATCGATGCAAACTCCCTACTCTGAATTACCTTGAAGACATCCAAATATCAGATTTCATCTCTGACGAGGCTCTGTCAATTGATTCCTATAATTATGAAATGTTTGCAGTTGCTCGAACACGGCTGGACGCTCTCATCTACTCTTCTAAATTCCAATCAATAACTCCAACGTGTATAATTATCAAAAGTACTTGACCGATAACAAATAAATAAATAGATATCTGTGGGATAATGTTTTCTAAATGTGTCGTACATACATTTCTCTTGTTTTCAGGAACATCCTCCCTTCCATGGCTTCAGCAGTAATGAGGCCAAGCTCTCGGTATCTTATTCCAAAACTCAGCAGCGGGATGGCGGGACTGCGGAAAATGTACCTCCCGCTGCTGACAAACTCATCACTGACAGCTCGTTTGTCGAGAACTCATTGTCCGACGTCGAAAATATCGAGAAAAATTCGGAGTGTACAAAAAATTCTAAGGATGTCTCTAAGAGAGACCGGTCCAGTGTCGGCGTCGAAGAGGCTATAAAGATCCGTGGATCCAAGGACGCCGGCTCTCGCAAGGATGTAAAGTTTGACAATGCAATAGCGTCACCCGTCTTAAAATTTGTAAATAACATTTTGGATCGTCACCAACGAACCAGGCAGTTGCGCAACAGTACCGCGAAGCGTTTGCTCCAGAGAGCAAAGAGCAATAACAGCAACTCCAACGGTCGAAATATCGCCATGCAGTGCGGGGACAAGGTGAACTCCGGGAGAAAATTCGTTCTGCCTGTGCGCAGCGCGCATTCGTCCAGGGTGATAAAGCCCAATAAGAGGTTCATCGAGGAACTGGAGGAGAGCTTAGGTAGCGATCAATGCGACCCCGACGTCGGTAAATATTCAAAGAAGGCGAGAATTATTTCGGCTAAGGTAGGAGAGAAAGAGAAGGCCGCTGGCTCGGCGGATTCGCGGAACTACGAGAAGGAGGCGAGAGGCAAGTCCAAGAAAGTCGCGCATTGCGCGACGGCCGGTGGCGAAAATCCTGAGCGAGTTTTGAGGAGCGAACCAAATTCGTCGAGCGGTCAGCAGGACGCGCCGCAAACGTCCCGGGAGTCGACCAGAAACGAGTCGAAAAAGCATCAGAATAAATTAACGAATAGAGCTTTGGTAAATTCAACGATCAACGTCCATGACGCTACCTCCGGTGTCTGCAAAAACTCGGAAGCTCCGATAAACGCGGACAAGCAATCTTCTGTTCCTACGAAAGTTCTTCCGGATTTAAATGTTCCAAACGTCGAGTCTTCCAGGGTCCAGACGAGATCAGGAACTGTAAGCGAGACGTCCGGCGATACGAACTCACAGGTGAATCCTGAAACTCCATATAAACCGGACGAATCGCGCACGAGGGAGGATGGATTGATGTCCGATAACGAGAGAGACAAGACCGTCGTCGCTAGTATGGAAACGGACGGCAGTCGGGACGATGCGGATTTAAAGAGCAAGTGCTCGGTCGACTCGGAGTCGGAGAGCAACTTGTCGGACAGCGACAGCGAACACGACGATCACAGCGAGGACGAGCAGTCGGAATGGACGGGTATGAAGATGAACGGGGGAAAAGTAATTCTAAGGAAGGCCAGATTAAAGCTGGATAACAAAACTATAAGTGGAACGGAGGGCCCTTTCTCGACAACGAACAATCATATGAATGCCGTCGGAAACCCCAATCCAGGTACAATAAGCACGATTCGCTGCGAAAAAAATTACATAATTCGAGTGACAACAGTCAGGTTCTACTAAAAAAATATAATTTGCTGAGAAGTTTTCTATATCTTACAATTAGCCCCATAATCACAAAACATGATGGCAAATATAATTGTCGTTTGACCAATTAAATATCTTTCAATGAAATCTGTATGTAGAGACTTTTGCTCAGGGAATTATTCGATAAAGTAGAAAAAGCTACATTTTTTCTCAGTGAACGTTTTTCTTGAGACAATGGGCACGATACACTGAGGAAAAATTACATAGACGGTATAAAAGTTCCTCTAGGGAATTATTTCGTACCGTAAGAAATAAGAATATTTCTCTCCGTGTACGTTTTCTCGTTTTATTTCATTTAATATATTATTTTTTTAGTACAGTAAAGTCTGAGTTTCGAAATAATTGTTGCCTTTAGGTCCAACTGCGACGGTAAAATGCGGAGTTTGCGGAGCGGTGCGTTTCTATCGTTTCGTCAAGCAGGCTCGAAAGTTCGGCATCCACAGTTGCGAGTCTTGTCGCAAATTCATCAGCAAAATGATAAAGCGGCAAGCTTGTGCAAAGTCGACGAACAGTGGGCTTCCTATGCTTCAGTGTCACAAGGGCGATGGCTTGTGTCTCGTCCCACCGGTCGTGAGGAGTCAGCAGTGGAACTTGATGAGATGCGTCTACAAGGCTCGCTGTCCGGCATGTTGGTTGAAGTTGTGTCTAAAGTGTTACAACATCCCGTCCGCACTGAGATCGGGTTTGAATAGTCTTCTTCCGCCTCTCATGAGGGACACCGTACTTTCTATGTCGCTGGGCAACGAGGACACTGATGTGCTGGGCAGGTCGATCAATTCGAAAATAAGTTGGCCGTCCGAGGACAGTCTGGAGAAGAATCTTTTTAAATCGGCGATGAGCTGGAGCAACATGGAAATTGGAAGAGAAGTCACTCATCACGGTAATCCTGGAAGTCTCTTGGCTAAAAAATCAGACAAGTGTAAGTCGAAGCACTAAGTCTGAATATACATGCCCAGATTCGAAATAAATTCATAGTTTTTTTTTACTACTTCATTTATTTGATATATGATTAATTATTTTATTTATCTATACGTTTGAATTCAGCATACATATGATAGAAAATATTGAGTAAATAATAGGTACTGATTTAAATTTGTTTTTTCTGCTTATCATTGCAGTAGACTATCCGACGTCCATGTCGCCGAGTAAGAAGAGGAAAAACGACAATAGAATAAAGGTTCGAAAGAAAATAAAAAATCCATTGGTACCGACGACAACAACGACGACGAATCATGGACCGCAGCCTCCCAGGCAGAGAATCGATCTGAAAGGACCTCGAGTGAAGCATGTTTGCAGGAGCGCGAGCGTCGCTTTGGGTCAGCCGATAGCGACGTTTCCCGCGACCGACGGCAAGGACGTCGATCCCCAAGCTCCAAAGGTTCTCGCTAAGGCGCAAAAGGACGACGAGAGGTCGGATAAAAAATATGATCCGCCAAAGGACAAGGAGAATAACTTGCAGAAAATCAATCAGGAGAGTAACGCTAACGGCAACGGGGTCCAAGTGTCTTGCGCAAAGAGAACTAAATCTCAACAAAACGTTCTGGCACCGAATCATCAATTGGTAAGAGTATATTAATTCCGTTGGCCTACGAATATTATTTCGAGCGTACGATGGGTAGAAGCTATTACGTATCAATGTTATATTTAACTTGTGCAGGTGCGCTCCTTACCAAAGCCAAGAATCGACGCAATCCACACGATATCGATAGATTTTTGGGAACAATACGATCCGGCCGAAGTCGGGGCGAAAGGCTTTGCGTTGATCGGTTCCGAATTCTTTCACATTCCTGCCGTTTGTTTTCTCTGCGGAAGCGGTGGAAAGGAACCCGTAAGTTTTTCGTGCGATCGAACGAACCATCTATGGTGACGTGTTAGTGCTCGAATGCACAAGAAGGTTTTAGTACTATCTGACAAAAAACGGAATGTACGGCTGATCAACAGTTGAAATATGATGCGACATAACAGGCCAAATGATACAATTCGCATTCCTGCTGCCAGAAAATAAAAATAATTTTTTAAGAAAAAACATTTTCGAATTCAAATCAATCTGAACATATTCGATCCAAAAATTATTTTCATCAACGCTAATTTTATACTTTCTCTCCACGTATTTATAAAACAGTGGTCTTATTGATTAGATAACTTATTTTGTGTTCAGAAAAGTACGAAATCAGATTCGAATAAAAATAATGTTTCGCTTCAAATATTACGGTATGCGGTTTTTAATTTTATAAAATCAATCCATCTAGTAATCGATCACTGGCAGATCAGCATAGTAAAAAATACTCGCGGGAAAAAAAAAATTCGCAAAAAATCTTATTATTTTCCGTGTTGTTTAGGTGGAATCGATTTTATTTCCGATTTTTTACGACAGGAATTCAAATCGTATTTAATTTTTTCGGTTATGAAATCGAATAACATCTTTACCTCTATCATTAGCCTTATATTCCGTCAAATGATACTAAAACATGTGCATAGATATGTCGGCCTAGATCCCGAATCGTGAATATCGATGAAACAAAAAAAAACTCAAAAAATATTCATCTTTTACACAGCTAATTCATTGTCAGTGCTGTTGCGAGCCGTATCACGCCTTCTGCCTCGAACCCAGCGAGTGGAACGCTTGCGCTCAACCCAGCTGGTGCTGTCCCCGTTGTACCATATGCCAAGCCTGCAGGCTAAGATCCGGTCCGAAATTATCTTGCATACGTTGCCGTCAGTCCTTCCATCACTCGTGCTTATCGAAATCGGGGGTCAGCTCGAGATTGTACAGTCCCGATAGGCCCTACGTTTGTCAAAGTTGCATAAAATGCAAAAGCTGCGGCAGCGAGGGTGTCAACGTTCACGTGGGCAATCTACCGCTCTGCTCTATGTGCTTCAAGCTCAGACAGCGGGGAAACTATTGTCCTCTTTGTCAACGATGCTACAACGAATACGATTTCGATACGAAGGTTAAATCCCTTTAAATACATTTTTTTATCATCATTAAATTTATGGCACCGTAGATACCTGCACGAGATCGAATTTCAATTTATAACTGCTGTAGTTCGCTCGAGGAAGTCCACTTGGCGAATAAAATTCTACAAACGGATAATTTCTTCTCCATCCAAAAATAGTGCATTGACAAACTCTTGCCAAAGATGCAAATTGATGTTATGCAGATATCTTCACTTTTGTGATTTTTTGCTATTCAGTCGAATAACCGATGATTTAATACGTTCTAGATGATGGAGTGCAACGAGTGTTCCTGTTGGGTGCACGCGCGCTGCGAAGGCCTCTCGGACGAGTCGTACCAAGTCCTCAGTTACTTGCCCGATTCTATAGAGTTCACCTGCAGCCAGTGCTCGCCGCATCCGAATTCGGTCTGGCGGAGCGCAATAGAGAGCGAGCTGAAGGCGGGCTTCAACGCAGTCATAAAAGCTCTGACGAAGAATCGCAAGGCTTGCGCGGCTCTGAAGTGGAGTCCTCGCAAAGAGTGTCTCTGCAGGTCATCGTCAAGTGCGAGGAAGTTAGAATTTTCTGATTTGGATCGATACACGAACTGCGAGGAGTCCGAGGATTGTTACAGCGACAAGTCCACCGACGCGACAAACACGACAAGTACCGACTCAAAGTCGGACGGTCCGAGCAGGCTCAGATCCGACCAGGGCTCTGAAGAGCAATCGGTCGATGCTCCGCGTCGAGGACTCCGTCGGCTGAAGGCAAAATTTCGTCTCAAGGAGTGTACAGTCCGGGTGAAGAATTGCAATCCCAAAGACAGTCAAGACAGCAGCAGCCAAGAGTGCTCGAGCGACGGGAGGGACTGCCATTGTTCCGAGCAACAGATAGTTGCGAGACCTTCGGCGAGTCTCCTGTCAGTGAAGCGAAAGGTCAACGGAAACGAGTACAGTTCGCTCGTCCAGTTCTACAATGACATGGACGAGGTCGTGAATCGAGTCGGCGGTGGAGATCTCGTCGACGCCTATCACAAGTCCATGAGGGAGGTATTCCCCTGGTTCGATCCGAAGAGCTCGAAAATCGGTTCGTCGAGCGGCGAGGAAAATTCGACGCCGACGAAGGAGACGTCGAAACAGCATTGGGATCTTTCACCGGCGAAGCTCGACGACTCTATTCTTGAAACGTGGAGAGAGGAAGTACTCAAGGCTCCGAAGGCAATCGTCGCGAAGACCGGAAATTTGTACAATAACATCCACGTAGAGGACAGCAGGTCGTGCAGTCTGTGCAAAGGCCTCGGAGAGGGTCAGGAAACTAAAGAGGGCAGGTTGCTTTACTGTGGTCAGAACGAGTGGGTCCACGCAAACTGCGCGCTCTGGTCGAACGAGGTTTTCGAGGAGATAGACGGCTCGTTGCAGAACGTTCACGGTGCGATTTCCCGCGGTCGTCTGATCCGTTGCACGGAGTGTGGCAAGAAGGGCGCCAGCATAGGTTGCTGCACGAAAAATTGCAACAACACGTTTCACTATCCCTGCGCGAGAGCCATCGGTCTCGCCTTCAACGACGACAAGACGGTGTTCTGCATATTGCACTTGGCGAACTGCAACGACAAGACGAGCCAGAAAGAAGCTGACTTCGATCTCCGGAGATCGGTGTACGTGGAGCTCGATAGAAAAAAGAAAAAGTACGCGGAGCCGGACAAGGTCAAAGTAATGATAGGCTCACTGAGCGTCGATTGTCTCGGAACTTTCGTGCCGGAGTTCTCCGACACTGCTGAGAAGATCCTCCCTGCGAATTACAGATGCTCGAGACTCTACTGGTCGACGGTCAATCCCCTAAAGATCGTGCGCTACTACATAAGAACCTACGTGCAGATGTACGTGCCGGAAGCTTGCGTAGTCGTGGAGAACAACGTGACAATCGATCACTCGAAGGAACGCGAAAGAGAGGAGGCGCTCATGGATGATCGCAAGGTCGAGCAATTGACCGTGAAGCAAACCCTCGAGGCGCTCATCGACGCCGTTTGCAACAGAGAAGTCGATGAGAATCTCGCCGAACAGAACAACACCGATCTTTTGCCGCCTGAGATAAAAGACGCAATCTTCGAGGATCTTCCGCACGATCTCCTCGACGGAATCTCTATGCAAGACATCTTTCCCAAGATGACTTACGAGGATTTTCTGGCGATGGATTTGAAGAGCGACGGAACTTTCGGACCCGACATGCTCAAGGACGAGATACTTCCCGGCGAGGTCGACGAGATAATGAAGCCTCCAGAGATTAAAATCTCTAAGGTCGACGGATCGCAGTTGATGACGGAGGTCGCTTCGCAGAACGACTTCTGGCGGCATCTCGAGGCGAAGGGTTCCGTGCAAGATTTCATGGATGACCTCGCGAACGCGAAGGGCCAGAAGATCGGAGGTCGCGAGCTCAAGAGGTCAAAGTCCGAGGTCATGACGAACAATCCTCTGCTCGTCGGCGGGCAACGGCATCATCAGCGCTCGTGCAGTCTCACCTGGAGCTGCAAGCTCGACGGCACTTACGGACCGACGATGAAACGGAGAAAGCTGCCGAGAGCATCGACCACCCCGAGATCAGCGGAGGCGAACGTAATGCTCGTCGATTCGCAGAACGTCGATCGGACACCGTTGTTTCACGAGATGAGAATTCCCGACAGCATAATGGTGACGGTTGGACGAGCGAGCACACCCAGCATAATATCCGAGTCCGTGAGAGAGCTCAAGTACTGCATCGACGAGACCTCGACTATGAACCGTCGAGTTCTGCCGGCGCGGGACGACAGCAAGGATCATAAACGACTCTTGTGGCACCACACGAGGCAACAGCCTCGGATACTCCAGGTCGACGGTCCGGCCGATCCCAGCAGTGCCAGCGAGTGTAGCTCTCCCGAGTACAACATCGAGGAAAGACTCGCCTCGATAAGAACTGCAGCGACAGACTGTATGCCGCAAGTCGACGGCACCAACGACGAGTCTTGCGACAATTCCGATTGGTTCTCCTACAAGGACCGCCGTCGTTCCTATCACCCTTGCGTCGCCGAAGATCCCAGTAATTCGTCCCGTAAAACGGAAATAGACGATCTCTCGAAAAACGACAAGAGCTTCCTCGACGATCAGGATTCGAACGACAGTCTCGGAATTCCCCAGCTGGACGGCGCGGATGATATGTCCAGTGACGAGGAGTTTACGTCGCCTCGCGTCATCGAGGACGAGACTCTAGTTCCGATGTATGTTCCGGAATCCGACCTCGCCGAGCGGCCGGTAACGTGTAAGCGCTGCAAGTGCACCTACAGGACCCGGGACAGCTACGACAGGCATCTATCGAACTGCGACATCGTCACGACGAGCGACAGCGATTCCGAGACGATGGACAACAAGGGCGCCTCGCCGGACTCGAGGTGTTCGCCCAGCATCGGCTCGATGTCACCGCAGTTCGTCAACATGTCGCCGTCCGAGGGAAACACCCTCTCGTCCGACTATCCGGACACTCAGGTGACCTCGCCGCTCGAGGCCTCGGTCGCCTCGCCTCATCCGGCCATCCAGATCGAGCCCATCGCTCAGGCCCTCATCGCGCCCCAGATCCACACACACTCGACCGTCGAGACTCTCCATCAAACAGTATTAACATCGAACGACATGATCGTTCAGACACAGTATACGAGAACGACGACGACCTTGCCCAATCCGGCTGCAGTATTACCGCCCGAGAGCACGGTGGAGATAACCGAGATAGCCGATTCTCCGTCACCGATGCCCGTCGAACAAAGTATTACGAGAGACACGGCGGCTCTCGCCATGTCCTCCGCGAATTTCTCCGTCCCGGAAATCGTTCAGAGTCCCCGCGTATCGCCCGGTTACACGTCGACGGTCGTGCAATTGCCGTCGAGCGAGAGTGCGTCTCAGGGGAACTTTCAGTCCTCTCGAGTCGCCAAGCCCAAGTCGCCGAGAGCCCCGAGACCGAGAGCCAAAGTCATAAAGCCGAACACGGTCAGAAACTCGATGCCGCCCCAGCACACCAATCAGATAAGGTACCAGCCTATGCAGACGAACGCTCCTGTGCTTCAGCTCCAGCAGCAGAGACCCAGCGGACCGACGGTCATTCTCCAGCAGGTTTCCACACCGGGGATAATGTCGGCTTACGTCGAGACTCTGCAGCAACAGTCCGGACAGAATCTCCAGTACATAACTACCCTGGGCGGTCAACAGGAGTCGGCCTACAAGCCTCAGTTCATCACGACCAACCAGCTCGTGCCCGGAGCCTACATACAAGCCGCCTCGGACAATCTTCTCGCACTGCAGAACGGCGGGATATCCGTTCTGCCGAGTGTCCAGATTGCCCAGCAACAGCCGACGGTTCTCGGGACGATAATCCAGCAGCAACCGAACGCCATTCAGTGCGGCGTTATTTCATCGGAGCAACTCGTACTCAGCTCCGCTCCGACGCTCGAGATGTTCTCCGACTCGACGGGAAGCATGTTCGTCTCCAGTCAGCCGATGTACTACGGACTGGAGACGATCGTCAGCAACACCGTTATGTCCTCGAGTCAATTCATGACCGGTCCGGTGCCGCAGGTGTTGGCCAGCAGTTATCAGACGACGACCCAGGTCTTTCAGGCATCGAAACTCATGGAACCGATGGTCGACGTTCAGACGGTCTCGTCGATGCCCAGTGTACCGGCCGTGCAGGCTGTTCAGGGTGTCCCGACCGTTCACGGAGGCTACGTCGTCGTTAATCGGACCGCTCCGGCGCCGGAACCGATGCCTCGACCTCCAGCCCCGGCGCCTCCTCCGCCGCCTCCGCCTCCACCACCGGTCGTCACACCCCGGATAAGCGTCTCGCCGGTTCCCGATACGAGGACGTTCGTCGCGTCGAGCTGCGAGTCGATCGCTCTCGCCTCTTGTCGACCCGCCGTCGAACCGGTCGTACCGCCGATGCCGACGCCCCAGATTCGTCCCATGGCTCTGCCCTACATCGAACCCAGGACGAGGATCGTTTCTCCGCCGAAGTCGATCCAGCAACCGATGTCGACGATTCCTCGCGTGGCCGTGCGACCCAGTCCGGCCTCGCACACCGTCACGCAGATGAATCACGGACAGTGGAAAGTTGCCGAGCCGCTCTACGGTGCCGATAAACCGATCGACAAGAACACCCGGCCGTACTTTGACTCGAAACACGTGTCCGAGAACACGAGCATGATAAGTTCGAGCGTCGCGTCGCAGGTGACCCCGCTGCAGAGCATGTCACAGAGGAACTCTATTGTAAATAACAAGATGACCTGCGATGTAAATAACGTCCATAGCGGCTACAACGACATGACGACGAACGTCATGAGCAACTTCGCGAATCCCGTCGCCAATAGCGTCAAGCCGATGGTCCAGAGCTCCAATGTTCAATGCAAATCGACGATGCCGCCTACGAGCACGGCTCCGCTGTGCAGACCGATGAATCGCGTATTGCCCATGCAGGCGATAACGACGAAATCGGAGCCGATAAAGCTCCTTCAAAAATCTGATATTCTCATAGAGGAGCCAACGAAACCTCCTATCAAATCGGTTGTGCAAGAAGTTGAGGAGGCTGTCAAGCCCGTGGAGAAACCCACGGTCGAGATCGTTGAGGAAGCGAAGGATGAGAAGAACGACGGTGTGATTACGTCTTTGATACCGGAGGTCGCCAAATCGAACGGCGAAGCTGTTGATACGTCCAAGGATATCTCGATGGAGAGCTCGAAAAACGAGGCCTCAGAGGGCATCGTCGAGAGCAGCAAACCCTTGAAGATCGTGCTGCAGAAACAGGTCGAAGACGGTTCTTACAAGATTACGCAGAACATGAAACCTCCCCCGAGCCAGAACAAAAATCCTCCGAAGGTAACTTCCGTGGAGATCTTGGCTCCAAAGCAGGTTCCTCAGATAACGTCGTTGCAATTATTGCCGATAAAGACTTTCACACTCAAGGCGAACAAGACGGAGGAGAAGAGTGTCGCGAACTTGCCGAAAGCGAGGCCGCCACCGATTGCCGTGAAGAAACCGAGATTCGTCGCGAAACCACCGACGAGCACGACTACGCCAGCCAAGAAGGATCCCCCCATGGAGAAAGTTGCCAAGCAGACTCTCACGGGACCGAGTCTCATGTACGAGATTAAGTCCCAGGATGGATTCACTCACACGGCTTCCTCGATGGCCGAGGTTTGGGAGACGGTTTTTCAGGCTGTTCAGAACGCCCGGAAAGCTCACAACTTGCCACCTCTGGCGCACAATCCGCTCACCGAGGGACTCGGACTGGAGAACAACGCGACGATCTATCTCGTCGAACAGTTGGCAGGCGTCAACAGATGCACCAAGTACAAGCCAAGATTTCACGATCTTAAACCACCAAAGAGCAGAGATGTGGACAACGACTTGCTCTCGGAATGCGACAACGGGGCTGCTCGGGCGGAGCCTTTCAAGGGGAGAAAAGTTCATGACATGTTCAGCTGGCTGGCGTCCAGGCACAGACAGCAGCCGAAGATGATCGCCATTTCGGAAACGGAATTAAGGTGAGCATCGTTGATAAATTTGTCTTGCTTCAATTTTTCGGATTCATCTTGATTTTACGTTTTTGCTAAATAACAGGAGGGCGGCCAGCACAAATCTACCGATGGCAATGAGGTTTAGGGTATTGAAGGAAACGTCGAAGGAATCTGTCGGAGTCTATCATTCGCACATTCATGGCAGAGGTCTATTTTGCTTGAGGGATATTGAGGCTGGAGAGATGGTGATCGAATACGCTGGAGAAGTGAGTGTTCGACACATCGAGATTAACTCCACACGTATAATTTTCTTTACCTGTGCATGATTTTTTCATCACAATCACACGGAAGTTTTTTAATTTTTAGTGTATCGAAAATTGGAAAAAATCATATTTTTAAAGTACCATCGACAGTGGTTTCCACTCCTCATATAAGTTTTAGGTTTAAATTCGTCGGTCACTCTTATTAACGTTTAATCCTTAAACGGCAATTGCGTGTTCGCAGGTAATTCGAGCCTCTTTGACCGACAAGCGAGAGAAGTATTACGACAGCAAGAATATCGGCTGCTACATGTTCAAAATCGATGATCACTTGGTCGTCGATGCCACGATGAAAGGCAACGCTGCGAGGTTCATTAATCATTCCTGCGAGGTAATTTCCATGATAATTTAATTGTCTATGATAATTCAATCGCTAGAGGAGGCCAGGTTTGAAGAAGGTTGACACTGATGATTGATACCTTGTTAATTTTGCAGCCAAACTGTTACTCCCGAGTGGTAGACATCCTAGGTAAGAAGCACATTTTAATATTCGCCCTACGGCGAATCGTCCAGGGCGAAGAGTTAACGTACGACTACAAATTTCCTTTCGAGGACATAAAGATTCCGTGTACCTGCGGTTCGCGCAGGTGTCGCAAATACCTCAACTGAGACTGCGTAAATAACTATTGCGCTCGTCGATCGCGAGAGCCGATCGAAGGGGGAAAAATACATATATTTGCTATTTGTCACGCGTGCTTTGGTGCAACATTAATTTTTATCGGGCGTTATTGGCTTTCGTGGTTAGTCTATTTTCCGAAGAAATAACACAGCGTTTTTTTCTATTAATATTATCGAAACACTGAAGGGACTAATCGGAATTGTCGCCATGGGCGAAATCGCGGAAAGGCAGTGTTGCAACTGATCAACATCTTCCATTGATTGAAACACAGAAAGTCTCTGATAACATTAATGTCGATTCAATGTCACGCTTTCACGCTCGTAGAGTCCCTCCGCCAGGACACGCGATCAACACGCATCTTTAATAGTAAAAAAAACGACAAAAAAACAAAAAAAAAATGTAAACAACGCCTGTGCTTTGATAACACGTTTTATAGACTTTCTTCTAATCTGTCACAGTGTAACGAACTTGACAGTGGAGCCTCGCTCTATGCTTTACACTAAATATGGATTGTCACTTTAGGCCGCGTAACAAATTTACAACAATATATATATATACATATATATATATATATAATCTCGTTAACGTTTTTGAGGGAGTCACGACAGCCAACGAGAATTGAGACGTTCTGAACTCGGATCAAAAAAAAAATAAATATGGACAGCTATTATTATGCGATAGATTAGTATTATAACTCCGATGGTTTTTTTTTTACGTCTGCACTGCGTCGTCGATGACCAGCGTCACTTGATATAATCCAGATTTAGTGTACAGTGTATAATTAACTTTGTATATTCTTACATCTGCTAAATGGCCAGATTTAAAAACACTCTCTTGTAACATATGTTATTGTAGAGTAGAAAGTAACTTCGATATATATATATATATATATATACATACACATAAATATATATATATATTATAAGTGAAATAATCAATTTTTTAGGGTAAGAAATAAATGTAGGCATTGAGGAGAGAGATAGAGAATGGCAAGAAGTGGCAGATTTCCTTGTGAGAGACTGTCAGCAGGTATAACTACTTTGGCAGACATTGATCGAACTTTCGGGTCTGATGATATATTATATTATATATATGTATATATATATATATATATATATTTAGAGTGAAACGTACTTCAGAATATCATCATCTTTGCAATATATAGCCTTTTTAAGCTTGGATAAGCAGATTAACCCGGCGCGGGAACAAGTGTGCTGTGCTGACCTTGGTGCGAATTACGATTGGGCATTCCAACAATTCATACTCAATTTGGATAAAGGTCACGTGAGATATATTGTCGCGCTTCCATTCTTACCAGTGACAACCCAGTTGTCCGTATCGTTCTGCCCCGCCCCATTATATTTCCATATTTCCATAAAGTGAAATCTATAGTCTTCGATTAATTGAGTGAAAAAAAAAAAAACCGTGACAAAGTGTGCCGTTGAAGTTGATATGTTTTTCGTTACGATGATAGTTGTACGCGCGATTAAATTCAATTAATTCAATCATGTTTATTATCACTTTGGGCTTCGGTCCCACATTGCGTTCTATGACGCGGTTCTGTGAACGGCAATAATTGCCTTACATTTCGTAGCTCTAATACACGCTGAAACTCGGTGATACATTTAAGAATATTCTAATCGTCCCAGACTCAGCTTACGTCTGAGCTCGTGGGAAAACTGTACGAGGAGGGTTGGAGAGAAGTATGCACCGATGGAAAGTAATTCGATCCGGTGGTTTGACGAATCAATATCTGCCGAGGTAGAAATCCCTTAAATTTGGTGCTCCACGGACACCGCTAAGTGCACTTTTCATTAAAAAAACAAAACAAAAAAAAATGATAAATAAAAAATGGCCTAGAGATAAGAGATTGTAGGGTGAAGCAAGTGTCTACGAATAGGAAAAAAAAATGGAGATGAAAAAAAAATGGAAAAAAAAAAAACGGAGAGACGCGTTATACGAAGATTATTGATTGCGAATTATTTAACGAAGTAATATAAAGGATAAATGATGGCAGGAACATTATTTGAGCGCGCGCAATTAACTGTCGACGGCGTGCTACGTTTTAATCGGCCTGGTTTGGTACAAAATATGTATGACGAGTTGTAAAAAGTTTGTGTGAAAAAGGAGCGGAGCGAGGGAGGGGTGGGGAGGGAGAGAAAAATGGAAACTTGTTCTGGTCACGAGAAATTGCCATTTTTTTTAGGTATTTTTAATTTGCTCTTTCTTTAGAATTTTAATTATTCGACAATTAATATTAATTATACGGAGATGAATATTTGTTAATATAATGATAATTACTTTTTATTGTGTAAAAAAGACGAGGAAACGAAAGAAACAGACAAACGATTAATTATGAAGTACGGGAGATGATAATTGACTTGGAAATACTATAATAGCAATGTTAGATATTTTATTGATATTTATTGATTATAAAACGACGATTTTTTTTTTTATTATTTTTTTTTTTTTTAAATAATCGACGAGAAAAACAAATCACTAATCAATTTGGAACACTTTAATATTCGGAGATGGCCCACTTTATATTTGATTTTATTTTAACGACCGGTCTTGCTTTACGACTAAACAGAATGAATTATTGTGCGAGGCGATTTTTTTTTCTATTTGCTTAGCGTGCTTTAAAAATGGCGCTCTCAACGAAAAGAAAATGAATTAAAATATATCGATAACGCGATCGGGTTATCGACGAACAAACCGAATGGTTCTTTTTTTTTTTTTTTTACACGCGACATCTTGTCGTAGAAATCGGAGGCATACTATATTTTTAAATTACCGTGGTAAAAATGTAATATCGCAAACCGCATACTATATACTATTTGCTTGTCAGGTCGAGGCTAGGCGAGGAGAATAGCGGTGTGCGGACTACTTGTCCGCGAAGAGACGATTTATTATTAGATTTATTAATCCTTGCCTGGTGAATATTTCTTAACAAATTAACAGGTTACTCTCGAAGCGCATATTCCACAGTCCCTTGCCACGACACTTACGTAGTGCGTAATAACTCCGTAGTATTACAAATTAACGTTCATTATAATTAATTGTATACGCGCGCGCGGACGAACACACACAAAAAAATACACACGCATATATATATATATATACATATATATATATATATGAACACACTGAAACGTGAGCATACGGAGAGAACGTCACCTATTCAGCTACATTCAGCACCGCTTCATATTTTTTTTATTTAATTCTTTTCGTCTCTAAACGAAAAAGGAACGCATCGTTTAAGCATAATCTCTGTGTCAGAAAAATGTTAACGACAAGACTATATATATGTGTGTGTGTGTTTGTATATATATATATATATATATATATATATATATATATATATATAAATATAAAGTAACGACACAAACGTCACGCAAAATGCAAAGATAAAATTGAAGAGAGCAAGAAGAAAAAAAAATGAAGAAAAATTGTCTGTGATTGTCAGTCATAATAATCTCTAGGTCGACATATTTTTTAGAAAATATTTTTTAGAAGATTACAAAATTTACGATATACCCCTATTATTGATAGAATTATTGGATCGAATAAACGTGCCGCGAGGTACTTTGAAGTTTAAAAAAAAGGTGGTGTGGAATGCGAAGAAAGAAAAAAAAAATTATAATAATTATCGAGAAACAAAGGGAAAAAAAAACAAAAAAAAAACGGAAACGAAAAAAAAACAAAAAAAATTGTAAAATTACAAACGTCGTCAACCGTTTGATGGGGAGAAAAGAATATGGATAGTTGCGATCGATGGCTGTTGTAAAATAATCAGTGTTTGGACAAATAATTATCAAAAAAGAAAAAAAAAAAAGTAAATGACTCTTATAATATCGACGATAAATTAAATAAGATTGCGATTGTTAAAACAAAAACAAGAAAAAAAACAAATATATATATCGTGTATCGGTAGCGTTTTTAACTCCCTTTGCGATTGCGTATTAACGGTACATTGTGATTCCGTTTATAATAGGAATCATCGAAGACCACTTTACAATAATTGAATTTAACAACGGAGTGTAAAATCCCGTCGTCGGATAAAATACTATGATGTATCTATAATGACGCGGCAGGTTGCGGAAGAGGCATTTAAAACATACGAAAACACACACACACACACACACACACACACACACACACACACACACACACACAAACGGCCCACGACTTTTGCGTGTAAACTGTCGTTACAAATCCATCTACTTACCGTAGAAAATTAATGAATAATCGTATTACATATATTAGCCAGAAGATATTATGCGTAAAGCATTAGCAAACACGTAGTCGCTTTCATCACAAAGGACAACCAACCATGTCGTCTACCCAACTCACACATTATACCGATGTTTTCTATTTCAATGTTTTTGTTTAGTATTATACTATGAGAAAAAAAAAAAAAAAAAAAAAGAAGAAATTAACACAATAAACACACAAATAGATATAAGCCAAGCGATGATGATTTTTCATCGAACCTTAAAGCGCATCCATCCTATCGAATTATTTGTACGTAATAATAATAATCGCCGATCGTCCGTCGGTCAAATATATGTTATTCCCCTTTCTTCTCGTCCATTCCCTCTGCCAACCGTTGAATTCCGTGTATCTCGCTGGGACGTTTTTTAAATATCACCGTTCCGCAATTAGTTTGAGTACAAAGCAATATCTTATCTTCCTTTGTCCGTTCCCACAGTCGAAGTGGCTCTGCACTAGCAGTGTTGTAATTAGTTGTACTACTCTCACTCGCGCATGTATATCGTGGAAAAAAAGGAAAAAGAAAAAAAAACAACAACCGTTGCATGCGTCCGACATGTGTGCGAGAATTCGCGTATAATTCGCGTGGCTCTCTCTCTCGGGACACAGTGGCGAAGCTCTCGTTGACTCATCGCTAGTTTAATATCCTCGTCGCTCACCGCTCGTCGCGCCATGGATGCTGTGTGTTTACGAAACAAAAAAAAGTGAAGAGAAAAAAACGGAGATTCTGAGAACGAAAGCATGTGTGACTAATTGGACGGTTCTGTGTAACCCTCGTGTATATTCCCACCTCCCGATTAATGTACGGGTGAGAGAAGTGACGAGGAGCTCGCACAGTTCCGCTGAGTCGCTTTGGCCACTCGTCAAGATACATTTGACAGATATCCAAAATTCTATTTCAACGACAGTCCACAAAACGGCCGAACGGACGACGCCGTGTAGGTAAATGGGATTCGATATCGCTCGGTTCGGCGTCGTATCAAAAATTCACTCTGACGTCTAGACTCGAATCGCTTATAGCGCACACTGACCGTGCGCGGACAAAGAAATTTTCTACGACGAGCAAACATGGCGTCGATTATTCCGGCGTTACTATTTTCGCATCATTAAATGTTGGATGGGACGCGAACGAAGCCACGAGCCGAACTGACACGATGCCAAGCGAATCGACAACGCGCCCTTTGTAGTACAAAAACACGAGCGCGAGTCGAGGAATACGATTTCATCAGTCGGGTCGCTGCTCGTGATTTACGCGCCAGTTACGGGACATGAAAATGAGATCGAGCGTGAATTTACAATAAATACATAAGGCAGCGGTTCTCGGACGGTTAAGAGGATTCGCAGATTCCAGCAGTCAATGATGAGCCTATGACTGAAACCATCAACGTCAAGCATCGAGAGATAGACATTTTTTTTACAAAAGAACATAACGAGAGAGTCCAAATGTACCACATTTTGACACGTTACTATATTCGGACATTGTGTGTCCCAATGCTTCGGACTATCTTAGAGCAAGTGAACTACTGAACGCTACTGAGAGTAAGCTACGTCGAAATCTGGCTGATCTAACTTCTTCGAACTGTTAAATTATTGAGTCGCTTGTGTAGCGACGCTTCTACCAAATTCCGGACACTGTATCATCCATTTTGTAACGAAACGCGACGATGTAAAATAATTTAGGCTCGAGCCATGCATAACCTATTTCTTGTGCATAAAACAATGTCTTTAGATACAATAACCTTTTTTAAATTGTTTTTCTCGCATGTAAATTCGCAACCAATGAAATCTTCGTAGGAGTCGACGACGGACGTGTCCGAGCATTGGCAGTGTAACCTCTCGGCTCGGCGAAACAAGATCGAGCGTGAATTCACAATGAATACGTACAGTTCGCTTAGAAAAGGAAAGGGGACAACTCAGCTGTGGCTGCGTGCTCTTATCAGAGGACTTTCTAAACGCTCGATCGTCGAATGTAACGAACTTACTACTCGCACGTTCGCCTCCGCTTCGTATCCGACAACAGCGCCACAATACATATTTAGATTTTTCTCGCATCGTCTATCTCCGAATTTGGAAGAGACAAAAAAAACAAAACGCGAAGATTAAGGGACATGAGAACATCCACGCGCTATAGAACCGTTCGTAGGAAATTCCCGCTACGGCGAACAAGTGGATTGTAGTGGAAACACAGCAGCCTTACAGTGTGTAGTCGAGGTTGAGAGGAGTCGTTGGCGTTATTGCGGCCCCCTCCCCCTTACGAACCGATCCCAGCGCCGCGCGGTTTCTCATTCCCCAGGCGAGCAACACACACATGCTCAACGGCTCCCCCCACCCGAAGAATGCATCCCTCTCTGTTTCGAGTCGGTCGTCGCTCGACGCCGGTGTTAGTCACCTCAAGGACGTTGGCTGCTTGTAATTGGGATAGGTCGTACGGGGAGTTAGAACGACTCGCGTCGTCACCGGTGCGTGCGTGAGTGGAGTGTGTTTTTCTGTAAATGGCGCCTGGCCGGGAGACGCGCGTCGCGACGCTCTCTCCGGTATTGCACTGTCTCGATTATCGAGGATTTCGCGAGTACGTAAAAAATAACGGAAATAGCCACGCTCGGGTTAGCTCGACGAGGAGCAATATTGTAACCGTCCGAGTGTCGTCGAACGGTGATCGCGGGAATCGTCGTCTCACGTACGTGGCGGCCGTGTCGAGCGACGAGTGTAGCGTTCGTCGTTTGTTGACTCGATCAATCGAGCCGACCGGTGAATCGGGATTGGAGGTCGCCGAGAGGGGCTCGAGTGTACGCGACGATATCGTATCGAGCCTCGTTGACAAGTGTCCGGCGAACGAGAATTCGACGAGGCAAAACGACGGCGCGAGAGGGAGGAGAAGCGGGCCAGCGTACACGCGGTGTCAGCGTATATATCTGTATCCTAGCGAACGCAGCGCCACCGTTATCAGGACTACGAGAGAGGCGGCAGGTTTCAGTGCCGAAAGGAATCAACGATAGTGGCACCGACGGCCAACTAAGTAAGCATCGCGCGACGACCCGCGGTGACTCTTTGTTCGACGGAGAATAGATCGAGGACTTTACCACGCGGAGCGGGCGGTGCGACGGACGTAACAGGTAAAACGAAATCCATTTTAAAAAATGTTAACAACGACAGGACTGGCTCGAATCTCGGAATAAATCTGTCCGTAATTGGTGCGCGCCATAATACGGCGCGCATAGTAACCGCCTGCGTGTTACAGTGTAATATTTCGTTGTTACCCGGTGCGGCGTATCACTACGCGGACGCGCCCCGCACTTGTTTCGTCACGAAATACGCGGGAAATGCAACTTTGCCTCGTACACATAGTTTGCGAAAAATACATATATATATATATATGCAATTAGGCAGCGGCGCGAGTTCCGAGTCCGTGCACGCGCACTCGCTCGGGTCTCGCTCGGCTGACGCTACAACAAAACCTCGGGTTCTCGACTCGCCGCGTAACGTAAATATCGTTACGAGTAACAGAGCTCTCTCGATGCGCAATAGAGCGTCGTGCATCGTATCGCTTTGGCAACGCGGATTAATTGGATTCTCACCGGAATCCTTCTGTTCATCCGTCGACTCACGATCGCAAGGCCATTCATCGAATTTTAATCTGTGTCGTTTTATTTCTTATTCAATCGTGCCGGATCTTGTGTCGCTTAGGGTTCGCGTGTTATTGTTCGGCCCTGCGTGCTGCAGTAGTCACGCTCGAGTGCGGTCAGCCTGGCGATACGTTTCCCGTCAACTCGCGCGCCCGCCGACATTTTCGGGAAGCTCGACAAGATCGTCTCTTCTTTTTAAATTTCTTTCTAATTTCGGTGAATCTTTGTTTTCTTCAATCTCTCTTTTTCCATGAATTCTCCAGCGCGGAGAGCTAATGGGCCCATTGGCCAGTGACGGATCGTCGAGTCGCGCGCGGCCAAAGCACACTCGACAATAGAATACATTTTACTACGCGTTCGTCAAACCGGAAGTCGAAGCGTCGAGCCGGCAAACCTGAAGGTCGAGTACCGTGGAGGATGCTCGCGGTGGGTGTCGTTGACACTGCATCGCGCGCACGCATATATATATACATACATACATATATATACATATACACACATATATACATATATATATATATATATAGACGGACAGACTATAGCGAGTATCTCTGGGGAACGTAAAAACCTGTTTTTAACAGTGGACGACTCGCCGTACCGATTGGCTCGACGATAGTTCCCTTTATTATTTTTCTTCACAATAAGTTCGTGGGTTTTTGGACGCGGGAGCGTCCAATTAGCCATCGGTAGGTTACTCGCCATTGCGGATCTGGGTGCCGATTCGTCGGTCGATTCCACGAACGGACACGCCTCGTGCCTGCTAAGAAAAACGGTGCTCGCCGGAAAATTAGGCGAGCACCGGTTTGGTGAACTCGCTGAACGCATTGTATGCAGAAAAATCATTAGCCTCGGTGCCGCGATTAAATTACCATAAAAAATACGCGGGAACCTTCGTATTATTATTTAGAGAGGGGGGAAAAAAAAAAAAAAAAAAAAGATCGTACGATTTCGTAAGAGGCGCGGGCGTTACACTCGGCGCGTATGTAAGCGCACTTCAAGTCCATAAGATCTTGATTCTCAGATGGAAACAAAAGAACTTTCGCTGCATGGGTCAACACGCGGCGCGGAATGGGGGAACGACCATAGTACGCACGGACCGAGAAAAGAGCGAGAGAGAAAAACTTTATATATATATATATATATATATATATATATATATATATATATATATATATATATATATATGGAGAGGGAAACCGCGACTCACTCCGGTGAGTTCAATCGAACGGCAAAAAATACTCTCGCTTGCACTATATTCATTCTGAGCTCGTGAGCTGCGAAAAAAATGTGCATTCAAGTTGGAATTGTCGCGGGCTAGAATGATTGAAAAAAAAAATGGTATTTTTAATGACGAAATAATTTATTATCGGGAAGATAATTCAGAGCACAGGGTACTAAAATGAGGATTGGAAAAAAAAATAATAATAGCAGATGTACCGATGCAAAGATTATGGAAGGAAGCGGACAGTGGCTCCCCCCGAGTCCGCACCTTCCACACGTGTCAGTTGGTCCGATCCTGATCAAATCTGTTGCTAACCGCCGCTGCGCTGCGCCCGAGAGACGCTCAGCTCGGGCGCGAGTGCACGGCGACGAGGCGCGTCGAAACGCCTGCTATACTACACTAACGCTGCCTGGCTCGTTCTTTTTTACACTACTGTTCTCTCTCTCCGCTCTGTGTACACAGATTGCCGCGAACCCTTCCAGCAGATTTAGGTGTTATAAGCGATAGCTAGACTCGTCTCTCTCTCTCTCCCTTCAACGGTCAATGCTCGGCACGCGTTTTCATTGTCGTCGACCATTATTCTCGAGAAGCTGCCGAAGCTCAAAAAAAATAGCGACGCCAAACAATAATCGGAAAGTCGAAGCTAAAACTATTCATAATATTGTCCGTTCCATACGGTGCTCGTAGTGACACTCGAAGGTCGCTCGTCGAGTGGACTGCTCTTCGACTCACGCGCGCGGAGAGACACCACCGACCGTCGGTAATTTATCGGATGCCGAAAAAAAGAATTTTTACGAATTATTCATTTATTTTTCTTTGTACAAGATCACACGGTTGTTTTGTATTGTCTGGAGAATTTATATCGCTCCGGCGAAGCAACTGCGAGGTTTTGTGAAGTCATGGGGTCGAGTTGCCGTCGGGTCGGTTCCCGACCGTCTTCGAAAAACGTCCGGCAGTCAGCGTACCTGCGCTCGCTCCGGGGCTCTGTCGAAACACGCGACTCGGACTTCTCGAATGAATTCCTTCTCGTTCCTGCTCCACCAGCGCTTTCCAACACAGTTTCTCTCGCCCGTCATTGTATTGAATGAGCGGCTCGACTGCACGTATCGGCATAGCGTCTTTTCTTCGCTTGCTCACTCGAGCCGAGCTTCCACCGTGATTACTCATTGAAACAAAGAGCGCCAACGGTCTTTCTACTCTCTCTCTCTCTCTCTCGCTTCCCCCTCTCACTCACCCAGTCCCGGTTGCCTAGCCGGTTACGTGGAACTACTCCGGCAGATCTCTGGCTCGGCGAGTGAAACGGAATCTATTTCCCGAAACGGCCCAATGCTACGCGCGGTGCGCTGCGGTAGCAGCGTTGCTTATGCTGTTTCAACGAAGTGGAAAAGTTATGGACACATTATTGTTGTTATTATGCGCCGGCTCGCCGACTCGAAAATAAAGACGCTCTGACGGAATAGATTTTTCTTTGGCATTATCGCGACGTAATGCGAAACAAATAATTAATGGACGACGGGTTAATTGCTCATTGGTTCGACCGATCTGCTCGACGCTTTATGGATGAGGAGAGAAGCGTCGTTAATTTTCGGAATTCAATAATAAACGTCTACGATTTTTCTTTAAATTGATTATACACTTTCTCGGGGAGATTGAATTTAATTTGCGGAGACAAGAAAATTGGGAACGTCTGGGGACAAGAAAGTTCGTCGGGTTGTTTCGTCGAAAGTTCAATCTCCGGTTTTTCTTGTCTATCATTGTATCGGGTATTTTTGTATTTTTTCAACCGTCCGGACGGATGTGTACGGATAGTATTAAAAAAACGTTTGTAAATAGCCGATAATTGATTTATACGTAAACGATTTTTTTCTGTTCGATTTACACCCGGAGTTTTAACTGTCGTATCGGAAGAAAAAGACAATTTCGTATGTTTGTGGACGAGACATTTTATCGATACGATTTTTTCGAAAATTAAAACTTTTTTTTTTCTTGGCTATCATCGCGTTGGATTTATGTTGTTGTTGTATTTATGTACACAATCGAAATGACGTGCACAAAAATACAAAAGAACGTGTCAATCGGCAAGCACCAAGTTTACGTTAACCGATCGGTTTTCCCGGAACAGAAAACGCTATAAGCGGCGTACTCGACGCTACATCGTCGGTATAAAAAATAAATGAATCGTCGACATTCAATTTTTAGACGAACGATATTCCTTCACCGTTCTACAGTCATTTTGAGAGACAATTTCGACACAGTTTCGACAGAGACAATAGAATTTTGTCGAGCGTCAATAATTTTGTTTATCGACCGAGATCGGGATTTTTTTTCTCGGTATTTTCGTGAAAATCCGAACCGACGTGTAAAATGAAGAAAAAAAATCCGATAGAGCGTCGCAACCGGCGAGCGACTATGCGTTTACGTCAGCCGACCGGCTTTCTCGCAACTTACTATAATCCTATATCGACTACTACATCCCCGTACGCGGTCTGATACTCCACGCGACTATGAAACTATCAAAGAATTCCGCAACTTTGTTAACTCCTCGCGCAGACACGTCCGTGCCGGTTCGCTAAATGAGCTCTCAGTCTCGGCTCATTACTCTCGTCTAACGCTCGCACCATTCTCAAATTTCACATTCCTAATCGTCTTTAGAAACAAAAAGTCATCCGAGGGCCTCGCGACAATAGAAAGAAAAAAAAAAATTCTACCGATAAGAGCCGAAGAAATGCCCGACGCGATCATAATAATTTCAAGTGTGCAGCGATCTCGAGATAGAAAAGAAAGACCGCTGAGTAATCGCCAGAACAGAATGAACAGCCGGTGGTGCGCATGTGATCCGGCATCGACCAATAGCCGGGAGTCCATTCAGGAGCGGCTCGCCGCCAGGGCCGTACCACCGTGGCACCCCGGACCGCGCGTCCCCGATAGTTTTCCGTATCTCCGTGTCAACCAGCATCTCCCCTACCATAGTAACGAGAAAATAAAAAATCGAAGAGGTTCAACACAGCGATACACAGAGTTCGGACCGGCCGGATCGAATAGTCGAAGGATTGCGACGATCCGGATTCGTACAACCGTGCAGTGAGAGGGACGTTCGATTCGCCGAGCTGCTAATGAGCGAAATAATTCATGGTTGTACATCGGACGTTTATAACTTTGAGCGAACCGAGGGGGGAGCAACCTGACAATTCTATAATCCTAGCGAATCTCTACCGAGCGAGACAATGACGGAAAGAAGAGGTTAGCCGTAGCAGTGTTGGCGGAGGAGGGGTGGGGGTGTGGTCGAGAGAAGGGGAATACGTTTATTCTTAAGCTACGGGGACCGCGCGCATCGATCTGTTGAATTTCAAACGTCACAAATGTTATTTTAGCCGAAGGGTGCCGGAGAAGGGCAGGAGCGGAAGGGGATTTCCATACTGTATGCGAGCAGCATGCGTCACTCGATACACAACTGATGGGCTCTCCGTATAGTGGTACGTACTCGAATGTACGACGACGGTTGTGGGCTCGGCCAGCGGCGTGCCTCGTACATCGGTGCTATTACCAAGTCAATGCTAAACACGAGGGATCATTGCTGCACGCGCCTCCCTACCGGCGGTACGATAAACTACTACCGTATCGCCGATGCCAAACGCAACGGTCGAATATCGTCCCTCGAGTAGCGACGCTGTTTACTCCGCACGTGCTGATGTTGCCGCTCCGCTAGAGGTCCCATCCGGCGTATACATACACATATATTTCTATATTTTCGTATTTTGCGCTCGTCAGTTTTTTTTTAACGTGGCTCAATAATTAAACTCGACGGAATATCGACGCTGTTTACTCTGCACATGCTGATATTACCGCTTCGCTGGAAGTCCGTCTAGCAATATATATATATATATTTATATATATAAATATTTCTGTATTTCGCATATGAAAGTTTCTTAGCGTATAACGTGGCTCAATAATTAAACTCGACGAATTATTGCTATACGCTTCTCTACCTTCTGGCCGTATAAAGTCACCGTCAACAAAAAATATATATAAATTCAATATACCGGACCGAAAGTTTTCATGCGCAAACTTGTACATTGAATCGAATGCACAGCGGTGATGAGAAATTCATATGCTTTTCAGTAAAATCGAAATTTTTGGGATTGAGATACTTTTGCAGAAAAATCAAAGTTAATCGTTGAAAGCAAAGTATTTCTGAGGTTTTTTTTTTTTTTTTTTTTTTTTCATATATCTCCGCCTTTTATTCCGCACGTGTCTTGCCGTTTCGCTGAAAGTCTTTCACCATTCTTTTTTCTATTACGTCAAAGTTTTATTATGTCGATAACTAAATTCAAGGACTGTAGGACAAGTCACTGTTTACACGCGCTGCCGCTTCACTGGAGATCATCTTTGGCAATTTTTTTTTTTTTTTCGTTTCATTTTTTTTTTTTTTTATATTACGTCAAAGTTTCATTGTGCATAACGTATGTCGCAACGATAAGACGCGATTATTGTCGGGATATTTAATAAAATGTCGTTTGCCGTACGGCCAGACCTTCGGGGACTGCAGCACGCTGATAAGAGGCGAGAACGACGAGACGAGGCGACGGCCCGCTGGATTATTATACTCTGTATCTCCGAGCGGCACGAACCTCGGGCGCGCACTATATTTAATCGTCTATAAAACGTTCGGTGACCCGGACGGTGCGAGACGGGACGAAAAAGACCCGACGCATCCCCGCGCATCATCAGTGGCAATGCCAAAAAACTACCTTTTTGTTGCGCAGCTTTCGCACTCGGACCGGCTATCTAGTCGAATCGTCCGGCTTCCCCCGGCAGCAGCGATTGCGAGACCCGCTTTATTCACTACCGGTCGATTTTTTACTCCCTACGATTTTTTTGCTTCGGCTCAAACAGAATAGGAATTATAATTGAGGGGTAATTCGAAAAATTTTCAGGAGCGTTTATTTTTCCGTGGAAAATAATTGTTGTAATTTTATGTTGTATTCGGTTTTCAACACACTGTTCTACCATTTTCTCAAGTCGGTTAACCCGCGATGGATATTTGCATCTGCGGTTCGTATCTCGTTTATCTACATTTATTTCGTCGTCGAACCGCAACTCAATCTCGATTTGAGACCAAAGTGAATCGAGACGTCGACGGCGAGAGAAAGAAAATTCTATTTCCGCCTCGACCGAGCCTTCTCATTGATAACTTCCAGCTCTAACTCCTCGCGATAGTCCCATCAGCTGATCGATAGATCGCCGAGACTACGCTCTGTATCAAGATTTTTCTTAACCTATTTTTTTTTTTTTCGAAAATATTAATTCCACCGGCCGTCGAATCGCTCGTCAAATTCGCACGGTTGCGCGTTCATAATGCGAGGCCCCTAATGGAAGCGCGAGTCAGGAGCGGATTATCGGGGTGTTAGAAGGGAGGGGGGAGCCTCGACGGTTACTCGGTGGCCGTTGGGGTTCCGCGAATCTATTCGTTTTCCCGGAAGCTAAGCGCGCGAATGACGATCCAGCCCTCGGCAACATAGCTCGCCGGTTGCTGCGTGAGACGAGCCGGCGCTCGCCCCCTTCCATCTTCCCACTCGTACGTCTCAGCGCCGTGAGCGCTATTCGAGAATCGCGATCTCCGAGACCAGTCGCCATCTCGTGGCTTCGTCTCGGCTCTCCCCTCCCCCCACTCTTCGCCCGGCAAGTTTCTCACAACGCAGTCGAAGAAACTCACTCGCTGCATTAAAACCGCGATCAATGAATCACGGATTTTGCTGGCAATCATCGCTGAATAATGTAATAACTCTATACCATGCTCTACAGTGAACGATTACGGGCCGACAAACTCTCTCTTTCTCTCTCTCGGGGTTCTTCGACGAGTAACGCAGCGGGTCGTCGAATAGTTGAACTTCCCGCTGGTTCGTATCTCCGTCTCGCTCTGTCCTCTCTCTCTCTCTCTCTCTCTCTCTCTCTCTCACTCTCTCTCACTCTCTCTCACTCTCTCTCGCTCTGGCGTACACACCGACGGGACGAGGCTCTAGTATGAATGGCGCTGGACGCGCAGCGCCTCCGCGAGCAGCCCCTCTTCTCGCCGTTCTCTCTCATTCATCCTTTGTTCTACATTGCTGGGTATGTCCTAAACAAATTTTCGTTTCGACCAGTGAGACCGCGATCGGGATCTCTCGTTGTCGTACACACGTCGGTGAAACCGTCGAGCTGCCTTTTCGCACGGCGAAAAACTCGCACGCATCGTAATTCGAGCGTGGCGGAACTCGCTCGAGAATCGACGACTCGCGGGGCCCCGCGTGACGACGGGCACGGCCCTGCGAACGCGGTTACACGGGGTCTCTCTATCGTCCGCATTGTGGATGCGTGTGTGGGTGTGCGCACGGATGCTAGAGATATGCCTGTCAAGTTTCTGTACCAAGTGGCCCCGGTCCGTCGATGTTGCTCGGTATTGGTCCGTGTGTCGGTGCCGAGCGCGTAGGCAGCAGTCCCGGCACGACCGCGCATACACAAAGCTCGTTGTGTCAGAGAGTTACCGTCTGTACGTCGGGAATGGAGGTAGCGACCGGCCCCGTACTCGCTGTCAGTGCTGCGCTCGCGCGTGTCCGTTCCTCACGGACGTAACGCGCACACACTCAAAACACACACACACACACACGCGAAGAGAATCGCCGCTATCACTCTCTCCGTCGCGTATTCCCACTCGTAGATCGGTTCTCCCGCTCTCTAAAAAGGTGCGCTGCGCGCTAGAGAAGCTCCGCGTTCGCTCTCATACATACTTGAAGGAAGCGCCGCGAGAGGGGGCGGGAGAAGCGCTAACGTTGTAGTCGAACGACTGCGGACGACGGCCGCGGCGACGATGCGAAGTGCGCGCGTGTATTCAGTTCGAACCGCGATCGTGTGGGTGAGAATACGAGCAGCAGCGGCGACGGCGGCGGCGGCTTCGACGGTCGGATGGCGGTGGTAGAAGCCGAGAGCGAGAGAGACCCGAGTGGCAGAAACGCGTTCGAGGCGGAGAGCCCCGCGGAGTCTCGTCAGTAAAACCGAGGAGTCCGAGGATGTCAATAATTCCGAGTGCCTGTGGTGATTGTTCGTCGGTCTTACGCACGTTTTATACGAGCTTGTTCGGTGCAAGAGGAGACAAGGAACAAGTGCGGAGGAGCAGTGCGTGACGGTGTGTGAATGCCCATATATATACGCATATTAGATATATATATATATATATATTTGTGTAAAAATTCCGTGTTGTACTTTATAACTATACTGTGTGTATAGTTTCTATATATGTATATATATGTATATATATACATATATACATATATATATATACATATCCTTGCACGTATAGAGAGCCTGTACGGCCAGCCACGTACGCTTATGAAAGTGTGGACGCGCCACGAGCGACCGAGGAGCAGTAGCAGCGAGGCTCTTCACAGCTCGCTACTCTGTATGTTTTCTCTGTCTGGCCCGTTCCTCGGTTCGCTAATCGTCGAGCGAGCGAGCTCGTTCGCCTGCTAGGCCAGTGTGTTCGCCACCTCGTCGTCGCTCACCGCCCGTGAGCTCTCCTCGACTCGCTCTAGGATCGGTCCTCGCGAGCCGGGAAGAGACACGCATACGTACGAGTTAAGAGAAGAAAGAAAAAAAAAAAGAAAAAAAAAGAAAAAAAAAAGAGGAAAACACAGTGAGACAGTCGAGAGCCAGCGGGCAGCGGCGATTGAGTCCCCCGAAATTCCGGAAGGTCCGTCGCGCCAACATCTTCGCCAAGCTGCACTGCTGCAAGAGAGCCCTCCCGGTATTTTTCGTTTCGGTAAGAGAGTGAGATTACGCTACTCCGGGATGTGTGGGAGCGGGACCGGTGAGGGAGAAACGGAGAGGAGTGCAAGAATGAGAAAAAGATTAAGGAGCGTGCACCCCGGACCGACGACGCCGAGAGAGAGCACCCCACGGAATTTACTCCCCGTGTTTTGTCTCGACCTCCGAGCCCCACTCCCTCAAACACGCAACGCGCGCGCACACACACACATATATATACACAACTCTCTCTCCTCCTTTCTCCTCACCTCCGTCGCACTCGTACACCTCTCCTCGCGTACTTGTTTACGTATACCATCTTCTTGCAGAGTAGTCCCTTCGAACGAACTATATATATATATATATATATATATATATATATATATATACAGCGCGTACGCCGTTGTTCCGTGGTGCGTGTTTATTTACTCGTGGCCTGTTGCGAGGGCACACCGTAGCGGGCAGCATGGTGGAGGAGAGCGCCAGCGCATGGAGTACGCGAGAGAGATGAGGAGTCGTTCTCTCTCTCTCTCTCCCTCTCCTTCTATCTTTCTCTCACGCTCGTTTCAGCTCGTCTATACCGAGCTCCCTCGAGCCCGAGAAACAGCTCCATTGTAAGAGTATACTTGAGCATACATGCACGCATATATACTATGTATATATTTAAGAGAGGACGAGAGACACGAGAGGCGTGTGCGTACCAAACTCGTCCCTTTTTTTTTTCTCTCGCTCTTGCCCGTTCACATTTTCTTTGACGCATTTTTTTCATTCTCCTGTGCCCGGTACACGCGCACACCCTCAGCGACCACGTTGAAATTAATCGTGGGTGTGCTGCGTGTAGCGAAGCGCGCGCGTGTGTGTGTGTTGTGTGTGTCGCGTGGAGGGGGGTGGAAGGAAGAAGGAAGAAGATCGCGCGGGGGCCGCCTCGGAGTTTGGTGGCGTACGAGAGTCGTCCACTACCTGGGCCAGGAAAGCCTCGCTATTCACTATAGAACCGCTATCGTCTCTTGTCTATTTATACGGCGGCCATACGCGACGTGTATTTTTCTCCTCTCTCCTGACGTTCTCGCCCCCCCCCCCCTTCTCCATCTCTCCCTTCCCTTTCCCCCCCCTCCACACCGCGCATCTCGCCTCGCGTCTCCTCTCTTCGGCACCTCTCGCTGCTCCTCCGTTCCTTCCATCCGTGACCGCTCTCGCCGTCCTCGTCTCTTTTCCCACTTCGAACGTCTTTATACACTTACATATACATATGTATATGCAACTGTGTATATATCTTTCTCTTTCGTATCGGCATCCACTGCTATTATACCTAGGATTCTCGTGCATTACTTCTCCGTCGCTCGGCGTTGCTTCCCCCTCTCCACCTTGCTCGCCTGCCGAGCGCGCGGGCGACTTCCCCCACTCCGCCCCGCTCTCCGTGACGACATCAGCGAGAGCGAAATGAGCCGAACGGCAGAGTACAGACGCTGCCGCTGCCGCCGCCCGCCTTCACTCACGCGAACCGACCGAGCAGCTAGCGTGTAGCCATACTACGCTACCTACCAACACCGCCGCCATCGTCGCTGTACACACAATGCGCGCGGCGCTTCGCCGCGTCTCTCTCAGCTGTGTTTCACGGCGGGGTCGAGCCGGGGCCGTCTTTCGCTTACAGTAACACGCGCACGTACGTACGTACCAAGGAATTTTCTCACAATGGGCTGATCGTATTGGTGAAGCTACCGATTGCCAGCGACGCTGCTCCTCGTCCGTCGACAGTCAGTTTCGCGTTCGCCCAATCCGTTCTTTCTCACTTCCCCCACTCCCGCTCTACCGACTAACAGACCCGTTAACCCGGACCATTGTCATTCGGTACGGAAATTTTACGCGATGAAGAAGACAAAAAATCAACAACGAAACAGCGACGAACGGAGGAACGAGCTGTCGGAAGCCAGTGAGTGACTTCGGGCGTCGAGTCGAGTATTCCGTACCGTCGATCTCCGTGTAATATCCGTAAAGACCGTGGAAGATCGCCTCGTAGGAGCGAACCGGCCCCGGCAACTCGTGCGTTAGCTCGCGTCAGCTGCGTGTGTCCCGGCCACCCTGCGCTCGCAAGACAAGCGCCGTAACCCCCCCCCCCCGTCTTTTTTCTCGCTTCCCACAACCTACCGGCCACCCTCTACGAACTATATGTAGCTCTCCCGGAACACCGTTGAAAATTACCGAGTCCGGAGACGCTACGGGCAGTGCACGCATGGCACGCGCACCCATTCTCGTTTTCGAATACCCTATTATGTGTGTATATATATATATATATATATATATATATAGACACTAAAAATAAGTTTTAAAATAAATGCGCGATATTGGAAGCTCTTTGGCCTAGACGGCTTTTGAAATTTTAAACACATGTGCAATTTAGCCGAAAATTTATTGAATTTTCAATGAAAGTGTATCGAGAGAATTTTCGACGAAGGATTTATAATTCCAATATTTGGTATATGTATATATACATATATATATATATTGTTTTCAAAGTATATCAACGTTCAATTAACGTGACATAAGTAAATTTAACTTGGAATTTACGTCAAGTTTATGATGTATTTTTACGGGTGCATATATTTAGTTACACGTACGTAGATATTTTTTGCCGGTTCCCATCTTCGGATGTGATACCGGCGTTGCATGCCTCGCTGTGAGAGACACGAGTGAATGCTGCACACAGTAAACGATCCGCGGAGAGGATACTCGACACGGGTGTACGCATTTTATATATATATATATATATATATATATATATATATATATATATATATATATATATATATAAAGCAGCGTTTACCAATGAGACCAATGAGAAAGTGGCCGAGAGAAGGATGCACCCGGGTATGCAGCGTGAATTGTCCCGACACGAGACTAATATTTATCTCTGCGAGCGACCGAGTTACTTCGTCGATCGAACGTCGCCTCGTAACTATTAACCGACTCTGAGACACACCGAACGACTCTCGGTACTTGTTACAAACTTGAATTTAATTCGAGCCTATAAAGACGTTTTACACTTGGAAGATAATTGATTTTAATATTAATATCAATATTAATAATTCTTCGGGCAGTGTATAGCTCTTTGAATTTCGCTTGTGATTCTCACGCGTACTATAAGAGAGCGAAACGAGAAGGGAAAATTGTCGATCGATCGTCGACTCGAACGTATAGTCGAACGAGACCGTGCCGAGCGTCCACGCCAATCTCCGCAGGATCATCAACGTCAATTTAATTTTAGATTCCAAAGAGACGCAGTTAAAAATAAGTGATAATCATTTTTCAAAATAATATCTTGCTGCGTTGAATTTATAATTCGCAGACCCACCGTTCGAGCTTAAAGCTCGGTATTAACCGACTCGTAGCATTAACCGGCTCTAAATTAACTTCAGAGAAATAACCTTTTGCACACTGGAAAGACAAATTTATAATAATTCGACAAAATATTTATAGCCTCTTCGGCTTATAATTCTTACAGAAACTGTACGAGACCGAAACGAGAAAGGAAAATCGTCGATCGATCGTCGACTCGCAACGATTAACCTACACTCGAACGTTATCAACCGACTAAGCGAACTGACTCGAACATAATTTCCCACTGAAAAGACGTATCCGAGAAAAAAAAATAATTAATAACGTGCCGAAAAATATATTGCTGTTCCAACTCTCCTCATAAATCTCACGCCCACACTCAGTGTCCAGAAATGAAAATCTTTGAGATTACAACTCACCCCCTGAATCTCATACTCGTAAGAATTCGCAAGTACAATTCCATATAACAATAAACGTTTCATCTCTCGATACACACATTCTACAGCCATGTAATTTATTTGTCAATCTTCTTGGCAAACGAATTGCTCTTGCCTCATCGCTTTAATAAAATGTTCAACTTACACCGCGCGTCCACGTGCTCTGTATAAAATTCTGGATAATTGAAAATCATAAGGATTTGGTAACCCATCGATAACCGTCGCTCAGTGTCCAGAAATGAAAATCCTTTGAGATTACAACTCACCCCTAAATCTCATACTCGTAAGAATTCACAAATTTTATCTCTCGACAGACACATTCTACACCCATGTAATTTATTCATTTATTTTCTTGACAAACGAATTGATCTTGTCTCATCGCTTCGATAAAACGTACAACTGACAGCGCACCCACCCATGAATGACATTCGCTGTAAGTCGATTCCTCGTGCTCTGTACAGAGTTCTGGATAGTTGGAAATCACAAGGATTCGGTAACCCATCGATAACCGTCGCTCAGTGTCCAAAAATGAAAATCATTTGAGATTACAACTCACCCCTAAATCTCATACTCGTAAGAATTCACAAATTTTATCTCTCGACAGACACATTCTACACCCATGTAATTTATTCATTTATTTTCTTGACAAACGAATTGATCTTGTCTCATCGCTTCGATAAAACGTACAACTCACAGCGCACCCACCCATGAATGACACTCGCTGTACGTCGATTCCTCGTGCTCTGTACAGAGTTCTGGATAGTTGGAAATCATAAGGATTCGGTAATACATCAATAACCGTCGCTCGGGGCCGGTGGAGAGAGGCCTTAAACGCGCGGAGTCGCGTGGCCAGCAACAGTCAGCGGCGTGTCCCGGAATGGAAAGTGCGAATTAAAATGGTGTGCGCGCCTTCGCCGTACGGTCTCCGTCGGACGGTTTTACTACGACGGGCGCGCGAGCCAAACGTGCCTGCCGGGTCTGCGGTCTGTGCCGCAGCGACTGCGGCACAGTTTACATTGGAACCGCCAAGATTCATCGACGCTCGTTTGCCTCGCTCGCGTGTAATTCTCGATGACGAGTAAAGTCCGTAAATCTACGATTACGTTTCGTTCGATTCGTAGCTCTCTGCCGAACAAACCGAGTCTGACTTTGACCGCAGACAATTTTCTTTACCTTCTGCACGCTTAGATTTTGCCCACTCATCGCGTTTTTCCAAATGCTCCTCTGTCAGTTTACGAATCAGTTGTGGTCCGAAAAACTTACGCTACGTCCAAGTTACGTCGATCACATTTCATCGCTGATGGGGTCGACGTAATTTTGATATGGTAGAAAGTGGACTGATTCGTCGATTCTCCTAAAACGGTCTTCAGCTCGCCGTGGTGAGAGAACGACACGAGTCCGACTCGACAAGTCGGTGTCGAGCGAGTCAGTGGTAAAATGGTATCGACGTAAGTTGGACTCGTCGTAAGTTAGGTCGGGGTACGACTGAGGAAGCAAACTGACACAGATGGAAGTTGGAAAAACGATAAAATTCGATGAGACGCGGGAGTCTTTGGGAAACATTCGTTCACCGCTCGAACTATCTTGGATTTTCTTGGAAAAATTAGGCCAGAGTTTTTCGATCACGGATAGAAATTGCTGTGCAGGAGATTTTTACTCGAGACGGTACGCGTTATGTGCGGAGGAGGCGAAACGGACGATCGAGTATCGAATTCAATATTTTCAGAATTTTATTATAAGGATTAGAGTCAATGTTGTTTTGTAATAGCATTTGTTTTTATTACTGTTATTGACAATAACGTTTTATATTTCGGAAAACTGTGGATTTGTTTATTCAAATATTTCTGATTCCTTTTCAATGAAACTGACACTGTTCTGTGATTTAGGAATTTCTTTTTTTTTTTTTTTTTTTTTATACAAAGTGAGTTTCAAAATTTTATTACATATTCAATGGATTCCTGTATGGTACGAACCATGTTGAACTATCCAAACCAACATACTTGCAATTTAATAATAATATCGATATTGATCAGAGAATATTATCAAAATAATATTGATATTAATTGTTTATTTCGCTGACATCTTAGCCCGTATTAAGCTACGCAAATACCAATAGTATACAAACTATACGATAAATCCCGAAATATTAACCACTGACTTAGTGTTCCGTACTCGAAACACTTTCTATTGGAATTCAAAAATTCAACTACAGAAATATTTGCTCTGATATTAATGTATAAATATTATAAAATAATATTTAACGTTTTATTATTATTAGTACCATTGAAAACGAGTCCATTCTGCCCCACGGGTTTGTTCGAGTCTCGCTTTGCCCTCCGCTTTTCGTCAGCGACGGGAGATTGAAAAGTAATTTGGTTGATCGGTTATCGAACCGTTCCTCGCGGTGTTTCCCGTGCCTCGACGGGGTTATTAATTTTTTATGTGTATTCCGCGATGCTGGGTCACCGACTACTCGGCTGTGCATCGTGTTCGGGAATCGGGAGAATTATCCCGGGCCCGTGCGACGCACCATTTCCGGTAGCGGTGCGTGTTATATCCGCTTGCGTTGCGCGATCGTCAAAGCCCGCTTCGAAATGCACACACGCACTCGACAAGCCACTGTTGGACAATGGGTGCATAACGAATTCCTCTTAAAAATCATTGGCCTCGCCCGCCTTCCCGCCTTGTATATATAATCGTGAATTAGATTTCCCAACGCGTTCGTTGATAATGTCTTCGAAAATAAAAACTTCTGTATCGCTTAACTCGTCGACAATTGTTTCGCGTCGAGTGGTCGATACTCTGCTCTTTTGTTCGGCTCCTGTGACACGGAGACATTTTTTTGTTTTCCTAGTAAAAAATAGTATATTACTGTACAAGGGCAGAAAGTTTGAGATTCCTGCACAGCGCGCAGTGCAGGGCTCTCAAACTTTCTTTATTATATATACGTATACGTTTTTTTCTTTATTTTCGGCCGAAAGTACGCTAACTGACAAATCACCAATCGTTACAAATCAATAACTCTAGTATCTGAATGGACAAAACAAAACAATTAAGTTACTCTCATTTTTTTGTAGGTTTCATACTTTGACAAATATTTGTCAGGAGATATTTTGGGTAATGTGTGTGTCAGTACAATAAGTTTAGCTTTCGCATGAAAGTTTCGAAGAATCTCTTCATCGTCCGATGAATCACTTGATGACGAGACTATGTTCATCTTTATGACAGTTTTTTGAATTATAACTATTAATGTGAACACGAAACTTCAAATTCACAAAAAGAATTTTGAGTTTTTTTCTGTATTGAATTTTGTTTTTTTTCGCTGCCTCGTACATCAGTTCAGTGCATAACTAGTTTTTTTCCTGGTCACTGGAACAGGGCGCATGCGCGCCCATACCTAAGCACAAATTTTAGACTTTGGGCATCGCGATCAAAGCACAAAGTACGTACTTTCGGCCGTGGATGAAGAAAAATTGATAACAATAATTGACGTCTCGCGGCCAATGCGATTGAGAATTTTCATTGCCCTTTGCCGCTCTTTTTTGGTCGCGGAATCGCCATCGACAAACTCGTTCGACATGTCGGACTGGCAAATATACTTTCGAGCACAAACTCTTCCGGTCGGTAGTGAAGACGAATCACCGAGTAGGCCAATGAGTCATTCTGGTCGCTAACTCGTACATTATTCGATTATTCTATTTCCACGTATCAGTCGTGGTCTCGTTTCGATATTTTCGTATTCGGTTGCATTAAAACTCGAGTTTTATTGTTCTCGAGTCCTCCGCGCAGTTTTAGTTCCAACGTCTCACGGTTGAAATAAAAATATTCGCGCTGGTCGGCGAACATTTTCTGTTCGGCAACGTCCGCAGTTTTTTTTTTTTTGTGCTCGTTCGGCTTACAATTTCTCTCTAAATAATTTCGCAATTATTATTATTATTTTTTTTTAACACCGTCCGTCGAAAACAACGAGGTCTCGTGAAATTGAGAAGAGAATATGAAATGCAGAATTTTGGCAAACTTCAATAATAACAATTATTCGAACGAATAAAAACGAGTTTTATAACTCTCGACCTCTCGACAGCGAAGCCGCGACGAATGCTCTTTTCGGTTCGATGTCACACGGTAAATAAAAAACATGTATATTCGTACTATTGGTAAACATTTCCTCTCAACGGACGTCCGCAATTTTTCATTCGCCCGTCTACAGTCTTCCATTAATACAGCAATTTATTTTTTAATAAAAAAAAATACCATCCGTCGGAAATATCAATCAGTCGTAAAAATTGCGAAGAAAAAAAAGGATTTTTTTGAATTAAAAAAAAAAAAAATCTTTACACACATTTAAACATAAATACAATCGGAACATAATTTCGACGTATTCGACGGACGCGTTAAGCAATGTAAAATTACTGAGTCAATCGCATCTCCCTTTTCGTTGCCTCGTCTCTAAATCCCAACAACATCCGACCTAATGGCATACGAGCGTGTCTTTGTCCACGGCATTAGCATGAAGAATTATTTTACTCATCGTAACAATTAATATTATGCCGATGAGTTTAGACGTTCCCTCACCAGACCGCAGTATCCTTCGCAGCGAGCCAGCAAGTTCTTATCGTAAATCCGAGAATTTTTATTCTCGCACAAAGGAACGCGCGGGTTTGTCCGAGAGCGCGCTCTCGCCTCTGTGGCGTTGGTCGGTTCCCCACCGCTACCTCGTCGTCGATGTATACTTTGCGAGAGCTCGAGACTGGCTGTCTACACAGACCATTTGACCCCCGCGACATTGTAGCCAATAATGTCTGGACGCGATTAAATAAACATAAATACGCGTGCTCGTCCGTTGGAAATTATACGACGTCGGACTGCGCATGCCCGCAACAGAGTTTCTAGTCCAAACCCCCCCGATGTGATTTAATGTCATTCCCATGCGGTATATTATGCGGCTATGGTTGGCACGGTGCTCTACGGCGTCTCTTCTCGCTACCGTCGTTTCCCTACGTCAGTCTGTTTATGAATTTAGCGCTGTGGCGTGTAATTCGACTGAGAGCTACGCCGGTGGATTCTGCGAACACGTGTATCGGATACAGCCCGAGCATAGCGAAGCAAGCAGTCACTCAATGGAGATTGTCTACCCTAGTGGGCTAACGGATAGACAACGGCGAGTCCATCCGTGGCGTTTTCCTTCGGTGTCTCGATGCGACGGCTCTTCTCGACCGTCCCGCACACGGTCGGTAACAAAAACCGCGACTTTATTTATCTAGAGTGCTGATCGCACGCGGTTCGATGTTGAGTAAGATTCAGCTTTCCGTGAAAATTCACCCTCGGCCAGGTCTTCGACACGCCAATAAAAACTGCAACTAATTTGCTTTAATTTTCTTACACGAGGCCATTGGGAATTCTGCTTCACGGGAGAATTTACTTTCGGTCGTAGATAATGTAACGATAAATAGAAAAATAAACTCAGAGGCGGGAACTCAAAGTCGCACATTGTCGGATAAAGTCGACGACGATTCGCCATCAGCCAAGATGCTTTCGGTCTTGGTCAAAAAAATATACCGGTTTTATTACCAACCAGGGTGTTTCACGTTCTTGATAACTCGAAGCCTTAATTGAAACACTCCTGCACGAAGTCGATGCCAATTCCGCTTCGAATAGAAACTTGCTTTTGGGGTGTGTATGGTCAGAAAATAAATAGAAGTTCCGTGACCGACCGAGTTTCTCATCGGCTCTTCGGCTTCACACCTTCATTTACTCTTTATCGCGTGTGCCAAAAAAATAAATACACGTTTGCTTGATAACTTTATTAGGAAAATAAGAAAAATAAATAAAATAAAATATTTAACCCAGATTGAATTTTCTCTTTGCAGAAAAAAAAACAAACAAAACAAAAAAAACCATTGATCCATGGAAAAGCCTAGAGGGAAGATCGAGATGGGATTGTTGGGTCCGTTAGCCACGGGAGATAATTATAATTGAGAATTGGATAAAAGTTAGGCAGTGAGTCGGCCGAGAACCGGGCAAGCCTGGGGAGTCCGTGAGTCTCGGAACTCGCTTGCCTCTGGCGCTGCAGGACCGTTGAGGAAAGTTTCGTTGCCAAACAGAGTATCCACTGCGTGTCTCACTGGAATAGCGTAACCTAATCTACGTACTTCCTACGTAAACTCGGAACGCGATCCTCTCGTTAGATACCGAGTAGTCACTCCGTTGGTTCCAATTAACCAAACTTTTGACCACCGGAAAAAAAAAAAGACAATTTTTGAGCCAAGCTACACCTTTAGTTTCGAATGTAAACACGACGGATCGACAATTCTGTACTTTATTCATTTAATCGTAAGTTCCAATCGAAGAGCACGCGAAACGCCTCAGTCAGTAATAAAAAATGTATTTATTTATTTATTTTATACTAAGAGCAAAGTCGGTCATGAAAAAATGTATTTATTCGTTGTCGTGCATTTTCGAGTTCGTGGCTAATAAAATGGTGCAAAAAAAAAAAAAACTACATAATTTCCAATCGCAAACACTTACAGAAAATCGACATTAATTTTTGCCACAAGAATGATCTTTTGTTAAAAAAAAAAATGTATATATATAAAAATCACCGTCCGAGTTGTTTCGCGTGGTCCTGACTGGAATTTATGATCGATCGAACGGAAGTGCCGGCATAATTGTCGATCCCTCCTGTTTACATTCGAAAATGAACGTGTAGCTTAGCTTAAAAATTGTTTGTTTTTTTGTTGTTGGTCAAAAGTTTGGTCTGTGGGAACCGACGGAGTGAATACTCGGTATCTAACGAGAGGATCGCGTTCCGAGTTTACGTAGGAAGTACGTAGATTAGGTTACGGTATTCGAGTGAGACACGTAGTGGATATTCTGTTTGGCGACGAAACTTTCCTGAACGAGGCTGCAGCGCCGGAGGCAGACGGGTTCCGATACTCACAAACTCCCGAGGTTTCCTCGCTTCTCGCCCGGTTCACCGCCTAACTTTTATCTAATTCTCAATTATAATTATCCTTGGTGGCTAACGGAACCGGCAGCGCTCTCTCGATATCCTTCCCGGCAGGCATTTCCATGGATCAATGGTTTATTTTTACCGGAAAGAGAAAATCCAATCAGGGCTGAATCTTTTTTTTTTTTTTTTTTTCTTTCCTAGGTAAGTTCATTTCCCTGGAAAATCCTTTCGCGACCCGGTGAATCTGACTCGAGCTTATGTCCCTCGGCTTGGCTCTTGCCACTCGTCGCCAATCTCCGATACTCCATCGGAACTAGTATGTAAAAATAAATATTACACTGGTTGTTCGTCGGCGAGAAAAAAAATAAAATTACCTGTCGAACTGCGTTCTCGAGCGTTGGGTTTCCCTCCGAGAAATCGTTTCGAGATTCAAATTCGAGATTGCATGTGGCTTTTGATTTCCAATGCGAAAACGAGACTCGTGAGGGCCACGCGGAGAGGTCTCAGGACGACGATAAATTATCATATGGGTGGAAAATATATTTTTCAAAAGAAAAGTCATTAAAAGTTAAAACATGTTACACGGTGTTATTCGTCTGGGAGAGAAAACTCGTCAACCTATGTTGACGAGGGTTTGGATTCCTATGGACACATCCTAGTTATTACATGTCGCATTTGTTTTTCAATTCCAAGACGAATCTCGAGAGAGAGAGCCTCGTGGGCTTGGATCTGTGACGAATCATCATATAGATGGAAAAAATATTACAAAAAAAAAAGTCATTAAAAGTAACAAAAGTTACTTCTCTCATTATGCGTCTGTGGGATAAAAATATCTTGTGGAAATGAGTTCCAAGTGGAAGTCGCCATTGCACAAAGCATTCAATGTCCAATTCCAAGTTGAATTTCGAGAGGACGAAAAATCGGTTTTGGGACCGCGGTGAATTATGTAGAAAAAATTATCACAAAAAAATACATAGAAGTAATGACAAAATAATACACTCGTTATTGGCATGCAAAAAAAAAAAAATAACAAATCGTATTGCATTTAATTTCCAATTTCATGTCTAATTCTAACAGACTTGGCTTGCAATGAATAATCGTCCCGAATAAAAAAAAAATAATAAAAAAAAAATATACAAAAGAAAATATACACACGGGCCAACGTACGAAAACTTACGATGACTGCACGGCCGTCGCTGGCCGATACTTTCAATTCATTGATCATGCTTCCACGTGGCTCTCCCGAGCCTTTGGCTCGATTTAGGACTTGCGCGACCTTTGAACAACTCTCGTTGTGGATTCAACGCTCGAGGCTCCTTTTCTCGCGGCAGAAGTAACCCGCTGTTTTTTTTTTTTTTTTTTTTATTATCCTCGCCACTAATTCATTCATCGTGGATGAGTACAGTTCACTTTGCGATTGTGTGCGAGAAAATTGGCAAGGCCTCTTTTAGACGAACTCCACAGCGATTTGACGACCGGTCGTGCCTTATCTCGTGACGTGTGTCAACACGGAACGCCTCAGTGTAGATTCGTCGTTTCAGCTGGTCCACAAAAGTCTTTAACGCGGTGCGAAAAATATCATCTATTTTTCTTCATACAACAATTTCCAAACCATGTGAGATTTTTTTTTTTTTTACAGATAACATACATTGATATACAATGAATTGCATGTGATATTATCGCTCTTTCGATGCGAATTTTCGACCCGGTAAAAACGTAAATATTGATTAATCACTATCATAAATTAACGATTAAGTTCTAGACACGTATTTTGGATAAGTTTGCATTTATTGGGTCGATGATTTATCATCGTTGTTGAATTTTTGAAACGATAGATGACTCGCATTGCCCCAGTGGGATTTTTCAAAATCTATCTATTTTTTCGTATCTATTTTTTGTTTATTTTAATTATGGACAATAGTCGATTGCCAATAATTCCATAGGTTTCGTCCCAAAATCTATTGTAACAATTTTCATTCAAATTTCACTCTCACCAGGATCCTTGGGATCTCAGAGTTCTCACTGTGATCCAAACTCGCTGCTCCTTTAGTGAATGGGAAATAGCGCGTTCTTTTCCCTTTGTATCGAAAGCTTGGACAAAGCTGCACCCAATTCTCTACACTCGGGTAGTCGATACGCAGCCTGCTCTTCATCTTTTCCAAATCCATCTAAAAAAAAATCACATTCGCCGGGTGAATAATTTATTACAATTAAATATTCTCAAAAAAAATTCGTTACACGAAATTTTAAAAATTTTCTTCCTTCAATCGCGAACATTACAAAAATGCCAATAATTCCATACAATTTTCAGAAAAAAATCCGTTACACTTATTGGTGGGATGCTTGAAAAGAAATTTCAAAAATTTTCTTCCTTCAATCGCGAATAATACCAAAATGCCAATAATCCCATACAATTTTCAGAAAAAAATCCATTACACTTATTGGTGGGATGCTTGAAAAGAAATTTCAAAAATTTTCTTCCTTCAATCGCGAACAATACCAAAACGCCAATAATTCCACACAATTTTAAGAAAAAAAATCCATTACTCTTATTGGTGGGATGCTTGAAAAGAAATTTCAAAAATGTTCTTCCCTCAATCGCGAACAATACCAAAACGCCAATAATTCCATAAAATAAAATCCCAAAGTGCGATCCATCATTATTAAAGCAAACTTCACCGGTCCGTATAAATTTTTCTCTCTCCTCCCAAATCACGCCTCCTCCTCGCCCAACGATCATAGAAACACCGTATCATTATTCCCCTCATTTTTTCTCGATACAATGAGGTACAAAAAATTTTCTCAAAATTAACACTCATCAAACCCAGAATACAAAAGAATTAACGCAATATTTTTTTCATCTCTCCCGCCTCACCTCAAACGACGCTACACAACCCCAGACAGTTTCCACTGTAACGCGATTGTGCAGCGAGAAGGAAGTCAATTAAAACCCATCTCCATAACAGCAACCCTCTCCGTATGCATTAGCAGAGTTACCTTGCTCCCAGGAGACGAGCAAGATGTGTATAGTTGGCTCGTAATTGACGTCTCTCGCGTAACCGAGCCCTTCCATTGATTCGCTTCGAAGACCCTCTAGTATGGCCTGTGGATTGGTCGGTGAGAGCTCGGTGAGAGCGCCCTGTTGTAAAAGAATCGAAGGTACCGAGAGCGAAACCATACCGTAAACGATATTGGCTAACTCGGTAAGAGAGACGAGGCAGGTGTAGCTTTGTTACAACCCTCCCTCCCCTTTTCACCCCCTGCTCAGTAGAAGCCAGTTCATTTCTCAGGTAGTCTCGAGCCAACCCTCTGTGTCTCTATGTTGGTTCTTCGCTGCTGTCCCTCCCGCATTTTTGCCTCTGGCCAGCTTGCACAGTAAGGTTTTTACCGTACTTTGCAGCAAGCCAGGTTTGCGACTACTTTCGTGGCAATAGCTTGAGACTCGAGTCAGGATTCTACGAGACGGACAATGCGTGAACAATTTTAGTGTCGAAGCTGGTTTAGACGGGGTGCGGAGAGATGATAGTCGGATAAATGAATCTTTGGATCAAGGTGGATGAGATATTTGATTTAAAGTTGTTGTTGTTGTTGTTGTGGGTTTTTTTATTTTTTTTTATTTTTATTTTTTTATTTTTTTTTATTAAAGAGACAGGACTTTGGGTTGGACTTATTAGCATATGGAGATATTTTTGGAATGTGGTTGTGATTCAGTTAGTGAATGATGAATAATGCGACGGCTTCGGTTTTAGAGTGGTTTATGTATTTATGGGTGAAGTCAATCTCGATAGATTAACTTCATGCAAACGTAAATTATTTGCGACCGAGACTGCATCGAACCTATTTGTGTGGAACGAAGTGTCCTTCACGGACTACTCGGCGAGATGAATTTTACCTATTAAAATTTTTAATCTGCGTCAGTAGTGATAACAATGAGAACGTGAACATTTATTTAGGTTCAATCGGTAAATGAGAAGGCATTTTTTGTTGTTTATTAACCCTTCGTACCGGTCGTCTTTCATACGATGGTCATTACTGTTTTGATGAGCGAAAGTCTCACACTATTGTGCAAGCGCCAAGAGCGAAATTTCAAATTTCCGCAGGCGCAAAGAGCACAATTTTAAACTCAATGAACTAAGACAATATTCTAGTGAATTTTATTATTCTCAACAAAAGATGATTATTTTTTATATTTCTCATTGAATAAACGTAACGTTCCAGATTAAAAAACAATCGCGAAATTACTTATTCGCGTGTAACATCAAGATCAGAAAGACTTTACTCTCCGGTCAGTTCGTCATCAGACTCAACAGAGAATTGGCTCATGTTTATTTACTTCAATCTGTCAATAGAAAAAATTCATTTTTGATTGATAAATTATTTTTTTTTTTTGAGTTATGTGATTACAGTATTTGATATTTTTATAAAATAAAATATTTTGAAATTCTTATTATTTATTAAAAAAAACCATAAAAATATGTTTGTAGGGTATACGTGTCGAAAACATTAATTCACACGAAAAATAGTGTTTAAAATTTACTTACATATTTAATACTCGAAGATGAAAATGTCACTTGAAAGAAACTATAAACTAATTTATGATAATACTTGGTTATCACATTTTTGTAATTTCAATTAAAATATTAAAGGCAATAACAACAAGAGCATGACAAACATAGAGTATTTATATATGTATATCTTTATATCATTTTAATTATGACGACTGGAAATTACAGAAATAACCGAAGTATAGCGAAGCCATCCGAATCGCGATTTTTTTTTGTCACTGACTTGACTGACGCGATGAGAAAAATTCTCACAGCTGTTGATAATTATTTTTTTTAGCTCTTTGCTTTCGAGTTTTTATACACTTTCAATCGACTATCACATAAAGCATAAAATGTTGTGAAGGTAAAAAAATGTTCAAGTCGGCATTCCATTTAAAATGAAAAAGAAAAAAAAAATTTTAAATGAGCGTGAGAGATTCTCTCTACGCGACAGGTTACGAAGGATTAAAAAAAAATATATTCCCTCCAAAATTTATCATCGTCCGAAACGTCGGGAAATCCAGTCTCGAAGAACTTATATTTTCCTTTAATTAGAAAAAAAAAAAAAAAAAAAAAAAAACAACAACAATTTGACCCTTAGCGATCAATCGATGTCCTCGAAAAAAATTCTGCGCTTCCAGATATATTCCCAAAAAAATAATCCCCCCCCCCCGTTAACGAACTCGAGATTTTGGGGATTATTTTAACCGTCCGAGCATTCGCACCCTCGACTCGATCGCGGCAGTGCCTGAGATCCGTTCCCGTATACCTGCGTCGGTCGAATCCGTCGGGCTGTTCGCCTCTTCATCCTCGGCCTTGTTTTTCTTGTTCTCGCTCGAGCCGGCTTCCGTCCTCGGTGTTGGCGAATCCGGGCGGAGGCCGCTGATTTATGCCGGTACGGCAAACCGCCCGACGGAAAAACTATCGGAGCTTCAATGGTGCAACGAATTCGCCTGCCGGTGGAGATCAGACGGAGGGCACCGCGATGACCCCCCGGCTCGAAACGCTACACAATACTCGCGCGAGAGTTCCATTCTCCGGCCTATTCACTTCGGGTTGTGTATAGCGAGAGCCAGGCGCAGGTATCGGTTACAAGTTGTTAACGGCACGTTAAGCGAAGCTACGAGGGACGCGCAGGTGCTGCGACGACGACGAGCTGTATTATCCATTGTAGACCCGTGGGGTATCAATTCGCGCTTCCCCAGGGGGTACACCGGGGGCGTGTGATTTCTTACAATTCGCTATTCCCTTCTTTTTCCATTACACGGCTGTTCCAGGAGCCGAGACAGAATGTCCACGAAAAACGACTCAACCCGCCGTTCGACGGTCGACCTGTTGATGTTTATTTTTTTTTCCTTCTCAGTCCGACGATCGTTAATCCCGACGGTTCTATTGATCAACACTTTTCATTTGATCGTAGGAATTTTCGGTTCAGATGAAAAACTTTTTTTATGTTTTTTTTTGTTTTTGTTTTTTTTTTATTTTATCTTTTTTTTATTTCTTTGTATTTTTATTAATGTGCTGTTGACGTGTGACTTAATATTCAAGATTTTCGACGGGTTGGGAAGGTTTTTCTTTATTTTTTGGAAAGCTGACTGTGGGGGTTGGAAGATTGATCGAGGCATTGAACGAGAGGGTATTTTCTGTGGAAAGTGCACAGCTGCCGAGACATTCGAAGCCGAAAGTCAATGATCAGCCGTTCGAGATTCGCGCAGACTGGAAATTAACAATCTTCGCTCATAATTAAATTGAGAAGTAACGATATATGAAAAAAAAAACAAACAAAAAAATCTCTCGCCCAAGTTTGAACTCCACGGCTACATCTTAATTTGAATTTGTGAGAGGCGAAAACAAAAAGGTTTCCAGGGATTGCAGTCTTAAAGGGTTCGAGAGGGTTTTTTTTTAACCCTGCTGTGCCGAAAAACCGTAGTCAACTAAATATCCATGTGTCTTTGATATTTGGTCTTAATGCTCCCCAAAAAAAGCGTCAGATAAAAAAAAAAATTAGTATCCATCACCCCGAGAGCGACAAAGTGTCGGCCGCAGAAGCGTTCCTCTATTCATTGGAACACCGACTAGAGGCGCAGGTATCGGTTACGGGTTGTTAAGGAAGCTCGGCCGTTGGGAGGAGTGAGAAAAAGGCGCAAGAACCATGAACGAATCCGCAGGTGCACGGCCGTTACAAACATCGACTCGAGTATTTTTTTTTTTTTTTTCCCGACGGGGAGAAAGAGTCGTTCTAGGCTGCACAATTTCATTTGCAGAATATTCGTTTCGCGAATTAGACGTGTCGTTGGGAAAAGAAAAATAAAGCGACAGTGATAGTTTTGCCAGATTAAAACGAGACCAGTGAAATTGCAAAGAGGACCATAAGAAAAAATAGTAATAATAATAAAAAGACTTGAATTTAAAAAACATCAGAAATAAGCAGAGATATGTCCATAAAAATTCTGTATACGAGTAGGAGGAAATAACGTATTAACTTCAGAAACTATTAATTTCCTGCTACGGGACCAACCAGTACCACAGAATCACCTCGCAAAACGCATTATAAGAATAAATGAACAAAGAACCTAAACTGAAAAAAAAACAAAAAAAAAACAAATAAGCTAGGAAACAAGACTCGTCAAGCTCAACAGTTTCGCGTCAGCAATATACACGCCATATACAGTGAGAGGCAAAACAAATAAAATATAAGTCAAGAAAGCGATAGTGATAGTTTGTTTCCTGCTCGAGAAGCAAACGACCCCGTGAGAGCTCCCAGCAAAACACAACGAGCGCAGTGAAATAGCAAACAGAAGTATTTATAAAAAAAAAAAAAAAAAAGATTAAAAAAGATTAAAAAACTTAAACCTAAGGAGAACAAGAGAGCATGAGAAAACATTCATCGATACTAATGCCGCATACGAGCAGACGGAACAAATAAAATGTAACTTAAAAACGCGTGGAGCGACGTATCGGGGCAATTCGACGGAGCAAAGTGGGGAGAGAGAAGATAGGGGGGGGGGGGGGAGGCTCTTTTCGACACTCGAGACTTCGCGAAAGCTCTCTCCCGAAGGAAACCTTCGAGGATATCAAATGTCTCGAAGTAAGAGGACACGCTCAACGACGTCCATGCAAACAAGAAAATACGTGTTCGCGCGTTCCGAAAAGTTTGCTCGGCGCGAGAGTTTGAGGTTAGTTCGGGATCTCCGCCGGGCAGAAATTCGCGTCGGAGAGTTCCTTCCGTACGTGTTTAAATATGGAGATAATATCGGTAGCGAGGCGTACAGCAGGTATATTAATTGATATAACTCGCGAGTGGGATAGAGAGAATTCCGTGCAGAACTGGCACAATGGCGAAGGAGGAGAGTCGGTGGCGTCTCGAACAGTCCGATCGCTCCCGAGGCTGTCCGTGACTCACGGGCGACGTCCTCGTCCGCGGTGCCCCGCGCGACGGAGGACCGACAGCGACAGAGCGTTGTGGCAACGAATTCCTCTCCGCCACTGAGTGCTCCTCTTTCCACGTCGCCTCTCACTCCTTCGCTCTGGCTTTCTCTCTCGGTCGCTCGCCATCTTTCTCCAGCCGCGTGCGCTGCCCCGCCGTCGCTGCCTCGCTCCATCACCCCCTCGCTCTTTGGCCACGGTCCTTGTTTTCCTCAGGGCCCGGGCCACGGGACAACGCTCAGTGTCAGTGCGGCGTCCGTGCCGAAAGTGGCGGAGCTATTTACTCTCCTCGGCTGCGACTCTTATTATCATCACATTTTCTCTATTGTATTCCTACTTGTATTCAATTTTCTTTCACACACAAGTTAGAACTTGAGCGGAGAAGCGCTAGGGTTTTTATATATTTTTTTTATTTTTTATTTTTACGAGGTTGTTACACATGTAGACGAGAGGAACGTCGCGTTCAACTGTCGGACGCTCACTCGGGCGAAGAAGGCGCAGAGTGATGAACTATTAAGAAAAAAAAAAATAAAAAAAAAACGAACCGAATCGTGGTCGTTCGGCGCGATGATTTTTGCACGAGTTCTCGAGGCTGTCGACCGCAGCCGGGACTCGCGTACTGTTGTTATTTTGGTGTAATGAGTTTACAAGTGAGTGGACGTATTACCATTGAATTAATCGGATCGCGAGGTCGCGCCTCGCGTCGCTTGCCACTTCTTCACGCTAACCGGCCAATTTATTTATTTTTTTTCGTTCCCTTCTCTTTCTTTTTTGTTTTTTTTTTTCGTCTTTCGACGAGAGTCCCGCCGTAAATGTGTAAAACACGAAGACGACTCGTGTCTCGATGCCCGTCGCCGCCGCTCGTTCACACGAGTTTTCGTACTACGGTTCTGTCGTGCGAGGATCGCGGCTCCGGTCACGTCCGACGGGAGCCGAGCGAGGATCCATTGCACACGCATGAGCGTCGCCAATTCTTTTTTGTTGGTTCTTTTTTATCGGCCGATCAAGGATCCGTGCTTGCGTTATCTCGACGCGAGAGGGCAAGCGCTTCTTCTCGATTTCGCTTATCGCGTCGTCACTTTTAGAAGACTCTATGTCCGGTGAAATTGACGTATCGATTTACGTTCGCGCCATCGTTAGATCGTGTTTTCTACTGGCGAATCCGTGCACACGATCATTATCGGGGAAGACGAACGCGATTAAAACGGCTGACCGAATATTCGCGACATTGTTGTACAGATAATATCTTCGAAAGTAAGGTTAAACACCTTGCGAGTCGAAGCTAAGATCTATCGAAGTCTGCACGCTGATTATTTTTTTAACGATTGCGCAGGTTTTTACGCACCGGTAAGTCCGATTATTTGGATCGCATGGAGCGTAAATACCAAGATAATTATTTTTTTTTCCCGGCTTTCCGCCGATTGTAAAATCTTTGACCCTTCGAGGATGAACGACAAAAATTGCGTTCTGAATATGTTTGAAATATTTAATTGTAAAAAATTTTAGCGTGCGACTCGAAAATATTTTTCGTCAAATATTCTCAGAATATTTACATTGAAATTATGAGATTTTTTTTTTTTAGTTACGTCACTAAATTGGAAATTATGGCACATTGGGCGTTGATAATTCGTCTCGAACACACTGAAAATAATAGTGGGAAAATAGATTGGAAAAAAAAAAACATTTCAATTTTCACACTGATTCTTGCATGTACAATAAAACTGTTTCCTTTCGAAAAATCGTTGAAGCTACGATATTACAATCCTAGTAAACAAAGTCGTTGACGAATTGTTCTATCTAATTTTTTTCAGTTTCTCGTTTAATTATTTGTTAAGAAAAAAATGGCCCAAAAAATCGTGGCATTTAACGCTCCGAAGCATACATTTTTATTTTATTTTATTTTATTTATTTTTTTACGTAGAAAATTTCAAACATATCGGTTGGATGTAAATGCATATTCTCTGAATTCAAAGAGGTGTATCACGTGTCATGCACCGTGGTTCGAAAGGTTAAATGAAATAAACCAAATGTCGACCCTCTGTATAATTGTATTTTGCGCGATAATTGACTGCCGAACACCCCGAGCAATAGCGTTAACCTTTTAACCCCTTAGCGGTCAGTGGAAATGTGGTTTTCCGATAAATTTCAATTTTCAAGCTCTCACAAAAAGCAATTGATTTTACCTTTCCGTATAATTAATTTATTTTCTCCCACAAATACTCGTTCATCGCGAGGATACAAATTGTTTTGTTTTAAATTGATTTATTAATTTTTTTTTTCCCCGTGAGCCTCGAAAAATTAATTTTAGGACTTTGAATAATCGTTGAATATAATATTTATTTTTATGTTTTTGTTTTTTTTTCCACAGAGTACTTGGTGAAGAAAAAATTGGGAAAGGTATCGAGGGGTGTCGAACTAAGAAGCGACACGGTAGGAAGAGGATGCTTGACGGTTCGGCCTGGGAAGACGAATTGGAGCTGGGCGAGGTAAGCGAAACGACGACGAGTCCGTTGGTGATTAACGAGCCCAGAGACGAGAGCCCGAATTCGAGTCATCCCGTCGCCGATAGCCGGGTGCTGAGGTATGCACCCAGCCGTTGTCATCACCCTTGCTCCTTCAAGTCGCCACACTCCGGCCATCAGCCTCCTCTCACCTGTATGGATTGTGAGTAAAGTTGTACGGTTCGCCGACATTCTGACCCGGTGTCCGGCGACCTCTCCAAAGTTCCGAGATCTTCAAAAATTCCTCGAGTATTCGTTGTCCTCGGAATGACTTCCAAAATTGTCCCTGTAATATTTTAGTCTTCGTAACGTTCGAGTCTTTTACATTTTCCACTCATTGAAATATTGGAGCACTGTCGATGTTCCAATTGTAATGTTCGTTTAATAGTCTGAAGCCTTGAAATTTTCTAAATTCTTGAAAACTCCTCGTGTACCGATTATCCTTGTAATTACCCGAGTCTTCGTTGTTCTTCGCGACTTTGTAATTTTTTAGAATTCTTGAATTTTTTTTTTGTTTTGAGTATGGGTTGTTTTTTTAAATGTTTTTGGGATATCTGTGATTATTGTTATTATGATTTTTCAGAGCAGTGTGAGACGGTCAAGATGCTGACGGCACATCCGGAGATGCATGAGAAACGGGAGAGTCTGGGCGGCAGTCAGTACGGAACGGGCGGAGGTAGCGGAGCGGCAACGATGGGAGAAAAATCTGAGCAACTACCCGCGCCGCTACCTCCGCCTCAGCGCGATCCGACAGATCCGACTATAAGCGCTAAAAAACTTCCAAAGAAACGAAAGTTCGATCCATCGGAGCTCGAGGAGATGGACAAGAGTTGCAACGTGATGAGCAACGTCGGTAACATGGTCGGGGGTGTAGCCATTCGTTCGAATACCGTAAAATCGATCAATCAGTCTGGACTGACACAGCAGCTCACGACAATGTCGATTCCGCAGTCCCAAACCTCGCCGCATCAACAGCAGCAGACGGAATGTTACCAGGTGCGCGTGTCTTTATGTTTGTCTCAGATCATTCGATATAATGCAGAATTCTAAGACGTTACCTCGATATCAGCTTTGCCTTCGAGATCAAAGGTTTGCCCGGTTATGAGGGTGCTTATCCCCGAACCAAACTTTGTCTCAAAATTTTACGCTCGATGCGATGTGTAATTAATTATTTTTTTTCTTTAATTTGTATTAAAATTTGTTTTTTTTTTTGTTTTTTTTTTCCATAGGCTCCACCGGGACAGTCGGTGGTGGTTCTACCTCCGCAGAGCACAGCGGTGGACTATTCTCTTCGCGACGAGCCACCGCGTTCGCGAGCACGTCAGGCAATGATCGCCATTGATCTCGGCGAGTGGCGTGGCACTAGAGTGTTGGCATTAAGGGATTCGCGTTATTACCCTGGCGTTATAAGAAACGCCTCGCACGGTGAAATTTTTATCGAGTTCGACGGAGAGGGACAGTTAGCAAGATACAGCGACGTACTTGGTGCGGGAAAGTACGACGTGATAGGCGACGCTAGCCCCTCCGTAGGGCAGGTGACTCTCGATGCAAAGGTTTGTGTCAAATGTCCGACTGCTAACGGTCACATTGACGCAATGACAAACGTGTTTGTCAAAGGAACTGTGTGCAAGATAGTCACAGAGCAAAAGCGTTTCGTCGTTAAGATACCGATGGAAGGCGAACGGAGCGACAGTTACGTCGTTAACAGGGCCGATCTGAGGCTATTGCAACCGCCGTGGGTGGATGAGCTCGAGGACGGTATCGAAGAGTGCGAGCCAATGAGAACGGAATCAGTTGGTGAGAATTGACTTACGCATCTATCGCATTAATGATCTTCCATTGGTTTTAGGTAAAAGAAAAAAAATACATCGGCACTAAAATTCTGGATCGAAAAGATCGCGACCATTTTTTTGTCTAACATTTTTAGACTACCTTGCGCTAACTACTGTGTGGCAGTGATGGAGGTTCATTCGTACTGTTGTATACGTTCTCCATCAAGAGAAATATTAATCACAATGGTCTTACAAGGAGAACGGCTGGCAAATGCAATATTCCATGAGTGTATTTTTTTTTTTTTTTTTTTTCAACGTAAAATCTGTAATCGCACCGCATTTATGCATAATAAACTTTGCTCCAAAAATTCACGAAGTAGATTTTTTGCATGTTTGACCGTTTGATGGATACCGCCCATTGCTTAATAGCGCCCCCCCCCCCCCCCAAATTACTATCATTTCAAAACTGCCAAAATTATTAGAAGATCTACTTGATGAATGCGCATAGCAATGTTTATAGAATAAACTGAGCCGCGATACATAAAAATTTCCTTGCAAAATAAAGATGCTCCTGGGAAAATTCAACGAAAATGTATCGACATGGAAATTTGCATTTATCACGTTAGGTCTCTGCAAAACTATCGTTATCAATAATTTTCAATATTGAGGACTAATACCGTTGCCCGAATCGAAGCATTTGTGAAAATTCAGCACTCCTTTCACTAGGGCTGAACACTGAACGAAAATTCGTATTAAATTTAATGTACAATTGTGATTAAAAATAAACGTACGGTACATTATAAGCTTGAAAGAGATTTCAGTTTTTATAATGTACTTCAACGTTATTATGAAAATACTTTAAACCCATAAATGTATTTCAATTTCATTTAAAAAGGATTTTTCAAAATGAATGGACATTACTTTTCCGGCACAATATTTGCATTACATCCAGAATTTCTGAAGGCAGTGTAGCTATCTAACACAGTATCGGAAAGAGTGTTACTTATCAAAGCGATGTGTTTCTTCGTACCAGATCACGGATACCGAAATTCTCTGGAAGGTCCAACTCCCGTGCCGATAATGCAGCAACTTCATCAGACGCCACACATGCCCGCTCACAACGAGTCGGGCGATTACTACAGAACGACCGGTACCAGCCCACTCATGACACTTGGTACACCGGGACACTCAGCGAACACAACGCTGAGCAACGGTAGTCGGCCGTACGACGATTTGGAGAGTGACGACGATTTAGATAGAGAGGACATAACGTTTCCCTCGGATGCAGGTTCGTCACGATTATCTACCTGCCATCGATACTTTGCACAAAGTGCTGTTACCGCGCTCGCGCGTAAAAACATTGCGAGAGTGAGCGAATGCTCCGGTGTATTTAACTTACGTATGTAACATTGTCAGGGAGCAGTAAGAGAAGTAGTATGCAGAGCCGAGGAAGTACCAGTAGCCTAGTTGAGCAGCGTAGCATAACTCCTCGTTCTCAGGCAGCCACACCCAGGTAATTCATCCCTCTATCCACACGACAGCTTTTTACCCTCCCGTGTGTCGTCTCAATTCTCTTAACGATATTTACAATTTCTCTTCTTTTTTTTTATCGTCAGATCTCAGGCGGCAACGCCACACAAATATAACAAGGGTGACGTAGTGACCGGCCCGAGCGGTATTAGAAAGAAATTTAATGGGAAACAGTGGCGTAGATTGTGTAGCAAAGAGGGCTGTTCCAAAGAGAGTCAACGGCGAGGCTACTGTTCTCGTCATCTGAGCTTGAAGGGATCAGGACTGCGCGGGCCGACCGGCAACTTTCAAGGGTGAGAAGCTTCGATTTTTGCACCGATGTGATTCCGAATTTTCTTCGAGTCTCGCGACTGATTGTCAATATTCGTGTCAATCGAATTACAATGATTTTCAAATTTTTCCAGCGGCAAGATCGACGGCGAGGAGACGTCGAGGGATTCAGACACTTCGCCAAACTACGCCGATCGGAGAATAGCTGGAAGATTCGATCCGGACGAGACCGAGGCTGCCAATATGTTAGGTAACGGTTACTCGCCACGCTACACGACCATCATTTTTTTTCGCACTTACAAATTACAACCATCAAAACCATTGACTAACAATCGTATATTGTCCTGCTCCGAATTTCGATAGAGGAAATCGTTTCGTCGAATGTTTCAGTGTCCCTCGGCAGTTCGCGATCGGCGACGCCGGCCTTCTCGTCGCCGACGGCGCACTCTTCCATATCGCCGTGCATCAATCAGTCGCCTGTGCCGCCGCTGGGTCTCAATCAGAACAACGTTTTCATGCCGATATCGAGTCCGGCCCATCACGCGACGTCTCTGATCTCCCCCGGCTCGAAGTGGAAGCACTCGCCGACGCAGCCAAATTTTCTCGTTCAATATCAGCAGCAAGTGATAAAACCCGAGCCGAATCGCATGATAAGACCGAATCGACCGGCACCGGCGGCTCCAGCGCCTGCTAGCATAGGGACGAGCGTCATACGGAGCTCGCCCGTGGGTCGCGGAATTCCCGCGCACTCCACTCTCTCGATTCCCTGGACGGAGCAGAGTCCGCCGCCGAGGCATCCGTCGGTCGTCACCTCCATGGCTATGCAGCAGCAGCAGCAGCAACAGCAACAACAACAACAACAACAACAACAACAACACCAACAACAACAACAACAACAACAGGGCATAATATTGCAGCACGCCCTGACCTCGAACAACGGGTTTCCAAGTCATTCTGAAATACCGGAACAAAATCCTCAAATGCTGAAACCGCCGCACTCGCCTCATGTACCGCTGGCGGCGCCGCCGCCTCAGAACTTGAGTCTCGTTCACAAAGCTCAGGAGCAGCCGGTCGATTACGCTCAACCACAGCCGCAGAGTCAGCCGATCTACGTGATGCACCATTCCCATCAATCGGATAAGAAGTACTTGGTGATCAAGAACAGCATGGATGTCCCGCCCGCGGGACACGCACCTCCCACCACGGACGAGAATTACAGGCAGGGCTTGATAAATCATCTCGGACAAATACCGCAATTACACCCGAGTCAGTGCCAACCTCTGCAATCGCCAGTCGTTCCGTCCGTTCACGTTGATAACAAGATGTCGGTTATACCACAGGTAACGATCTTTTGATCCTAACTTGACCCTGAAACTCGTGTAACATTTTTGCTACCTTCTAACTTATGACTGCGTTAGATATCCAAACGAGGCGCTTCGTGTGTATGTAAAACTCCTAGTTCCATTTTTTTTTTAATTGCACAAAACGCTAACCGAAATGCTGTGGATTTTAACCCGAAACGCGCTGTGCTATTGTCCTGTGGTCCATAAAACCAGCAACCAACTGAGGCTACAACAGGCCTGCATACATTATGAGATAGTAAAACTAGATTACCGTCCAGATCCTGCGTCGATAATGTCAATTCCTATTTTACATTCGAATTTTCAATATGGTCTGAGGCGGTTCACGAGCCAGTTTATGAGTCCTAGCGTTTGAATAAAATAGCCTCGCTGTGGATAATGTCAATGATTTGATAACGCTTATTCATAGTCTAACTTCCAGGCGACCAAGATTGGACTCAACGTTTCGACTCACGCCGATCACCAGAGGAACCAGGCGCAGCCCGCACCGCCTCCCCCTCTGCCGCCACCCTCGACGAGCGTCGTCATGTCCGCGACTACGGCTATTACGAGCACGGTTCCGACAAGTGTCTTCCAGCATGTTATAGTTCAGCCGAATCACATGGTTCAAATACCAAAGCCCCTTCCTCAGCGTGAAGACATCGTCAAGAGCAATGGCGTGCTTTGTAAGTTGAAAACTATCATTTCAAATAAACTATAGTGGCTGGGCTTTTCGCCGTTGGTGAACGAGATCGACAAACGAGACTCGGACGCATACGCCTTCCTCTCTATCTAGCGAATAAAAATACATTGCCGCTTATGACCTTTGTAAGTTTGTAACTAAATCGTAAGAATTTCACAGATGGGAACCACGACGTTTCACCTGCGTACCAGCCATCGCCGTTGCACACCAGTACAGTCCGCAACTGGAAAAAAGGTTTGAAAGCCCCATTGACCTACGATCAACAACTTGCATCAGTTAAAAGGAATCCTCCGCTTGTCCCATTACCATATTTCATCTCATGTATCATTGATTCTAGCCGGTGTGCTTTACTCGCTTCGACAGGGAAGGAGAGGTGTTTGGGACTAACCGTTGTAAGATTATGGACTATCGTAATTACTCTGTTCATTGAAAATAAATAACATAAACAATGAAAAAAATAATTGCAAAAATTACGGAAACAAATTGAAAAAAAAAAACACAAACACACAAAATGGGAAAAACATCTCAATGATTTCTACAATAATCGAAGATGAACACATTTTTTAAATTTCAATAGTAATCCTCGATACTGTCCATAATCGAACGACAACAACGCATTCGCACTAACTCATTGTATTCTGTAGGGGCGTAGCAGCGTTCCCGCATCTACGAATTATAGATGCACACTTCTTACTGTTTCTCTTCTCTCTCGATAGCTGCTATATCCCTATTGCCGCGCTACTAACCACATTCATCGCAACTAACCCCAAGAATTTCATTGCAGCTTTTTCCTGGCAGACGACAGTTCTGGATCAACCGGAGGTGAGCCCGCCACCGTCGGCACTGAGTCCTCCTTTGAGCGCACCTCCGATCCCTCTGAGCATGATAAATCCTGGTGAAGACGCGCCCGGATCCGGTCCAGATCCCATAACACCGGCGGAGGAGGAGGACGACGATGTTTTCGAAGCGGAACCCACAACACCCGCCGAGATCGAATCTAATTCGAACAAAAGGCGCAGCCAATCCCTCAGCGCCCTCCACACCAAAGATCCTTCAAGTCCCTTGAAGGTATGTGTTCCTTGCTATCATTACGTCGCACCGAACAAAATTGTTTTTGAAGCTTGGCTTTGTATTATAAATATTCTTTACAATAGCTAGGATTTTTATAATAATTAGGATTTGGATCAGAATATCTGGTGTCAAAATATTCAGAATGCAAAAGTGAGTCAAGTTTGACTAGCAATTTTTTTTCGGTGCGTCATTTCTTACCCTCAATCTGTACCGCTCCATCGTAGCGGAAACTGACAAATTTTGTTGTTTGCCATACTTGTAGCAAACTGTGAAAAGAACTGCAATGTTGCAGACCAAGGACCCCCGTATAAGACGTCCGATGAATGCATTTATGATATTTTCGAAACGTCATCGAGCCGTCGTGCATCAGCGACATCCAAATCAGGACAATCGAACGGTATCGAAGATCCTTGGTGAATGGTGGTACGCTCTGGAGCCCGATCAGAAACAGAAATATCACGATCTCGCCTCGGAGGTGAAGGAGGCTCACTTTAAGGCTCATCCCGACTGGAAATGGTGTAGCAAGGATAGAAGAAAATCGTCGACAACGAGCTTTAAAGGTGGCGAGCCGAGGGGAAAGTTGAATAGTGCCGGTGAAGAGATGGACATGGGTCCACCGTTGGACGACGTGCCGCTCACACCGAGGACCTCCGAAGAAATTTACGTGCCTGCAACTGTAGTATATAACGACGCTCCTGCAGTGGAGGTAAAACTTGCAATGGGATTCCCTCTAATTTCTTGTTTTATAACAAAGATACTTAACGGGTGATTTATCTTTTTCCCAGCAAAATGTCAACCAATCAGCCCACGTCTCTCACCGGATCTCCGAGGTGACCATGCAGAGCGACACCTCGGAGTCCACCGTCAAGCAGGAGGAGGAGACAAACGGATCGGATGACGATCAAATGGTCATCTGCGAAGATCCTCAACCGGAAATCGACCTCAAATGCAAAGATAAAATGGCGGACAGCGACAACGATGTTCCTCTCGAGGAGGATGGAGAGAAGAAGACCTATGCGCAGGGGAGATTTTCGCCCGTCAGGGACGGCCAGACCGTCAAAGCCGACGTGACTTGTCGTCCCAAACCGATCAAAGGTACAAGAAATTAATTACTTAAATGCAATTCTCAGGTGCCAGTGTCGTCGTCGGGTTTCATTGTCAAACTTTTATTTTGCAGCTCTGCTTCAAGCGACGGGCATAGAGACGACGACCAAGTATCATCACACTTCCATGGACAAAGGTGGCACGGTCTCGGTATTATCTACTACTTACCCTTATCACAGTCCGGTAAATCCAACGGGTGTTTCTGGCTTTCAACCGAAAGGCGGAGCTTTCATAACGATGCCGATATCGCCGAAAGTCGTAAAACCGGAGCCAATAAAGAACGATCAACAGTACAGCACCCAGTATAGCGTTAACAATCTAGTGGCAAGCGTTCACACGGAGAACGGACGCAACCTACCCAAGTTCACGTCGGCGCCTGTCCTTCATTCGGTAAATATTTATTAATAACTTTTTTCGCCTCATCGTCGTCGCGTCCAGCGCCATCAGACCGAGTGAGCACCATCACGATGCATTCAAGTTAAATTTAATTGAAAGAAATAAGAGCTTTTGACTGAACCTTGTTTCATTTGTTTCTGTCGCTAGGCACATTTGAGATGAATTCCAAATATATTTGAGACGCATTATATACGTGCATTCACCCACTTTTCTCTGTTAATCGCTATAACTTCTGGGAGAAAATTTTTTAAAATTGTACAATGAAAATTGAATGGCACTAACAGATTGGGTCAAAACCGATGATGGCTCTGTGAAAGCAGTAGCAACCCTTGTAGGCTTTGAGCAATGTCCACGGTCCCCTAACTTCAGCCGTTTCCTATTAAACCCCAATCCCCCTCACGTTGCTCGATAATAATATGGTGGCTATTTGTAAGCAACAGCAACAGGGCTCGCCGTATCTCGGACCGGCGACACAACACCCGAGGATGTACTGCGGCTTTCACATACCAATTTCCGGTAAGCACTGTTCGATTTACCTCAACCAAAATGTTATATTAGTTCGTACTATTAAAAAAATCGTACAAAATTTAATATACAATTCTAATGAAAAAATAACGTAAAATACATTGAAGACTCATAATGATATAGTTTAATTTTACAGTACAAGCCAATTATTATTTTTTGGAATTTGTTCATTAAATTTATCATTTTTTCAAAGAGTACAGCAAAAACTCATTCATTATTTCAGAGGCTGGCAATCGGAACGTAACGATGCAGAACTTAGTTGCTGGCAACAAAGTTGAAACTCCGAGTGTGATAGTGGCCAAATCGTATCCAGTTACCACCTCGAATCCAAGTACACCCAGTCATCGAGGGATCGGCCATTCGATCGCGCGTCTCGCCGAAATGGACAAGAAGGAAAATCCTCTGCCAAACCACGTACCGTTCTACTGTAAGTACCCCTCGATCAGGCGTCTAATCCTTGATCTGGAATCACCCTCGAATGTAAACTTGACCATTGAACCTTTGATTATCCGCAGCGAATAATGCCAAGGTGGATCAGGAGAGGCAAGACGCGATGAGCATGATATTATCATCGTCGTGCGACAAACACAACCAACCATCGACGCCACACACGCCTCAGACGCCTCACAGCAATCAGGTCAACAACGAGCATTCTTCCAACATGGCTTATTCGATAGACGATCCCACCGTCGGTAGAAACAACGATTCCGCACAGAACAAGGGTCCGTTCATGCTCGCGCCGACACCGGCGCAGCTCGGCAGGGCGCCGTTGCAACGGAGACAGTCGTTGGGTGAGTTGCTTTAGATTTCAGAAATCTTAATATTAAAAAAACCTTAAACGATAATAAGCCTTTGTAACGTAGCGCCGTGTTGAAATGTCTGTTAAAGAAAAATCGAGTCATTTTAATGCATTCGATTTTTCGACAGCAATGCCTCCCACATCAAATGCAGGAGACCATGGGCCGATGTCTTCTCAACATTTCGAAAATCGAGGACCAACGAGTCAGTCCCAGAACTCGGAACATCAGTCGCAACAGCAACAACAGCAGCAGCAGCAACCGCAACAACAACAGCATCAACAGCAACAACAACAACAACAACAGCAGCAACAACACCAACAACAGCAACAGCCATGCCTCGCTGAACCCTTGGCTTCTCCCTCTCCGTCCACGAAGAAGGGATCCTTCTTCAAGAAGAACGTCGAGGATGGAATGGATAAAGTTCTTGAGCAAGTTAATTTTCAAGAGAAATTCTCCTCACTACCGGAGTTTAAGCCCGAGGATATACAGAGTCCGAGTGCTATAAGCATGAACACACCAGCAGGATCATCGGTCCACACTCCCGGAACTACCGGTCATCACCAGTCGAATCTGCACGGTTATCGCAAGAAACCTGTATCGGGACCTCATAGATCCACAAGTGAGCAAACACTACGAGTTTTTATTTCCTACACCGAGAGGAGATCCTAGTAAATACTATATAGGACATAATTTAATTATATCCTCGGTCCATACAACCGTATATTGCATTAAATTAATATTGTTTATGGTTTTATCAACAGTGAATGAGGACGATGCCGAGTCGGAAATTTCGGCGTCCGCCACGCCAAAGTCAACGGCCAGCGTTAAACTGACCGGAAATACGTTCTTCGGTCCGGATTTCAACGTCGAGGCATTCAGGATAAATTCCGATGTCGGGGGCGAAGCGGAGGCGAATTCTCCGCGAACCCCGAAGACCCCGGGCGGCGGAGTCGGCAGTGCCGCCGGGGTCGCCAGGAGCGACAATGAACGCGGCCCGAGGAAGGTGCTCGAGCAACGCAGACAGCTGGTCATGCAGCTCTTTCACGATTACGGCTACTTCCCCTCGACTCAGGCAACATCGAGCTTCCAGGCCAAGCACTCGGATATATTTCCAAACAAGACGAGCCTGCAGCTCAAGATTCGTGAGGTTCGACAAAAGATGAAAGCGAACTCGACTCCGATGAGCGCTAGCAGTCTAGTTAGCCCTCTGCCGGTCTCGGAGCCATCTCCAAACGTTGCTGGTAAATTCGCTTTTCCAGTGTATCCGTTTCAGGGGGGAGGAGTAGTAGGGGGCGTCGCTGATTACATCGATCATCATTCTATACCGTATGATATTGATTCCAGGACCCTTGACCGCTCCTCCTACGTCAATGGGAGCTCCGCTTTCACTGCCCGTAAGCAGTAGTGGCAGCTAGCGCCCATGTGCCAACTGTGATACTTTGCATCCCCTTACTCCACAACACGAGTACATCATAATCCTTTGAAGAGGAGAGTGTGGCTTGGTTTTTTCTTTCCTTTGAATTGAAATTTTTTTTGTTTTTATAAATATCGTTGGTGTACAGTTTCCTTGCAAGGCGTAAAACGTTGTTTGTTTTGTGAGGCATCAGTGCAATTCGAAACCTTGGTATATAAATAATAAGCTCCGCGCGGCATAGGCATACAATTTTAAAGTGGTGAAAAAAAACTCCAAGGCGTGTTAATGTACGACAGTCAGTTATTACACTAGTTTTATCGTGAGTACATATTTTTCGAGGGACCTTTCTCTCCGTCTCTCGAACGAGAAGAAGTAAATCCATTGTTGTGAAATCGATGTGTTCAAGAAAAGCTGTGTTCTCCGTGTCGGAAGTCGCGCATACTTTGGACTCTCCTGCGCCCAAGTTTAACGGTTCGATTTTTCGGTCGCTCGAGACGAATAAGAACGAAAAATTCTCTTGTTGGATTGTCATGATTTTTGTCCACTAAATCCGTCACGCTTGTGTACGCGTGCAATTCACGAGTAAACAAAGCGCTGTTTTAATCTATATATTCAAGAATATATTTTTCGAAAGGAATGAGCGTTCTCGTTCGCGGCGAACGCCGTGATGGTTGCAATTGCAGAGATGCCCGGCATCTCGCTCGCCGTCATCGACGCAGCTCAATATACAATTTATCGCATTGCGACGATTCGCAATTCAACCAATTATCCCCCCGGTAGTCGAGTCCCCCGATCAATCGGTGTAACTGATGTTTGTAAATTGACGCGCCAGGGATATATTAAAGAAAGAAAGAAAAAGGCCTATGCTATTGTTAAATATTGTTGAAGATACTAAGAAAGATTCGGCGTAGAGAGAATCGTAATCAGAGAATATTAGGATTAATGATAAAAAGAAAGGAAAAAAAATTATGAAATGAAATCAGAGTTTATATACTTTAGTTATACTTTATATATGATGAATATAGTAAGGAATGAGAAAAGAAGAGAGCTCTACTGAACAATTTAAATGAGATGATCTGCAGTGAACAATTGCACAAAAAAATCTATATAATTGAGCGGAACCCCATGCTCACTGTGTCGTGTAAATATATTTGTGGTACGTCGAGCCAGGGAGATATATTCAAGAGAGTTTAAATGACTATTCACGAACAGAGTCTTGAATATGTGGGATTGTTTTTTATTTTATTATCACCGTTTTTTTTTTCGTGGCGATGATCACACGTCGCTCATCACACATTGTCAGAGAGATAAGAAAAAAAAAAATAACAGCAAACAAAAATTAAAACGTGCCATCGTGCAGCGACAAAGCGAGGGAAGGCATGCGTTATTATTCCCTTGTTAGTAATTAATTATACCCGTTAGCCGAAAAACTTGGTATAGAAATGAATATGTAACTCGTTTTCAATATTCTCGAAGGTACTTATCGACTGTTTTTAGAGCTTTGCTAAAATTCAACGTATGTGCGAATCGCAATTTTCGCTCTTCCTACAATGGGTCCTTTGCTTTTTTTTTCTTTTTTTTTTTTTTTCGGGCCATAACAACGACGAATTTTACTCTGATTATCTGTGTAGCATATCGGAGCATCTATTTGGGATGGCAACCCCCTTCTGTTTTATTGATTATTCATTATTATTATTATTATTATTAATACTATTAATATTACTATACACGCGAGAGCTGACGTTGGCTCTTCGAGTTATCCGCGTTAAACGGAATGTCATGATGAAACGAACATTAACCGAAACGTACAGATTTTACGACATGTGCAATAGAGATATTTACATAAAAACGAAAACGTCGATGTTTTAAAAGATAAAAAATAATGAGATATTTCGAGGTCTCCGGACAATCGTCCACGAATTTATACATCTTTAATCTGTTGAATGTTTTAACGGATCTACTCATTTCGCCTCGGATCATTCCTATATTGATCCATACAATTTTTTTACTCCGTTTATCGTATTTCTTTCCACACTCCCTCCCCAAGATATATATATATGTATATATATATCTTTTAAGTTGGCGAAACGCTGAGCTATTGCTGCAATATGTTGAATTTTAGTAAGGATTGTTGAATTGGCTGTAAAGTAGATAATATTATTAGTCGGAATGCTCACATGGGCACACTTGATAAATAAACGAAGTCTCGCGCTACGGCACGCAAAACTGTAGTTAGGATAGAAACAATGTTTATCAACATATATTTTGTAAATAGAACAACAAAAAATACCATATAATAAACTCACTAAACACAGTAGATGCTACAGTAACATAACGGAGAACCGGATATATATACATACATAAATACATACATACATATATATGTATTTATGTATATATATATATCCACAAATATATACACACATCGTCATGCATAAAGCGTACCGCATTGCGGCGATCCGTAAGATAAATAACATTTGATTTGCGTAACGCAGGCAGGATTAGGATAAATTGTAATTCTATACGATGACGATGGGCCTTTATACGTCATGGACTATCTGTGCTCGGGACGATCCCCTCCCATTACACCTCTCCAAAGTTAAAAACCCTCCAAAAAGTGTTGCGTCACTTCGATTTGTATATAATATATATTATTGCCTCAACACTCAAGTTATGATTTCTATTAATTTTTTTTTTTTAATTTTTTTTTTTTTTTTTTTTTTTTTTTTCATGTGATGTAACAAAGTTACACCGGCGTGTAGCTGGAAGGAGGAACGAATTGTCGATTTCTCGGTTTCTATCAATAATGCACACGATTTGAGTAATTAAAACGAGAAAAAAAAAATCGTTCGAAGTTTTCACAGGAATCATTGCTTCCGCATGTTTCTTCGTTTGTTTCATTTGTCGCTTCGTTCCCCGCCGATAAGGAAGTTCAGGCCTAGGCGTCTGTTTCCCTATATATATATATATATATATATATAATTTTTTTTTTATCGTACGAGCTCTTTGTCAATGTCTCAGCGCACGGATAGGAACAAGTCGCTCGAGAACAACTGGGAGCCTGTTATGAGTGAAACTCAGTCTTATAGTTTACGCGACACACATTCACACATCGTTAAAATTGCTCGACAATTGGGAAGTCGAACGACGCCGGAACAAAAAAATAGTCCCTCCTGCCTCGATAGAGTCCTGTCTGGAGCGAGACGCATCTCTTTGCCTCTCTCCCCTCATCCCCGCTCAATTAACCAAAATACCGATAATATTTTATACTTGCGTAAAATTTGTAAGCTACTTTCCAGTACTCGTAAGGTCGCGCGGGTTTGCTCTCGCTTGATTTCTTTAAATAATTTTTTTCCAATCTCATTTGTCTTCAAGAAAACGAAATTGTCATGGTGATGAAACTTGTTCCGTGATTGGGCAGCCATTCGCGTGACTGTGATCTAGAGGGGGAAAAAAACGAAGTAGAGGCATATGGCGGCTATTCTGCTGGCTTCTTCACCGAACACTTAAACTTCCCATCCTTTTTGTTGGACGTGAAAAAAAAAAAAAAATTATCAACTGTATCGAAATTCGCAAATTTTTTTCCATCAGCGTCTCCGTTCTGTTAGTTTCTGTCTATTCTACTAATCGTTCTATTGTCATTTTGTTTCAATATTTTCAACGCTTGTTACATAATTATTCATTAATCGAGTAAATAAGATCACGCAAGGAATCCATTGCGAAAATAATTTTACCACGAGATAAAAAAAAAAGAAAAAAAATTAAGTGTCTATATATATATATATATATCAACGCAGTAAGTAGTTTATTGTACATAAATGGACGAGAGATGGAAGATTATTATTCGCAGGGAGAATGAATAGGCGTACATATATGTATATCAGTGAACCAGTTTAATGGACCAAATTGCCGTGTCGGCATTTCTAACGTACACGTGTTGTGGTAGGTTTTATAAAATATTTGCTTCGGATATGGAAGGGGACGGGCGAGAGAACGAAAGAAAAAAAAAATTAACGCTCGGTAATTTTATTTCTCGGGCGATTGAAGACACGGGACTATCCATCTAGCGTATCGATCCGACAGTTGCGTTTCTTTGTTCTTTCACTAGCTGAAATCTGCTTGCGTATTTTTTTTCTCGACCTTCAAGAATCCTTGGGTTGAACAGAAACACTTTGGATAGTTCGTTAAAAGAAAACACACAAAAGTTGAAATAAAATTTCCATTTGGGGTTAAAGAATATAGAGATATTATATCGATGTAGACAATCCTCTGCTGTAAAACCGAGAGAAATACAATTCGCGTGATCGTTCATGCAAATTCCACGATAGGGAGAATTCATTATTGATGCAGTTTGAGTAGAGTTAAAGATAAGCAAATGAAAAGAGATAAAATACATATTGAAGCGAAGGCAAGTTCGGACGGTAGTTAGCGATTTCGATATGTTGATTTGACAACGGTCATGCCTTATTAAACACGATAATAAGGATTACATTCAGTCGGGTAAACGAGTTTACCGAATAATTTTACTGGCGCGCAAGCGTTGTTTCTAGATCCAGAGACAAAGAAAAAAAAATTAAACAAAATAAAATTTCGAAATTTAATCATGTTGGAAAGAGAACTGTATTTTCGATATACCTGATGCATTAAATAACATTTACTACTGAAACAAAAAAAAAAAACAGAAAAATAGACGTGTACACGCACACACGGAAAAAAAACTTTCGGCCGCCATCTTGGAAACAACTCGTTCGCGGAGACACATTTGTTGTGGGCCTCTTTTTACATTAGGCATTATCGTACGAACACTGGGTGTAAAGAAAAGGATGAAGAAAGAAAAATAATTCGTTGATTGGAAATATGAGTCGACACGAGGCAGATTGGATGTACACAAGAAAAAAAAATATACTTAACCAGATTTATATTGAGAAAAGCATATATATTGTATACCTATGTCTACTTATTAACTATTGGACAAGTGTTACTGAATAAAAAAAATGTAATCTGTGTTGACAATCGCCGATATTCTAAGCTCCGAATTACCGACGTTTTGGTAGAGGCATCAATGCCTTTGAGGGTGCACCAATGAATTTTCGGAGATACGAATCGCAAGGAAAAAAAAAAAGTTGTTAAGTATAAAAGTAACGAGACGACGATCGCCCTCGTCGAGGCACACAGTAAGATAAAAATGCAACGTACACGTGTCTATAAGAATATTTGAGGTACCGTTAAAACAGTCGGTATCAAAGCCTCTGAATTCAGGCTTCACTTCTATAAATGAGGAATCACTGCCTTAAGATTCTCTCTCTCTCCTTCTCGACATAATCTGCTGGATCGTCGATGCTGTTCAGTCTTGTTGATGATAAATTAATCGAATATCACAAAACATACTCTATTAGAACACGTGAATGTCTGGTTCAATGGTTCATTGGATATGGAATAAAGTATCATACTGCAGCAGGGTGCCACGACACGTCCATCAACGTAATACGAGTTTCAGAAGAAGAAAAAATAAAAATTTAATAATGCACGTTTTTGCGAGTGCCGTGACTGAGAACAATCAGCCAACTCCCCCCCCCCCCCCCCCCCCCCCCCGTTTTTTTTGTATATACAACAGAACTACTGACGATACAATTTATAGTATATGCCCAGATAATTATGGAGTTTATTGTAGATTGTTTTATTATTTATAAGAATAGAAAGAAGAGAAAAAAAAACGCGCTGTAGCGGTATTACCGTAAATATCCAAAGTGCACGTAGGTATATATAGGCGTCATGTACCCACGAAGAATTGCTTGAGAATATTTTTTCAATGCCAACCAACGTAATTATTCCATGTAAAGATATTGATGTAATAAATTCAAAATGCACAATTATAAATAATCCCGTTATGTGTATGGGTGCGAGTAATTTCCGCGATACTGCAGTAAAAAAACATCATCGAGCGGCGATGATTATCGATAGCGATATGTAGATGCTTGCAACTGCTAGTACGTCTCGTTTATATATAAAAAACAAACCCCCGGCAAAAAGTAGCATTTATACTCTATGAATACTTGGACTAGTGAACACTAGCGTCTGTATGAATTAGATTTTCTGTATGTACATAGCTTAGAGAATGTGAATTCCATTAGCTCGTTTGAGATTATTAATTTTCTATCGAATCGTCACTTAATCCTTTGGATTTTTTCCATCTCGTCGGCGGTAAAGCGTAGCACGGTGGCGATAGCGTTCAACATGTGACGCTTGCTCGCCGAATCGTTGCTAGTCAAGTAATTTACGAATACATTTTTTAAATACTCAAGATTCGCTCCCTCCCGGGACTTGCAGGCTTCTAACCTGAAAGAGAAATTTCGGAGGTAAGTAAATGGTTCGAACGGATATCGCGGCGCTGAGAAGGTCAAACCGCTTCAAACTCGTTAAATCAGTGCTACGTTTTTGAAGCTGTTTATAGAAACCGAAGGATGAAAAAAATATTATTGTCCTTCCCTGTGAAATCGCGGGAAAGACAATTCTATTTTTCCTCGGTCTTCGGAACAGTTTTTGTTATCAACTTGGCGCGAGGGAAGTGGGCGGTTAGTGAAACCACATCGCCTCAACTCACCTCGTTATCTTGGCTTCTAGTTTTTCTGAGTCTTCTCTGTGCCGCTCAACAGCATGGATGTATTCCCGCTGATTCTCCCGTATCGTCGATTCTAATTCGGTATTCCTTTTTCTCAATTCCGAAACTTGTTTCTCTCGCCTCGCCAATTCCTGAGAGTAATGCAGCATTGGTGAACTGTCGACCGAAAGCAGAGCGGTCACGTAATCCGCGCTGGGTTCGACCGACTGATGAGAGCCGGAGAGCTTCCGCCCGACGTCCGACGACGAGATGGTTCCCTTCTTGGTGACAATCGCGTGGAAAGACGCCTTCAACGTTGCGATCTCATGATCCTTCTCCTCGACAAGCGCCAGAGAACGTTCCCTCTGTCGCAAAAGTTGATGCTCCAGAGCCGAGATCTTACTCCGATATTCGTTGTCCTTTTGAGCGATAACACGCTCATACTTTACACGCTCCTCTCGAATTTGTTCCTGCTGCTGTTTTAGCTTTGTCTCGAATTCCTGCTCCTTGCTACTCACTTCCCTGTTTAAGCTGCGTATTCTCTCTTCCAAATTTCGGCTGTAAGTTTTCGCAACATGAAGCTCCGTCGTATCGGCGATCTTCTTATGCGACTCGATGAGACTCCCGCGATTATGCTGACCTGACGGAGCTCCGTTGACGGACAATCCCTCTAGCTTGGTGGTCATCTGTTGCCTGTAATTCTCAAACTCCTGCTGAAGCGACTTGTACTTCTCCTTGTAATCGATGTCGCTGTTGGTGTCGGATAAATTCAGACTCTTCAGCAACGCTGCAAAATAAAATTCATTTACTCGTCAACTATGTTTCGTAAAAGTGATCTGACGTACTGTCAAAATTATTCTTATGCAATTTCATGTACTCGGATGGAAGCGTTTATGCGAAAACTGGTATATTAAATTCAATTAAAAATTAGCATGTAACATTACGATACACAAAGTTTTTTGATAACACTTCACTTTCAATCATTTACTTTAATTTATTTTTACAGTGTACCTTGAACGTTCGCCGAATTACTCTTCTTGTTGTCCATGTCCAGCAATCGAGCGTAGAGTTCACGTATCGTCGAGACGAGTCTCACCGCGTCGTTGCTCGTATCGACCGTAACTGCAAATTCCTTCCGACCTGAATCTTGCAATATTGCTAATTGATCTTTCAATTTCTGGATGGCCTGTTGATCCTGCTGTCTCAGCCGATCATATCCGCCGACCGTCTCCGAAAGTTCCGCAAGGCGTCCTTCCAATCCTGCGACTCTCGTCTCATGAGCCATCTCCAGAGTCTTTGCTTGCTGCTCGGCCGCTGCGACTCGCTTACGTTCCTGAATCCAATTAAAAATCTATCATTCTCCGATCTGGGAGTTCGACAAATCATTAACGCACTTCGTGAATAGCGTGCCGATGTTGTTTCTTCAGTGCCGCCATCTCGGCCTGCAGTGACAATAAAACCGGCGGAGTCTCGTTCACAACCGCCTCGGCCTGTTTCAATTTGTTGTTAGCTATTTCCAGCTCGGCTTCGAGTATCTTGTTCTGAGTCTTGCTAGCAGCTTGGTTTTTGAGCTCCTTGACTTGCTGCTCTAAATGTTCTTTGACACGTCGCTCATCGGTTATCAGTCGCTGGAGCTCCCTGTAACGAATCGATTATCGATTATCGGTAACCAGTGAAATTCTAATACTAATGGCAAACGATTTTTTGATGCGCATACTTGATCATCGCCGAGTTATCAGCCTGCTCCTTCTCCCTCTCATGACGCTCCATGATCAGTCTGTATTTAACATGCTCCACCTCTGAATGAGTGTGATTTTGGGAACGCTTCAATTTGTCCTTCAATTCTCTGACCACCTTTTCACACTGTGATATAAAAAAAAATCACCTCATGTATCTTCTGCCTAAAGAGTGGTGCTGTGCGAACAGTGTGAAATTTTCACCTCGTCCCTTTCAATTCTCAGCTGTTTCCTGTCCGCCTGAAAATTTGCCTCCATCCTTGACTTCTCGGCAGATAGTGTTGCCAGAGAATTCATCAGCATGTTCAGTTGGCCTTTCAGTTCTTCCGCTGTTTCTGATCTTCTGGGAGTCTCGGTTCTCTATAAATTCATCATCCATATTGAAGTTTTGTGGCATCGTTAGAGAAATAAGTTGGGCTCGCCATTTTATGGGTGCAGTTTCTTACCTGAGCATTCTTAGGTTTGGCGGATTCCAGACTGTTTTTATCCGTACTATTCTTATCCTTCATGGGAGAATTCTCTGAAAACAAAGACAACAATCAGGACTCTCTTTGTAGCGAGAAAAAACGGTCGGTCGATGAAAGTACATTTGAGTGTCCCGCGCGAAAAGCCGTCAAGTGTACGTAACGTACCAGCAGCGATTACGGAATTTTCGCCGCGCTGAGACTTTTCTTTCTGTTTCTCTACGGCCTCCTTCTTCGTCATTTTGTCCATGACGGGGCTGCGATGAACTGAGATATTTCAGATGATAAATACTACGTGTGACTGACCGGCTTTCACGTCGAGATAGGTTACGCATCTGTCGAGCTTGACTCGAGCTTCACTCGTCACGTCACCATCAGCTGTTGACAAAGTTACTCCAGTCCTTCCGAGATTTTCGTAGGTTCACGAGATATATCATAGATGAATCAATTGTTTAGCTGGCGGTGTCATCGTACTCGATTAAATTCAATACGTTACTTGAATGGAAGTAAAAAATTATCGGCTTGGTGTTTACGAGCAGCAAGCAGCTGATGTCGAAACGCACCCTATGCGGGCGCATGCGCCGTCGTGCGTGTCTGTGCGCTCTCCCACGCGGGAACTAAGCGCGCGAGTTAAGTAACTAGGGTTAGGTAAGAGGAAACTGGGGGCATTTCGAGGCATTGGTACTTTGTGTAACGCATGCACGAGAAATGCCACTTTTCGTGTCTGTAAGACGTCACAAAAGTGGCTTACTACACCAGCACTGGGCATGCGCAACCCGGCCCGATTTTACGTCCCGGACACTCGAAAGAAGTCAGAGACGAAAAGTGACTCATCTCTAGAAATTATTGTTAAAATGTTCTTTTACACATGTGTAAGTTCTTTATTTTTATCCTATCAAACGGCCTCACCGCCTGCACCGACTTCTTGCTTTATCGGTGATTCTATCTCCAAGGTCACTGGACCATCGTTTTCAATGTGTACTTGCATCATCGCGCCGAATTTCCCATCTACGAACCGGTGTATATTATTATTATCATTACCGCCATAAAGTGCTTCGCACTCTAGTACGTACCCTTTATGCGTTCGGGCTTGTACTTCATTCCAAGCTCGGTTAGTATATCATTATAAAATGGTTCAGCCAGCTGTGCCGACATGGATCTATGAAAGTCCAGCTTGTTCCCTTTCATGACATGGTACAGAGTAAACTGGCTGACGCACAGTATCTCGTACTGCTTGTCGATCACACTCGCCGCCCATCGTTTCCCGTTTTCCCCGTCGAATATCTTCGTATTCAATATCTTACGTACTCTGCGAAATGAGAAATGATAATTTATTATACAAACGCTATGTTAAGCAAGATCCATTTCCCGAACAATACTATCGTCCTACATGTACTCCGCATCTGCAGCTGTATCGTCTCTCTTTATGCCAATCAGAATACAGAGGCCGTTCCCGATGCTACTGACGACTTCTCCATCGACTAAAAACAATATAGTTGTATCTATGAAACAACATTAAATAGCACAATAGAACAAAGACATCGTTATTGCATCGGATTTTTCCGCTCGGGTTTCTCAGCGCGTTCGAGCTCTCCCAAGATTTACCCAGACTCGCGTTACCACATGCTCTCAAGGATTCTCTGTGTATCACGGATATCAGCAAAATGTGCGCAGTTAAAATTTACCCACGCTCCCGCATGCACGGTATCAATACGAACACACATTCGTATTACACTACGCGTCGAGTCGGAACGCGCATGCGCGCCCGGGCTGTCTCAAACTCGCTACGAAATATATCAATGTTTGTATCTCGCATTTGTTCGAATACCCAAGCGAGTCCGTTATTCTCGTTAAATAATTACGAACACGCAAGGGGCATTACGAACGAATGTGCCATAAAAAAAAAATCCATCCTTCGGTACAAGAGGAGCGCAAGAAGAATCGTGGTCAAAAGAGCGTCCGTATAACCTCAAGCGATAACAACCTGAAACAGATGCCTTGGTTACCCTCTGGATCACAGCTCGCATTGTGCTCGATAAATTGTCTATCCTCAAAAAATATCGCGGCCAAATATCGTCACGGTTACACCCCGCTATCGTCCGGTTAGCTGCGTACTCCAAAGATATATTTAAGTAACAACAAAAAATATATAGGTACGAGTAATTCCTATCTGCCGCAAGCAAGCGCACACGACTCGGGGGGCCAATAGGAGTGCGCGGGCGTCCGGAAAACTCGACTTCCCGCGTGTCCACTTCCTATGATGCTATTTGACTTTTCAAAGATTGTTTACAAGCACTCCACCGTGTTAATAGTCCCGTCGAGTGTGAAAAAACAGTGAAACGGTGAGCGTCGATCGTTCGATTCAACGTCAGTGAAATGGCCAGGCAGCGTTTAGCCGATGGTCGCTGAAGCTCGGGAGTACACGGGAGGAGAGTGACTCTCGATGACCCACTTGTTGCGTCGAGGTTATGGCGTTATAAACAAAGTTATGTCGCGCATTATATTGCACTTTGAGTGAGAGAATTATCATTGATGCAAGATAGGGCAGGGATGGAGGGTCCGGGCCTGAGTCTCTTTCAGGGCCCAGAGGAAATCGAGTTAAATTCCAGCACGCAGCGGCTGCAGGACGAAGAGGAGCAGGAGGACATCAAGCGACGCAACGAAGAGGTGAGGATTTGCTTTAGAAATATTTTCTCTCGCTGGTTGATGGGCAGAGCTGGGAAACATTCCTGCCGAGTTCAGACTCTGCGCTGTAGCGGTAAGAAAATTATTGAAAGGAGCATCGGGGTTCGTCCAGTAGCGTTGTATTTGTCCCTCCTTTACCGTCTGATCAGGATATGTTTATTGCTTTATAGATTTGTACATTGACAGGAAGCCTTTGTATGCAATTTATGTAATCTAACATGAAGGAAAAAAATATGAAAGAGAATTTCTATAAATTTAGATAAAAGATCTGCTGACAAATGCCTTCGACGACCTGGAGGACGACGACGATGTTAGTTCCATGAACAGTAGTCATTTTCATGACACGACCAGAGACCCAGAGAGATCGAGCTTGATAGATGAGTCGGTGGATCGGCCAATCGTCAAGGGACCAACATTATCGCAATTTCAAAACGAATTTGGGATTTACAATCAGAGCGACGATCGAAGTTACAAGCAGAACTCTTTGTTGAATCAGACGGAGGAAGAGAAGGGACCGACGATATCTGATATTCGTAGGGAGTATGGATTGTATCAGGGAGGAGAAAACACTTATAGTAATAACAACAAGGATGGCAACCCTGTGGAAAGGAGTGCGGAGAGTCCGTATAAGCTGGCCAGGCTGCCGAATTCTGTGTTTTCTCATGAGCGCGACGGCGAAGTCAGCGAGTGCTACGACACGCATGGTACTTATCCATTCCATTACGAGACGCCGGCGAATCACTATGATGGGAAGGGGAAGAATTATCCCAACAACGGGTACATTGGCCCGTACGAGAACAACGTGCAAAACAAGGAGTACGGGAGTAGCGGCGGTGGCGGCGACAATGATGTTAGCTCCGAGCACTACAATCATTGCTTCCAAACGAGTCCGAACGGACGGCCCATCAACGACATCAATTCGTACAAGAGCGCCGAATACAATAGCAAGGAGCAACTGGAAGTTCTATATTCCGTGAGGATGAGAGAGATTCAACGATTGACAGAGGAATTGGAGCAACACAATTTGAGGAGCGAGGAAGAGAAGAGCCAGATAGGGAGGCAACTGGCACTGGCACAGGCTGAGATCGAGAGATCGAATCTGTCCAGAAACCAGGCACAGAATGCCCTAGGTAAGAATCTTTAATAACGAGAATGATAATCTAATTTTTTAATTTATTTTTTATCTATCAGCAGCAAGAATATGCACGATTTCCATATTTATCATAATTTTTTTTTACAAGAAAATGAATAATTGTAATGGGAATCTATAGTAAAAATTATGATCGTAATCTTCTCATTTTTTAGTTGACGCCAAAGCTGAAATCGCCGAGCTCCACACTCAAGTAGCGACGCTGAAGGAAAACGTCGCGGTCTTAGAGAAAACAAATCAGAATGTACGGTCTTATTTTTTTTTATAGATTCAATGCTGTAATGTACGATATTATCTCGTTCATACCATTAATCGCATCTCGATCTATTTTCAGCTGTCGCAAGAGCTGACGATTGCCAGGGATTCGGTCATAGACCTCCAGCAGAAAATCGCAGTTCTCGAGAGAGTACAAACTCTCCACGCTTCCGACAAGAGTAACGAAAAGTTTCTGAAGCAGGCTCAGGAGAAGCACGCTATAGAGATGAGGAACATGCAGACACAGTTGGACGTACTGGCGGATAAGTTGAACGTCAAGGTGGGTATCGATATCAAAGCCTTCATTTTTATCTGAGACGAATCTTTCTTGAAAACTGTAGATCGATATTTCTCCACTTTCAGGAATCTTCGTACGTAGCCTTGGAGCACAAATTGGCTGATGTGCGACGAGCGCACGAGACTCTCATGGTGGAGAAGGCCGACACGATGAATCGCTTGTCGCAGGCATTGGAGGAGAGTCAAACTCGTTGCAGGAATTTGATGGCGAACAATAACGCCCAGGAGGCCATGCAACTCCAGGCCCGGGTGAAGATGCTTACACAAGAGAAGGACGAATTGCAAAAGACCGTGCAGGAGTTGCAGCACAAATTGGAAATGGCGAAGAACGATGTGATTCAGTATGATTCGTTGCTAGCCACGAGTCTGGACGAGCAGTCTGATTCCATCAGACAACTGAAGCTCGGCGAGCTTCATAATAAGTCGCGGGGCAAAGGAACCGACGATATCGCGAATAAATTAAGGGGAGAATTGCAGAGGTGTCTGGCCGGACAAGCCGTGAAGAGGAAAGAGATAAATAGACTGGAGAACACTCTTGCCCAGAAGGACAAGGAGCTCAGTAAAGCAATGGAAATGGCTTCGACTTGCCAGCAGGAAGCCGCGCGTTACGCGAGGCGCGTCAACGAACTCGAACAGGAGCTTAAAGCTGTACTGACCGAGCATACTGTGAACGCGAACGCTCAAATACAAAAACTGTCCGATCATCTTACCGACGTCAAAACACACTATGAGGAATTACAGGAGGAGAAAATTGCGCTCGAGAGAAAGCTCGAAGAGACATTGGCGAATCAGCACGAAACTCTTCGTAAGCTTCATCAAGAGAGTGTGGAACAACAGGAAAAGGAAATAGTCAATGAGTACAACAAGGAGTACCTGGAAATTCATGAGAAAGCGGTCGAGAGAGTGCGACAGGAATCGCAGCTTGAATTAGTGCAATTGACGTATGTATAAAACCGATGGAACATGTTAATCCCATAGGTAGTAAATTAATAATTTGATACATTTTTTCTGGCAGAGTGCAATTGGAACAGACTCAAAAAGAGTTGGACCGCGTCAAAGAATTGTATATAGAGGTTTGCGGTACGAAGGAGCAGCTCATAAGCGAGCATAAAAACGAGATAAGACTGTTGCGTGAGCAGTACTCCAACCTAGAGTCTCAGAAGGAGGGCATGGATAGGTTACGAAACGATCTCGAGGCTCAAGTGAAGATCGCCGGAAGGCTTACTAAAGAGTGCGAAGCGTACAAAACTAAAATTGTCGAATTAGAGAAAGATCTGAGTTACGAGAGAAAGAAAAAGGAGGATTACACGAAAAAGATACATGAAGAGATAGAAAGAGGTAAGTTTTATTCGTGAAGGAAGTTTTATTTATGAATAAATATGAATATTTATTTAAGAATAATTATTTGTATTTTTCTTCTTCAGCAAAAGAAGAAGCTCTTGCAGAACTGAGAAATGCTCATCCAGATCATCAAATAAGCCTTTTACTTCCCGATCATTGCTCTGAGCATTCCGACAAGATTGCACGATTGGAGGACGACTGCAAACGTCTCGAGGAGAAATTATCGGTTGCCGTGGAGGAGCAACGAAACATGTCCGACTTGCAGACCGAGCTTGATGACACAAGATTGAAAGTAGCTCAGATGGAAATTACCCAAGAGAGTTTGCGGAAGAAGTATGACAATGTTGCCAGTGAGAGAAACGACTTGCGCTCGCGTATATCGAGTCTCGAGAATGAATTGTCCGAGACAAAGAAGAGTAGACGGCAGAGCACCGAGGACGTTAAACAAAAAATCTCACGTATTCAATTGGAGAACGAAGCTATGAGGAAGAAGTACGACAGCCTGCTGAAAGACAAGGTCGAGTACAAAGAGCGCATCGCAAAATTGGTGGTCGACGTAGCGGAGAAAAAGAAAACGATAGCGAATCTCGAGAGCATCCTGAACAGATCGGCGGAAAATAAAGACAAGAGAACGGCCGACTTGTTTCTTGAGGAGAGAGTCAAACAGCTCGAGATGGATTTGCAGAATAAAGAGGATAGATTGCAGAAATTGAAGGACTTCGAGAAGATCAAAGAGGAGCGAGATCTCTTGGTAATGAAGCTGAAGAATCAGGCGAAGCAGTTCGAGCAATATGTAAAAAGTCAGAAACAGGTGTCCGTCGAATTGAATTTGTCGCCGAGAAGCTCGACGGATGACGGAGCGGATGTGCGAAAGCTCCGAGAAATTACGATAAGGGAGGTTCGCGAGGAGATGGAGCAAAAAGTCGCCGAGGAACTGCGAGTCATAGAGGAACAGCACCGGGAAAAACAAAAAGGCATTGAAGAGAGATATAAGAGTGCGATACTGGAACTGCAAGTGCGATGCAACGAGAAGACCAAGGAAATTGAATCTATGAGGGAAGCGATGCATGCGGAAAAAGTCAAGCTTCAAGCCTCGATCAAAGCGCAAGAGAAACTGGTGACGAAAATGATCGAGGCGAAAATCGACAGCTTTAATCAAGAACTCATCGCGAGAAATACGAAGATTCAAGAACTGCAGGAACAATTGCGACGGAAGGAGAATGACGCCGAGGAGGACAGAAACTTTATGACACAGGTGATGTCCGAGTGGGCCGAGGAAGTACGCGGTATTAAGGCAAATGAGGAAAAAATGAACGAGGAGATAAAACGATTGAAAGAGGTGGAAAGTTGTTTGGTCAACAAAATAAAATCGCTCAAAGAAAACGAGGAGGAGATGAAGAGCAGTATCGGCGCCCTCAAACAGAGGTACCAATCGGCAAGAATACGTGCGCGCAATTGGAAGGTACGTACAAAGCTGTGGGTTTGCTCGTTAAAGAGGACGTCTTGTTACATTTCCAGTCAAAAGTGAGATTAAGAGAGTATTTCAAATGCTTTCCCATTGGGACAAAAATATGAAAGATATCGACCATTATTTTTCTAGAATTTTATCCGATTGTGTAGCATTCAAAATGTAGAGAGACTTCGTCCTTAAGTCACTGCCAATCTTTCGACGCACTTGAAATAAATTGAATTCCCTTAATTGTAGGAACACGCGGAGAACAAGGATAAATTCTTGTTGAGCGAACGAAAGCGTTTGGAAGAGGATTATGGTACGGCGTTAAAGCAAGTAGGAGAAAAGGTCGAGGCGATAATCAGCAAGCACGAGAAAGAATTTGCAGCAAAGTTAAAAGACATCGAGCGCCGTGACGGTGAGAATAATTATGGGGAACGGTTAAAAAAAATGTGACTTGAAATGGAGTACAAAGGTAAACGTTGAATGATGTATTAATATTATTAATATGCAATATAGCTTTTATATCGTAGGTTCAACTGTAGTTAGAAGAGGCTAGTTATTTTTAATTCAAAGCACTGTATTGTACAACACTTGATTAGACGAAGCTATAAATTCAGGATTCCCAATGCCTTTGCAAAGTCTTATTCTTCAACTAACATCAATATTTCTTCAAAAAAGCTTCCTCTTGAGTCGCTGGTCGGCGGAACTATAGATAGTCCGCTACGTATAAATTGTACATTGAGTGTCGTCGTTAATTTTAATGAAACGGGTGTCGCAGGTGGTATCGTAGTATACATCTTGCAATCTCTATTTAAAATTGTAAATGATAAAGTTGCCAAAGCGAGTGTACCACTTGCTAAACACGCAAAAATGACATAATATTATTTTATTAAGAGTAGATTTAGCTGAAGCCTCCATTCGGCAAATACGTAGATTGGATTATACACATAAAAAAATTATAAGTTCTTGATTGGCAACGAAAAACGCAAGATAATTATTCATATAGCCTCTAGTATTGTAGATGTTCCAGTAGCAACGAGTAGATTTTTAAGATAAGTAAGTAATCCACAAAGCTTGCCAAAATCATAAGAAATTATTGTTTGCTACACTTGATCGATTAATATACCGATATGGGCACAATAGTATTAGAAAACACATGTATCGATTGTGTCACAAAAGGAACCTGACGAAAGTGTAGTGTACAGTATTCAGTATGTAGGTAATGAGCGAGAGGTTCAATTATCCTCGTTGTAAGCGAGAGTCTCTGTTCCTCCAAAGACAAGTTTTTTTTCGACATGACAAATATATTTCTCCACTCAAATCTAAAACTAAGTTAAACTTAGGTATTATCGTTTAAACTGTATAAAGCATATTATTAATGTCTATATACCTTCTATTCTTTGTATAGAGTTTATAGTACAATTCATAGTGCAAGTTTTAAGCAGCCATAATATATTAGAAGCAGAACTGATGAAGTATATTGAGCTTATCCTTCTCAAACCACGAGTGAAGTACTGTTTTATAGTTCAATGCGTCAGTGATTTTTCGTATCATTCGATAATCACGTTCGTTCAGTCGAATGAGAAAACAAAAAGATATACACAGAATGAAACTGTTATATCGCACTAATTATTCTTTTTTTTTGTTGTCAACTTTGTACTTCACTTTGCAGACTGGTCTCGTACTTGACTAAAAAAACGATTTTGAATACCTTAACAATAGTTATTAAAAAAATCATCACTGAATAGAGAGTATTATTAATATTAATTAATTGTGTATTTTTGTATGTAGAATGAATTAATTTATTTTTTGTAATAAAGATTTTATGTCACCTTCGTGAGTGTGTCACTGAGTGATAAATATATTAACGAAAGTACGAGCAGTGGACAGTGCACATATCTGCTTGATATGTAGATACAAATTTTGGCCACCGTCATTCGCTTCGGGTGACTGATCATTCCCAACAGAACATGTTAAATTGATACGTTTTTCGAAATTTCTAAAATTGACCGCCCTCCCGAAACATCTTTTTTTACCCGCCAATTAAGTGTCAGGTGATTGTCAATTGAAACAAATAATAAGCTTCTTTCGGGACTGGGAACGGACTGAAAGGAGCCAAAACTATACAGGGTGTCTCAGAAGTCGTAGAAGAAACTGTTAGGGTTGATAGAGAAAAAAATTCTGAATCGAAAGTTCCTGAGTCAAAAATTTTTTTGGACCATAGAAAATTAGTTATTAATTAAAAACGGTAGCCAATCAGGAGCGCGCTACAAGAGAAAAAGGAATGAGCGGGGGAAGTAGCGGAGACGCGAGAGTGAGAGCGGTCTTGTAGCGCGCTCCTGATTGGCTACCGTTTTTAATTAATAACTAATTTTCTATGGCCCAAAAAAATTTTTGACTCGGGAACTTTCGATTCAGAATTTTTTTCTCTATCAACCCTAACAGTTTCTTCTACGACTTCTGAGACACCCTGTAGAGGCCAAATTCGGGATAATTTGAAACTTCCTAGTTAACAGCCAATCCCAGAAGTGAATTTCGAGTCTATTAGCTTTTTTCACTCGTTCTGAAAAAACCACAACCCAATCTTATTAACGGTGGAAACTCCGTGAAAGTACCCGAAGTATCAATCTCATTAAAAATGTTTTTTTGCTGTTTTTACTGCATTTATTACTCCGTATAAAATTGAGGGTCACAATGCAGAAAAATTTTATGAAACTATAAAATACGGTTTATTGACGGTTATTTTTTGGTGAATTGACGCTTACAAAACATGACCGTAACGGACCATCTCTAGTTCTACTGTTCCGAAGTTTTAGCAGGAAGCCGGTTTAACGCGTCAGCCGGAAGTTGGCTACTCGTCATCACCAAGATGGCGGATTTCAGTGATACGAATTCCCACGAAATGACAGAAAATAATCTTCCAAAGCGGTGTAAAAATCAGTGGGTGAGACTGAATGTCGGTGGAACATACTTCTTAACGGCCAAGACGACTTTAGCCAGAGATACAAACTCATTCTTGTATCGGCTCTGTCAAGAGGATTCCGATCTCAACACGGACAAGGTTAGTTGATACACTATTATTCCCGCGTAGTTTGAAATGTTTTTCGTACGATTGTTACGTTAAACGACGATCGCGTCGGTTTTGTCGCGCGATCGAGCGAAATATCGTGTTCGTATTTCTGTAGCTAGTCGATAAAATTAATCTGTGCTGACGCAACAAACGCCATGGTAACCGATCGTCATTGGAAACCTAACTTTTAGGACGAGACCGGAGCTTATCTGATTGACCGTGATCCCACCTACTTCAGCCCGGTCCTCAACTATCTTCGTCATGGAAAACTCGTCATCAACAAGGATCTTGCGGAGGAGGGCGTCCTCGAGGAGGCAGAGTTTTACAACATCACCGAGCTCATTCGGTTGGTCAACGAAAGAATCATACTCAGGGACACACGACCTCAGAGGGACTCGAAAAAGCACGTCTACAGAGTACTCCAGTGTCACGAGGATGAAGTGACTCAGATGGTCTCTACTATGTCGGACGGATGGAAATTCGAACAGGTAGAACGACCAATTAAATCGTCGCCGATGATACAAGGCATCTCCGCTGATCAGGGAAAACCTGCGAATCCTGGAAAACCGGTGATGACGAAAAGTGATCGGGAAAAATCCGGAGGTCCCGGAAAAACTGACATGCCAAAAAGTGATCGGGAAAAACCCGGAGATTCTGGAAAAGCTGCCTTGTCAAAAAGTGATCGGACGGATAAAATTTTGAGAAATCTATATATATGTTTCTATCACATTCAGGACATTCTCAATCGATTTTGAAAAAATGTTAATAAGTTTGTAGCACATTTATTTAATAAAATCTTTTACTTTACCTCAAGCTTTTGGGCAGGAGTACAGATAACTTGCGGTATGCTGTCTTATCTGTGGACTCATCAATATTGGACCTCCGTACAATTGCTGAAATTATTACAAAATTTTGAGAACATTTATTATGAGAAAAAATCCGGAGAACCCGAAACAACCGCGTTGCTAAAAAGTGATCTGATGGCCGGATTTAATTTGAAAGATTTTATATATTTCTTTTACATTCAAGAAATTCTTGATTCATAAAATGTTCGAAATTTACTGACAAAAGTGTCCCATAAATTTTCTACATAAATGGGGACAAAAATATTTGACTTTACTGCAGATTTATAGATAGGCGTGAAGATAACTTATGGTTTGCTCTCTTATCTTGTAGCTCATCAATATCGGATCTCAGTACAATTACGGTAACGACGACCATGCGGAATTCCTATGTGTGGTGAGCAGAGAGTATGGAGCGAGTCAACTGAGCTGTAAGGAACAGGAGTCCACCGATCGAGTCAAGGTACCCATACCCCATTCGCATCATTCGCACCCTCATCCAAGCCAAAGTAGTCGCGATTAGAGGGGATTGTTTTTGTATTTTGTGTTTATTTGTATCCCTAGTAATTATTGGTGGCCTACAATTTTTTTACATCCTGAATCCCGCGCACGTTAAATTTTACAGTATTTTACAGTATTATGAACTTTTGACTAAAAAAAAAATGGAAACACGTATTTATCGCAAAATATTTTATTATTGTACTTCACGACTATTATAGGGCGCGTCGGTCCGTTCCAATTAGTAACCAAAGTCTTTACTAACAGTTAGTCATTAAAATTATTTCGATTATGATATTGAAGAAGGTTCGACGAGTAGTGTCGCTGACGATCACCCTCGTGGGTTCGTCGCCGAGACATTCGTCGAATCTTCTTCGCACTAACGCGAAAATTAACGATTCAGTGATAAAAATGCATGAGCATGTGTTCTACCTCCGAAGAATTTGTTTGTAACGCGTTTCTACAAAATAATGATGATTATTGTAACGCATGCTACTCATCGAATAAAGAATATACGTCGTCTTAAATGGATTTGGTTAATTTTTGCCCAATTATCCTCGTGCACGAAGTAAAATTTTGCATGCTAGCCTTTTTTTCATTGGTCGACAATTTGTTTTTTTGTGTGATTTTACCAAGGGTGGTGGTTTTTAGATGTATAGAAACAAATAAATACAGTTTTACCGTTTTTTTTTTTTTCTATATCGACTGTAATGATTTATTAGCGGAATGAAAGATTATTGTTAGTGAGTCGAAATCGTTCATGAAATAATTAAACTAAGATGGAGTCATTGGGTTGCATTTTTAGGTACTGCAGCAGAAGGGCTCACGCATGTAATCTCAATTCCTGCCCAATCCCTTCCTCCGCCTCTCCATTCGCTAGACCGACTACGCAGCAACAAGATGAAGACTGTTTTACCTTTCTTTTAATTTAAATTTATTTTTATTTTTATTAATACCTCTATTCAGCAGCTAAATATAATGTTATATTATTCGCGTAAGTCACATGCGAATTCATGTGGTAACGAACAAAGGGGTAAGAACCAACGTGCAACATGTACAACGGTTAAGAGTTGTTAAAAACTAAAAGTATTTATTATACAAGAGCGATTATTGTATACGAGAGACGATAACATGATAAGTGAAAGCGATTGTACGTGCGAGCGCGCTATACGTTTGATCTCTCTCACCATGAACTTAGCATACTCGCGTACGCACAAACAGAAAAAGCTACAGAGTAAAAAAAAAAATTCATTGATGATCTGCCTTATTAACACATTTACAAACGAATCAAAAGAAACATCTCTCTCAATGACCAATACTCATCTCGGACGTAATAAGAATTTGGATGTACGTGAAGCAATTTTTTAAATGACAATAGCATTTACGGAAGGATCAAAAGTCGTCGATGAAAAAATGTCTATACGATTATACCTTTACCGACTACGTTTTTCCGGTTTTGGATAGTTCGTTGTTTTTCTACAAAATTGTATGTAAAGAGTCGGTAAAATCTTGGTGTTTTTTTTTCTTTTTTTCTTAAGCTGTGTCTTTTACACAAAAGGGGGATGTCTAAATTACTCACGTTCGCACTGCCGCTACGAAAAAAAAAGAAAAAAAAAATAACGATGTATAACATTAATAACACGTAGCCCGTTAACTTAAAGTTCGTCTGGTTTGTTGTTTGACTCTGGGGAGCTGCGATGAACAATTTAATTATAAAAAAAAAATAGAATTTAATATAAAAATACATGGTCATTGTACACCCATCGATGCACGTAAAGAAAAGTAATAGTTAATCGTTTAGCTCGACGATGATTTAATCAGGTAGAAAGTTAGATGAGATTAAATGTAATAACGAAAAATGCGCTCTAGATATAAGAAAAATACATCCTACACGACCATTCAATTTTGTTAATTGTTATCGATCGATTGAGGAAACACTGTGTGGAGAGCATAAAATGTATGAAATAAGTTTGTTCCAAGTACTCGTGCTTTAATGTTCGACGTCGCGTACGACTGACATAAAAATATCTCTTGTTTCGTTTCGACAAGAAATCAATAGACATTATTTGTGATAGGGAAATATCGATGCCGTTACGCGTTTCGACTAATCCATGACGGTGATAGGTCGTCGATTGTCAATAGGCCTACGACGACGAGCCCCGGACAATATTTATCGAGTAATGGTCGGCGTTCTAAGTCGAGCGGCAACAAAACACGCGTATTTATTAATGTACGATTAAACGGATAATAATCAAGTGCCGGATGATGCATCCGAAGAACGACGATTATCGTCGGATCACGAGCACATCCTCGCCACAAATGGTCTTTATATCTTCGGAGTCTGAAACAGCATCCGCGATCGGGACAGACGGGCAGGCTCGGATACCTAAAACGTTTAATCAGCATATTCTGATTATCGTTGAAAAAAATATATATATATTGTGAAGCTTCCGCTACTACGAACAACCTGCCCGAAGTTTACATGAGATCTCGTGCAAAAAATCTGGCACACGAAAACAAACGTACTTTACATTTTTGTAGATCGTTTATTTATTAAATCTCGAACTCGGTGTGAAATAATCAAATACAACGTTGTAATAATATATTCACTTTTCCTCACCGATATATAAATATTATACACCTGTATATCGTCGGTCATTTATTGGTCATCCACGAAAAGAGTTTGTACTTTCATAGACAAATTTCTTAAATACTATTTGACTATTCGATTTTCACCGTTTAGAGACGGGACGATTGTTTTGTAATACCTTTTGGAAGAGACCTTTTAATACGAGTAATTAAGAAGTAAGCCGTTGGCAAGATCGAGCGACTAAATTTAGTACGATATTACAAATTATAAATTAAATGGTTTAATTTTCTTTTCCTTTTTTTTCGAGCAGTGGCTTCGACCTCTTTCTATAATCGAAGTATAAAAATGAAATATATACGTGTGTCCGTGCAGATTCTAAAAATGTATAATTAGAGTTCGCGAACCTGGAATGAAATAATTGTAATCAACGTTATTCAAACTCGTCCGGTATATCAGCAACAAATAACCATAGCAAAGAATTTTCATTTATTAATCCCAGTGTTCCACTATGGAATGTTCGGTGTTTTGTCACGAGCTTGTACGACGCTAAAGTCATGAAATAATATTCATCAATGTAACCCTATTTATGGAAAGTCATAGACACACACACCCACATACTCTCTCTCACCATCTCTCTATCTCTTAGCAATGCAAGTGCAATTTTAATATTATTTTACATCAAACTTTCAACTGCAAATCAATTCTGCGATTAGGAATATTATTGGTCCCCAATTGCAGGAGGAAGCTCCTATGATAATAGAACGAATGTTTCATCAGTTGTAATGTAATCTAAATAAAGAATTTATTGTACAACTCGGACGGTCTCAATTGTTATCGCGAATGATCGATGATACTCCGCGTCTATCGAAGGTGGCTTAGATGATAAGTTATGACATGCAGTTATATTGGCTTTGTGCTTTGTGAGCCTTTGAACTGTTAGAAAAAAAAAAAAACAATCGTTAAAATCGGAAAATTTCATGGGGGGTCTACTCGATTACCAAGCAATCCAATTATTCATCAATATGCCCCATTTATGGAAAGTCATGGACACTCTTCCTATCTATCGGCAATCAATATACGTCTCGACAAATTGATCCTGTGACTAGAAGTATTATTGACCCATAATTGCAGGAGGAAGCTTTTATGGTAATAGAACAAATATTTCCACCAGTTTGCAATGTAATCTAAGTAAAGAATTTATTGTACAACTCGGACAGTCTCAATTATTGTTGCAAACGATCAATCTCGGTCAAAGGTCGCTTAAACGATAAGTTAATATATACAGATGTCGATACAAAGTACAAAGCCATTTTGTTCAGGGCATGCTGGCAATTGTTTTTAATGGTTGGTCCAGATATTTAGCCAGCGCTTGGGCTTTTTCTCTGAGGAGACCGAAGCCGACGTTTTCCCTGGCGTACAGACACAGCAGTAGATTTGCAACTTCTGTTATTACCACTTTGCCTTCCTAATGAGAAAATAACAATTAGGAACGAAGAACAATCTTTTGGAGCGAAAAATGTTGTAGGTTCATTCGAGTGATTACCAAGCAATCCATGAGAACAAATTGAAGCTCATCCTCTTTGAAGGCGTTTCTTCCATTCTTTTCATAGGCTGACCAGATATTGCTGGTTATCGCTGCGGTGACCCTCGCGTCTTTGTCGCCATAACCGCTGTACGCCAAGAGACCACCGTCTCGGCTAAGCAATCTGCACAAAAAAATTGTATTTGCTATTGGAACTTTTTGTTTTTTTTTAACATGCGACATAATCTGTCACAACAGTGGAATTCCGATTGCTGCGTACAATGTGTTCTCTACACCGCCAGTGTTCGCCTGACTCAGCACCTGAGTGAGAGCCTTGGGTTTCAACATCTTTCAGTCTTCAATATCTTTTAATCTACGTTTACTCCAAATCCGACATCAGAGAGATAGGCACGATCTTATTGCCAAATTGTCATTCGCTCGTCACTGCTGTCGAGCGTATAACCTGTTCACCACACTGTCACTTCGATTAATCGAATCTTCAAGCCTGTGAAGATAGTGACTGGGGCGGAAATCATTGTTATTATTAATTGTACGATTCCGTTGGCGCCTGCGCCGATCGACGATGCGCTGTTAACGCAGTTGAATTTAACTGCTTCGTTCCCTACCTTTCCATCACGTATTTGTGTATAAGCCATTTATTTTCTAACGCATGCAATAACTTACATAATACGACAAGAAAACTGACTGGAATTAATACCCGAGCACACAAAGCTCCCAAGAATTCGAAGAAGCCCGGTCGATCGAATGGAGGCGTCCTCGCGGTGAGACGCCACCGTACTTCCGGCAAAACGAATACAACGCAAATCATCCGCTCCGGTGTTTCCACTCGCTGCAACGAAGAACCTCACTCAATTGTACACTGTGTGCCGAGTGTTGCTCGTTCGGGAAGCCGCCACCGAAAAAATACATTCTCGTGCACTTCCACGAGATGCAAATATTCATTCAAAAACAGTGCGGAGGCTTGTGGAACTATTTCTTCGATATTGGTAGTGTCAACGAAGTAAACTCCTATAGAAGCGTACGGATATAGGGGGTTTTGTGGCAAAGGAGGTGGGGAACGCAACTGTTGCATTTCCTCCCCTATTTCGTTGCTTCCCCTATCGCGGCCTACTCGCTCCGAAGGCTTGCAGCGACTTCTAAAATATAAAAATGTATGAGTAGAGCGCTGCTGGTGAGTCATGTGTGAGACATGCTTGCGTGACTGAACACACTATTATCGCAAGGAAGCGCGAGAGAAACAGCATGACCGCGTCGGCTGAACCCCCACTTTCAGTCTATTATCGATCGAGTGTGAGAGAGCACGCACGACCATTCCAAGTGGGCACGAGAGAGACGCATGATCACCCCAATTCGTGATTGGTCGTTGGGGCGGAGCTAAACTTACCAACGCAGTCGCGTGCGTCCCTACCTCTCGGTGAGTGCACACAACGAAAAGGAGCAACAGCGCCACCAATCCATTGGGGTGATAACTACGGCCAGATCACCCCAACTTTTTCGCTTCAACTTTCCTATGGGCTGTACGCTTCTATAGAAGTCTATCTTCATTGGTAGTGTTGGAACTCGGAATAATTGGCGTTCGAATATCAATCTGTGATGGGCTGATCGAGCTGGTAATTCGTTCACACCATTGTTAATTTTATCGAAACGTCTGCATCGCTTGTGCACTCGGAGACTCTGTTGTTCCACTTTATTGTAGATTACCGTTATCTATTTGGAATTTACTCCTCGTCACTTATTCTCGGAGAGACCGACTTTCGTTTTACTTTCATAATTTTTATTACATTTTTTCATTATTCTGACTTTGTAATAACAATTACTGTGAGGAAATTTATTATTCATGTAGCCGCCAGGATGCTGGACCAGATGATGTACGAAAAGAGCAACGGCCTGGAGGGGTTGAAACGAGTGGAAGATGACGAGATAGAGGGACTCAACGACAAGTTGCTTGAACTATTGTCCGTAAAAAATGTATCCAGTCCTCCAAGGCCTATTGCGTCAAGAAGGGCAAGGTCCCTGTCTGGCACAAATTCTGACACCAACGGGGACAGTCCGGTCGAGAATGGTACCCTCAAACAGCCGACTATGATGCACTACCAATACGACTATGCGTTCCTTCATCACGGCAGTCCTCTAAACTCAAAAAATCCACCCAACTGGCTGCCTCCTATCGGAGTATTCTGGGACATAGAAAATTGCCAGGTAGGTACTAGAAATTATCTACACGATAATGAGGGTTTGTAAATCTAACAATGGCTCGATACTGTTCGCAAGCAAAAAATGGTTGCTAAATTTGAAAACCTTTTTTCAATTGAATAATCCATGTACGCTTGTGATTTCTGCAAAAAAATATTTGCCAATCTTGTGAATGTTTCCTTTTATTTGTGTAATTCATGCAAATAAGTGTGTTCTGTAGTGCTGTTAGTGTATTTTTAACACTTTACAGGTACCAAAAGGCAGATCGGCTGCAGCTGTAGCTCAAGTTATCAGGGACACGTTTTTCCATGGCTACAGAGAGGCTGAATTTATAGTGGTCTGCGACGTTCAGAAGGAGAACAAGCAAGTTATACAGGAGCTCAATGACGCCCAGGTGAGTTATGAAAGTTAATCTTCACAATTGATCTCAATGACGTATGTTGTAGGCTGATATTTCACCGATTCCTCGTCGCTAGGTGAACCTGATACATGTAGCAGCTACGTACAAGAATGCGGCGGACGAGAAGCTCAAGCAATCTATAAGAAGGTTCGCCGATATCCACGGAAGTCCGGCCTGTATAATAGTCATATCCAGCGACGTTAATTTCGCTGCCGATCTCAGCGATCTTAGGCACCGAAAAAAAATTCACGTTATACTGTTGCACCACGAGAACTCGTCGGACGCGCTGATTCTTTGCGCGAACGAGCATTTCAACTTTACAGAACTCATGGAGAGTCTGCCAGTCAGGACACCGTCAAAGGTAAACACCCAACATTGTTCGTCACCGACATTTTTCGTAAATAAACGCGAACGACAATATATCCTTGATAGAAACAATAAAAATTATATTATGAGAATACGTACTATACACAACGTTCATTTGTTTTGTTTCAATGTCTGTTTCCGGTCGTTCTGTGTTCGTTTTTTTTGTCGAGTAGTGTATCTAGTTTCACGTAGCTTCCGTCTGTCAATCGTGCCTCTATTCTATCATATTGTATCGTCGAAAACCGATTGTGGTTTTTTTTCCCACCGCGAAAAATCGAGGTGCGTTCGTGAATGCAGTTTTGTTCCGGTCGACTAATCGCCGAAATATTCGACATTTGTCCACACGTCTATACAACAGTAACATGCGTTATTATATCCAGTATGCTGTCGGTTCAGGGTTTCGTTTTGACCCGAATATATTCTGATGAGTATTCCTTTGTTATCAAAAGCGGACGAAACTTATCCTGCGGAAAGAATCCGACGTATCGTTGGCAATGAAAAAAAAAACCCACTCGAAGCGTGGAGTCACAATTTTTTTTGTAAAACTGTCGAGAAAATATTGGTATAATGAGCATTTTTTGTGGAGTTAACAAGAAAATAATTGTAGATGTTGAACAACGAGAAATGTTGGCACTTATTTTGGTGTGCACATCCGATTATTTCCGTGGGATAAACCCTGAGCGTAGAGCAGACTGGAATATCTGAACACTCATTTCCGTTGCATACACACGTGGATTCGTCTCGAAAAATTTACCGATTCACCGAGCAACATTAAATAATGCACTCGAAAGAACGCAACTCTAATCTCTCTCCCGACCGTTAAAAAAAATTCCTCTGGTGTCCGGGCTTTGATTTCACACTTGTAATAACCCACGTACCTTTCAGGTTCCCGAGTATTGTGATCTTCTAGTTAGTAATCTTCCCAAGGATAAGGATTTAAACTTTATAAAGCGGCGTCTGAAGCGTCTTTCAGACAATTGCGGAGGACGCGTGATAGGAATAACTCCAAATGTGGCGACAATTCGCTTCAGTTCACAGGACACAGCGGACAGGTAACGATTCTCTCGCGTACAATACTAACTCGAAATACCCGCCACTTCTATATGCTCCAATTCCTCCAATACCACCTTCCAGCTATGAAAGACCCTTGAACCCTGTGAAAAAAAAATCTTCAAGAATACAGCGAAACCAATCGGCCCACCGGGAGTGGGGACGAGCTTATAAATAAGAGACGATTCGAACTACCGACAGCAATGTAACGACTTTAACTTGGCTACGCGACGCGCACGATCTCCCACGAATTATCTCTTATTTAATCAATATATTAATACGAATCGCGTTATTAAGAAAAAAAAAATTATTTCTCCTTGAATACCGTGTCGTAATAAAATTACGATATTTTATTTATTTATTTATCTGAGTGTACAAAAAAAAAAAAACGTGAGAATCGTCCGATTGGTCTAGCCGTCACTCCGTTCCATGCTTCGATCTCAAACTATACACTTCGGTGAGTAACGAATAAAATACCAGAGAATCAATGTAAGCTCGTTTTTAATCTCTTGACTCGATTCGGAGTAACGCGGCCGATTCCCGAGTGATTGAAAAATAATTCGGTCCGCACTGGTCCTCGCGTATATTAGAGGTCACGAACTTCGGAGCTTTCGTCGACCAACGACCTTTCAAACTAACCGTCAACAACGATTATATTTTCTTTTTTTTTTCCATCAGGGCCCAGAAGCGTATGGATGGCGAGAACGTCTATGACAGCAAGATAATCGTCAAATTTCTGAAAGACAAAGAAATTCGCGCCAGCAAGAATCAAGGTGCGTGAATTTGATATTCAAGCATTCCTAAGCCGTTACAGACAGCGATCATTAAATGGCGTCAGAAAATTTTTCGTTCTCGTCTAAATTTCTTCTAACCGATACGTATTTTCGATTTGCAGAGGGAAACTTTGCGATCGAGCAGGTGAGCGAGTCGGTAACAGCGGTAAGCTCGCCGATACAAATGTATAGCGCAAGTGCTTCTATCACTGGTGCTAGAAGCCTCCCGGGCACTCCGCATTATCCCTCGTCGTCGCCGGTCGTCGGAGCGTTCGCCGGCTGGAATGGAGTCCATTGCGCCCCGATCAACGCCCCCCCTGGGTAAGCTCGCTTTTCACGAACAATTGTTTATCAACAGCGTCATGAAAATTTCTTCGCATAGTGACTTCGACTCTTGTCCATCGTTTTTTTAAAAATTCATGTATAATTGAAATGAATTTTATTTCTTAAGTCGCAAGCGATATGCATATTTTTATTTTTTTTATACACGTCCCAACACAAAGTGAAAATTCCTTAAATGTCGTTGAACTTCGGAGAGGTTTTTTTTTATTGGACACCATAAAATTTCTTTGGAATGACGCGAAGCCGAGAGAGAGTCTTTGAGTCGCGAGTCGATTTAACAAAATCCTTGCAGATTCGGACGATGAATTTTTTTGATCTTATCTGACCAAAGATTACTTACTGCGAAGAGTAATGATGCTTTCGATGTGTGCGGTATGCTTATTTTGACGTATCGAAACATTTTTCTAGGATGATTCCACCGCCGCCAATTTTCGTCGGACGTTCCTTCAGCAGCAACGGCGATGTTATATACAACAGATCGTACGGCGAACATCCCCGGGGTCAGTCACCGGTCGTCTGGCAAGTCGCTGGTTCTCAGCAATATGCTCGCTGGGATGAGCAGCAGCAATACAAGATAGAGCGGGGAAAGCCCTTCGGCAAACGCGTTCAAGTTCCGCAGGTTCGGGACAACGGGGCAACAAATGGGGGTTCCCATACGCCGGACGGCATAAGACGCATTCGAGGAGCTCACGGTTCTATGAGCCATCCGCAAGAGTGGAATCTACCGAGGCCACCAACGTACTGCGCTCTGCCGCTTCCGCCCGGATTCGCTGGAAATGGTGATCATTTTCCCGCCACGTCGACTTCGTTCGATCTCGAAGATTTTTTTTTACAACGGCTTCTCGTATATTTCCAGGATTCGGTCAGTCGAATAATTACAAACGCCGCAGTCCGTCGCCCATGTACGTGACGCAAGGCAGAGACATTCAGTGGAACGGTCATCATCCGATGCAAATGCGAAACACGAGAACTCCGTCCCCGTACGAAGGCTCGACGATGCAGATAATTAGTCAGCAGGCGAGCCGCACCTCGCCCTACCAACAGAGCGAACCCGAGAACGAAGAAGTGGAGGTTTGTTCGAATAAATTCTCGAAATTTCTCAATGGTTATCAACGATTTCGAATGCTTGTTGACCATTGTTTTTCGGCTGTTTTTCCGCTTCGTTTAGAATTTCTTCAATCCGATAAACAGTCGCGGTGTCCCTGGAAGGGACAACGGCACATACGCCCCCATCGAACTCCAGGTGACAAACCTCGATCAGAACATGGATCCCAAAGAGATAAAGCGCGTGCTCTCTTCGATATTTATGGAACATGTGATGGTAAGAAATTATTTTTTATTCTCTTTTATCCTCTTTTATTTTGGATAAACAATTATAGAAAATGCAGCACTCATTTCACTAGCGTTTCGTACATTAATACGTTTTCCTCGTGTGCTTCAGGTTCTGCACGTATCCGTTTTTATGCAATCTGATGGTAATTTTGCGGCTAGCGTAAAAGTGCCATCGTTGCCAGAGGCTCAGTACGCGATATCGCAGCTCCACCGTCGCAAGGTCGGCTACAAGAGAATTTTAATCTCGTACGCTCACACCGGCGGGCCTAATCCTCAGCTCGTCAGATCGCAAATCGTCATATTGCTGCAAGAAGTACCCGGTCACAAATTACCGCTCTTCAAGTTCCGCGAGATGTACGAGAGCCGCTTCTTGATATCCATAAGTGTTTCTGAGTTGTACAAAATGAAAGACGTCTGCATAGTCACCGAGGATCCCGACGGTCGGATGGTTTCTTTAAATCCGGATCACAGAAACACGCCGTCACCTTGCCTTAGCAACATGTCGCAGGTACGTCGACGCCGTTACGTCGTCACTCACGGCGGAGGAGCAGAAAAGCGATTTTCAATCATGATGACTATAACATTAAGCCGAGTCTGAGTGTTCGCGGCGGGAGTCGAGCTCGCGTTCCTTTTGCCGTTGAATAACGCTGATCATTCATCGGAGCGATTATTACTTTAGCTGATACAATTCTGCACACATTTTCGCGTATACACTGAAAATGTATTGGGTCTAAGAAATCGCGTTAATTATTTGTTTTAGGAAGGTTACTTGGAACTGCCCTACTGCACGCTCCATACGCAAAAACCCTGGTCAGACAAGGGATGGGCTGAGCAGGAGATGGCTTCGTTACCAAATGTAAAAATTTCGCTCAAAACACTGGGCGCTCGTATACATCGTTTGCTCACCACACACAACGGAGGTTTACCATTACCTAGGTATTTATTGGTTGGAGAGATGAATTGTTTCGGATTTAAATTCCATGTACTCATGGGTTTGAATTCATTTAATTTATAGTCTGCCGAACTGCTACGAAGCGGAGTTCAAACAGCCCTTGGAAGTCGACGAGAATGGCGTGCCTTTGGAACATCTTGTTTCGTGCCTGCAATCCGTGGATTTGAAGCAGGGCATTGGCAGCGTCAAGTACGTCGTATGGATGGGAACGAAAGCTCACGACAACAGTCACGAAGGTGAATATCGCATTCGCATGGGATGCATCGAAAATTGATATTTGATATTAAACAATTGTCGATTACTTCCTGCAGAAAGCAAATGCGTGAGCCCACCATTGGCGAATCAATTGGGACTCTTTAGTAGAGAATTGGTAGATCTATTAAAAACGGCACCACACTGCCAACTATCTTTCAATCGATTCATTCCGGCCTACCATCATCATTTCGGGAGGCAATGCAGAGTAGCGGACTATGGTTTCACAAAGCTGATCGATCTCCTCGAGACGCTTACCCACACCGTCCAGGTGATGGGCGAAGGAAACAAACGCATGGTGACTCTCTCTCATCGCGCTCAAGTCCGACGTTTCACGTCCGATCTCCTTCGCGTCCTCAAGGCGCAAGCCAGCAAACAGATCACCCTCTCGGAGTTTCCGAGCGTCTATGCCCGAGTTATAGGTAAACGAGTTCATAACAATAACGATTTCATGAAGCTATTTATGCAACTATCTCAGAAAATCAGTCGTTCGGTAATACAAAAATTTATATAATAAGCGGGAAGTGGGGGAATACTAAAATCTAAAATTTTCGAAAAAAACGTATAAGATATAATATATGACATAATAAATTAATATGTATAAACTCAAATACAATATAAATGTGAATATAAATATCATTACAGCCAGACCGTGGGACGTCGTTGATTATGGGGTCTGCGAGATCGGCGACATTCTCTGCGACGTATCGGAGAATACCGTAGCGGTGACGAGTTTCAACGGCGACGACAAAATGATCGCGATACCGAAGCGCGAGCAGACTCCCGAGGAGGTCGCCAGGACTAAACAATTTTCCGTGGAGGTCATAGAGTTGTTGCGTCACGCACCGCAGTGCAGCATGCTCTTCAACAAATTCGTACCGTCCTACCATCACCACTTCGGTCATCAGTGCCGGGTCTCGGATTATGGCTTCACTAAGCTCATAGAATTATTCGAGGCGATACCGCACGTCATAAAGATCGACGACGCTAACGATGGCGAGCGTCGGATAAGTCTAACGGAGAAGGAGGGTCTACGTGTGCTGGCCGAACAGATAGGCAAGCTCGTTACGCGTTCCCGCGGTGGACTCGCAGTATCGAATGTCGGGACAGCTTTCCTGCGCCAATTCGGGTACGCCTTGCGTCCGGAGTCCTTTCAGTGCGACAATATTCCGGCACTCCTCAACAAACTCTCCAACGCCGTCAAAGTGATCCAAATGGCGACCGGACCGATCGTAATACTGGTGGACAAGTCGCACCTGCAGCAGCTCGGACTTCAGTGCCGTAGAATACTGATGGACCAGCTGCATCAACGTTTGCCCGTTGAGCAGTTTCAGTCATTCTACAATCGTTACTACGGCAGTCCCTGCGACGTGAACGAGATACAGCAAGATCTCTCGCACGTTGTCAGCTTCTCTGTCGTAGGTGACGAGGAGGTCATCGAGCTCACACCGCTTCAGCACTTCGCTTTAAATCTGTATCGCGTGATGATGCATCACGGTGGCAAAATGAACCTCTCGCAGTTCGAGAGCGCTTACCTGAACGTCATAGGAGCGCCGTGCAAAGCCGCCCAGTACGGTTACCCGACGCTGCAAGCCCTGCTGCAGGCTCTGCCCTGCACGGTCATCATTCAAGACACTCGTCACAAGAAGAAACATCGAATGTTCCTCAACAAGAAACTCGCCGCCGTGGGAATTCCGTTGCCCTCTACGCTTTCTTCTCCTTACAGAGGCAGAGACTCTAGCAACGATTCTCTGAGTAGCGACAAGTCTTCTCGTGTCGACGTCTCCACAGCTTCGCTCACGTCCGAGGAGCGAGACAAGTGGAGGAGCGAGATGGCTTGCCAGAACGTCTGGGGCCAGAAAACGAGCGAGAACGCGTGGCGAAAAAGCGACAGTCACTGGTCGGCGTTGCCAACGACCGCGGACGACGAGGCTCACAAGTGGCCCGCGGACAGCCCGGGCGATTATTTTCTCAAAGCTCTCACGCACACCTCACAGTCCATTCTGCCGAGAGGGCTCCCTTCGACTCCGGCGAAGAACGACTCGACACCGGAGCACGAGACCAGCGGCGATAGTCAGTGGAAATCCTCGGTCTGGGCGACCCCGCCCAGATACAACTACTCGCAAGATTCTCACGTGAACGTCGACGTTCCCCCTTTGACGCTCGATCCATGGAATCAAATGGATCTCGTCGACAGCGCATCGAATTTGCTATCACCCGCTAAGAGCTTGCTACCCGCAGCGCCGAATCCTCTCAATCCGCGCACATCGCCATACTTCACCTCTAAACGTAACTTGGTCATTGCGCCGCACCCATCGGAACTGCCGCTACCGTCGATGAATCTAGCGCCTAAGAGGATCGTGCTTCCGGACGAGCAGGAATCGCCCAAAAGCCACCACGAGAACACCGAGTCGATGAAACTCGCTAATTCGCTGGAGGACGCCAGTCTTACGGATTCCGAAAATTATAGTACGTCGGAGAACGAGACTCTCGAACGGGTCAGCACCACACCAAGCAAGCGACGTAAGTTTTGTCTGTAACGTGATATGTGCATTCATTTTTCCAGATTTTTATACGATTACTAAGTATCTGCATGCATAATTGTTCTGGATTTACATAAGTGTATCACCTGTGATACAGCGTGCTTCATGCAGACAAATGTGAAAACTAACTTTATTTTTATAGTGTTCGCAGGAAAACGTCGTCTGGCTGCACAATTCAATCAACCAATTGATTCATGAACCGCCGCCGATAAGAAGACGATAAGCGTCTAGTCATTATCGCCCATACCGTAGAAGTGTGGATTTCACACAATACCTGAGAACTCAGCGATGGTCCACTAAATGCAACTGTACAAGTATATCGCGCCGCTTTTATACTGGGTGATCCGATTAACGGCGGCTTCACTCACCGCTGATATCACAATAGCATTTTCATAAGACTGTGATAAATGAGAAATGAAAACGATAGGTACAAAGCGTCGAATCACTTTTAAGCGTCAGTATAAGGTATCGGCCGAGGCTCGAGTCGAATGCACTTCGTATGATACTCGGGAAATGTTGGCGTTGAGTTATCGATAGTCATGGTTCAAGCCTACGCTCGGTACGTTGATACTTGCCAAGTTGTTTTTTTTTACATCGGCAACTCAGAGTCCACATATACTTAATGTAAGTATCGTATGTATTCGCATTCACATCACTCTAATGTCGTCATAATCAACCGTATGTGCAAGTCTACTCGGTCTTTTCATTTGTCGACATTCTCGCATACTTAAAAGAAAAAAAAGAACATAGCGTTAGCATCGTAGATCGATATTTCTCATTGGACTGTTTCTCCTTCGTTTGTCGGTGTAACAGCCACTTTTTTTTACAACGCACCGTTATAGTTTCTTTTTACATGAAAAAATATATACAATTGGCGGAGAGAATTTTCTAACATGTAGTTGGCAGTCGACAAAAAGTGATATATCAAGTACTCCACCACCCACTTCCAATGTGAGCATCATCGATACGAGCGATTAAAAAATACTTTTTTTATTCCTAAAAAAAAAACATTTATAATGTTTAGTACGTAGGTAATGTGAATTACGGTATATCCATATATGCATGCTCGAAACTCGGAAGCAAAAAAGAAAACCGGCAAAAATTATTGCGATTTTACGAATGCTTCTCAACAGTCATCGCGCGTGTTTTCTTCTTTTTTTTTGTCAATGGTAAAAAAGAACAAATTTGCTGCATTTATTTTATTGGAAAAAGGACAAACGAATGTGTACGTTATTTGTCAAATCATGTGTCGTCGATTAATGTTGTTTTTTTTTTTTCATAAAATTCGAAGGCGATATAAGATAAGACCATTGTAGCATATAGGATCTATACTCTGTCCGATACGTATATCTATGTGATCTCAAATTTTATTTTATTACTAATTGTGAACGGTATTTTACTAGCGATAAGTAAGCAATGCGCGTTACATTTATTTATTCGTAATACATGCTAATTTGTCGTACGTTTGTATATTCATTGAGTAGCCGTCCGTCGTATTTGAACATTTTCATTTTTGGGCCGACGAAAATGCTGATGTCGCGGTAATCGTCCGAGTCGAAAATCAGGATAGACATATTGAATACCAAGCATTCCACTCTGATACATCAACCTCACCTATTTTGCCTACTAAGAATAAGCCAGCACAATATACAACACATTTTTTCACGAGAATAAACAAATCGTCAATCCCCAGACGAGAATTAATAATTTCGATTCAATAAAGTTGCAAGAGCATTTTATTGAAGAAGGCCCATTCATCATCTTGCCGTGAAGCAGAGCGACCAACACTTTCCGTTATCCTTTACGTTTATCTACAGCGTTAATATTATAGTATTTCTACGAACGACAGAATCTCGCTACTCCTTCATCCCAGAGCCAATGGGTCCGTGCCTTCTTTCCCATACCATACGATGCTTCTGCTTCATGTATACTCGCTTGGACTCTGGATTGGGACCAATATCACCATCTGCCAAAAAAGAAGACAATACTATTGCAGTTTGCATATACGACATACAATTTAGTGCCAGTTACATTGATGAACCTACGCTTGGAGAACCAATTGGCGGCGGCGTCCTCGTAGATGTTTTGGAGTTCCTCGCAGTCGGCTCTGTCGGGTCCTTTCATGACCCTGCAGTCTTCAGCTCGGCTTCTCAAGATCGTCAGAATATGGTTGTCTACAAGTCTGCAAAAAAAAAATACTTCGGTGCAAAGTAGTTTCGAATCGCGTACTCACAAGATTTTTATTGTTTTTTTTTATTACTTGTCTCGCGCGTACTGTTGATCGGCTTCGAATTTACAGCACCAATCGTCGGTGTAGCATTCGTCGATCGTCGGTACGCGACGAAACTTCTGATGATACCAGGGATAATGCTGCTGATTCGGCTCGACGATCTTTTCTGTGATCAGCAAGGGAGTATAAGAATCAAACTATTCTGTCGTCGTTGAACGAGCGATCTATCGGGACGGTGGGGTTAACCCAAAAGTTACGATTAGATAATACCTCGGAAGAAAGTGACAGGTTTGTCTATCATGTTGTACATTGCGAAAACGAAACTCTCTATCACATTTCTCGGTTCAACCATCTTCGCGAACGTTATTACTTCAATGAAAATTATTAACTTTCGGAGTTGGATCGAGGAAAATATGTAAAAATGGCAGTGCTCTGAATAATTGGCGATTCCGGACGATTGGTACACCTGAGAGCTGAGAACAAAAAAAGAATATGTTGGCAGAACTGTACGACCACCATTTTCGAGCTATAAAATAGCGAACTCCCCCACGCTTTCCTCCATTTCCTCCGAGGATCGCGCAATGGTGAGTACCTTTACGACAATTTTTTTATCCGTCCCAATCTCTAGCATCTTCGCGTACTTGCATTCCCCCCTCGTGCTGTAATAACAAGTAAGCATTCCTATGCACCCCGAGATAATTATTTAATGTAACAGTTATCGGTATCCTAAAAATATCAATCTTCAAAAAGAACGCGATCGGAGAGCGAGGTTCCTTGGTGCGCGCGGCATGGCGGCTGCCACGCGGCTTTCCCCGACACTTGATGATGATTTAGATATTAATGTTTATGGTTTAAACTGATTAACCATGAAGATATTATTCTAGGGCGGTCTGAAACATAATTCCCAAATCAATTTCCCGCGTCGAACGATTTACGGATTAATTTTTAACCTCGATTTTTCGACACGACTGCTTTCAGTCTCACCGCAAGTTCAGCGCGCCCCGTCATGGCTCCATGGGGTTCTACCCCAAGAAGAGATCCCAGAGACATCGCGGAAAGGTAAAGGCTTTCCCCAAGGACGATCCAACCAAGCCTGTGCACTTGACGGCGTTTATCGGCTACAAAGCTGGCATGACTCACGTCGTTCGTGAGGCTGATCGTCCTGGATCAAGTAAGTGACTTTTATTTATCTAATCCTGGTTTTGAGGTTACGTTTTTTTTACGACGCTTTTACTTTAGCTGGATAGGCTCACGCTAGTCCGCCTTTAGTAGTGGTTCGCGAGCTGCTTGATCTTGTGCAGTATATTCTTGGCCACAGCGTCGAAGATAAACTTTGCCCCCTACACTGTAGGAGCGAGCGGAGACACGGCATATTCCATAAACTCTTTGTAGCCCATTGGGCAGAGATCACTGAGACAAACCATGCCTGGTACAGTTCATTGGATAATAATTAAAATATTGTGATTCTAAAAAAACAAATGTAAATATTATTTCTTTTATTTTTATTTATATGATTCATGGGTGTTGACTTTTTATATAATTAGTGTTCAATCATAATACAGAACACAATAGGACACTTCGCAATACTACGAATATAAAATTTATCAATGTATTTTTTTTTCTATAATAATTAAGAATTATTCCTGCTCGAAGAATGTTGTGCATGCATTAATTTTTGATCGCTTCAATTTACAGAGATTAACAAGAAGGAGATTGTTGAGGCAGTGACGATTTTGGAAACTCCTCCGATGATAGTCGTCGGAGTCGTTGGTTATATAGAGACTCCTCACGGTCTGCGCGCCCTAACAACTGTCTGGGCTGAGCATCTGTCTGAGGATTGTCGCCGACGCTTCTACAAGAACTGGTAAGAAACGTTGTAATTCACCTGGCCTAGTAGTCTCTGCACGATTCGTAAATTCATCCCTGAAACCCAAGTAGAGTAAAAAAAAAATCCGTTTATTAAATTTAAAAAAAACCTCAGCTCTCCGCTCGAAAGATGAGAGAATAAACTTGGAAATAGCCATGAGGCTTGATGAATTAAGCTCAATTATCGGTGAATCCGAGAATGCGTTCGGTTTCCTCTCGTCCAACGATGAGACCGACGCGTTACAGGCGGACATCGGCGCGAACATACGTTCGCAGAAAGACGGAAATTGCCATTGCTTCTGTGTAGGTACAAGAGTAAGAAGAAGGCTTTCACCAAGGCTTCGAAGAAATGGCAGGACGATCTCGGACGCAAATCGATCGAGAAAGACTTCGCGAAAATCGTCAAGTATTGCAAGGTCGTTCGCATCATTGCCCACACCCAGGTAATTAGACGCTTTCGTCAACGATTTTTTTTTCTCCATAAATTAAAAAATTTTGAATATATTTTTCTGTTGAATTCATAAAAAAAAGAAAAGTGTTTGGAATACCTTGGTCTTAACCGTAACGTTCGTTTCTTAGAAAACTCGGTTCAATTAGTTTGTTCTTGCAGATGAAGCTTTTGGGACAACGTCAAAAGAAGGCCAACATCATGGAAATCCAGCTTAACGGTGGAACCATCGAGCAGAAAGTTCAATGGGTCAGGGACCACTTCGAGAAGCCCATTTCGATCATCAACGTATTTGCTTCCGACGAGATGATCGATGTTATCGGCGTCACTAAGGGAAAGGGATACAAGGGTAATTGGAGAGCAATTTTTTTTACATAGAAAAGAATTAACAGATAGAACTCTCCCTTCTAATGTAGACTATATGATGAAAGCATGTTTGTGCCTTTGCTGATTACTATGAAGATACTATCATGCTGCCTTCCTACTGAAGTCTTCCTAATGACAACGCATTGATCGACGAAAATCTGCGCCTAGTCCGCGAATTAATAGTCGATCTCTTATTCCAGGTGTAACATCGCGTTGGCACACGAAGAAGCTTCCGCGCAAGACTCACAAGGGTCTGAGGAAGGTCGCCTGTATCGGTGCGTGGCATCCGAGCAGAGTTTCCTTCACCGTCGCCCGCGCCGGTCAGAAGGGTTATCACCACAGAACGGAGATGAACAAGAAAATTTACAGGATCGCACAGGGAATTCACACCAAAGGCGGCAAGGTAATTTATTGGAGGATCAATCCCGTTTTCACTTTCTAGCCTCGCGCTTCATCGGTCTTTCATTACACCTTGGAAGTGTCGATTAATATTTGAACATCGAGGCCAGATCAAAACGGCTTGTACATAGTACCCGGTGTAAAAATTATTTTTCTTTCGGGCCTCCAAACCAAGCGACAATTATTTAACGACGGAGACTTTTCTTGTGTTAAATTGAACGATCGACTCACGACGGAAAATTATTGTAATTTCAGATCATCAAGAACAACGCCTCGACGGAATACGACCTCAGCGAGAAGACCATCACGCCCATGGGTGGTTTCCCCCACTACGGTGAAGTAAATAACGACTTCATCATGATCAAGGGATGCTGCATGGGACCCAAGAAGCGTGTCATCACTCTCCGTAAGGTACGCTTGATCGGACCTTTTTTTTTTATAATTGTACGAAATCTTTGTGGTTTCTGTGATGAACAACGAATAGAGCCTAATTATTCTCTATGACAACCACGTGATATTTAATGATAGGACTGAGAACTGTGACGATTGAAAATTAAATATTTTCCGAATATAATTGAAATATGTATTAACGAAATATCATTCGGTTTGTTTGATTCCAGTCGTTACTGGTGCACACCAAGCGTGCCGCGCTCGAAAAGATCAACCTCAAGTTCATCGATACGAGCTCCAAATTCGGTCACGGTCGCTTCCAAACCGCCTCGGACAAGGCTTCCTTTATGGGACAACTCAAGAAGGATCGCATTCGCGAGGAATATATCCAGGCCGCCGCTGCATACGGTACGCCGACCACCGCTACTGCTGCTGCTGCTGCTGCTGCTGCTACTACTGCTGCTGCTCAGTAATTGTGTTTTTACTGTGTAATGACCGAGAAATATACACAAAAAAATTTACAAAATGCGCAGTAAACTGCTGCTTCCCTGATTTAATTTCCAAACACAAGTTTCATTCATGATACATCCTTAGTTGGATTTTGAGCGCAATTGTTAGTCGACATGCGAAAATCCGTAGGCAGGAAATCACGCGTCTTGTTAAGTCTAATGCTGATTCATTTATTTGCATTCGATTAACAATAGGTGATAATGTTTCAACAAAGTTAAGTCACGCAGACACGTTTGAAAAATTTTGTTGATTCACTTCTTGTGCGAAAACTTTATTTTCTGACATTCCGATCGAAAAGTTAAATTTATGACCATGTGAATATCTGCATTTGAAAACTCACTTTACCAACTTGGAGCGCCTAAATTATCGGTTCAAGAGAAACAAGTGTAAGGACTTCTTTGTTCGTTTTTTTTTCTCAACTTTTAAACTAGTTTTTTTCGAATTTAAATTTTGGCATGCCACCACGAGTTAAATAATAAACGAAAGAAAAACATTTTTGGGACTTTCTACTTTCAATCCTACATCAACGTATTATATTGAAAAAATTTTGAACCAGCCAAAATTTTCGAGCAGGTTCTCATGAATTTGATAAATCTTAAATTCATGAAAACCAGCCCAAAAAATTAAACATTATTTGGGCTAGTTTTCATAAATTTTGAATTCATGATAACTAGCCCAGATAATGTTTATGTTTTGAGCTCGTTGTCATACATTTTTAATTCATAAAAACCAGCCCAAAAAACAATTTAAGCATTTTTTTTTTGCTAGTTTTCAAGAATTCAATATTTATTAAATCCATGAAAACTAACTCAATGTTTAATTTTTTGGGCTCGTTTTCATGAATTTTAAATTCATGAGAACCAGCCGGAAAATGTTTAATTTCTTTTCAATATAATACATTGGTGTGGATTTGAAAGTACATAAAAAGGACTAAAAATTCTTTACCTCGTTTATTATTGAACCCGTGGTGGCATGCCAAAATATTGAATTCATCAAAACTAGCTCGAAAAAATGTTAATATTTTTTTTTTGAAAAATGCGTTGGTGTCAAATTGAAAGTAGAAAATAAAAGTTCTAAAGACTTTTTCTCATCGTTTATGATTTGACACGTGGGGGTGTGCCAAAATATTGAATTCGTAAAAACGAGCTCAAAAAGTGAAGAAAAAAAATCCGATAAAATGCGTTGGTAAAGAAACAAAACTTTTTTCGTTACCAACTTTTTCCTCTTAAACCGATAACTTAGGCGCTATAAGTTGCCAAAGTGAATTTTTGCAGATGCAGATATTTTCATGAGCGTGTTAAATTTCCAGTCTGGAAAAATTGCGTTGCTAGGAACATTTCTTATTTATATATCGAATTATCACCGATGGACGACACATATGGATTAAAGAGCAGGAAACAGGTCGATAGATCAAATGTGACACGCCTCAAACGTATTTTGAATTCGTACCTAATGTAGGCAGCGGCAAAAACGGATGAATTAAGGAACGCGACAGCAGGCGCTTCGCGGCACACAGTTCCGCCATTTTGTGATCCGTAAACATAACACCTTCCAACCAACGTACGTTTTGACAATCCTAATTGATTTTAAGATAATCCGCGACTCTTCCGCTGCTTCGGAGAGATCGTTTCGTTCTGCAACGGGACAAGGATTCTCTCGTCACTCTCGGAGCATGCGACAGTCGATCTAACATCCTCATCGAATCTCGCTTTTGACGGATTTACAACGATCTTTCCGAACGTCCCAGCAGTGAGAGTGAGTCACGCGATTCGATTTGTTTTGGTCCTCGGTACGGTTGTCTTTTTTCCGTTGTCGCGTAACGTCACGGAATTCGGTCGCTCGATTTGATCGTCGTCACATATCTTGCGACCTTGAAAGTCAACGTTTCTCGTGCAGTTGACAAAATCAGCACGCAATTCGTTAATCGAGACGGCCAGCGGGACAAGCAAGTTGACAATGCCAAGTGATTAATCTCCCCCTACTCGTCCTCCCTCGCTAGACGCTTCTCTCGTCTCGGTCCCACACATAATGAACGTATAACTTCGAAAAAAAAAAAAAAAAAAACGAGTATGAGACACGACTGAAAATTTTGATACTCGAATTATTACGCTCACAAGGATCCGTGGGGACTTCGTGTGTGGAACAGAGGGACAAAGTGACGAATACGAGAATACAATTTTGCACAGGCTTCGAGATGATGGAAATCGATGTACCGGCGTTCTCCTCGAAGGATGACGAGATCCAGTATTGGATGAACCTCGCCCAGGAAATGTACCAGCGGTACGATTTCAGTAGACCGTCAACCTTCCTCCTTGAATTACTATTGTTCCGACCAACCTGTAATGATTTTGAAAACCAACCGACCAACTGGATCGATAGACTGCTTAAGTTGGGATAAATTTTTAGAAAAATCAAATAAATTCCAAGCCGAGATTGAACGGCTGGTTGGTCTGTAAGGGTTTCTGCTGGAATACCTGAGTGCACCTAATTTTTGAAAAATTCACATTACAGGAAGGATGACGTTGAAAGGGAATTGGAGGAGTTTCAGGAGAACTCGCAAATGTTGGAGAAAGAGCTGGAGAATTCTCTGGAGCAAACAGAGAAGGCCAACCGAGAGTTGAGACAAAAAAATTCTAGATTATCTGCGGAGGTGGATCAGCTGAGATCCAGACTGGATCAACAATCGTCGGACTGTGCGCTTTTTCAAAGCAGAGCACAGGAGCTAGAATCGCAGCACGAACGGCTCGTCAAGTACATCAGAGAGCTGGAGCAGAAGAATGACGATTTGGAGAGAGCTCAAAGGTACAAATGTGGTCTGAATATAATATTCCTCTTTCGTCGCGCCACAAGCAGTCCTTACTTTGTGAATACCTTTCCAGAATAAACATAGCGACGGAGGAGGAGATAGAGGCTAAATTCAATTCGGCAATTGAAAAAAATGCCTTACTGGAATCGGAACTCGACGAAAAAGAGGGCTTAAAGATGATTGTGCAGCGATTAATGGATGAAATCCGAGGTGAACATATTATTTATTTATTCATTAATAATTTCAGAAATAATTTTTTAGACGTACACAGACTCGTGGAGATAATCTGAAGAACACCCGAGTATATTCCAGAGAAACCCGCGATGTCGGAGGAATAAAAGTTTTTTTTATTGGATTGCAGACCTGAAACAAGAGATCAACGTTTTGGAGCGAAATCATCCGGACAACGATAAGTCCGCGGCCGATCGGGTGCGCAGCCTCGTCGACAGCAACAAGCTTCAGGTCGAGCTGGAGACGCACTCATCGCCGGCGATAAGTCCACTGCCGCAGAGCATACCACCGACCGTTCATCCGCCTTCTCAGCCGCTCAAAAGTAAGATGTACAGTGCACTACGCAAAACAAGGATTATATTTTCATTTACTAAGCGAAGACACTACTTCTCTCGAGCGCCCAAGTGAATGGGGTCTTTTCACAGAAACTGAGAACCTGAGAACTCTCGAAGATTTCATTCGCTACGTTTACAAAAAAGCGCTTACCCCCTTTTCATAACGCATAGCGTTCGAATTCGTTGACGACATCCATGCATGTAGCAAAGAAAACCACTTACTCGTATCGCGACTCACACTTTGGTTCTTTTCTCCGCACTAAAATATATAATCTTATCGTTTGTAATTATTCATCTAGATAATCTTTTTTTTGTAATGAAATAAAAATACATATTATTTTTAAAAATATCTGTTTCATTTCAGTAATTTGCATGAGATGCTTTGGGTAACGTTCAGCATGTATGTAACATTTATTCGGGGTAGACTGAAATTACATAGTGTAATTATTTATTTATTTATTCGTTTATTTTTGTATGAAACCCATCGACTTAACCTGTTCCACACCTGATAGTTAATAAGCTTGTTATTCCTATTTGCCAATTAGTTGGAAACGGCGTTGTAGGGGGCGTGATCGGCAACAACAATAACAACAACAACATGAACGTGCCACTCACGCCTTCGACCAGGATACTAGCGATGAACATGATCGGGGATTTAATGAGAAAAGTTGGGGTGAGTAAAGTGCCAAGTCGTGCGTTAAATTATTAACGCACGATCGGTTTCTCTCTATCGTTAAACTTATTAAAAAGTTTTCGGAGCTTTCTTTTTTTAAGCACGAGCACTGTAAATTCCGGAGTCTGTTCTAGTTTTAATCAAATTATTTTTGTCCTTTGTATTATTATCGTGTTATCCAAACCCCCCACGTGCTTTTTCCACAACCCTGAAGATATCTGCAAACATTACATTTCATCTTTAGCGACTTTTCGACAATGCTCTTCCCATAGTAGAAAAAAAATTGTTCTTTGGTTGAATTTTATTCTTCGAGTGAACTTCTCCGAGCGAAGTTTATCCGATGCAAAACACAATCGTTATAGCTTGATGAAATTTTATCTCGTGCAGATATCTTCGTGATGATCTTTTCCCCCAATGTTGCTCACCGATTCCCTTAGAGCCAGAGTTTCACGCATTTTTCGAGTATTACGTAGTCGGTGTTTTGGTAGATCGACAGGTGGGTCTGCATGGACTGTAGAAGAGTCAAGTGCTCTTGTCCCGGTGGACAAAAAAACGATACGACGCCGTACTCCGGTGAATCACCCTCGGTTCAATGTATTAGCCAACAACCCAAGCTGTTCAAGTGTTGATAGAGTCTCCAACCCCAGGCATCCTTCTCGTTGATCCGTTCGAGCCTTTCGCCTCTTTAATACACAGGTTTTATTTATGGTTTTTCTTGTGTTCGCTTGCCCGCTTCCAGCTTGAATCATGCACGTGCATTTCTACGCGTACAAGCTTTTGTGATCGTTAAACCTCAGCTCTTTATTTTTATTTTTTTGCCTACTACCGCATGCCACGGATTGTCGCGCTGCCCAGTCCCTCGATACAGAACAGGTCATTTATTAATAATTTTTATTGTGATTTTTTTCGCAACGCAGGCCCTGGAGAATAAGCTGAACGCCCGCCGCAACGCATCGCGAGAAGAACAAGCCGTACGGGATCTGTACAGGTAACGCAACTTCAATGTGTAGGATTTGTCTCTTTCGTTGTACGTTGCGTTGTTTTTCGTTTCGCACAAACTCTGAGGATAATCGTGTGTTTGCGATTCTCGAAGGAAAACGAAAATAATAATTCACCGGCGGCGAGCGGAAGTTAATTGACACGGAAACCGAGAATCGCACGTCACACGCTATCGCCCGATACTCCGTACTTACTTTATAAACACGCCGGTTGTGCTTCCGCATATCGTGATAATAAGTTTTCCTCATTTAACGAATTCACTTTTGGTCTTCCACCTTCGTGTATTCATCGGGAGATCGGCGCGATACTCTTACAACTGCAGTGACTCGGTCGTTACGATTCAATTTAATGTTGCAATCGCCACTACGACTTTTTTTTTTCTTTTTTTCTTTTTTTTTACTTAGCACCGGTCACACGGTGCTGACTTTTTCGTCCGCTTATAAAAAGTAGTGAAGAGCAGGAAAATTTAATTTGTAGGAGTATACGAGCGCCACTTCGTTAGATACAATTTCTAATTTATTGTAACACGTAGAAAAATTTGTGTCATTTTTTTTAATTCTCGTACCGTAACACTAGTTTTTAGAAGAAGATACTTTTATTATCGATAATTTGAGTATTCTCAAAAAAAAAAAAAACAAAAAAACATGGACCAGTTCGAAGTTAATAATATTTTTGTACATAGTCGAATAACACGAAGCGTAATTTAGTAATATTAATTATATAATCGATCTTCAACGATAAATTAATTGGTCCACTCGTTGTATCGCGTTTTAAAAAACAAAGTACAAACTCTTTGATACACATATTTTTTATGGAGCATGCAGTTATCAAATCTTCGACGATCGCTGTACCGTAGATTACTGCGTAGATCTGTTTCTTTTTTTTTTTGTGTCTGTTCGATTTGTAGCGCAAATCATAGAATGGTTCCGTTTAAGTGTTTACACCGATCTTGCTCGTAACGAGAAGTTGTTGACTCTGTTCGACTAGGACTAGAAGACAGGTGCGAGGTCTCGCCACCGGCAACAACAACCACAATCGATTGTAATTGCGTCGTTTCCTCTCCCCCACCGTGGATGATAAATCTCTGATATAAAAAATCTGCATGGACGGCGTTTTACCAATTATCTCTCGTCAAATATTATTATCGTCAACGTGTGTAGTAAATGGAAACGCGCAAGCTTGTCGAAGCTCGGCGGGACGGTTCGATGCAGCAAGACTTTTGTAAATATATATAATTGTCTAACGATATTAAGTGAACATACGATTATGTAAAATAAATTGTCTTCGCGTCTCTAACTGTAGCAGCTTTGTAGATATATACACATTGTCAGAATCTTTCGTCGAGAGAGAACAGGGCGAGACTCACGTTCGAGTAGCCTCTTTCATCTGAAAAAAACGCAGATGAGGTATTTTATTACTGCGATGTAAACTGAGACTCCAGCAATTGTAATCGATTATTAAGAAAAAAAAAAAAAAGAAAAAAAACAATAATTTCGCGTCGGTCTAAGATTAATAGTTGATTGGTAAACTTTCGAAACTGTGCAATCGCTCACGCATCTGGTATCGGTGCATTGATTATTCAATGAAACAAAAAAAAATCATAGTGATTCGCGATAATTTTATATCCGATATATCTTCGGCTAGAACAACGATTGATTTCATAACACTTTTGCAGCCATTGCATTATTGTTTTTTTTGCTCATTCCTTAAATAAACATGTGGTACAGTAATTGATCTTGTTTCGATTAATTGTCCTTAAACATCGACCTCTTTCCTCTAAACTTTATCTGCGCAGAGTGTTATTGAGTCGATGAAACTAACGCAGATATCCTTAGAATTAGTCATTGTTATTTATAAAACATTTTCTACGCAATAGATAATTAATACTTGTCATCCGGTTGACGTCATGTCAAACTAAACAAACCTATCGTTTCTCGATAATTCTATATTCGGTATGTCGCGGTTATACCAGTGAATAATTCCATAATTCCATAATTCCATGAACATTTTGTAGCCACGTATTGTTTTTTTTTTTTGCTCATTCCTTAAATAAAGATTTGGTATAGATTAATTCATTTGTTTCGAATCATTGTTTCTACTCACCTATCTTCCTCATTTTTACTCGATGCATGCAAAGTGACATTCAGATAAACAAACTAACGCAGATATTCTGAGAATTTTGTCATTTTTATTTATGAAATTTTCACCACACAATAGATGATTGATAAAATTAATCAGATTTACGTAATTTAAATTAAAAAATAACGATTTGTTTCATGATAATTTTGCAACACGGCTTCATTGTTTTTTGTTTACGCCTGAAATAAAACATGTGGCACGGTCATTGATTTTGTTTCGAATTATTGTCCCCCTCACGAATCATTCCTCCTCATCCCTCCATGTACGCAAGGTCGTAGTGAGTCAACTAATTCCGGTATCGTCAGAATTTGTCATTTTTATTTACGAAACTTTCTCCACACAAAAGATAATGAATACTTGCCATCCGATTTACGTCATTTCGTTACAACCAAAGATCCAACCTGACACAGGCCTATCCTTACTGGATTACTATAGAAAAATTCGCTCTTACTTTCTAATGCACAATTTCTATGGTGCGTAAGATTATAAGTATGAACATGATGATGCTAAGATGATTACGACGTTGATGATAGTTAATGGAGAATAAGGAAAAAAAAAAATAGAACAGTCGTAAAGACTGTCAGTGCCAATTATTGAGAAGAAAATAATAAGCAGCTGCCATTGTCAATTTCAATGAGAAAAAAGAAACAAATTGTCAAGTTAATATGCCCCCGTCGAGGATCGATAAATCCTTTAGTGAGACTAAACAAAATTGCTCTTACATGTTTGTGCAATAAGAGATTTGTGAAATGAGAAAAAAATAAAACATATTCACAATGTTCCACTACCGACAATGAAGCTACGCGCCCCAAGTTCGAGGGTCGTTAAAAACAATGCTTACAATGAACCGGAATGAACGTGATTCATCCATATCGTGAAGTATTATTACTATGGATATTTTATAATTAATAATAGTAAACGGTAATGTATGATGGTTAGAGATATGATCCGCTTAAGCGCGCTCTCCGCGGATTCGCCGGGCAAGCTGAATGTCTTTCGGCATGATGGTTACGCGCTTAGCGTGAATAGCGCACAAGTTGGTGTCCTCGAAGAGACCGACGAGATAAGCTTCGGAGGCTTCCTGGAGAGCTCCGATGGCGGCGCTCTGGAAACGGAGATCGGTCTTGAAATCCTGAGCGATTTCACGAACGAGACGCTGGAACGGCAACTTCCTTATCAGCAACTCGGTACTCTTCTGGTATCTTCTGATCTCACGAAGAGCTACGGTACCAGGCCTGCAACGAGCAATGAGAATTTATTATTCGTTCAAAGTGTTTTACATCACGCGTATGAGGTTCTGATACAATTTAAAAAATTTATTTGGAAGAACAAGGCCGGGTTTTTTTTGCACGCAGTGAAGAATAAATGAACTTTTTTCTTAATAATCCAGTGATCAGATAGAAAATTTTATAAAACTGAAAGATATCTTTAAATGTTAACTCAATGGGACAAATAAATTTTGAAAACCGCGGTCCAATGTTAACTGTTAATAAATATTTTTCAATAAAAAAAAAACTCAAACTTTATAAAACTTCGTAATAACATTGTATAAAAACCCGACTTATTCTTCTACCGAACGTGTTAAAGAAATGTTGAAAATCAATCAGTTTCTCGCATCATATCATTGCCCCTCAACAGGGACTTAATGAAGCATTAACAACAGAAAAAAGATGGACGTTTCGCTCGCCTATAACGATGGGGCTTCTTGACACCGCCAGTGGAAGGCGCGCTCTTACGAGCCGCCTTGGTAGCGAGCTGCTTCCTCGGAGCCTTTCCTCCCGTCGATTTACGAGCCGTTTGCTTGGTACGTGCCATTGTTCAATCTGCAACGACGTAAACTTATATTAATGTCATTTCATCGCACGCATCAATAACGCCGCCTTTACAAAGATTGGGCGAAAAATAAAAAAAATAAACAAAGGAACAAAAATAGGGGAGAGACGCAAGTTATTTCGCCACAGCGAGCAATTGAATCCGCACGCGATAATTAGAGTGAAACGTTACTAGCGGCGAGTGGAGAGTGACTGGACGACGGAGTGGGGGGGCCGAGATTTCATTGGCTGAACGAGAAGCGGAGGGGGAAGTGCAGCGGAACCGTGCAACGGGGAATCGGTCGAGTTGCGCAATGGAACAAACTCGCGTTCGTCCTGTCTACCTGAGACAGAGAACAAACAAAAACTCCAAAAACGATAGCGATTTTTCCATCGACTCGACGAGAATTCCGAGCGCCGATCGGTTCGCCACGCCGATCCAGCGATAGAACGCGTTATTTTTTATCGTAAACTATGACACCTCCGATCTTTATCACGTGTCCCCATCGGGTGGGAAATGAGAGTCGCGAAGCGCGGTCAGCCGTGATCCGGGCGGACAGACGATTCCCTCCAAACGACAATTACAAAATGGTGGCAGCAGAAACACACAGGACGGGTCCGCGAAAGCGACGGGGAATTTTTCACGTTTTTACGCACGAACCGAATCGTCGGACGGTCATCGATGGACTCGAATCGCTCCTCGACACGAGACGAACACGATGGGACAATATTTTGTTTCGGCACTCACCTCTGACGCGCGCAAAATTTCACGAATATAATCGAGATAGGTACTACGAACTCCTTGTACTTCGATGGCAGTGGACGCTCTTCTGAGAGAGCAGTCGAGTCTTCCTTGTCCCTACCCCCTACGAATTGAATCGAGAGGAGCAGCGTAAGCCCGCGGGAGCTTTCGACCAATCGCGTCTCGACTATCTGCCTCTGTCGTGAGACGGCAGAGACCATTGGCTCTTTACACTAACCGCTAAGTACAACATCTAGCACTTACACTCGTGCGTGCGCACGCACACACCCTCGTGCGCTTCCCACGGACAAGAGCTTAACGTGCACTTGTCATTTTTATACCAAAACGTTGTACTACCCAATTCCAAGATGATAGTCGACCGTATCGCGAATAACGCCAACGGGACTAGCCTCGCTGTTCTCGGAAAAATATTGCTCTCGAACACAACGATCCCGATTCAGCTTCATCCGAAGATATCAAATGAAATGCCGATTACCTTTCCAGGATTGTTCTAGAGTTATAACGCGTCGTAACGATAAAAGTAGGTGACACGAATATCTCCTCGCTCATCGTCTCTGCTCTCTCCCGAGGTTGTGGTAAAAAATATCCGACGCGTAAAATCCACATTGTTCGTTGTTATTATTATTATTGTTTCAAGAGGTTTTATGCCTCCGTAAAATTGCAAATGGCGGAAATGACCATTGAATATTCGATCGACATCCTTTCGAGGAACCCGCGGCTCCTCAAGATCATGACTCATGCATATTTATTGTTTTCCATGATCTCTGGCTCAGGCACGACGATTTCATGTCGGAACAAACGTAACGCGAGAGGTTAGAACGACGCCATTTGCCGATTAAGGCCAGACTCGCTCACTAGGGCAAGATTCGTATGCAGATAAAGATAACGATAGCGGTTACTTGGAATCAATGGGTCGGGTTTTTCTTTTGTTGTGTACTCTATCTATTTGAAGTGTGTTGTACAGGGTACATAAAGTTACATATCAATTATGTAGGCGTTAAAAATTACAGACGTTTATCTAGCGTATCGGGAAACTTGATGAATAGGTTGATATTTCTTTCTTTGTCATCATCGCTCAACATTTTCTCCTGGAACATAATCTCGTGTAATCGTGTTCCCAACATCGATCGAACATGATCCACTGAGATTCCGATGCTATTTGTCGATTAATGCGAGACTTTTTCAGCAAGACGAGATTTAATCATAACTAGATTGGTTACTGAAATCAAACAATGAGTCCCGATTTTTTGTTATGTACTTGTTGATATATTTGAAGTGTCTTCTACGCAGTACACAATTTTACATATTGAGTGGGCATTAAAAATTACAGAGCTTCATCTCTCGTATCGGGAAAGTCGACAGGTTAATTTTTGTTTTGTTTTGCGGCGTCATCATCGCTGAACGATATAAAATATTTTTTTGTCATCAAACAGAATCTTATACACCTGGGAACGTCGGTTAAAAGTGAGCCACTAAGATTGCACACGAATTAAGGTGGAGTTTTTACTGTTAATTGGAATGGATTTACGATTGCCTTCCAGAACGTAAAAATGACGATTAACGGCCAGGATTAAATATGATATCATCTTTGTTTTTTCTCTGCACTTTCAAGACAAATGATTCACAAATTATTTTTGAAACACTTGGAAACAAGTAAAAACCGAGGCATTTAAGCGACCACAGTTCAGGCTATTGGATAAACTTGAAAATTGAAATGCAGTTAAGTTATTTATCTTAAACAACTAATCTAACTTCTAAATAATATTAAGTATACTCTATTTGTACATAAGAATCAATTTCGAACGGGCCGATCGTTTTTCATTCGAAAACGATTCTTCAATGCCAACAGAGAGACTCGATCTCGCGGAAAGAACGATCCCGATCTGACGATGCCGACTCTCGGTCTTACGTTGAGATTCTGTTGAGACAACGGCCATTGGTCGGAGCCGATTTTAACGTTGCAATTGTTAAAACAGAGGAGAGAGCTTCGCGTCGTTCCGAGCGGTGAGCAAGAGACATGCCAAATAATAATGGGCATCAAGAGTGCTCGATCTTTTTTTGTTTGTTTTTCTTTTTTCGTTTCGTTTAACGGTTAATCGAATGTGCCGGTTGAGTGCATTGGCAGTGATAACTATTTCATAAATCCTTCGTATACAGAGAACGCAAACGAAATTCTGTAATATTTGAGAGGATAATGTTTTCAAACACGAGACAAGGGTGAATAAATGGATATATCGATGTCGTTCTTGTTTCGTGGCCGTTTAAGCTCGCTCGCCGCGGATTCGTCGCGCCAACTGAATGTCCTTCGGCATGATGGTGACACGTTTTGCATGGATCGCGCACAAGTTGGTGTCCTCGAAAAGTCCGACGAGGTAGGCTTCGGAGGCTTCCTGGAGGGCTCCGATGGCTGCGCTTTGAAAGCGAAGGTCGGTCTTGAAGTCCTGCGCAATTTCACGAACGAGACGCTGGAACGGCAACTTCCTTATCAGCAACTCGGTACTCTTCTGGTATCTTCTGATTTCTCTGAGAGCTACGGTACCCGGCCTGCAAATTTAAACAAATGTTGAATATCAGGTATTAAATTTATTTGTTTAACAATTCTCAGATATTTATAATAAGCAGGTATTTACCTGTAACGATGGGGTTTCTTGACACCACCCGTTGATGGAGCGCTCTTACGAGCTGCCTTCGTGGCCAACTGCTTCCTCGGAGCTTTTCCTCCGGTGGACTTACGGGCTGTCTGCTTTGTACGAGCCATTTCTATAGATAAACGAGAAAAATATATATATAAGTCGCGTAATTAACTCACGATTGCACGATTTTTTGGAAATTCGCAGTCACGAAAAAGTGTTTATATTCGCGATTTGGTTTTTGGAAGAGAAGAAAAGTGTGTCGCGAAACGTGCGGAAATTTCCCTCCAAAAGCGAGTAAATGCCTAAAATGGCGGATGGCGTACATATATTTTTCATTGCGTGGGAGACGCTACCGGAGACTTTTAGATATTTCTGTCTGTTAGACGTTAAACTGTGGTCTGCAATTGCGTGAAAATATTCGGGGAGTGAACGACGAAAGAATTGTGATAGTTTTAGCGCGAAGTATCGTTATTTTTGTTACCTGTTTGTGATTGTTTTTCCGGACGATTGTTACACTGATAGAAAACACTCGGAGTACCGACTTGCGACTGATGTATGAATGTGAGACTGGCTGGTCGCTGTGGTGGGAGGAGAGTTATACCGGATGGCGGCAAAAGTAATGGCGCGCACACCTCGCACGAGAGCTCCTCTCTGATTGGTCGCTCCTCGGTCGTCACGTATCTAACGCGACATACGATTAGTTCATCGATCGATGAAGTATCCGAGCGCTTTTCACATTGTCCGAAACTTTTCCCGTCCTCTCAATCTCGAGCACGACGCTCATCGACTGTCTATCCCGATGGAGGCGATATATCGAGCTCGGAACTATTCCCGGCGCATTATTCATCGTTTTTTTTGTCTACTTTCACCGTAGAAGACTTACCGCGACGCTGCAGTTTCGTGCGCAGAATCGCAACGTTCAGACATCCACGCGGGACGCGAAGAATGTATTTGTTTATTTTATTCTCGAGTCGTTATAATTAATCGATTGACATTTAAGTACATATTCTAGCTTATCAGCATGAAAAGTAATGAGTAAAATCGGTTTGAATTGTGCAATGTCATGTAAGATAATTTAAGATAGTTATTCTATACGGTAATGTAAGATCTTCTTTAAGCTTCCAGTAAGTGAGAAATTAAAAAGCATAAATGTCAAAGGTAATGGCGCGACGATCTCGCACGAGAACTCCACTTTGATTGGTCGGTCCTCGGTTGTCGCGTATATAACGCGTTATACGATTGGTTCATAGATTTATCTATTCAAGCTTTTCACGTTATCCGAAGGTTTTCCTTTTCTCTCGTCCATTCTGTATGGCAAGCTCGAAACTACTCGCAGCGCTTTATTCCTGTCTTCATTCTTCTATTCTTCCTGTAGAAACCGTAATGTTGCACTGTAGTTTTCTGCGCATAATCGCAGCTCTCGGACACCCCCGCGCCCGACCCAATAAACGAATAAACTTGTTTCTTTATTTTATTTTGAATTCGTTATAATTTATTGATTGACAATATCTATAATACATTTTCTAGTTTATTAGCATGAGAAGCAATAATGAAAATTCGTTCTACGAATCATGTCATATAAGATAATTATTATCATTATCAATTTGTTTAAACTTTCAGTCGTCGAGAAAATATTAAAACGAATAAATGGCTTGTTGGTTCAGCGACCACCATCGGCTACTACTTCAATACGTGTACATTACTATACGAGCTTATCTTTCTTCTGTATTGCCAAAAATACGGGTTGCCAACGATTTTATGTTTTTTTTTTTTTTTAATCATCTTCCACACATTAATCGGTGCTTCTCTCTTCATATTATTATTCAATTTGTACTGACATTCATTAGAATTTTCTACAGTCGTTCCCTTTAATAAAACAAAAAATATATGATAATAATAATAAAGACATGTTGCTGCAACCTGGTATAGTCTTAGTTCTTAACGCACGACCTTACAAATGTTTGTACCCAAATTAGAGATAAGGTCACTCATAAAGCATTATTCATTGTAATTAAAGGTTCCGTTCAATAATTCAAAACAAATGCGTCGACGAGACAATAAACTGATCGGACAATTTTCACCTCGATTATTTATACCGCAAGGACAAATTTTCAAAACGTACAAAACTCGAACAATACCATAGTCATGATATGATTTATGAATTCATTATAGGTGTACAAGAGTGTAGAAGTAAACCACAACCAGAACGACAAATCACCCTGGAACGCTATTTTTTTTTTCTCTCAAATCGAAATTTAAAAAAAAATTTGTTACAGACTATTATCATTAGTATTGCGCAATAGCTAGACTATCCTCGTACACATTATTGTATCATTTCGGAGGATGGTTGCAAACAGTGGAATTGTACATTGTTCAGTGAACTTTGACAAAAAAAAAAAAAAAACAACTCCAATCGAGTTTCACATCGTTCGTAGAATTTTCCTTTACAATTTATTTACCGTGGATTGTGAACGATCGTTGCAGCAACTCGATAACGCGTAAATAAAAAATACAAAATAAAAAAAATTAGCCACTGTCGCTACAACCAACCCGTATGGTTCAGGATCCTTTTGTACGAACGAGGGCTCGTAACTGTGCTTTCCCACCCGCGCAAACGTTAATTATACGTAAAATTTGATTTTATCCCATAACTCAAAGGCTAGCCCTGCCAAATTTACAGAGTACACACATTTTTTTTTCCTTCTCTTATTTTTCACGCACCTCGAACGTACAACAAGGATCTACAGTAATTAAATATCCTTTTACAATATATAGCACATTGCTCTCAACACCACAAGCTAATAGTATAACGGATATAGTATTTTTTTTTTGTTACTTTTTATTAATTTTCCTTCATTAATCTATATGCCAAATAAGTCAACTTCATCGTCCGCTCGCGTCGAAGGGTCACGGCTAAGATCTCAAAGCTTAACCGATTAGGTTATAAATAATTGTCTTTTAATTCTTTGTTTAATCAAAAAAATTTACCCTCTCTCACTCTACGGTGGGCGCTTTAGGCTATAACAGACCCGTTCGTCTCATTATCGTCATCGCAATCGGCATTCATCATTATTGTTCCGGAAGACGGTTTTGTCGATATCGTAAAAATAGTTGTCATGGGTGGTTTTTTTTTCTTTTTTTTTCTTTTCTTTTTCTATTGAACCCTGCACTCTCGCAATTATTTGTCTCTGGCTCTCCACTCCAGCGTCGATCCTCGGACGTGTCGAGGAGGCGATGAAAAAATTGTATTAAAAAGGGGTTTCTCGAGTAAAAAAATTATTTGTTAGACTGAGCGGCTTGATTCGCCGGCTCCTCGAGACATGCAGAGTCTCAATAGAAGCCTGAAAAACAATCTGACGGAACTCTCTATATTTTCTTTTTCCTTTATCTTCCCCCCTTGGCGTGCACAGAACATCGTTACTTTTGATAATCGATTGAAAGGGACCGTATACAATTTTTATATCTCTCACTTTGATCAACGCGTTTAGGGTCTATTTTTTTTTATCGTCGTTGAATTAAGCCAGACTCAATGATGAGCAACTACATTCACAGAGTAACAACTGTACAAAAGATCTGTTTCGTCCTACATCCACGACCACGAGGTCCGCGATATTCTCGTCGAAGCTACTGTTCTTATCAACGAATTGGTTATTATACGGACAGGAGATTCGTAACACATCGAGAGGTTCCAAAATTCGAATAGGACTTTCTTGGCGTGGATTTTGTAATTTCTACATTTTTTAAAAAATATTTTTAAAAAAGTTTCATAAACTCTTGTCGTACAGAGGGTCAAAGTGCGTTCGGTAATTCGCCTCGTTTGGCACATGCCGCGGTACTATTGGTCCGTTCACAGTTCCCGTTGTGCAGCGGGACAAAAAGCACGGCTTATCGCACGGACAATATTTGATCAGATCGCTTTGTAATTAGAGTCTCGCTTGCGGTGCTGTTATCGTGCGATTATCGACGTGCCAAATCGCGGTCGCAGTCTTAGTCGCAAACAAGATTTTTCGCTATCTAAGAATTTTTTTATTTTTCCGTCTCCCAAGGTATTCTCTGTGAACGCATATTGATACTCGAAGTAACAATTTTTCATAGTCCATATATTTAAAAAAGTCGGATTGATTGGAGATAATATGAATTTCTTTCCCCTCATTTATACAGAGTATCTTCTGCTATCGATTCTTATACAAATGTTCGGTATTATTTTGTTTTTTTTTAATCATTATTTTTTCCCCCGATGTTATATAATACTATTCCTTCTTCGCATAATCTATTCATCGTACAATAGCCTAGTGATTATGTGTAAGATCATTTGCACGGTATGCGCGAAAGATTCTTCGACTAACTGCGCGCTCTCTCCAACTATCAGCAAACATTGTACTCTGTTAGACGATAAATTCACAGGCGTTGCGTCAAACATTTTTTTTTTTTTTTTGTAAAACGATCATTCAATTGCCCACGGTATACAATATTGTATATGGTCCATTCGAAGAGTCGGAGAGAGCGGAGTTTCACATGGCTTGGAAGAATCATAACCGCATACGGAACAATTGCAACATATTTCTTTTTTTATTAATTTTTTTTGTTTTGTTTGTATTTGTTGTATGCTTGTAGTTTGTCAAAAATATAGTATATCGATTTTAATTTGGCCTGCCCTATTGTTGGTTTACTTTGTGCAACCGTAATAAACTGGCATTACAGGTAGTTGCGTAATATCGAAATTTATTTACTTTTTTTTTCTCCCTAGAGTGTTCTCTAGAGAAGTTGGTCGTTAGCGTGATGTGTAATATTTTGTCCCCTTCCTCCATGTACAGTTATAGTTTATTAGGCTATCGAGTAGAAAAAACATTTTTTTTTCTCTTAATTAAAAAATATATGACGAAACAAAGTTATTAAATGAACAAATTGTGCAGCACTTTTCTCATTAAATGTGTGTAAGTCCTTTTTTGATTTGAGATTTCGTGTCGTATTCGACGACAGATGTGTTAAGTCAATGTTTGTGTAAAACGGAGAAAATCAGGAGCGCGATAAGCGGCAGCGGAACTTGTTCCAAAGCGCGGAGAGTAATAGAAAAATTCTATCGTATGACAAACAATTCACTAAACCAACAATTTGGGCAGTAGTATAGAAATATTTTCGGGTACGCGACATTCTCTCGTAGCGATGAGCCACTATAATAATCCACCACTTCGTTAACTCTCCTATTAACCTAGTCGTATCTAAATTTGTTTGCTTGTACAATAATTTAATTTCAATATTATCATTAATATTCATATCATTTACCGGCACAAGTAAAATAACATTATAAGTTTGTATTATTTTTTTTTCATTATATTAATTATACTAAAAGAGTTTCTCTCTCTCTCTCTCTCTCTCTCTCTCTCTCTCTCTCTCTCTCTCTCTCTCTCTCTCTCTCTCTCTCTCTCTCTCTCTCGCTCTCTCTGTCATCTTCTACCTTCTTGCTCAGCGCGATCGTAAGGTTTTCCTTCTGACAAATGCTTTCTACTTGTAGGCCAGCGCGAACTAATTTTTTTTTTTCATCTTTCCATTCAATGATTCAGAGAAACGGAAACGAACAACGAATTGCTCCGCGTCGACCGTCTCAAACTCATATCAATTCACACGAGATGTAAAACTAATATCTATCATCTAGTTTTTTTTAAATTATGTTATTCTTCTTTTTTTTTCGTTTTTTTTTCTTTTTCGTAACTATCAAACGATACGTAGAAAATCAATGGCGTATAATGTCGAGCTGTATTGAAAGAATTGAATTCGAAAAAAAGAAACTTTGCGATCACGTCGAGCTCGTTAAACACTTTTTCTTCTCTTCGCAATGTAAAGACACCTTCGACCGATTGCTTCATCGAGTATAGACAGTTCACTTGCACAGGAAATACACAAATGTAAACGCATTTGACGCAATGCATTTTTTTTATAGCACTTAATTCATTATAGTCTAAATCGTGCTTTGTAAATTTAATTTCTCGTCTTTCTGGTAGTCACGATGTTGGTATTCGAAAATAAGATTTTTTTTTCATTTCTCTTCCGTCACACGATTGTGTGAATCTATCACACAGCGCTTCTCAGACTTGTGCTGCAGCTGAACGAAAATCACGAAATTAAATATTCACTCCACTCTACACTCATGGACAAAGCATACAACGAACGTTCTTACCATAGGGGAAGGATATTATCGTTACTTTATCTCTGTAGTTCAATATGTAATAAAAAGCTGACCTAATAAAATAATTTTTTTATTTGGCCTCATTTTACTGATACTGCAATATCGACAATTAGAAGGAAAATGGTAAAACCGATTTTCTCCCGTGGGTCGATCGATTGTGAAATCAAAATGGAAGCTGCCATTTAGCTTTAATACCACAAACGGAATTTTGCAAGTTGAGGGGGTGCGGTGACTAATCGCGATCAAATGACACTTTACGCAACGACTCTATTTCCTCGCCGGGTAATTACAGACTAAAACACAATGTTACAACAGACGCGCAAATATAATTGAAATGATATTTATATAAAAAAAGAATATTGTTCCTGGCGTAACACTTTATTACTATGAATAAAGAATTTGATAACGTTGTCCTATCTATCCTAGTCACTTGTTTTAAATTCCTTATACGTATTATTATATAGTGGTTAACAACTGCATCATCATTTTTCTTAAAATTGGAAATTTTTTTTTCTGTAGAGCCGATTATTTAGTACGGTTAGAGATATTTTATCAGATAAGTTTGTCTGCAATTTAATAAAAAATACGGTTCGACGTGCCGTGCAACGAGTATCCGGTTATCGGCGCAAGATTTATCAGCAATAACTACTCAACCATCATCGATTTTAATTAATTATCAGCTACGTTTTGATTAAATTGAAAACACTCTCTGGGGCTCGACTCTCTCAGATTTGTTAACGCTAATTCTTACCGCCTGACGATGTAAAAGCTAGAACACAACTATTTTTTTTTTTTCGATTTCTCGATCACAAGTCGAACCGAGAAGCTTAATTCGTCCCTCTAATTGCCACACAATTGTTTATCGAATAGTAAATGTGACCTCGAGACGCGTATTTTAATTAGATTTTAACCGTTTCTCCCACATAAAAGAATCTCTCTTCGTCGACAATCTCGACCGAAATTTGCAATTTTCCGAGACCCGCAGTTCTATGCGCGTCCCCTTACATAATACTTGGACAACTGCCCAATTAACTCGACAGCAGTGTCTCAATGGAAACTTTTTTTTTTTTAATATTCATTTATTATATCGTTAAACCGTATGACCGAGAAATACTCGTTGCACGGCACGTACCTAGACTCGAAGACACCACACTGAATCGCGGAATAAATTTGTTGCGTTTACCTATACAATATAACTCCTCAGAATTCTAATTCTCTTAGACACAAAACTTTACATTTTTTTTCATATACTGCTCCATCGTATTTTTTCCAGTTTTTCTTTTTTTTTTTTTTTAACTTGAATCGAAGAATTCGAGAGTTGTAGAAATTCTTCGACTCCGAATACAAAAACAAAGATAGAAAAAACGGCGTTAGTATAAAAAAAGCTGTTTTTTTTTTTCGTTCATGAGTCACACGTGATCCTGTTACTTGCGGCGGTGAAGATCGGATGTCGCTTTTGAGGAAGAATAAGTGACTTACAGAATCGTACTTGTTGTCCTCTGACTACATACAGATGGGGTAGTTTCCTTGATCCGTGTGTTATTTTTTCGACCAGAGACAACATCGGTCATCCTCCCCTCCCTCCGGTAATTAGCGAATACCGCTAACGACAGAAGCACACGAGTAAAGTCATTGGGACCTAACTGGTGGAAGCAACGGGAGTCTGGCAGTACGGACACTCGCGTTGACTCGGAGCGCACGTCGAGCAGACCACGTAGTGGTTGCACGGTGACAGAGTCACTGTTCGATTCTGTTCCTCGCAAACCATGCACTTGTTTGCCGTTTCCCTGTACAGCACCTAGAATCCCAACAACTCAGCTAGGCTACAGTGTTATCCCTATTCCGAGACATTTTTTTTGTCTCTCACCATCTCATTATCTCTGTGTCTCGGTTTTCATTTTATGTTATTTTACTTTTTACTAGTGTATGAGTGCTTCGCGTTAGAAGTAGTTTGAAAACCGTTGTATGTACCAGCTGTTCAAGCCCGAGTGAGAACTTTGCTTTACCTTTTCCACCTCCTCGAGGTCGAGGCGCAGCTGCGACTGAATCGACTTGAGCGTTGCTATTGATAGTGATCTCAGCTCGCTCGTTCTTCTCAATGTGTGAAGATACGGACCGCCTCCCGACGCCTCGTTCTCCACTCTCAGCGCCTTTACCTGCAGCAGTGCCTGAAACCGAATATATTTGTCGTAAAACGTATGCGAGAAGGGTTCGGCAAGAGCGGTCGTATCGAGCTTACCTCGTCCCGCTGTTGTTCGGCAATCGAGGCTTTTCTTTTCGCTTCCTCGCTCTCCAAATGCCATGCGGCGCACGCCGCTCGAGCCTGATTTATTCGCTCGTCCCAGGTCGCCAGTTGAGCCCGGCTGGATGTCAACTCCTCGCGCAATCTCTGAACCTGTAACTTATCATTTGACACGCGTGTGATTGCTTCGTCGACGGTACGATGAGGAATTGAAAATACGAGAAGCTGTCGAACTTATACCAATTCCTGGGCAAAGTGAACTAATATCTATGATCTATTTAATGTAATTTTCTTTTTTCATTGTTCAACTTCTGTTCGTAACTCTGAAACGAGACGTATAATATTAATGGCGCCTGAATAATTGTCACCAACCTCTGACAGAGATCCGGTATTACTTGGACTAAGGGAGAAGGCATTGACGAGAGGCGAGGTCGGGTGTGGCTGAGTCCGGGACGGAGACATTCCTTGGCTCGCGAAATCGAATAAACTACTGTTGAAACCGCTCAGCTTCGACGTTGAACTGCTGAGCTGAGAAATGTGATTGCTAAACGGATCCGACACTTGGTTCATAAACGGCATCGTCTAAAAGAAATGGGTTATTTTTCATATAGCGGTTTCGGATTATTCATTAATTATGACAGGATTATCCGGTTATCGTTAGTCGATGCGACGCCCTGACAAAATAAAAAAGTACACTCACCGATTCAATGGGATCGTCATGAGAAAATCTGGATCGAGTCAGAAAGCCGGGACACTGGAGATGCTGCAGAGGGCTGGATGTCGACGGAGAGAAATTCGATAAGACCGAACGCTCGGCGATTCCCGGTATGTTGACCGGGGCCGAACTGCAGAACAATCCTGAACTCGCCAGTCCGGCTGATATTGAATTGCTTATCGGCGAATTTGTTTCTCTATGAATTGAATCTACTAAGCTTAAAGGATCGTCCAAGTGTATATCGTCCAATGCATTTCCTGAATAAAAATAAATAGGCAGTGACTTGTGAGTATCTCGTGTGGAAAGCCGTGCGTCGATCAACGAGGAAGCAATGCAGTTGGAAATGGACTCACCTACTACCGATTCCACGGTGTCGTTCGGATAGAAAGAGTTCGACAAAGGCGACACAGCGGTCCCCAAAGAATGACTACCCAGAGCACCGTTCAAATTGTATGTTATGTATACGTTCTGCTTCCGCTGGGCCTTCTCCGATTTTGTTAGAAGCGGATCGTTTTCTATCGCTAATATCTGTTTCCTTACTTCGCCCTGCAACAAACGAAAATTCGTGGAGTAAAAAAAATAGAGAATCATGATTAATTTCAGTACAGTTCGATACTGTAGGGAATAAAAATCATTTGTTCATTTGGCAATAATGATTATGAATGAAATAAAAATTGGAATTTATTTGTCAGTAACGACGTTCAGAAGTTCTATGCGGAATCAATCTTCGAATAATAATAACGCACATTTTTTTACGTAATTATAATACGTATACGAATAATGCAGATAGAAACGAAATAATTATATGGATTATCGTTTCGAAAGGTGTTTTAACATAATTCCTATACCGAAATCTTGTGTCAAGGTTTCTGCGAAATTGAGAGTCGTCCGTTTGTAATTACCGAACGCCAACTACAGGCGTTTGAGGAGCGAAATGTCGAAGTCACTTCAGTGTGATCTACGTATGGAAAGCGAATCAAACAATTTGATATTGGAAACTAGTCTGTGATGCGCGCTGTCCGATTGAGCTCGGGTGGATGAAATTGCACGGTAAAGCAAGTGTGCGAGCGGATTGACGGTGAGACAGGTAAAGAGCGCTTCGACACGTTCGAACACGGGCGCAGCCCCTGCGCGGGCGAGCAACAATGTATAATGTTTCCCGATAACGTTCGAATAACCGAGCCGTTCGGATGAACGGAGTCATGCTTCGGATAATTGAGGATGCGAATGATCGACGTTCGGATAATTGAGGATTCACCGTATTCTATCTTGTATCCGATTGTATCATTTGTCGACCGATATCAGAGTTAGGCAGTGCATGTCACGAGTTCTTGTTCATGCAAAATCGTAAATAACATACCGAATATAGCCTCAAAACGAAGAATTATGAAAATTTAAACGAGAAACTAATGTACAAATTAGTTCGCGCTCTTCACGGACCTAATAACGAAAAGTACTAGAAAAATACTTGAACAATAAGTATTTAATACTCAATATAACAATTAATACTCAATAGAACAATAAGTATTTAATACTCAAAGTACTTTCGATATTTTGTACATTAAATCGAAACCATTCTATTCAGCCCAGCTCTGACCAATATCCGATTTTATATTCCTCAAAAATGTTTTCATTATATAGAATTTTTTTTTTTTCCCGCGTAAATATACTTACAACGTGCATCATAGAACTCGGACTGTAGAGCATGCTGGTGAGCTTCTGTTGAGCGGCTGCGTTAGCACCGGAGTTGGAATTCGAATTGTGAAGCTGGGCGCCCGGTGCCTTGCTGTGGGAACTGTTGCTCCCGAGGCTACTTGTACTGGCAGATTCCGATACTTCACCGCTGCCGTTCTGTAACGCGGTAAACTGATGACATCAGGTCATTATCCATTGTTGCTCCTCTTTTCCATTAGGGATTGTTGTAGATATTACAAGCGGGATAACCGCTCGTCACGCCGCGAAACGATGAATAGATAACTTACGCTGCTGTCGGTGTGAGGCTTATCCTTATCGTGCGATCGCTTGTCCGATGGAAGAGCGTTGCTCAGAAGATCCGACATATTCGTACCACAATCTATCGGTACCGTCATATCCCTCGCCAGGCTCATTTCTTCTGTTGGCAAGACTGCTCCATCAGAACACCATACCAAGGTTTCGAATATGTATCAATTTTCATATTAGACGAGAGAATTTTTAAATAAACTACTATCGAATATTGTAAGGGTAAAACTCTATTATATAAATCCTTCAGGAATCAAGATATTTTTTCATCGTGAAATTCGTTTTGCCAGCAAAGTTATGATTTTTTTTTTTTTTTTATTTACGATTAATAATCATTACGGACGTATAAAGACTGTTTTTACGTACGATTGATGAGGGTAAACTCACGGTCAACGTGCGCAAACGCGCAGAAGACTCCGCGGGGACAATAACCGGCCTGCTGAACGTCGTTGCATTTAGTTGACTTGTAAATTTCCGGATGAAACTGTTGTTCCGTACGTGTGTGACAATAAGTGCAAGCATCTCCCTGCTCGCAGTTGCCCGGCTCGCCCCATTCCTCTCCGTGTTTTACGTTTGGACACGGTGTCGAGCTGCAACAAACATCGCATTTATAATCGACCGTGTACGAGTTGATTCAATTGTTGTAGCGTTGAATCGTTGAAGTGTCGTGGAAAATCTTTATAAACGGCGTAAACAAAGTGTTCATACATTGCACGATAGATTTAATTTCAATCGTTTTCGGGATTCCCCGATTTTTGCAAGCTACATTTTTTTACAATCGTGTGCAAGGCTTTTTCAAAACAATTTCTGGCGTTGCCAAACAATCAACATCTACCGTCGAGCCTAGCCCGTAGGCCGTGAGAAATTGGACGTTAAAAAAATTCTATATGACAGTTTGTACACAGCAAGGTGTTTACGTATGCATTGAACGACGAATAAAATTTTTATCGTTTAGCTTTCCCTCATTTTTGCATATCAAACTTCCTACACGTTCGAAAACAACAGTTTCCTCTAGACGGAACGAAACTGCATAATTTTGTGTATCGTTAAAAAAAAAAAAAGAAAAAAAAAGAGAAAAAAAAAATCAGCGTTCTGGCCAAGAGATTCGCGTTTTTTTTTCTCACCGGTATTTGTACTTTCGAGGACTTCGCCTCTTGTCTTTGCTATTGTGATATTGAGGACAGGCGTATCCCTGACGACACAGCCTGGGCGGTCTTTTGCAAGGCTCGGTCTTGTAATTGCTGAGTACGTAATTCGTGTCCTGCCACTTTGGATCCTCGTTCATGAGGTTTCGTTCTTTGTCGAGGATGTTCGGACCGTTCGAGGAAGAGTTTGGATCCGAGTCGGGATTCTCGAGTGCCTGAATCTCCTTGATGTCGTAGACGGGCGGACGAAGATCGTGATTTCCGTGGGCGAAAGCACAGTGAGGTCCATTCTTGACGCAAAATCCACGCGTGTCCGTGTCGTGTACGCACATGCAGGTCTTGTAGTACCTGAGATGATAACGTCGCTCCGTGTCTCCGGCTGTTCGATGCAGATAGGGGCATCTAGATAACAGACAAATAATCCATTTAATAATCTGCAGAGTTATCAAAAAATTGCGGCCAACACAATAAAAAAAAAACCAATATCAAAACAATTCCAGTTGCATTAGTCTTGATGCGAAAAAATAGTGCACAATAATATTCGTACGCGGAGAAATTTCAGGGCAACGTTTGCATTAATTTTTCTTTTCAATTCTACGATAAGAACCGACGTGAAAAAAAATTCTAACGAAATTAACGTCGACACACAAATATTGTGTGCAATGATATTAAAAAATAGAGGAATTGCGCGGTAATATTCATCTAAAAAAGAAAAAAAAAAGAAAACAGAAAAAAAAATATTAAAAACTGGTATTAAAAAAATTCCAGCCGGATTAATTTTATTATACCAATGTAGTTTAGAATAATATTCGGTTATGGAAGAATTGCGCAGAAATGTTTTTACGATTCGAGCGATACACAAAGAGAACCTCGCGATTCTTTGTTGCCACCGTGCCAAGAGAAAATCAATAACAGCGGGGTTCTTTGTTTGGCCCTACCCTGGGTCCCCGCGGTTGGCGAGTATTTTGGAGGGAAAAAAACAGATGCTCGTGGCCGTCGAATTATCGGTGATCTTATTTTATTTCTTCCCGTTCGATTACGATTTTTAGTCGTGAGTGCCTGCGAAACTGTGACGGAAGCGCGTTTATCGCTTCCATCAAGCCCAACCGTAATTTCCAACACCCAAGTTACTCGACCGGTGTGGAATTCTTATCTGTGGCCGTAAAGATTATTGTGCAGGACACGAGAGCGGAAATCGTACGGCGAAAACGAGCTTCGTTCATCGAGCCGATTCAAGCAATAGCACAAAAATTTAATTTGAAAAAAAAAAAAAAAAAAAAAAAAAAATCAATTTCCACATTTGTTAGGCTGTTTTTGAAACGACAATGTCGAATATTTACACCTATTTAGTTTCGTTCTTTTAACGAATAATAATAATAATAACCTTAATCATTTGTTATCAAGAAATTAGCGAAAGTTCTCCAAATCCAATTATCAAATAGAAAAAGTTGGAATCAAGGATTTTTTTTTTTTTTTTTTTCCAAATTTCAAGCTTTTATATATCTAAAAATATGTTTTGAGACACCTAATTTTTTAATTACTTCCAATCAATACTTCCAACCAAAAAAAAAAATAATCAATTTCCACATTTGTTAGGCTGTTTTTAAAATGACAATGTCGAATATTTACACCTATTTAGTTTCGTTCTTTTAATGAATAATAATAATAATAACCTTAATCATTTGTTATCAAGAAATTAGCGAAAATTCTTCAAATCCAATTATCAAATAGAAAAAGTTGGAATCAAGGATTTTTTTTTTTCCAAATTTCAAGCTTTTATATATCTAAAAATATGTTTTGAGACACTTAATTTTTTAATTACTTCCAATCAATAACTCCCTTGTCAGTTAATATTTCACTGACGGTGTGTAAAAAATCCAAACTTGCCCTTCCGTTGGCTGCGTGTAAAAAAATCAACCTATTTTTTTTTCAAACTAAATCCTTATGCCCAGCTACATTCCGAAACTATTTTTCACCAAAGAAATTTTCCATTTTGTCGATTCGGAGAAAAATATTTGAAAAATTTTTTTACACCATCTCATTGATCTCTCACGCCTATTTCGTATCTCCTTAATGAAAACTCACCGGAGAAACACGTGGTCCGGATTAAAATATTCGAAGGGTAATTAATTCGCATGGTTTTAAAAATTAAAACTCATTTAAAAATTTTTTTTTCCTTTTAATTTTAAATGGAATGCCCACTTGAACATTTTTTTACCTTCACAAAATTTTATGGTTTATGTGATAGTCGATTAAAAGTGTATAAAAACTCAAAAGCAAAGAGCTAAAAAAAATAATTATCAACAGCTGTGAGAATTTTTCTCATCACGTCAGTCAAGTCAGTGACAAAAAAAAACCGCGATTAGGATGGCTTCGCTATACTTCGGTTATTCCCGTAATTTCCAGTCCCCATAATTAAAATGATATATAGATATACATATATAAATACTCTATGTTTGTCATGCTCTTGTTGTTATTGCCTTTAATATTTTAATTGAAATTACAAAAATGTGATAACCAAGTATTATCATAAATTAGTTTATAGTTTCTTTTAAGTGACATTTTCATCTTCGAGTATTAAACAAGTAAGTAAATTTCAAACACTATTTTTCGTGTGAATTAATGTTTTCGACACGTATAATCTACAAACATATTTTTATGATTTTTTTAAAATAAATAACAAGAATTTCAAAATATTTTATTTCATAAAAATATCAAATACTGTAATCACATAACTCAAAAAAAAAAAAAAATTTATCAATAAAAAATGAATTTTTTCTATTGACAGATTGAAGTAAATAAACATGAGCCAATTCTCTGTTGAGTCTGATGACGAACTGACCGGAGAGTAAAGTCTTTCTGATCTTGATGTTACACGCGAATAAGAAATTTCGCGATTGTCTTTTAATCTGGAACGCTACACGTTTATTCAATGAGAAATATAAAAAATAATCATTTTTTTCTTGAGAATTATAAAATTCACTAGAATATTTTCTCGGTTCATTGAGTTTAAAATTGTGTTCTTTGCGCCTGCGCAAATTTGAAATTTCGCTCTTGACTAACTCCTCGTGACGGAATAACGTTTGAATTTGTTTCGGCGACCCGAAAGGTGACGACAGTGGTGCGTATAATTTTGATAGCGAACGAGACCGTCGGGGAGTTAACGTGGAAAACTGTGCCGGGCAACAAAGTTTTACGGCCGGACAACAGGTGAGTATTTCACGGCCGGAAATAGACTCGCCTGTTGCGAGAACTATCGAACGAACGCCCGGTTGAACGGTGATACTTTTTTTTTCTAAACTTATTTACCGTCGTAAAAAAAAAAAAAAAAAAAAGTGAGCGACTCGAGGGGGAATTTTCGCGTCGCCGTTGAAAGCGGTGAAACGATGGGAACATTAATTCAATTACCATGCAACTACGTGACCAATTTGCGACGAGCCAAGCGGCAAAGGAAAAACTACTCGACCTCTCGTTAATTAACCGTCTCTGACGATCCTCTGAAAAAAAAAAAAAAAAAATTAAAAAAAAAATTAAGAAAAAAAATGTAAAAAAATTAAAAATTAATTCTTTGTTCGTAGCGAGTCGAATAATTCGTTTCTGTGCGCGGCATCGACTCCGTGACTTTTAACGAGAGCGTCTCGACGCGACAAAGTTAATCCGTTCCACGACCACTTTGCGACACAAGCCGATTGTCTCGTGAAAAATTAACCAGCGCTCTACGGACGGCAAGCAAGCTCGTTAGGGACCGGAGATGGAGAGGAAAATAATAACCGTACCGATGCCCTCCCCCGACGAACAGGAGGAGAGCTTATTCTATACATTGCTCTTAACCGGAGATATTTTTTTTTCATGTTCTTTTTTTCAATTTTCCTTTTTTTTTTAATTAAAAAAAAAATTTTATTTTATTTTTTTCCTATTCGCTTCCTCTCGGTTCATTACTTTGGGGATTTTTTTTTTCTCTCGATGGATCGAAAATTCTTGCATGAATTTTTTTCTCGTGAATCAGTTTCGGACTTTGTTTTTTTTTTTTTGGTTTTTTTTTTCCGCTTCGTTTTTCGTCCATATATTGCTTTCAACTTGTGAATTTTTTTAATGCGACATTTACTCGACGGTTATTTCAATTTTCAGGCCCTCTCGTATTTTATCAGATTTATCGGATTAAAACAAAAACAACAAAGGAACAAGTAGTTCTTTCATTATATTATTTCCCAAGAGTTGATCCGTATTTTTTTTTTTTTTTTTTTTTTTTCCCCGCGACAATTCGATAATTCATAGCTTCGCGGATTTTTCTCGATGCGTCACATTTACTCTTCCATTATTTCAGTTCTCAAGCCTTTTCCTATTTCATCAGATTGTTCATTTTTTATTTTACGAACCAAGTCGTGTTCCATTAAAAAAAAAAATTTTTTTTTTAAAGAGTCAAATCGGACTTTGTTTTCTTTTTCGCTACGTTTTTATTCTATGCATTATTTTTTATTTGCGATTTTTTTTTCGCGCAGATTTTTGTTCTTTTTTCGTCCTTACAATTCACAACTTCGTGAATTTTTTAATGCGACATTTACTCTTGCATTTACTCTTGCAATTTTATTTCTCGAGCCTTCTCGTGTTTCATCGGATTTTTCGCTCAGTTTTCGTCCGACGGCTCGCGAAGTGTTTATTTTTCGTGCGGTAATCGCGATCCACGAGCGTTAAATAAATGCCGAGTCGTTGCTTGTTCGCCAATTTCGCCGATTGATCTATCAATACCGCTTAACGACGAAAAAATCTGGCGTGATAATTTTTTTTTTTTTCAAATTCGAAACTCGACGCCGAAGCTCCGTCGGCTAAAAGCTTTCAGCATTTGCCGTCCATTCGTTTTCACATTCAATATCCACTTCTCATGCGACGCTCACGCAACTGTCTCTCCGTCTCTATAACCGTCACAGAGGCGCGCCGAGCGTTTTTTTTTATTTCATTTTTTTTTTTTTTTTTTTTTTTCATATTTCTTTTTCTTCTGTCAATGCGCGTATGAAATATCGATTTTAGCGTGGCGCTTCTCATATTTCCCTATTGGTCAGTATCGTCGGTGCGAATCGGTAACGCGCGCCGCTCTCCGAGTCCGAGAGCCCTTTCCTGCCGGAGATTAAAAAAAAAAAAAAATGGCCGCAACGGTCGCGAAGCGGGACCCGAAACAAGGCGGGTAATTTTACCCGATGAATATTTGAATCCGGCAGGCTCGAGCCGAGTGTCACGTTAGTTCTAAAAAAAAAAAAAAAAAACTATTACCAACGTGCGCATCTCGAAGTAACTAGCCGCATCATTTTTGTCCCGAAGCTAAGAAACATTCATCAAAGCCAACTTGACGTTGAGGACACCGTTGCGTATTAAACACCAATTAAGCGAGGGAACGGGGAAGCAAAAAGCCGCGCAGAAACTGATAAACAAGCAACGGTCACAGAACAGCGGACGTCGGATTGGCGGTAACGTACGCGGGGCGGGGAGGAGTGGGGGAAGAAGCCGGCGCGAGCGTTGTTGTTTCCGAAACGCGCCGCGCGCTCGTGCCCGGCGAGCCCGCGAACGTTTCTACCGAGGACACAAAGAAAAGGCCAGAGTGAGAGCTCTTCACTGGGCGCGAACGACGCTCGTGCCTCGCTCTGGCGATCACACTGCTTCCCCCACTCTCTCCCCTTCCCAAACTCCTCTGTCCAACCATGGCGTACCCGCCGGGAACACCCGTGCGAGCAACGTTTTTTTTCTTTATTTTTCGTCCCTCAGTCGTTCGTAGAAAAATTCATGGAACGCCTCTCGCTCGCTCTCGGGCGTAGAAGTGGCTCGGGAGAGCGCGACGGCACGTGAAGCAGCGCCAGCCACTTTCCGAACAAAGAAAATTCGGCGCACTCGAATGTACACACAGAAACGCGGAAGTCCATCTCGCCGCTTCGCGTCCGCCCGCTTAGTCTCGAGTAATTCTACGCGACACGGTCGATCTCACCGACGTGGCCGATCTTTCCCACAAGTGCACACTTGTCATTAGAAAGATAATAACATTTTTCGGCTGGCGAAAGAGGAGAAAAAAAAAAACATCCCGATCGGTGAAGGCGTTCTCGACTTGTAGGTTAGAATTTTCGCGCGTCACACAAAGGAACGCAACAATTTTTTGTCCAAATATTATTTTCCTCATCGTTTCGAAGTATTCTGAATGCGTCTTTATTGAGAGAAAAAAAAAAAAAAAAAAAATCCGACACAAGGACAATGTCAGGATTTATGAATGAAGGTACGCTGTGAACGATCTTTTATCGTCTCTTTGTGCCGCCCGATTAAACGCTCGCCGACGCCGAGTCGGTCGTTGATGCGAAAAAAATGTGCTCCGGTAGAAAGTGACCGGAAAATAAATAATGATAAAAAGAAAAGTAAAGAAAAAAAAAAAAAAAACAACAACATTGCGAATCGATAAGTCAATGTCGCGGGACCGATGAAGCGGCGGAAAAATCTTGTACCAAGTAGTTTCATATACATACGCCTGGTGAAGGGAACGTTGGAGAAAAAAAAAAAAAAAAAGAAAGAAAAAGCAACACAACGTGCATCAACCAGAGACTCATCGTGGATAACGTGCGGACGCTATGAAGGAAGTGGTAGGGGAGGGGAGAGGGGCGGGGCGAGCGTAGGCGCGAGAACGAGTCGGTTGGCCGATAATAAATACTCACTCATCTCCGTCGGGACATATGCCGGTGGTCTCGTCGTACTTTGTGCAGTAATTGTCGGCGCTATAGTTGAAGGTGCGGTCCCTCTTTCTCACCGGTCTCCTTCGTCTTTGATTCATAAAGTGCCAGTTGAAGCACGTGAACGGACGATGCTGGGTGCACTTTCGCTGTATAAACAGTGGACATTGTTCGACGCGAAATTCCTTCAAGTATCTGGAATGCGAATCCACAGAGCTACACATTATTTCGGTGACGGTGGATCCGCGCGAATTCCGCGCGCGGGGCCTGTTTCGTGGCGCGGGTTTCCGCTCTCCTCGCACGTATATATCTCTGTCTCGCTCTCTCCGCCAAATGTATTACTGTATATATCCTCTCTCTCTGTTTTCCTCTCCCCTCATCCGCTGCTCGCTTTTTCTCCCAATGCCCCGCGCTCTGTCACGTCCCTTTGCCGTTCCGAGCCACACACTCCGCCGTCTCGTATATATACATATACGTGTACAATATCTATATATATATAAATATATACATATATATAGTCCGGCACGATTTATCGTCTCGTATTTATTTTACATTTTATTTCGTAATTTTCATAACGTGTTTTATTTATTTTTCGTCTTTTGTTCTCGACTCGCCGAGAAAATGATCGAATAACGTTTTTCCTCTCGTGAAAAAGCCGCGCCGCTCGAAGCTTTCGACATAGGTACAGAGCGGTTAGCGATGTCGAACGGACTACTTCGGGTTACTCGACGAACGGTATGGCCCGCGCGAAACTCTTGTCTCTCTCACTCTCTCTCTATCTCTCTTTCTCTCTCTATCTCCCCCCTCTCGCTCTGTCGCGCGTTTTATTATTTACAGAAGAAATATATATATGTATATATATATATGAAGAATGAAAACAAAAACAAAAACACTGATTTTTCCGTATCGTTTTGTTTCACGTAGCACGCGGCGGCAGCCTCGAACGGTTGAGAGCCGGCAAGCGCCTACTTACGTGTAATGATTCGCCTTTTCCGCCTGAGCTGTCAACAAAGGTTTCGAGTCGGACTTCATCTTGGAAAACACCGATCACCCACACACATCGGTGGGACTCGGCGCGTCGCACGAGACACACGAGTGGCGTGCACACTAGCGGCAGCGGCGGCGGCGGCGGCGGCTGCTGCCGACGACGAACGACTACGGCGACGAGAAGTAACGACAATGGTGCGGTAGCAGCGGAGGCGACGTCGAGCTGTGTACTACGACACGGGACGAGAGGCTTAGGATAGAAGGGGGCGGGGAGAGAGAGGAGGAGAGGGGATGACGTACACGCGCGCAACCCCGAGGACGCACGAGGCGGAACGACAATATTAACGGCTGAGTTAGAACACTCTCGCTACCTATCGGGAGAACGGCGATGCAACGAAGATCGCTGATGCGCTCACGGCGCAGTTTCCAAAAGACTCCGCTGCCGCCACCACCAATCCGCACTGCTTCTCGCGGTCACGTGACCGCAAGGCTTTCAAGGTCATCGATGTTATGGTCTACGACGTAAACACGCGGACGCCCCTCTTTTCGGTCCGGCTCGCGGCAGGCCCGAAATGCCGGACGCGCTTCTACACGTCGGCACACGAAATATCGTTCGGGGGTCCCTTTGTGTCACTGAGGCCGAGCGGTCTCGTGGACTACGATCGATAAAGCGGCATTCTTGCGGCACCGTCGATCCTCGCGGAGCTTCCTCTTTGTCCTCCGTAGCTCCGTCTCTCTCTCTCTCGCTCAGCGATCCGAGAGCCGGATGGAGATATACGAGGCGAGGGAACGGCACGGGACGGCTCCTGTGGCGAGGAATTCTCGTCCGTTATTTTTACTGTCCGCCGACTCGTCCCGATCACAGACGAGTCGCGAAACGGCTCGCGTCCGCCAGCCGCGGACGAGGCTTCGATCTTACTTCGAAATGGTGACTTCACCGTTTCGGGATATTCGTTTTATTTTTTTTGTTTTTTTTTTCTTTACTTTGCGTCGATATGTTTCTCGTCTGTTGGAGCGTCGCACGGAGATCGCAGCTTCCGTCGAGACACCCGATCAGTCGTGAGCGAACTCACTTCGCGCTGAGGTTAGGTACCGGCGGCATTCCGTGCCAGTCATTGTTCGCACACTGTCACGGCGGAGCACCACCCCGGGTTTACAGCTACGTGGGACCTCGTACGAACGGCCGAAGCGCGATGAAACACGTACGAGTTTCGGCGCGGCACTGTTACGCGCGACTGTCGCGTGACCGGCGTACGAATTTCGCCCGGAGCCTTCGAGAAAGCCTGTGTTTGCCGGATTACCGGTACTCGGGGCCACGGCGTAGTTCCGGCCAAGATAGAAGAGAGAATATATCGGGAACAGCGAAGATATTCACTGATAGATCGAGCATCGGCTGTCCTACCGATCGTACGCTACTCGTACACTCAGTTTCTCGTTTTTTTTTTTCTTCTCAACTTTCTTTATCACTTCTCCCTACCGTCGGCTTTCACACTTTTGTTCGATCGTCGCCGATTATTATCAAACTGTTCGACGAGAATTACATTCGTCAGTTCTCACTGACGCTGCACGGTAGAACGTTGGCGCAACACTGAATGCAACGAATCCAACTGTGAATGAAGCCGAGTCTCAGCGCAGTGCCGCGTTCGGTTTTGCGTCGCACTAACGCTCCCCCGCTGCTCAAGTTAATGATTTTTATGTGAAACGGGCGCTCCGAGCGCCGATGAAATTGAGGGGCCAGAGATATTATCGTTTGCGCGAGAAAATGTAAGTTCTCTTTTTTTCATGGTTTTTTAGCGTGTAAGAGAGAGCGCAACGGACCGTGGCTGTGTTTTTGGCAAGCAACTACGCTATTATGGGAATCTACGAGTTTGACCCTTTAACGATCAGTGACGCTGGCGAGATGGTCGTCTGACTTGCGCAGTCGAGTGCGCAGTAGTTCCGAAAATTCAAATTGTCTTCCAAGCATACGGAAAACCCGTACAGCTCATGATGTTTCAATTGAATTTACTTCCCACACTGTATTATTTTTTTATTAATGTATATGGGGCATTTCACGTCAAATCGGTAACCCATGTTCCTCAAGCCCGTTTTTCCGATAAATATCTTAAAAAATTCACAGCTCATTTTATTATTTAAAATATGTTTTCAGTTTCGTTAATTTTTCGGAAATTTATCAAAAAAAAAAAAAAAAAATACCAGAAGCTCTCATTATACTCAATATCATTAAAAAATATTAAAAAAAAAGTAAACACGGAAATCCTATTATCAGGCGATGCTTAAAAATTAAAGTTCAAATTGTAGAGTTGCTGTGAAATTTTTTTTTTCAATTTCCTAAAGCAGTTTTTTCAGAAATGTTTTTCCAACGATCAAAAAATTTCACGACCGTAAACAATCGGAAAAGAAATTCCGAGACTCTTATAGGTCGATAACATACCAAAAAAAAAAAAAAAAAACAACTAATTAGATTGACAGAGGTGAGGAATATTGGGTGTTTATTTGACGTGGAACACACCGTGTACATATCTAATAATTCTATATATTTCATGTAAAGGAATGAAAAAATTGTATCGACAATGTTACAGAGGCAACGGAAAAGGCGAGCGTGTCATCACATTCACATTTAATGCGTACAAAAACGTAAATATTATAATCGAGATACAATAATTTGTTGCGGTTGAAACAACGCCGTGGACATTGCCGCTGTATATCGCAAAAAAAGGCTTCTTTTCTCTCCGCACTCCCGCGACTCTAAACAATGTTATTATTCAACCGAGAAAAAGAGTGGCTGCCACGCAAAAGCTAAATGTTTCTCCTGCTCCAAACGAAACTCTTGTACATAATTTCCTGTCTTCCTTCATACGGCTACTTTACAATACACATCCTCGTATAACGTCCAATAGACAATTTATCATAGAAGACATATGTTATTTAGGTAGTAGATAGAGTGTACATCTTCTTATCTTGGCAGCGGTAGTATTTTTTTTGTTTTTTTGTTTAATTTGTTAAAACAATTCGTCCCATTCGATCCATGCATTGTTCCGACGAACCACGCTCATTCCAGTGGTGTTTATCTATTTTTTCTCTTATTTTTCACCAATTGTCTTTTTGTACGTATCTTCCGGACGTAAACGCATTCCGTAAGTAAACTCTTGAATATATTATATCAACGATTGGGACAGAAGAATCGGTGTTCGAATTTCCCTAAGCCCAAACGTAAATACCACACACATACATCAAGTCGTCGCTCTACAATGTACTCTATATAACGTCAAATACATCTGTTACAATGACCTCTCGCAATGTATTTTATTTTTCCTTTTTTTTTCTTTTTTTTTTTTTTGATTCTCTGGTGCGCTTCGATTATCCATCAATTTTTTTTTGTTTTTTTTTTTGTTTTTTTTTCGTCCAAAGTTACAGAGTCCAAACGGTATACGCCTGGCTCTTGTGGATGGAAAGCTTTTTCGTTTCGTTTAAATCTACTGGATACACACTTCCTCGGTGACTCGTCAATATTGGATGGAATTTTCAATTGAATTTGACAATCGGACTATACAAATTGAATAATAAACAAAGAAAAAAAAGAGCACTGCGAACTCGACTTCAATTGAGATATACAATATGTCTATGGCTGTATCTAGAACATTGCGCACCCATTCCACGCTGCAGAGTCAATGATTCTTCTCACGTGGTTGGTTTATTCTCTTAGATTTATAAAATACCTCTTTTTTCTATTTTTTTTTCTTTTTTTTTTCGAAACTGTACACAGCCATTTCATTTTGTTTGTCAATGAACAGATAGCGTTTCCTCGAATCACGAAACGAGTCGGGACGAGTTTAAAATTTAATAATGCATCGTATATAATTGTTCAATCTAATATCCAACTAGGCGAATCGAGGAAAATCGTCCGATTATCGCGACGCCAAGCTTCACTGCTATTTTATCTTCCTTTGCGTTATCGTAAGCGTTACACCGTACTATAATGTTACAGAACGCGAATCTATAAATGCGAAAACGTCGGTCGTCTTTTAAATCGGCCGTGCGATTCTTAAAATTTCATTGACGAGGCTCGTTTTGTTAGCCTCGTCCGTAATCTATCTACAATGAACCTTAGAACGCTAAACAATACGGTACGCTAATTATTATTACATCGATTCGACAATAAAACGCACTGTGGACGAAACCGTGTACACGATTCGTTTTACAACTGAAGAAAATTTTCAAGTTAGTCCCATCCACAGTAGCGTCTCTGCGGGACGCGTATAAATTACTCGGAGATGAGGAAGATAGAGAGAGCATATTTTTTGGTGTATTTTATGTGTTTTTTTGTTGTTGTTGTTTAAATATCCTCAGTGATATTGATTCAATTTTCATATTCTCGTGACTCGATCCTTTGACTCTACAGCAGTCCTTCGGACTTCGTCACCTAACTATATACACTAGCCAGGGATTAGTAAAGATTGGTGAAGATGAGTGAAGACTCGAGATCGCTTTCGTTCCCATCGCGATCGGAAAATGCGATTCGAGTTTCCCTCGCAAGATTGAAACCGTCGAACCGTGATGCTATTTTGATTTTATTCATTGTTCACCTCTCCGCAAGTTCACATCTTAGAAGGAACGGTATCTCTGGCGGAAACGGTTAAATTTTTCAAAGGTCTAATTATACGAATCGCGGTTGCATTTTTTTCGGCGATTACTATTATACGCTCTGCCAATATACATACACATTCGATTATATGTACCATTTATGTCGCGTTCGGCTCGCAATTTCGTTGATACGATATGTCGAAGGACTTTACGGTCACTCGTCGACCGATGATAAAAAGTAAGGAAATTAATTTTTCCGTCCGTCGTTCTCCCATCGAACCGCGATTAAACTCCCCCTGGCTCATCGCTATATACTCGGATACTCTAATATAGAGGTAAATAATTATTGATAAAGCGCGACGAGATCACTCTATCTCTATAATAGAAAAAGGATTATCCTGGAGGAGAGTATACATTAGGTACTGATTCATATATATATACACGACGATGTATATATATATATCATTGAAAAAAAAAGAAACGAAAAAAAAAAAAATCCGTTACGTAAGGAAGTGTCGGACTTTTTGACTTAGACGGTTGTGCCATAAGTGCTGAACATAACCCTGGTCGTATCCGTGTCCAGCGTAACGTCCTCGGGCGACGCCAGATCGACTTTTATAGATCCTGAGTTGTTTCTTCTTCTCGCCATGCCGCCTCCCCAGTTCGACAACGTCCAGTGATAGGTCTCGCCTGCCTTGTCCTCGTTGACGTTATCCTCGGTCTCATCCTTGTCCAAGCCGGTCTCCACGGAGACCGAGGATTGTGATGCGACAGAGTCGAAACTCGAATCCCCTCCGCCACCGCCGCCCCGGTAACGACTCACGCTTTCCATCGCCATCTCTCCAGGCGATTCCTCGATCGCTCGGAGGATGTTCTGGCATATCTCCGAGTCCAAGGGGATCGGATCCTCCGAGTCACGATTGTGAATGTTGACGGCGATGTGAGCTGGGTGCGGTATCGGCAGAGGAATCACCAATTTCTCAGCACTGTAGGGACGCATCTGCCGCTTCCACGGCTGCCAGCGACCCTCGCTGGTCGCATTCCCGGCTATGGTGCGCCTACGTGTTCTCGTCGATGTCAACAGGCCACCGGTATCACTGTGAAAAAATTTTAGAGATATTATTTTCATATAATTTGTTCTTTACATTTTTTTTACTTTTATCCTTTTTTTTCGTAGATTTCGCATTGCGCATATGCTTGCAACTCTCTGAATTTAAAAAAATTAAAAAAATGCATTAGAGTCGTGGGGTGGCTTTTGCCATCGAACTACGAAGTTACATCGAAAGTCGGCACTTTGTGGGTATATCAGAAATTCGGATGAAGCAAGCCGCAGTTCGAATAATTGAGGTGCTGCTATAAAAAAAAGTTTCAACTCGATAGTTCGATTATCTTTACCATCGTTTCTCCGATTTTCTGCTGTTGCAAGGTTGCTTTGCTCGCGGATTGAAAGCGGACACCTCGAGGTACGGACTGTGAACTTGGATGTTCCCTCGGGGCGCGTAGATCGCGCCGAGTAGGTCGGGTCCGTTAATTCCACCGAGCTCCGTGCTGTGAACCATCTCCGAGTATCGCGAGAGATCGACACCTGGATGAGGCTCGAGCTTGAACTTTGTGTCCGCGTCGTCGAGCGGCTGCAGGAAATCCAGACTGAATATATCGGCGTACATGAGTCCAGCCAATCCGGCCCAGTCGCCGACGCCCAGACCCTTGTTCTCCCAGAAATCATCCTCGCTGCCGCACAGTCGAGCGAAGACATGGGAAGGATAAAGACGCTCCAGCATAAGCGCCGCTTGCTGAATGACGACCTGTAACACGATAAATCCTTGGTAAAATCTAAACGCTCTGCAAAGTTCTTCGCAAGGGTCTTTGGAGATAAAAATTCGCTTGCCTTCAAATCGAAAGTCGTAAGTTTGATTTTGCTTCTGACGGCGACTCCGAGTCCGGTCTGCAAATCCTTTCTACGACGATCGAGTTTCTCGTGCAAGACGGCTACGAGATCTCGAGCCTCTTTCTCCAACGATTTGTAAGGGTCCCTCGTCTTCGCGAGGCTGGTGGCGAATGGACCGAAGCAAGCTTCCACGAACTGCGCGAAGTCCCGCTGCGGTTGCGTTATCAGACGCTCGGTCTCCTGCTGAAAAGCCAGAAGCTCGTCGAGCTCGAGCTTCGCCTCGAATGCCGCGAGCGCTTGTTCGGGTCTTACCTGCGAAACGTCGGAGAAAAGAGTCGGGTATTACCAGAACTGCAAAGATTTCTGTACGTCCCCGTTGGTCCCACTAACTCACCTGATAATAGTAATCCGATGCCAATCCTGGACCAGCTATTCTCTTCACAACGAAACTGTCGCTCGCAGGTATTCGACCGCGATTCTTTATCACCAGATGGAACATCGCCGTATCCCATACGACTCTGATCCAGTAGCGTATCACAGCGACTAAACACGGAGAATCAGTAAATGACATTATTTAAAAGCATTGATCGTTCGAGAGACGGAAGTCCAGAAAAAAAAACCGCAGGAAAAATACTCCGGACATATTTATTTCCGGGATATTTTTTCGGCCTATCTAGAAACGAGCCAACCAACGGCAAGAAAAAGAAAAAGTCGCATTGTTCGCGTGGACACAATATCGACGCGATATCAGAGATTATTTTTACTCACCGGTTAGTATGAAAAATGAAATAATAGGACAAAAAACGACGGTGACAATAACCGCCGCTATAGGTTGCAAACATCCTTGCACACCGATGTTCCACATGAGCGCTTCCATTACGACCAGATATCGATTGCGGCTTGACTCCGGACTATCCAGGTCCATAACGAGAGCCATGAATGCGTGGAGCAACAGCGTCACCAGTGGCATCCTGCGATCGAACAATTGCCATTGATTCATCGAAGTCCGATATCGAATTCAACTTCGTTGTCGACAAACCGACGGTTAACTAACCAGATAAATGCCGTCAGTGCTATTATCAGAGATCCGAAACTCGCGACTATGCAGACTATCGGAAATATGAAGAGAATCACGAGGGTGCCGAGGAGGCCTTTGACTCCGTAGTTCCACAGTCTATTAATGTGCCTCGTCATACCCTTGCCGATGAATCCTGAAAGCGAATTTTTATTTATTTATTTCAACAAAAAAAGGTCAGTTACAAATTTGTAGGTAATACGATCTATCAATTTGACATAGCGACGTTCTGGACAGCCGGAGACTGAACGAAACAAAATAATTCACGATAAAGTCGCATTTATGTTTTTGTCGTGCGAGACAGTAGCGAGGAAACTTACCGGTGTCGGGCTCGGTCTCGAAGTGCGTTCGACTTTTGCTTATATGTCGCCAAAGTGCAATCAGTCTCGAACACAGGGTCGGCGTCTGGGATGATTTTCGTGGAAAGAGCGTTCCGTTCAGTTGACTGAGCTCAAGATCCGGAGTGAACGGTTGTACGAGGAGAAGAGCGCGCAGCGAAACTCTGCTGCACCATGGGACCGCAACTCCGAGCAGGAACATTGCGTTCCAGGTCCAACACCACGTTCTTGCGATGTAATTTATCCAGCGCCACATCGGCCATCTGTTATCGGAAAATTTAACAGCACCGTAAGAAAATCGTATACAATACATATTTATAGTCCATTACGATACTAGTGTGATAAAACCCTTGTCGGAAGAGCTCTCGTCAGAAAAAGTTTTATCACACCAGTATCGTAAATTGTTATTGCTCGACAAAGAGTGAAAATCGAAGATTCACGTACGCGAAGCGTGTATGAAAGTGCCATGTTCCCTACGAGTGAAATATAGTATTATTCGTGCGGCTTTACCTCGTCGTAGTGGTGTGAAGAATCTCTCTCTCGACGAGAAATACCGGCTGGCTCGGATCGGCCCGAGGCGTAGTTATCGACGTCGGTGTGTTGCTCAGCACAGTTGGAATAATCTCGGATATACCCTGAAAGCTTCGTCTGACGATCCAATTCCGCGGAAGCCATATCTGCGTCGGCCACTGAAAGTTTCTCGTCGGTGTCTTGACTTTTCGTAGCTCCTTGAGCAGTACGGGTTCTCTCTGGAAAGTAGAATTTATTTTTGGCCGCGTCTGTCTCGGGCAATTCGTCAATCGTACGGACCGTAGAGAAGATGAGATTCAAAGTCCTCGTACCTCTCTCATGAAAGTCAAGTCCCGATTGAGGAAGTAAACGGTCTGCTGCAAGTTCTGTAGATTGCATAGGGAAAGGGCTTCCTCGTGAGCGCTCCACTCGCATTCGTCGATGAAATTGGCCTCGGCCTCTCGCATGCGATCGCGCATCCAGGGTCCTATCCGGGACAGTACCGGATGCTCGCTCTCCATTCTCTGACGTAGCGACTCTTTAGTATGGGACAACTTTCTCTGAACGTTCTCGACGGCGCGATGCATCAGCACAACGGATTGTGCTTGCTGAACCAGTAGCTGAGCGATACCTTCGCCGAAAGCGAGAATATCCGGATGCGACAGAATGCTCGAGTAAACTCGCTGCAAGTATTCACGCATAACAGCCTCGTTAACTTGCTGCTCGATAACGTCGTCAGGCTTCTTCTGAGCTCGCAGCTCCGAGATCAATCTCTCTCTGAAGTGAAGGAACCAGCCTCGAGTCTCGCGCTCGAGAATCGCGACCAAAGTTGGCAGAGCTTTCTTTATGATGTCCCTGCTGAAGAGCCGGAGATCCACGGCGGCCCCGCTCGGGGTTCCGAAGACGAACGGAACCGGCACTGGCAATAATTGCGAGGATTCCCTCTCCACCTCGAACTTTTCCATTGTCGCTCGACGGAGTTGCTTCCGTACGAAGCCGCAGAGCAACTCGAGCGAGTCCTCGTACTCCGGCTGCGTCAACGAGAAACATACCGATTAATTAAAAGTTCGTTAACTAGTTAACGTTAACTAGTGCAGCAAATCGACGGTTTCCCGGTTACAGTCACGATTGTTTTGTTTGACTAATTGAACTCACCCTGCAGACCAACTCCGCGACGAGATAACGACATCTCTCCTCCCGTATTTTTCCATCGAGATTTTGTGCCTGCAGCGACGGTACGCCGATTATTATATCTGCAATTTCACGACTAAAATCAACAAGTTATTTTGAAAATGCCAAAAAAATGTAATATCTATTGCTGAAATCGTAGAGCAATGTTCAAGGAATAAACGAACCATAGTGCATTAAAATTTCATGAAAAAAAAAAGAATGCTTCTTCGAATGAGAAGGAAGCAAAAATATTTCATGGAAATTTGCATTTATCAATTCGTATGCTTGCCAAAACTTGAATGAGGACACGACTGACTCGAGTGTTAATAAATGCACAAAATATACTATAAACATTGTGGAAAATAAACACCCGTTTGACTGGTTGAGTGTACGTGTGAATCGGATAATTACCGAGAAGTCTCAATAGACCGGTGAGCAATGCTTTTAGGGACTGTGATACGCTGAAGCAATGGGATACGAGTCTCGCTCTTGCAGTAACGACGAGAAATCTAGTTGCCAGAGCCAGATCTCTGAGCAGGGCATCTCTTCGTCTGTCCCTCCCGCGCTGAAGAAGCGCGCTGAGTCGCCAGCGATGTGTCTGGCCGGCGAAGTTAATAGAATCCACTTCGAACTCCCTGCAAAATATGAAACTCTTTACAATGCTGAAAGCTGTTGACTGCGAGAAGCAGTAGGAGAAGTTGCCGACTTAGAAATTATGCGCGGCGTGACTGCGCTCGGTGGATATAACGTTAAATTGTTTATGAGAAAAAATATCTAGGTTGCAGAAGAACAGTTATATCTTGCACGCCACAAACACACATACTCACACGACCCATAAAAACAAGGAATTAAAAGAAACGTGATTTCTTCTCACTTTTCCACCGAGTTTACCGAGTACCATTTTTCACGCCTCAAAGAGGGAGTTCAGCAATTTCAAGCAAAAAATGTCTTGTACCTTTTCCATCGGCGAAAAATTCGATAATCTACGTGGATTTTTCTTTAATAAGATTTTTTTCAATCGACCCGGGAAAAAAATCAAAGATACTTTTGGCCTGAAATGTGAGAACTCACACGTGCGTTAAAAACGAGAAATTAAAGGAACGTGAGTGCTTCCAACTTTTCCACCGAGCTCACCGAGTACCATCTTTTACGCATTAAGGGGAAGTTCTAGGATTTCAAGCGTAAAGTGTTTTTTTTTTTTTCATCGGTTAGTAAGAATTTCTTCGACCGATTGAGAGCAAAATCAAAATAACTTTTAGCCTGAAATCTGCGAAGGTTCCCCCTTAGTTTACAGATCGAATTAACTCTATAGTTACGGGAAGCCTTCTACGTAGGACTAATTATGTATGTATTTATATATAATATTATTAATTGTGACGACGAGCTCTATCCAAGTAACTACTTTTCTACATCCGCGGGGTTCGATATTTACATAGCCGAAAGTGCCGATATAAACATCGATGGCTCGACGCCCCAAGGGACTATCCGAGCTGTGTGCAAACACAGCTGATTCCTGGCGTCTTGTCCTTCTGGCGTCAGGCCAACGATACACACGTATATTACAGGAACTTTTCAAATAAATTTTAATCCCCACACCGCAGAGTTTCTTCCTCGATTTGTACAAGTTAACAAAAAGAACAACACCATGCCGAGAGATTTTATGCCGATTGAGTTACTTAAAGTAATTAAAAAAAAAAAAAACAACAAAAAAAGTTAAATAAAAAATTAGACGTTTAGTAGAGTTTAATATTGTATCAACATGAATAAAACGAAAAAAAAGTAAATAGTGGTGGAGTGTCGGGATTGTGTTTGACGTACCCGCATCTCCGAATGCTCTCCAACTGAGTGGCATTCAGCTTCTTCGGCTTTCCATACTTATCCTTGTGCAAGCTTTACAAAAATCGTTACAAAAAATCAGAAATCACGATACGAGGTGGAAACGCTCTCCCCGTCGCTCTCCCTTCTTCCTCTCTATGAAGGTCTAACACTATCTCTCTCGACGTTATCTCACAGCGAAGATATTTATCTGACACACGGTAACAGTTAATTATAGCGTATAGTTGAGCAAATTATCTAGTTCATCTATAAACTATGTAAGAAAAAAATGCGAACAATCACGTAACTACGTTCCGACTGGTCGAAAGCTTTGGAAAAAAAAGTTGCAATGGCTCAGCTATAATTTACTTATAGCCAGCTACACGACGAGAGAAACTACGGAAGTTCAATTTTTTTTTTTTAGGTAAAAAATCGTCCTCTATCAACAGTGATTCGATACGGTGTTGATTCACGTACGGTGTGTATGAACCGAAGTTCACTCACCCTCGCTCTCTGATACTCTCTAATTGTTTGTTTGTTAGTCTTCTAGGCTCGCCTTTGCTGTCCACCGCGACAGCGTCGAGCTCGTCGAAGCTCGGCGCGACGAAGAGGTCCCTCAGGTGATGTTTCTTTCGTACGAGGGTGTCCTCGCCGTCGGTGCACGTGGACAGAGGCGGCGGCAGGACGATCGGGAAGGTACGCCAGTGATAGAGGAACTGCTGTGCAACATCCTTGACGTTGTGGACGAGAGACTCGACCTCGGCCGGTGCACCACGCAGATGAGACACGTCAAACTCCACGGGTTCCTTCTGTATCCAGGAAATATAAAGAAAATGAAAAATAAAATAAAAATAAAAATTACAATGTTATTACTATTGATTGGTTCTTTCGGGTGGAGAAAATTATTACCTAAAGCTTTATGGAATTTTTTTTTGATAATGGTTGACGTTGGTTTTCATAAAAAAAATTTGGAGATAAAGAAGATTGAAATTAAAAATTTTTTGGAGTACTTTTTCATTTCGGTTGGTCTGTGCTGTAGATTTCTATTTTTTCGTAGAGGAAGAAATTTGTAATCGGGAGTCTTTTGGAATACTGACCTCCGGCTGGAAAGCATCTCCGCTTATATGATGATAGGGCTGCGGTGGTGGATAGGGCTGATGGTTCGGCCCCGAATTCGCCGAATTTGCGGACGATGAGTTTAGATTGTGGGGCATTTCGCGCGTGAAGAGAGTGCGCGGAGGCTGGGGTCAGCTGCCCCGGACTCCCACTATCTCCTCATACACCATGCTGCTCGTCGCTACCATTTGCCATTCCTCGCTGAAAACAGAAACAACATGTGTCGTTAGTGACTCCATTGAATCGATACTAGATCTTCAATTATTAAAAAAAAAATTAAAAACAAAAAACAAAAAATTCATGTCCACCAAAATTGATTGAAGAAAATATCCGTCGCGGATTCTCAGATTTGTCAGACGAATAAACGAAAAAAAAAAAAATACTTTAATATTTTAGAAAAAAATTGTCAATTATTTCACGCGATTCGGAGTAGCTTTGTGGCTTGTTCATTCAATCTACGGTCACTCGATGGACGACAAACTGTGTCGACAAATTGCACAGGTACACGCATACATTAAACCATTCAATCTTGATTGTCCAAGAGGTACAATAATAAAAACAATAATAATACACGAAGCCGACGACTGAATATTTCATAAACTGGCATTAGCGACTACGGTAGTTCGCACCTCGCGATGCCATTACTGTTTTCTTGTCTGCACAATACGCCACGATATCGACGAGGACATCGAGCGAAAATACACGTGGAGGAACTCTAGCTGAATGCGACTTCCATTAGACGCTTATGTCCCATTAAGCGATCAACGTTCTCGACATTCCATTTGTTTCTAGCTACCGGAGTATTCGCTAAGTCTACGGAACTCGAATGAACGTTGCTCAACTAAACCATATCACGTTTTCACTGAACCTTCAGATTTTCTTCTATGACAATTTTCTTCTCGTCTCACACGTAATTATAATCTCGGCGAAAAAGTTTGCTACGTGGATCCGTAAAAACCGATCACTGACACGAACTTTTCTTTACCCATCATTTTTTGTATTAATTTAAAAAAAATATATATACAAGAGAACGTGGGTACGGAAAAATCTATGGAGCAAACAATTTTTTATTTTGCGAAATTTTAGTTTCAGAAAATCTTTCAATGTTTTGTCAATGTTTTTGGTAAATAGTACAATTTGTTTTGCTAAGAATCTGGACAAAAAAATTAGCTATATAAATAAAAAACGTACGGATGACTCACATGAGCTTTTACGCATCCAAGATTCGTCGTGACTGTCGTGTGCAAACGACGAAACGTTTCTCGTGTACATGAACTGTATATTCGAACAAAACGTGGATACGAGAAAACCCATGTAGCTAAAATTTCTTTGTCGAAACTTTTTTGTTTCACTGTTTCGCTTTAGTGACCCGGTTTAACTGGCTGAGAGAAGTCGAGAGACGGACGAGAAACTTGGGAATAGAGCGACGAATTTGAGAGCTACGAGTGCACCGAGACGAAGCTCATCTGTGTATCCGAGCATTGTCCTCGGACGCGCGTGCAAGAAACGCGAGAGCGGCATTTAATTTCACATCCTGAGGGGAGAAAATCCGTGCGACAGTAAAGAGTTGGATGAGCGAGGGAGAATCGTTCCCAGTTCGGATTACACGTTTTCAATGGCCTTTCCGGTTCCGCCGTCCGTCTCCGAGTTTCCTCATTTGCATGAACGAAGATTCTTTTTCAGATGCAAAGCCTCGATCGTTTTTATCCCAGAGAAATATCCTCGGTGTTAAGCACCTCGTTGCAACTATAAATAATCCAAGCGAAACCGACCGAGAGATGAACGACCGGCGGAGAGTTAAACAAAATTTTGCAAATAGGTCAGTGCGTTTACTAATAGCGCGAACGGGAGACGCCACGGACGTGAAAACGCGACGGGAAAGCTGCGTGACTAAACGCCGAATTTGACCCTTTTTATCCGACGAACGAGGTTCGTGGAAATTTCGAGAGAACGAGCTCAAAAATATTCATCATCTGGCTCACGGTTGAGGAATTTTTCTTCAACGATAAAAACGATCTCTCGCCCTCCCCCGCGTGTTTCACAAAACGGAATATTAAGAGGTTTATAGAGGAAACGCGGCTCGAGCGGAATGACCAGGCAGACGCCCAAGAGACTTGAACTACGTGTCTGCGAGTTAGCGAACGAGAGGCGCGCACTGACTGCCAATTAGTGTCGGAGGCAAAATTGGATAATAGTGCACTCCGGAGTTTCGCCGGCCACTCCGCTCGCGCTTCTCTCTGCTCGATTCGCTCGGTTTCATTGCGAAAAGAAATATTCAACCGGAAGAGCCTGAGGGGGGGGAATGCGGATGCCAAAAAGTAAGAAAAAGAGTACTTTATAGTTTTCTCGGTTAATTATCAAATTTTAAAATCCCATAATTGTGAATAGAACTCACTAATGTTTCCCAACGAAAAGAAAAAAACAAATTCCACGATTCCACAAAAACTAAAAGAAAAAGTGTACCGAGTACCGAATATATTAAACGGACGATTCTAATAAGAACTCAATAATTGCGTTAAAATGCAGTTAAAATGACTCAGCGATGAAACGTGTGTATAGAGGCAATTACCATGGGTTGATTGCATCGATTTTTTGTTCAGTTATTACGAGATAACGTTATTATAGAACGGTGGCACAGTCGTCCCCCCCGACGACAGTTGTTTGCCAGGGGTTGCCACGATGCGTTCTTGAGCCATTAAAAAGTCTGAATCGAATTTGATAATTCCATGTAAAAAAAACGTGCTAAAAAATTTCCCTCGTCATACTAAGATCCCAAAGTCCCGGAATTCGAAAAACAACTAAGTTATCTCCAAAAAAAAAAAACATTTTAGCAGAGTCAAGACGCGTTGTTGATGACTCAACTAAGTAATCTATATATAGAATTAATTCCTCACAATTTATAGAATCGATTGTTTTGTCCGGATATTACGAGATAACGTTATTGTGGAACCGTGGTACGGTCATCCCCTGAAGAATCGTTGTTTACTAGGGGTTGGCGCGAGCGATGCGCTCTCGGCTCGTCAATGACGGGAGTAAGCAACGACGAGCCGTGTCAGCCCGTTGACCACTTTCTTAATATCCCGAATCGAATAAACCCTCCGACACTGTCGGCGACGGAGGGCCGATTAGGGGTGTGGAGCAGAGAGCGAGTACGAGGGGACGAGCGTCGCGGAGAAGCAGTCTGTCGCAGCCATATCGTCGAAGAAAAATCGATGAAGTTTGCCCCACGGTCGTCACGGGAATTCGTCTCGGTCACATGCGTCGAGCCAGGGACGCTCAACTCTCACGGAATCCGATGCAGCCGTCCGATTAACGTTATCCGAGCGTCTCGCCGAGTCAGTCGGATAATCAGACGCTAATCGTTGTTGCTTTAGCGCGAAGGCACGAAGAACGTGTCACGCGAGATTCCATTTTCTCTGTTTTGCAGAGTACACGAGAGTCGGCCCATCTAGATGGACGATCAGAAGAGCTGCGAAAAAAATAGATACAAAAATTGATAGTTTTCATCGTTCAAGTTTGTTTCTTCCGTTTTTTTTTTCTCGGGCGTTTAACACTCACGGCAACCTCCTTTTTTTTTTTTAAGCGGCGTCGTAGATAAGTGCGAGGCAAAGATACTCTGTGAGAAACGTTGCCATCGGGGACTTCGATTTCCACTTCAACTCGCATATATCCGAAGGGAACAAGTAGGTGTACGTGCTCCGAGAGAGGGTTGGAAAGCTCGCGGTTTCTCTGGCCCGGGAGTGAAGAATAATACTCGTACGAGTACGGAGAGGAGGGTCGCGAAGTGACGCCGGAACTCTCGCACGAGAGAGCCTCGTCGAACATATTCTCTCTTCGCTATTTTTCTTCCGCTCTCCGACCTGCGTGAAGAAGGCGAGGCGAGCCGATTGCTTTCCTTCCTGCTTTCTTTTCTCTCCGTAACGTTTGAGAAGTTTCTTCTGAACTCCGCCACACCATCGATTCCCGATAATCATTCGCCGGTTCTCACGTTAAGACAACGCGGCCTCGACAAGAAGAAGACCCCGAAGCTGAAAAATATAATGATTATTATATTTCAAGTATCTCACGTATTTCCTTTTTACGTACACTTCTCTTTATCAACGACGGGAGAGTTTCAGTGCTCTTCGAACCGGGCACTAAACGGAAAGCTTCATCAATACCCGGTGTGTTTCCCTACAGTGGCGCTCTATTCGAATCAGCTGCCTATCATCAATCCTAAGATTCCCACAGCGGCTATATCCACAATGTCCCAGGAGACGTCGCGAATATCCCCGCATTAATGTAGAACTTAATACCCGCTCTCGTTTCTCCAACCGATAAAATTTTTTTTTATATAATGTATAAAACATTTCTCCGCTCTTAATAATTTTAGAACCTTCTCGCCATTAGCAGTTTCAAGATGAATGAAAATTCTAATATGATTATTCGATAATTAAAGTCTCCGCAACGTAAAATGTTAAATCGAAGAGCCGAATTTACTCTGCGTCGCAGTTGCGCTCGTACCGTTCATAAATTAATGAATATTATGAAACGAGCTTAATCAAAGTCTAGTTTGGAATTCCAGCTCGATTAATTGGAAATCAAGCCGTGCAAACCCACCCATCCGACCCTCACGCTCCTCGGTGCCGTGTCGGATCCCAATGTGCACGAGGCACAGCGAAGTCTCGCGACCGACCGACAGTCATTTGGCAGTTCTCCTCCGGTCGCAGCATCGACATTGCAGCCGATGCGAACCTCGACTTCTGACCCACTTGGAATCTCGCGCAAGCCCCGTGGCCCTAAAACCCTGGTGTATTCCGGGTCGCGGGCACGGGCGTATCACGCTCCACGTGCGATTCGCCACAACGGGTTACAGGTGCACCGTCGACAAGAGCATTACGGCTGCTCCGGATATTCGATAAATTCCAGCTTCTCCGACGCTCCCTTTCGTCGCTACGCACACAGCGCGTTACCGACGATCCCGCCGGAAGTACAATGGAAATTTCTTCATCCCGGTTCTCGTGTCCCTCGACGATAAAACTTTTCCATCGAACCCTCCGTAGCATTCACGGGCTGTCGATGCAAATTCCGTTCTTCATAAACGTCGAGGCTGTGGACTGTCCGTTGGCTCGCAGAGAAGGCCAGAAGTACCCTGTAATTCAATTCGTAAGGTCAGATCAATCGAGGTATTCAATGCGAGTGATTTTTTTTCAATTTGCAAATTACCGATCGCCCACTCGGTGCGGCTCGTGCACCAGGAGTTGAAGGTATGGGGCGTTCCACGCCGAGTCGAATGCTCATCTCCAACAACTTCGTCGATTTTGGTCCTCTTTGCGACGACTCTGCTACCGAGTCGTGAGCGGGTTGGTATTTTTTTTTTTGCATTTTTTTTTTTTTTTACTACCAGCGAAATTTTTGAATAGTCGAAGAGCCAATTCGGATAAAGGCCTTTTCGAAGGATTCTAGAAATTAAAATATGATTTTTAATGGACAATTCGATGACAATCCCGTGGAATTTTCAACAGTCAATCTAATGGAATCTCGATATTTAGTTTTTTTTCGCAATAAATAAACTTTCCTTCATAACGCAGTGGAAATAATAATTTTTTTTTAATCATTCGTTATTTTCGGAAAAATTAATGGATTCTAATATATCCTAGGCTAAAAACATATATAAAAAATTAAATGTTTAATCGACATCCCGCTATCTCGATTCTACTTAAAAATAACAATCTCATTAGAATAAGTGTCGCTTTTTTTTTCTTGTTTTTTTTTTCAGATTTTTTGAAACCCCTTTTTCGAAAATGGTTTTTCGAAGATAAAAACAAGTCTAAAAAAAAATCGGAAAAAATGTCAACACCGAAACAACATGCCGATGGAAAGTCAACAAAATTGTCGAGGGTCGCGGAAGAACGCTGCTGATTTGACACGGAATGCCCCATACGTACGTGTGTATCTGGTGTGCGCGATCAAGATGGCGGCTACGCGAGCGGTGCTAATGATAAATATACTTGAGAAAGAGATGAGAGCCTCGCGGCCGCGCGGCCCGTGATCCAAGTGAGGAACTCTAGTCGAGAGGGTCATCGATCTCACGGAAGTTTCTTGGCGTGTAGAGCGAGGTCAGTGATTCTGCAACGATATCGCGGTCTCGACGGGGAGCGCGAGGGTCTCGAGAGTAGGCGAGTGATTAGCGGAGAACAGCCGTGAGGAGAGCGATTGGGCCTTAAGAGCGCGCGTGCGCGCGCAGATTTTCGTCGTCAGGTGGAGCGACCGAGCGAACCGGTGCCCGAACGCGAGGCGAGTCAGGGGGGAAGCGACGATCCTGGCGCCCGGTGGTAAATTACGAGGCACCGTGAAAACACGGAGAGACTACTTTGTGTCGATATTGGACGGTGGATGCGACGGGAAAAACAAATCGAATGGCTCTATCGATCTTCAATAAGAAATATTTTTGAGCCGGACATTAAGCGGTTAAAAATATCGTCGGTCGTTTTAATCATTAATTTTTAGAGATGACTGTTTGGAAAAAAATAAATAAATTGCCGATATCTATAAATTTTGAGCGTTCATCGATTGTACATTTTTATAAATAAATGATGTATTTGTAGGTTACGTGCGGCCACTCGGCCGTCGACCGACGTTCGACAGTCGAGCGACTATTATTTTATTATAATTTATGAAAATTCGTGAATATCGAGACTGTTCTGTGTCAATTACTGTTCGATTTTATGCACTGTTGATGAATTTACTGGCACCGTTGATACTTTGGAGAAAAAAAACATCAGAATCTTTAACGCGAGTCGTATCGAAAAAATTTTGTTTCGGGATTGAGGTTAAGCGTGGCAAGGTAGCAGCGATGCCGTTTCAAGTTGGGAGTCAAGTGTCGCGCGGCAGTTGAGCGGTACGCTTCAGAAACCGGGACGAAGAAAACCGTCGAACCAATCTAGTTCCGAAACTCGATAAACCGGAAGTACCAAACTTCAATATTGTCACCCTCGAGCGGTCGTCGTCGTCGTCGTTCAACTTGGGCTGCGGCTGCGCCATTGGACGTCTTTCACCGTCGATTCACTCGAGGCTTCTCCGGCACCTCGACTCGGCACGAATTCTCGACTCAATCCTGCCAATTTCCGTCGAATGAAAGGAGATTATAATATCGCATTGGCGAATCGAGTTTGAAACAAAGTTTGCGACGATCTCTCTCGAGAAGTCGAAAGGACTGAAAGACCAGGGGAAAAAAAAGACACAATGCTATATCCGATACACAAAGTAATAATGTTTCATCGTTGCGGGAAAAAAGTGGAGAGCATTTTATATTTATTTTATTCGAGCGGTCTCGTGACCGGACTGGATGAAGCGAAGAATTAAATAGGAAGCGAGGCGCTGTATATGTATGTATAATGTATATATATATATATATATGCACTGCAAAAAGGAAATTGTATTTTTGATGGATCTCTCTGTCGACATTTTACAAACTCTCGGGTGTGCCATGCACGTGGATGAACCTTCGACGAGTCAGCTGACGCGGCGCGGGTCTCACGCCTCGAAGACAAAAAAAAATGCACAAAAAAAAATAAAAAATTAACTACGCGTTAAGACCTCCGCGTCAAACGGATGTAATAATTCCATTAAAGTCAACGAGCTCGTTAATATGCGGTTATCAACGTTCGAATTTACGATTGGCATGCACAGTTGAGGGATTCGATGTTAACAAGTGTTCGAGGCTTCGTAAGTTGGTAAGAGCCGAAGGCACGGGAGAGTTCCGCGAGACACTTCTCTCGCCATAAAATCGTCGATCCGACGACGCTACACCGGTTTCGTTCCGAGAAAACGAGACAGCTACGGTGTCCATATATATATATATACACATACGTATATATAGACGTTTGTCGAGTGAGCAATATACCTCTCGATCCATGCTCGAACGGGCGTGGAATTTACCAGAGGATCAAAGGATTCGAAGATCTCTCCGCTGAAGTGAATCGCGTTGACATTTCGACCGCATCCGCAGAGCCGACTGAAGTCGGGTCGCTCCACGCGCGTCTCATGCATTCCCGCACCGTGGCTCGGAAGTTCGAAAACCGTCCGCACTGTCAGTGGCGCTGCGTTCGCGCTCCCGCACACACGCTCGCTCTCCCGCGCATCGACGATTGCGGCCGCTCTGACAGAAGCTAATATCCTCGGGGTGGTCTGTGTATATACACGTTCGAGACTGCGAACGCTTTCTGAGAAGACCGTGGAGCTTCGTTCGGCATTTGCACAGAGGCGAACGCGGCGGTGCCGTTAATCTCAAACTTGGTAAGTGCTGCGAGCGAGTTTCGGTTCGAGCGCGTTGATCGAAAATTTAAAATCAGTCGTTTGCAAGGTTAGGTCGTTGTCGTACGAGCGAGAGGCTGACAGCGCCGAGGCAACGAAAAAGGGTCAAAGGATTTTCGACACTGTAGCTCCGGGTCGTAGCTGCTGATGACGTCAGAGAATCCCGATACGACCTGCACACATATAAGCGTAACGGGTTTGAGGGTAAGTTGGGTCGTCGCCTCCCCGGGGCGAGTTACGCAAAGCTTTTACATACCACCGCGCTGCGAACTCCCGTTCGATTTAGATTCCTTTTATACGAGCCGTCGCATGCAAGCTGCGTTTAACGTGCTGGTTTCTTTGTGAAGCTAATTGATTTTTTTATTTTTTTTAGAATCGAGCGGAGCTTTGACGACGCCACGAGGCCATCGTACGGGCAACGAATTTGCACATCGAAGACCGGGGAATTAGAACGGGAACGGATCTTGAAAGAGACTTTACAAATGGACCGAGAGAAGTCCATTGTGTGTCGCGGATAAGGGAACGGACTAGGAACAAGAAAAAAGGAATCGAGGTCGTAACGACGAATATGCACGGCTCTGAGAGGGGGAAGGGGAGAACTAGTTTTTCCTTCCCAATGTCGGCGACGCTGCGGGGACATTTGTCACAGTCTCGATTTTCCTTCTGTCCCGGTGAATCCGAGAAACCACCGGCGTGGCACGAGAACGCGAATTGGACCACGGCGAGGGGAGATCGAGATGTCGATGCTCGCAGGCCGTTCGAGCTTGATCGCGACAGAAACACAGACGGAAAAAATTGTTTCATCGGCGATGTTAATTGCAAGTAACGCGGCTTTGTTGGTGTAAGTTGAGGTATTAAAAAAATTGTATTTTTCGGATTCAGGTGCAAGATTCGAGGAGGCGGTTGGACTATCGAGAGGGCAGTCGAGAAATAATCGGCGACGCTGCGAGGTTATTTGTCACGGTCTCGATTTTTTGAGAAGGCAGCGGCGTGGTACGAGAACGCGAATTGGACCGTACCGAGGGAAGATCAGGCTGTCGATGTTCGCAGAGCGTTCAGCTCGGTCACGGAAGAAACGTAGAGAAGACAAATTACGCCGCGGCGTTATTAATAATGATAGCTCGAGCTCGTTAATACATATTGGGATATAAAAAAATTGTAGCTTTTTTTTTTGTAAACACAATGCTATGTTCATGAAACCGGATGGACCATGAATATCGAGAAGGAAGTCTAAGAATAATCGACGACGCTGCGAGGCCATTTGTCGGATTCAATTTTTGTTCTGTCCCGGTCGGCGAAAGGACCGGCGTGGCACGAGCACACGAATTGCACTACAGGGAGGGGAGCTATCGACATTTGCAGTCTATTGAGCTCAGTTATAAAAGTAACATCGGGAAAAAAATGGTTCTCTGGCGTAATTCACAATAATAGACGGAGGTATTAATAAGAACTACATAATTTTTTAGTCGGACGTCGAACTGATCTTAAATATTGAGAGTGCAGGCAAAAAATAATCAGCATTTATAACAGTCTTGATTATTCTTCCGTCCTAGTGGATTCGAGAAACCACCGGCTCGCCAAGAGAAGACGGATTGAACAGAGGGGAAGATGCGATTTCGGTTTTTGCTCAGATTAGTCACGTAGAAACATAGAGGCGGTTTTTTTGTTCTTTATTAATAATAATAGCTGGAGCTCGTTAGTGCGAACTAGAGTATTCATAAAATTGTACTTTTTAAAGTCAGATATTAAATTCATGAAGCCCGATGAACCATCAATACCTGGAAGGTCGTCGAAAAATAATCTAGGTCAGGCAAGTTTTTGCTTACGAGGGCAGTGAGAAAAAATAGAGCTTCCTTTCGTGTAAGTTGCCCACGCATTTAACCCAAGGTTATCCACTCACCCTCTCTCTTTAACACGTAGTGGACAATCCCGGAAATTTGGGAGAACAAGGTGTCGTTGGTCTCGTTCTTGTGGTGAATGTACCTTCGGGATAACGAAAGGACTCACGTACAAAAACCACTACGAATCAGCACTGGCTGAAAGCATTTAAAAAAACGGCACTTTTTAAAACTCGAATGCCAGATTCTCAGAACTGGATAGACCACGAACGCGGGAAGGGTAGTCGAAAAACAATCTAGGTCAGCCAGGCTCTCCCTTCCTATCAGTGCAACGAGAGAAAATAAAGCTCGCTTCCTGCGGAGGTGCGCACGCAGTTGAACCCAGTGAATGGCAATCTCCAGTGGCTCTCGTTAGCCCACGGAGTTGCCAACTTGCGGAAATTTGGGAGAACAAACTTTTTTTCTGTTCTCGGGGCGAGTACCTTCCGAATAGAGGCAGGCGACGAGAAAGGGCACTACGCGCAATAAAACCTAATACGAATCACCCCTGGCAAGATGCGCTTCAAAAAATTTATAGTTTTTTAATCTTAAATACCAGATTCTCATAGCAAGCTAAGGGCCCTTCAGTGGGTCTCGTTGGCCCACTGAGTTGCCAACTCCGGAAATTCGGGGATGTTGTTTTCCCGCTCTCGTGGTGGATGTACCTTCAGGATAGCGAGAGAGGCGATGGGAAAGGGTGTCTAGCCTACTAAAACCTAATACGAATGAGCTCCGGCTGAATGCATATGCGAGCCAAGCGCAGAGCACTCATGAGATACAGACACGTACGCTGGCCGAGACAGCAGTGGAATGATGTGGGTCAGCCACAAGCAGTCCGAGTCCCTGCCGGCTTTCTGGCTCGTATACACTGGCTCGTCCGTCGGCGGATCCGAGAGCAAAAGCGAGTCTTCCCCTTACCCAGACACGTACAGTTCTCTCGAGCTTGGGCCGTTCATCGCGAAGAGCAAACTGGCTTGGATATCTACCCGGCCGAGATTAAAAAGCTATCGGGCCACCGCCACTCGTTCTCGCACTTCCGTCCTCCATGCACGATCCACGATTCCGATTATTGGATAACCGTCCCGGGTGTATAACGAGATACCCAGCGAGCACGAAAATAAACATGAATATTCGAAACAATTCAAATTAATTAAATGGTAAAGCAGGCCGGGCCAAAATGGGAGCCTGGGGCAAAACTGGACGAATGGGGTGACAATCAATTTTCCAATCGTTTTTGGATGCCTTGCTTCGTCGCAACGCTATATTCGGATATTCAAGACCGTTTTGCCCTACTATTTTATCGTATCCAGCTTTCCCTACAAAAATGAAAACATCTCGACAATTACAAATAATGAGCAATGAAAGTAAAAAAACTTGAGTCTACAATAACTCAATCAGTAACTTCGCCACTTATGGGGACTCTAAACAATTTGGGTTTCCCTAAACGAAAAATCCCCTCTCAAGAAAGGGATTTCAATTTTTGTCACTGAGTTAAAGCCAGACAGGACCACGTATAAATGTCGAGCTCGAGGTGAAAGACAGTTGGATCCTTCTCGACTTCGACAGAGTATTTTTCACCCTCGCGCATCTAGCGAAGCTCTTGCTACGCGTGGAAACCTACAGGCGCGCCGGAGTGAAAAATTCCCCTTTCGTCCCCTTTGTCTGGTGCGAGTAACCCTCGTTACACCTTCCAACCCTTTTCGCAGGATCAACGTGACTCGCCGTCAGACTCGACGTGTCTTCGACTCGAGGTGCCTTTCCACTTACTCAGTGCGTCACGCACTTTTCCCCTGCCAATGCCGCTTCAACTTCCGACTCGCTGATCGAGAAAATATCCCGTGTTCCGAGTCGGCAGCCTTTGTTCAGATTTCTTCTCTCATCTAACTCTTGGCCTTTTCTTTGGCAGTTGTGAAATCCTCGCCACGTGCGGTTGTCGTTCCGAGCGGGGATAGATCGAGGCTACCGTTAATAAGCTCCTCTTGATATTTGATGCGCACACCCACGCTTTCCAGTCTTCGTGCGACCGCTCCCATGACAAAGAACGAGTGCAGGAACGTGTCTGAGAGTTTGGATCCGGATCGCTGCGTTCCAACGCTCTGTGTACCACAGCTCTTCTACCCTCGTATTCTCCAGTATCGCCGTTCAATTTAATCGGGTACACGAGACGTGGCACGTGTCTTCCGGTGCATATCCGGACCTACATTCTCATACGCGTGTATCTCCGAGGAGAACCGGAAACCAGATAGGAAAAAAATTCCAAACACCAGCCGGGTTCATTCTAAAGAATCGACCAGTACCAAGATGACCCTCGACCTATCTCTTTACGTAGAAGGAAACGAATCGAGGATCCGATCTCACGGCTTCTACCGGTCTAGACGAAGTTTCCAGAACGATTTATAGATCTGTTTTTCCCCGTAAAAGTTCGGTGCTATTGAAACTAATGGATTACAGTTTTTGTTACCGGTTGAGTCTGGTAGGGCATGGGGTGGGTTTCGCGTCGCCTTAAGGTTTTTCCTTGGGTGGCCGGCACTTTCTCATACCCCGAGTGCTCTTTAGCTTTCCCTACGGGTGATGTACAACCCCGCGCCGTGGCATTGCCGAATTATTAACGGCGGGTACGAGTAATGTACCAGAGTTTTTCTCTTGACAATCCCGAAGGGTTGGAAATCGAGCTACTCGTGTATAAGAGGAGTCCCGCAATGACGTCACCCGCCAGAGTGGGTACGGGGGGGGGGGGGGGGGGGGCTTAGGCCGAGGGCTGGGGTATCGGGTTGAATATCAGTGTCGAAGGGAAGGGGACGAGAAGACACTTATCCAGTCTGCTCTCTCATTGTGCTCGACACGTCGTTATTCTTCTACTTCGACGGTAACGCAGCGGTGATGTAGTGCGCGTACGTACATGCCGAACAACTTATATGCACTATAGCGGTTGTTTGTACGCAGTAGCATTGGCCACTCCCTCGTAGTGTCTGATGCACTCGGCGAAGACTCTCTATACGGCTGGCCTCCGTACACAGTCTTCCTGTGTGTGACGAGCCTCGCCCGCACCTGCTCCGGTGATCACATAGTCGGGATATAAAAGCTGTTCGTGGCTCAACACACGCATGGTGCATTGATGCTGCCAGCGTGAACGGTGCGAGGGCTCCGGTTGAGAGGAACTCTGCCCCACCCTACGTATTCGAGGAGCTTCGTTCAAGTTGGATTTGTTCGAGGCTCCACGAAACTGCTGCGAAACTGTGGATTTGTTAGGTTCGGGACTTTCCCAACATACCGATGGGCTGCAACGCCGTTGTATCTTTGCTCTCCGCCAAAGAGCTTACACGCTCTCAGGCTGGAGCCGGGTTGTGCTACTGTTTGTCTTGGGAAATTGTTGTTTGCCGATGTTTATTCCAGACCTAACGGGAGCTACGGTAAATACACGGAACTTAACGAGAATTAAACCTCGGAAACTCCTCCAGCGACCTTCTCTTTGGGTGGGTAGCAAATTTATAGTTGGCAGACTACTGATATGCTATTTGTGTTAGGTATATCGAGGGTTTCCGTTTTCTTTGCTCAGAGATCCGTTTGATCGACGTAGTTCAAGGTTTGCCGGGAGTTTGGATAGCTCGGGGTGCTGCAAGTTGGTGCAGAATGATCGGTAGGGTTCGATGGAATAATGTTCTCTACCAGCGGTCGAGGAACTGGGGCGAACTCGTTGCCCTGCCTCGGCCAGTAATTTCGTCTAATCAAGACTGCGGAATGCTCCAGTTCTTGGGAACTCCTTGTATCGAAAAGGTTTTTCTGATGGAAAGAGCATAACGTGTAAAACGAAGTGACTTGGAGACTCGTCGAGTTTCTGAGCCGCGCTCGTCGTCTCGTTCCCTCGTTCCGGTTATGCACCGACGTCATTATGCAGTTAGACTCTAATCCATCTTCATTTCACGAGTGTGCGACCGCCGCGAACGCGACGTGACTGCAATCCAATTGTCTCTCTGCAACAGAAAAATCTTTTTCTTCATCCACCGCCGAAAGTACGTACTTTGTGCTTCGATCGCAATGCCCAAAGTCTAACATTTATGGTTAGGTATGGGCGCGCATGCGCCCTGTTCTAGTGAGCTGCAAGAAACTAGTTATGCACTGAACTGATGTACGAGGCAGCGAAAAAACAAAATTCAATACAGCCGACGAGTGTAACTCGTTGTGAATTTTAAGTTTCGTGTTCACATTAATAGTTATAATTTTAAAAAACTGTCATAAAGATGAACATAGTCTCGACATCCAGTGATTCATCGGACGATGAAGAGATTCTTCGAAACTTTGATGCACAAGCTAACCTTATTATACTGACACACACATTACCCAAAATATCTGCTGACAAATATTTGTCAAAGTATGAAGCCTACAAAAAATGGTTTTTAGATCACAAAAAATTCATTATCAAGTTCAGATGAGAGTAACTTAATTGTTTTGTTTTGTCCATTTAGATGTATTCGATGCCCGCCACCCCGACCAGCCGCACTCGCTTCGCTCGTGCCGCAAATGTCGGGGCGGACATCAAAACATACTAGAGTATTGATTTGTAACGATTGGTGATTTGTCAGTTAACGTACTTTCGGCCGAAAATAAAGAAAAAAACGTATACTCTACACGGGCAGCAAGTTTGAGAGCCCTGCACTGCGCGCCGTAATCATGGCGCGCAGTGCAGGAATCTCAAACTTTCTACCCTTGTAACGTAATATACTATACACCAACATTTCTAATAAAAATTGTGGTCAAACATTTTAACACACTATATTTCCACTTACTATTTTTGTTTCCTGGCTTCACTGTTTTGTTGAAACGGTAACGAGCAGCTGGGGAAAACACTAGTCCGGCGATGCGTGACAAATCCAGTAGCGGACCGGAGCACAGTGGGAAGAGTTCCGAGCGAAATTCCCGTATAAAACATTAGTCGCGGGATTCACAAAAGGGAAACTCGGTGTGTGCGCGTATGTAGAATCGTTTGGCGCACGGGCAAACACTGACGGTGGACAGAAGGGGGAGGCGGTTTTCGTACGTGTTACCGTTATTCGTTGTTTCATAGCCGGCGCCCGTGCTCCGTCTTCGCCGTGGCAAACGGCAGACGACTGCATCGCAGAGAACAAGACGGTTTTTTTTATTATTTTCAATATTCCAAGTGCGTGTGTACTTGGGCGTTTCCGCGACGACGACGACGCATGTTCCTCGCTTTTCAGGGGACAATGCCACTGTCACAGGGTCAGATGTACCAGTCATTGACGCATTCAGTGCCGTTGCCCGATTGAAGCTTGACCGTCGGCTCATAGGGGCGAGCTTATCGATTTTAGGGAGAGACACGTGCTTCATCTATTTTTCTCGGTAATAAAGAAAGAAAAAAGAAGTGATCGGAAATCCACCACGTTTCATAATCCGTAGGGATTTCCTCCACAAACAGAAAAATTTTCCTGTCACGTGTATGGAATATTGAAGCAATGTTCTTCGTTCTCCAAACTTTATATCCAATAATTTTTCTGGTTTCATTCGTTTCATTGGTATCGAAAGCAAAATGATTTCAATGGTTTTTCACGATTTCGTTTTACGAACAATAACAGTTTCCAATAAATTCGAATGAAACACCTGCGGTTATTAATGTGGCACCGATGTGGAAGAGTGTTTCGCGTTGTTCGAGGCGATTTTAAAACTCGCCGATGTGCCTCGCTGATTGCGGTGAATTCGCTCAAACTCGCGCCCGCTCGACAGCGACGCGTCGAAATTAATTGATGATCCATCGCGGATAGATGCGTATCGAGTAGGCGGTTGCCACGATCCGGAATAATGACGAGGGTGGCAAAGGTGTCTCGGTTTCACACGCGAGTAACAATTCGCCGTCCAACGGAATCCGATAATTCGTTCTGCGAAGGAAACGGAGTTCAATTGCCGTTATAGGTAATTAGTCGAGCCAACAACAATGAGAGGAGAAGGACCGAGTAGTGTCGACATGGTACAATGGGCTCTCAGACGCCCGGTAGTTTCCGCCGTTCAGCAAATTCCCAACTCTGGATCGTTGAGAAATTTCTCCACGATAGGCAAATTTTTATCTGTAAAAAAAAAAAAAAAAAAAAAAAAAGCGTCGTTGTGCTTTGGGTTGATCAGTCGAGCGGCGGTGAAAATAAGAGAGGCCGAACGAGCCTCGTCCGCTCGGCTCGTCGAACCACGGAATAATGCTTCGAAAAATAAAAGGAAACAAAAAAAAAAACAAAATTTATCGGAAGACCCGCACCGAAGCTGTGACGAGGGAAGCTCGCTCCGGTGAAAGTCCCGCGCTACTTGTCGACAGCTATTTTCAAAGGTATGGCAAAGTCCGTTGGAACGGGAGGCCGGGGGTTCAGAGATTTTGGGCCGGAAGGATTACAAAGGAGGTGGAAATATCGAAGCGAGCCTCGAAGTCGAGATAAGAAGCTTACGGCAAATAGTTTTTACCCGATTGGTGACGCGACCGGAATCCCCGTCGAGACTCGGCAGACGATTTCTCGTTTGCGTCATTGTTTGTCAAACGAACGGGCTGTGTGAATACACGCGTGAGAAGAATGGGGAAAAAAAAAAAAAAAAAAAGCTCGCTCCTGGCGTGGCCCGCCACACGCGTTGTTCACAGCGCGCTGAATAATAGAGCGAGTCGTCGACGCGCCAGCGACGTCGAGAAAATGAAGAACATAAAAAAATTATGAGAAAATAAGAATCATAAAAAATGAGAAAAAAAGCAAAAAAAAAAAAAAGGGTCCGAGACACACGTGACGTTAAATGTGCGCGCCCATGATCCGAGCGTTCTCTCGCAATGACCGTCTAAGCGACGACTCACCCGAGACACTCCCGGATGCTTCGAGTCCCTCAAAAAAAAAAAAAAAAAAAAAAGTTATCAAAAAGAAAGTATTTTCACGGTTGACTTTAAAAAAAAGGACGCGAAAAAAAATGTTAATCACCAGGCTGAAAGAAAGACTCGATAGCGAATTGCCAAAAAAAAAAATCTCATCGCTAAATAAATCTTCGTAAAAAAAAAAAAAAAAAAACCCCCGATTAATAAAAGTAAAACGATAATTTCACCGAGAACGAAGTTACTGATTGCACAATTATTTTTTTAACCCCCCCTCCTCAATGATATTAATTTAATTATTTTTTTGAATAATAAAAATATATTAAGCAATCATAAATGAATGTTTGACTCGAGACCGTTGCAAAGTGAATTTTATTCGGCGAGGTGGAAAAAACGTTCCGAGCCAAGTGGCATGACGCGTATTCGGGTTTGAAAAGCGATCGGGTAGGTCGCCACGCTCCAGATACAACGACGGTTGCCACGGTCGCCGAATTATCTTGCGCGGCGTAACGAACACGCCTAAATGTCAGCTCGTAAATGATGAACCGGGCGCGTCCCAGTTACATTGGATTATTCAAGAGCGCGAGGTCGTCTCCGTTGTCCGCGTGCGCCAACGGCCGAAGATTCACTCGGAGGGAACGGCAATGTTCCATGAGAAATGCGAATGATCGAACAACCGATTTGAAAAAAAAAAAACGGTACGGCGAGGCGAGGAGAAAGAAAAAAAAAAAAAAATTGAGAAAACGAGAACAAAGGTTTCGCTCAGCGTGGAAAACGGTCTGGGGGTTGCGAATAAATTTTAACGATGTCCGGATGTCGCTCGTAGTCGAGGAGAAATAATTTATAACGAGACGAGAGGAAAAAAAAAAAGAAAGAAAAAAAAACAAGGCGGGCCGTTCGCGGAACTAACGAGAAACATCGTTCGAGGAATGATCGAGTGAATAATAATTGAGAGAGACGCGAAAAAAAAAAAACAACAAAAATAAGACCGGAGAAAAAAAAAACGAAGGCCGAGTAACGTTGGACCGACGAAAATGTCCGCCGTAACGCTTTTAATTTTCACGGTAATTGCGGTCCGCGTTCTCCCACAGAGCAAAGTTATGTCAGTGCGAAAAATAAGCGTTAAATCGACCGATTAAACGACGGCAACAACGGCCGATTAGAAGCCGCCGGACTTCTCAATCGATTTTCCTCGTAATAACAACAACAAAAAAGGAGGAATAAAGAAAGAAAGAAAAAAAAAAAAAACTACGTCCATGTCGGATCGAACGCGGGTCAACCGCTTTGTACAGCGTTAGCATCGATCTCGCTGGCCCGCTTTTATTACCGCATGCGAGCCTCGACTTAGACGAAAGGAGATTCGTGTCACGAGCTCGGAGGCAGCGCGAGAGATTCCTTTGTTCCGAGGGTGATCCGCCCGCCTTGGCTCGTCTTTGTAAGAAAAAAAACAAAAAAGATGACGCAATCCGCCGGCCCGATTGACGAACGAGTCCGTTTATTTTATTTCAATGGCGGATGGCGTGAGGCGAGACAGCGCGTCGCACGAGACTCTCCCGAAAGATGGAGAGAGATAGGCGGAACGTAGACTCGAGAAAAGGCGCTTTTTGGCGGGTCCACCGTTCCCTCTGTTTCGATCCCCAACCGTGCCGCCGTCCGCCCCTCCCGAGCATCGACGCTGCTCGAACGAAATTGGATTGGACGTCGGATGAATTATTTCCTTCCATCTCCGGCGACTAACCAATAAGTTGCCACCGGCAGACGAGCGAATCAAAATCAATTAGAGTCAAAGTCCCGACGGTTTACGTCGCTCGGCTCCGGTGGGAATTACGATGAAATTCCCGCCGTGAAGTTGCGACGGACTGACACAGCCGCACGGCCGAGCGAACGAGACCGCGCTGGCCGATCCGCCAGCCCGGAGAGTAACGAACCGCAGGTTTATTCACGCTTAACGAGAGTAAAGCGCGAGAGATCGTCGTGGCCGGCCCACGAACCCGGCTATGTGTGTTAGGTTACCTGAAAATTCGATTAAATACCCTCCCGAAGTGTGGCTGATCGAACACCGAGGACAGCCAGTCCCGCCCCGAGGTGCAGGAGCGTTTTAGAGGAGCCCGCTCTAACCGTGCAATTGGACGAACTAATACTAGCGCAGCGGCCTGCGGGGCGGCCCCGAGCCAATAACCTTGGCCTCCGCCAAACTCGATTAATTCGATCGAAGATTTTTTTCTCGCTCGCGTGACCGTTTCGATAACCGGCGAGATCGGACGATATTATTCTACTGTTTTCTTAGGGCACGAAAGCTCCTTTTCTGGGTCACGCTGCACGGCTGCCAGGACGAATAAGCCGGACGATACACAGCTGACGTGCGATCCTGGCACGTCGCTGCGGTATTTTTTTTTTTTTTTTTTTTCCATTATGGAAAAAAAATGCCCGGCTTTTGCCTGGCCACGGTGCGATTCGTACAGGCTCTCGATCATAGTCGAAACATTTTCACAGTTTGAGACACAATGAAAAACAACGAACATCACACAAGATATATTTACTTACCGGGATTGATCACGAAAAATCACTCTGCGACACTCGCGGTAACGATACACGCTTTACTCGCGGAGAGAGCGACTGAGCGAACGAAAGACGAGACGGCCCCGACGACGCTCCACGGCGACTTATTAATTTCGAGACGGGCGCGCTCTGGCGGGCGTCGCTGGAAGTGCGGCGGTTCGAACCGTCGGCAGTTCCCGCCACCCGATCGGCTCCCCTTTGTCCTTCGTCGGTGGAATTAATAGCCGGTAAATTAAATATTTTATCTGTATTTGGCGAGTAAAAATTAACAACCCTCGAGGCTTAGACTAGACAGTTTTAATGTGTGATCGTAGAAAGAACATGTGGCCACCAGGGCAACATTTTTCGAAGCGTTTTCTAGTATTCTCGACGCAATAACAGAGTCGATCAAGAACGACCAATCACACCCGTAAGCTATGCTTTCGTGTTCATTGTACTCCTCGACGATTCGAGGTTCCGTTTGATCGGTGCATTTTATCACTCGAAATCCTCCGTACATACAGGCTGCCAAAAGATACTGGTGACTGAAAGGACCCCACTTCAGCCTCCATATACCATTGCCAAGATTCGTTTCCGATAAAGGAGTTCGAAAATTTCGCGTGTCCCACAGTCTCATTGTCTCGTCATAGCTGCAAATATATATATATATATATATATATATATATTATTATTATTATATACATCTAGGCATTTGAATCACGTGGTTCATTTTGCAACGGAAAAGTCGCGGACCTTCCAGTGGCCAATGAGAACTCCTTCGCGGCATTTGAATGCATACTCGTTACTCCTGCACCATGGAGTCTGTTTACTCCCACCGCTTCCAATCCCATTCTCGCGTCCAGTCGGTAAAACTTACAATCGTCTCCGCCTGCGAAATAGTAGATTGCGATATCAGAGCCACGATAATAAATTACGATAGTAGTACGATAAAACTTTTTTGACGTGTGACGCAATCAAGCGAATTAACGAAAAGTTTAACAAGAAGTGAAAATATGATTATCAATTATCTTTTGTTCGTTATCGTTTCCGTCATAGCCGATGACTTTAGTCAAATATAGTTTGGTTTGGCACCTGAATAGATGGTGTTTGGACTCCAATAGTCAAAGGCCGTTATCCAAGCTTCAAAGTCGTGCAGTTTCTTCGTTGCGACAAGCTCGAGCTTGTTCCCAGCGAATTTGAACAGCGACACGGAGCCCTTCGAGTCGCTGACTGTGATCTGCGCTTCGTTCACGTGCTCGTCGAACGATCTACCCGTGTCCCAGTCGAGGGACAGTGCCAGAATTTCATCTTGTCCTTCGCGTATTCTCGTCTCCGTAATTAATCCGAGAGACGGATCGTTTTTTTTCTCAAGCCTGTAAATCTGCAGATAACCGATGGAATTAACGACGCCGAGCAAGACGTCGCCGCGAATTTTCGCGTGTGCCCATTTCATGTCCAAGATAGCGGCGGTGTTCAGCGTGTGTACCAAGTGAAGCGTCCCGTTGCGAACCACTCGAAGCAGATGAATTCGGCCGAGGCGTTTCTGTGCATTGACGGACGTCGCGAGACTTCCGTCCTCCTCGCCTGGGACCAGTTGGTAAGTTCCGCAAACTAGCAGATCTTCAAATTCTTCGGCCGGACACCATTCGATAGAATCTGCCGAATACGCTGTGTCGAATGTGTCCAGAGTTAACATTTTATCTGCAACACAAAACAACAAAAATTATTAATCTTGTTTTCTTCCCAGACTCAACAAAGATCGTCGGGCGGATTCGTCGATTGAACGGTAAAAAGCGCACTTCGCGTCTAATTTTTTTTTATTATTCAAACTGTGAGCATTACAATGTATAGATTAACGGTACGTACGTACAAAATCGCGACGGTAATTCGCGGATACACATAGTTTGGTATAAAATACTGTGATTCACTCTTGTCATTGTTTTGCTATTATCACTCTAATAATTTAGCGCAGTAGTGCTCGCTTATTTATGTACAAAGTTGACGAGTAAACCACTGCGTTACGTTAAACATATTCTCAGGAACATACAAGCGTTATGAGAGCTTGTTTTTTTGGTCGGATTGTGCAAGTTTGTGACTGCTCATCGTGACTTAATATCGGTTATTATTCATTCCCTGAGCCAGCATTTGAGATTCTACTTAATCTATTGTTCGATACGAAATAATGGTAGTTTCGAGTCTCACGGAGCAATAATATTTGTACTCTCTTCTTAGTCACGTCTTTAGAATAAAAATAGTTAGATAAGGCATTTTTCTTATTTCTTTGTACTTAACAGTTAGAAATCCATTTGGTCTCGCTCTCTCTCTGATCTTAACTTAACAATAAATTATCGACACACACGCACACAGCTTACAATGAAATCACTATCAATACTTGTAAAAATATCATCGAGTGCTCGCTAGGCCAAAAAATTGATTTTTGATACAAATTAGATTACTCCTATAATTATCTTTTAAGTATCTTTCACTAGAATGAGGTAGGCCTTGGTTCACGGATATGCTTTCATCCAACATTTTTTTCATGGGCAAAACTTTGGTTCTTATTCTTTGAGTTTCAAGATCGAACGCCGAGTCCTCACTGACGCGCGCTTTTCTCGGTCTCGACCAGGCATTCTCTGACTAGAATTCTGGCATGGACGATTCCACGCTTTATCCTCTCCGCGGAGCTCCTGCTGCCGGCGTAGGTCGGTCGAATGTCTCTTCCCAACTCTTCTATGACGCTGAGCAGCTGAATATACTTGGATTGTCCGGGAGTCTTAGTGAGCTGAGCCGCAGCCATAGGCTGAAAAGTTCTCGGCTTTGGAACTGTTATCAGCGGCTCCGAGAGCTTCGTCCCGATTTCCGTGCTTCCTCGTTCGGCCTCCATTTTTCGATCGTCTCTACTTATTTAAATATCTTGAAAGTCGAAGGACGTCGGTTTGTTTGTTTACTCCTTCTGCAAGCCATCCGTACAATTGTTTGGTGTTTCTCTCGGACACGTGCATATCAATTGATATTCGAGGGCATCGCGAATTTGTACGTACATATATTAATTTTTATTATTTTGAAATAAACAAAACTTACCGTCAATTCGTCAAGCAAGGTGAACGTATCGCAGAGTCGGAGCGGAGCGTCCGAGGATTTTTGAAAATAAATAGGTTATGTTCGTCGCGCAGGTGGGAACTCCTTGGTAGACAGCTTTTCGACGTCTCCGCTCTTGCGTTTTGTTTCCGTCGGTATCGTAAATTTACCGGTAAATCGTTGTTGTAATTTTTGTTAGGCAACCTTCCGATCACTACGGAAAATTAAGTACGGTACTGATTAATCGACCGTGACTGTAAATAGTACATTTTTACGTACGAATATCGTTCTTACTTTCACGTAGGAAGTATGCAAGCCTTGAAAGTACTAATTATTCGAGAAAAATGATCGGACAAAGGATCATATTGTCACACCGCATATAAAAAGAAAAAAAATCGCCAAACCAATCGAATGGTTTATTATCGGGAAAACTACATTATGTCGAATTGTATTATTTACAGTTAATATGAAGAAATTTTTAACGAATATAATTGTCAAAAGTTATATATCTGTTGCCTTTATTTATTGTTTATCGTCACATGTGCAACTCGACATACGATATAATTCAAATCCTCCATGAGAAACTCTCAAGTTTAAATAATACTTTCTTTACTGTACACATCGCAAAAATTATAATCGCTAGTGTTTGGACTTATGTTCAAAGCATTTGGTTGCTTAATTTTCTTTCGCGGATACTGAAAAAAAAAACTTAGTAAAAATGAGTAAGCGAATGAATATTTCAAATGTACAACCAAAATTATCAAACGCCACCGTAAGGTGCCAACTGGTGGAAGAATTAAAAGTCATCCGCGTTCATCCTGGGCTCAGTCGGTATCAGAAACTCTGAAACGGAAATGAACTTTTCTCACAATCCTCGTATATACACTCGAAAGGAAAACTGATATAACTTCGACTTCCGGTGAGACCTTTCCTTCGACCAAACTTCCCAGAATCTGTGAACAAGTTGATTATAATATTTATTTCTAATCGCGGTGTTTCACATATCTTCAGAAAAAATTCAAGCAGCTTATTATTTTCAATCCATTATTACTAAAGCCATGCAAATGGCGCGTACATTTTTGGGAGCGGATTCTTTTTTTGGGTGAATAAGAACTTTCGGTCGGTTTATTGTCCAGAATCATAAAATGTCAATGATTTCAAATTAAAAGTGAGTACGCGGTTGACGGCGCGTAATTTATTGATACAACCGACAACATAATCTGTGATTGTTTCTGTTTTGTCGGTGGAAAGAAGACTGGTGTTCGTTGCTGCGTGCGCATTCGATATTTTTTGATATTCGATTGTGACGTTTCTTTCTTTATCGCACATCTTGCTCCTCGACGAAGTGTACAAACGAAATATTTTTGCAAAAATTATCCCCATCTTCGTTCGATAATTCAGTCGCAAAGCAGTATTTGATTTCGCTAAAATAATCGAAATCGAAAATGGAACGGAATCTCGAGAAAGCAATGGGCGATGTGTAAGTTTTTCGACATTTGAGGTTATATTTACATCGAGTTTCTCATTGTTTTCAATGTTTCGCCCGCGAAAAGGAGTAACGTGGACGATGTAACGGGTTGTATTCTGGCTGATCAGGCGGGTCTCTGTCTCGGAGGTAAGAAATGTACACGCGTAATTAATTCGTTTAAATTCATCCGAGTATCTTTTTGTTTTCTCGTTATCGCACAGTGAAGGGATGCGCATCGGGCGACAGTGCAGGATTGATAGCAGCCATCGCTGATCAGGCTGGCAAGCTCGAGCCAGGATCTGAAGCGCCCACTGTTTCCCTGCAGAATGATTCGAGGTATCCCGAAACTGATTTATATGTCACTTTTATTATTGTCTTCCATAGCTACTCTCATGAAGCTACTTATCTGATAATTTGCCTCGAAGCCTCTAAACGAACAGTTTCAGTGATTTTCATTGATTTTCCGAGATGTTTCTTTGATTTTCTTTGCCATATGTTAATGTTTGCGATTTCTCCGCATGGCCTCCAGCGGTCACAATATATCAGAGAAATGAAGCGTATTATCCATAAAAATTCTGAATACTTCTGAGTTTTTTGGTTAAGATATACTCAAACGTACAATATTTTTCCAGAGAGGATACGATTTATTTTTTAAAAACCCATATTTTTATCAGTTGAGGTGGGTTTAGAGAATTTTAGAGAACTTACGGGTTCACTCTAAGATCTATCCTTTCTGGCAATCATACAAACAGCAGTAAACAGCAATTCGTGCATTCTTTGTTAAGATGTGAAATTTGCCGAAAATGTACGTTTTCCAAATAATAGTTTCTGAATATAAAAAAGAAACAATAGCCTAGAATATCAATAAAGTTAATATTTTACCAGAGAAATTAGCAGGGAAAATAAGCCATTTTTACAATTGTTAGAAATATTTTCATTCTGAAAATTCTTTGACTCTCTCTGAAAAGTGTGGAAAATTATAGAAATTCAGGGAAAATTCAGAGACTTTCGGATATATTGTTAAGGATATTTGAAGGAATATTTTTACCAGGATGATAATCTATAATTATTTCAGACAGTGCCTAATACAGCGCCAAGGCCCAGTGATAGGCGCCATATACAAAAACATGGCTCGCTAAGTGAACGTCGCTGAGTAGAGTTATAATTTCTCTGCAAAAAAATAAAAGCTTAGCCGCGAGGCGATAAAAAGGACACGAGACTCGAGAAATTTTGTATGAAATAAATATTACGATTATCCGTACATAATCTTTTTCCCTGTAGTACAGGTTAATTCTGGATGGATTTTTTTCGCGCGTTCTACACGATTATCCGTAACTTCCAAGGTCAATCGGTTTTTCTACTGCTACCAGCAGCAGCGGCGCTTTGCTTGTTTCTTCTCTCGTACCATTTGTTGACCCCAATCTTTATTAACTCGTCGTGCTCGTAGATCCAGGACAGCATGACTAGGACGAACATCACCGCGCCAACGAGTAGATGCAGAATTTTTTCGTCGGGAAACAAATAAGCCTGCAACGAAATTTAAGTGTACAAATTTAAAGCCATTATGATCTGGGGATGAGAATAGTGCAAATGCTTCTAAGAATTTAAATCCCAATACTTCGAGTGATTCAAATAATTGACATGAATGGAAATATTCAATCATACGAATTCATTGAATGTCTCAAACAATTCAATTTATTCGAACTAATCGAATGATTCGAATTGCTCGAATTATTGGAATAAATTGCATGTTTGTAATATCAATATATACATATATATATATTTTTAGGTGGCCTTACTTGCGATAAGTTAGTGATCAGCGCTGACACGGTCAGAGCTCCCGTGAACAGCGGTTTAGGAATTAGACCGCGCAGCGGTCGATAATCAGTTTCGACGTGTCTCTTGTTTATGAAGATAGTCGAGTGTGCGATTCTCAGGGCCATGTTGAAGCAGTTGCCGAAAATAAACCCTACGGGACCGAACCAAGTTGCGAGAAGATACGAGGCACAGAGAAAAGCAACCGACTCGTATATCATTATGAGATTGCTTTTGTTTATCGTCGCACTGTCGGCAGTTGCGTTCGCGTAACATTCCGTAACACCGTTAATGCCCAGTAGGAAAACTGCAAGACAATGAGCGCGCAACAACAGAACAGGCAATTCGGTGGTCAGTTTTGCCCCACCATACAGCCAGAGCAGTGTCGACGAGTAGGATTGTCCGAATACCAAAACTATGAGGCCTATTGAAGCCACGGCCGAGCACAGATGCGTCAGAACGTTAACGCTTTCACGGATTTTCGTCTGCAAACATAATAAAAAACAAACTCATTAACGAACATCAGCACGACGAAAACTACAATATGGATTTGGGCTTGGACTACATAAGAATGCATGGGATCTATGCGTACATCAGGCTCAATGTAGAACTATTTAGTATGTCAATGGAAGAAATTTCCTGTATGGAGCCCGTGCAAGATTCCCATAGGAAACTTGCACGGATAATTTCGCATCTGGTTCGAATTTATGTTTGTCTAAAAGGATGGGCGCTTTATAATAAATTCATTGGAAATTTAGAGCTATCTCTCGTGCTCACAGCCATCTCACTACGCGTTGACTCTTTGAGTTATCGATGTAACGATAATGGAAGTGTAACGTACAGGATTCTGTTCCGACAAAGACTGATCACGTTTGACCATCTGCGTAAAGTAAAAGTAGCCGCTGTCTTCTATCGGCCGGAAGATAAATCTCGCAGCTAATGACCCCAAGTTATTCACCACTTCGTAAGTACCCTGCAATTAATGATAAATGAGAGTCACAGATATGTCAACATTCATGAGATCTGGTATGGATCTTTTTCTTCGTTTTACCTGCTCCGTGAATGTTAATACGGGAAGTATCGTCATTATCATTCTCTCGCCTTGGGTCAGTATCTGTTTGAGTATACCTTGACGAAAGAAACTCCACGTCAGCACAGTCAACTTTTCGTCAAAACACGAGCTCTGAAAGTTGATTTTGATCGTATTATTTACCATTTTTTAAAAGATATGTTGTTTTTCTCTATCGGACGAAAACATTGCATACGAGTCAAGGTACCATAAACAACGTCTGGCATCGAGTCGACCAATAATCTATAAAACTGTTACAGTTGTGCGCAATTTTATAACTTCATCGTGTAAATATCTAATTTGCAAACTGAAGACACTAAATCGCGATATAAAACAACGACACGTGAATACATTTTTCCAGAATCTTGGACGGTATGAACTTGATGACGCTGGTCTTTCTTATGATATGACAATATTAAATTTTAATGTCTCATTAAATCCGTTCTGAATCAGGATTTCTTCGGTCCAGAAATTAATAAGGCATTAATTGAGGGTAAAACTTTATAAGGCGTGTATGATTCCTGTGAATGTTCGGCTTAAATTTTGGTAAGAAAAAATTAAAATTCTAAAAACTATGCCAACGGATCGAAATTTTGGAATTGGGTATGTCTTTGAATCGACTAGATATTGTTGCATGTTGGAATGTTTGGAGATTGATAAATCTGAAGCAATTATTTTCTTTAACTGAAAAAAAAAAGTGTCCGTATGAAATGGCAATACTAATTCCGAACATGTCTTTTCATAGAAGCCTTATAATTATGAGTAAATTACATAAAGAAGCAAAGTTAGAATTATCATTGTCACGCTTCGTTTTCAGGCAATACACGTACGGTATTCTGCAAACGGCCCGGAAAAAAGTCCTTCACAGATTTGAACGGGAATTCCTTGGACACAAGTTCGTCCGTGCTGTCCCGTATAGACAATTTTCTCTTCCTCCCCGATTTGTTTAACGCCTCGATGTAATAGTGAAAGTAAGCGTAATGACTCGTGGTATAGAACACTGCCGCGACCAACTGTGCGACCCCGAATGCGAGTAGTGCGTTTTCAGGCCTGTACAGGATGAGTGGAACGAACGTTAACGTTCTGAAGGCAATCATCGCCGTGTCCAGAATAATCTGAAATTACGCCAGAGACATTAAAGAACAATAAAATATTTTCTCACCGACGTAGGAAGATAAAAATTGTTTGAAAAATATAAATAAATAAAAATAAAAATTGGGGGAGCCAATATTCGAAATAATAATATGCCTCGTCCTCTATTGTGTGGCTAGTGCTATTTAACATTCAAATAAAATCTTCAATCAATTTGCATCATTTGAATCACTTAAAATTGTTAAATGTATCCGAGTTATTACAAATGTTTGAATAGTGTAGTCTTCCAAAAAGTAGTTAAAAATCTCCAAAAGTCAATAATTTCTGACTCGGAAAGCAGTTTTTAATTTGATACTTGCAGTATCGGCTCACCCCTGACAACAGTCAAGTACGCGTACTTTCAGTCTGACGAAGAGGAAAGCATTGGACACCAGCTGAACGACAAGCGAAGCTAATTCTATGACACAGGACACGGCGACTGCCAGTACGGCGAAATTGTAGTAAGGCGGCAGAGGCTCCGTGGAAGATAGCGCAAAGAGCCAGATGTAACCAAATATCAGTGACATCATGGCGCATATTGGTAGCCTGTGAAAATAGTCTCTCGGTACTCCGTAAAGTTTCCTGCACGCTGGATAAACGTCAGCGTATGTAAGCTTTTCAATTCTAGTTGACTAACGTAAGCCACAGCAGATTAACGACTTGAGCCCAATTGTGTTCGGCGGTGTTGGTAAGACACGCCTTCATGAACGGCTCCCTCGACAGGAACAGTATCATCGATTCGAGAAGTAGCAACCTGACATTCATGACACCGAGTACAGCCTGCCCTACGTGACGCACCACGAACGCGTTGAGCACGAAAGTTACGCAACGACATAATATCTGAAACAAAAACAATGAACACAAAAAACGGTAATTTAAAAATTATTGATAACTGGGCGAGCAGTGGTTGAAATTCAAAATTCAGCTGTGAGTGTTGGAATCGTACTAACCTGAAATACGATGTTGAAAGACGCATTCTCGAGGCTACTTTTTAGAACGTTTTGGGCCATTGTAATCAAACGTTTGTTCTTCTGTCGAGTGTCAACGCGCTGAGCTCGACGGTAAGTGAAAATAATCGTGGACCCGCAGCACGATTGAACGTTTTCTCGGCGCCATTATTTTTCACCCTCCGAGCGCCTGCTACTTCTAGGTTAGGCTTGCGATCAGCTGTTCGATGCCACGAACGCCATTTATCACGGCGACGGGACAACAAATTAATTTGAATCGCACGCAAAAATGTAATTTCAAACGTTTCAAACTAAGGAGACCGCATCGTAAAAAAAAGATCGATTTTCAGTATATGTGTGTGGTGACAGGCTATGTATCGATACAAGAATATATCGAAAAAAAGAACATCCACACCAAAAAATCGAACGTTTTATTATGACGTTTCATTACTCTTGACAGAGCTTAAATAACCAAGACTGTTCAAAATAATGAAAAATATATCCAGCATAAAATTATTGATGATTTTCTTGAATAATTCAGAAAAATATTAAATGAATATTTTATAAACATTTTTGAATAACCGTAAAGTTTTTAAGATATATAGTTTGAAAATATTTTGCAATTGTTGAAATATTTTTGAATTTTCATGAAAATATTTCCGAAACATTTCAGAAATATTTTCGTGCTATGTGGAAAGTTTCATAGATTCTCCGGCTTTAACACAATATGCGTAGGTGCGTCGTTTTGCTCTGCGTGTTAGAGCGAAAGGATGTCATCTTCTCCAGTATGGGAGAAGAATTAACACATCGCTTTTCGAATATTCATATTGCACAACATTGTTAGTTGTCCGATTGCTGCTATGCCAATCATTGAATAGAATCTTTCGAGAGTTAAAATTCCCAATTATTAATGCACCATTCGGAATTTGGACAGTGGCGGAGCGACGACAATTAGCTTTCACTTGCGCACGCAGCGACACACAGGCTGCGCGCGAAACGCTCCACGACCGGTTACATCGGCCAGCGGTATACCCAGAAACGCCTTTCGCTTTAGTTCGCGCACGTCTGCTCGCTCGTTGGGAGGGATACGAAAAATCCGGCTTAAGCCGATTGAGCAGATAACGAGATAACACAAATTTTTTTTTTATCAATGTCCTTTGTTGTTTTTATTACTTTTATCTTTTTTTAGTCCAGCCGCTGAGAAAAAAATATAATTCTTATCGCGTGCTTGAGCGCTTTCTCCATTTACTATTATTATTGTTCCACTAACTTTTCGATATAGTTGGCACGTTTCGTTTTATCAAGCGCGCTTGACGAGAAAGAAAAACGTTGAAAATAATAAAATTCGAGCTATAACAACATGCCGTATCGTGGAAAGTTACGCGTTCTCGCTAAGGCGTGCCTTGTAACGTCCCGTATAAGAGGAGATTCAGGCTCTTCGACCGCCGGTTTTGCTGTACGATACTCCGACGTAGCGGTGAGAAATTTTTCCTCCAACAGGCCTCAGAACATGAGGTAAGCACCGTTCCAAATTTAAAAATAGATTTAAATTTTTTTTTTTTTTGGTCATTGTTTCAAGGACAATTTTTTTAATTGGCTGTGTATATTTACTTATTTACATTAATGGACGGAAAGTCGTTTTTTAAACTTTAACGAGTTATTTAATGTTTGGTGTTCATGTATAAAGAAGGAAGAAAAAAACAAAGAAATATTTCACACTTTGCGCCCTGAATGAAAAATAATTTTTTGGCTCAGAAATAAAAGGATAGGCTGCTCGGAAGAAAGCAATGAGTTCGGTTTCAATCCACAGTCAGCAGTGTTCAACATATTGACTGATAATAAATTTATATACAAATCTTTATCCACTGATCGATCCGTGACAATTTGTTTTCAGATTTGTACAGTTTGTGAACAAGAATGGGGGTCCGCAACAACTGGGCGTCCAGCTGGCAGCCGGAGGTGACATAATCGATGTGTCGGCAGTTAATTCAAGGATTCCGAATAATCTCAAGAAATTCCTTGAGGAAGGTGACACGTTTCTGAAGAAAGCTAAACGGTAATGAGTTTAATAAAAAAATTTAGAAGTTTTTGTTATCGCACAACTTTTTCCTTGGTCGATAGACAAACCATTCGTGTCTGTCGGAGCTCTTTATTATTTATCTCTTCAGGGACGACGACGAAGACGTTACAGGTCTGTTGGAGAGGTTCGTTCCGTTACCCCGCACAAAGATCAGATTTTTTGGAATGGTTTGCCGAACCCATCAACTCATTTTAGCTTTTCCCCTCCGAATACAGAATCCCTTTGCGTAACATTTTTAAACATTTTTCATGCAAACGTATTCAGAGTATTCCAAAAAATAGGAAATTCACGCTTAGCAAAATTGAATGAATGTGCATAAGTGTGTTAAAAAAAAAAAAAATTAAACAGTTAGGCTACAAAATCTTGGTCAAAGAATTTGAAAAATGTCAGGAATTTTCGAAATGCGTAAGAGTAGACACATACACAAGTAGATTATCACTGACCTTCTTATGAACGAATGAACCAGCTTTGAAAAAAAACGTGTGAATTGATAAATTGAAAAAAAAAAAAAGAAAAGGTCGTTGCACGTTTAGTCAGAAAACATTTGTAGTTTGTCAGAGAAAAGTAAGGAATTTTTCCCGGGTAAAAACCGTCCCAAAAGTTCTTTTCAAATGACTTTCACAACTTGGAAAAAAAAACTCTTTAAAAAGCGGTCGTTCCACAGTGATTATCAATTTTTCTGACCCAGCGTTTCGACTCTCACAGATTTTACGTGGATTTAAATTTAATTCATAATCTCGTGGATACTCACGATCTTTCGACTGTCGGCCCTGAAAGTTGAGAGATACCGTTGGCGGTGATGTAAACTGTAATCAACTTGTTTGTCTCGTGCGAGCCCGAGACGCGTCCTGTGCACTATCAAATGAGAAGTCTCGTCGAAAGCAGTTATCACGTCGGCTTCTTTGTTTTCTTTCTGTTTTCTTTTCGAAAACATTTCTAGCAGTAAAATTTATTACAGTCTTGAGTCTTAAGGCAAGATGAATTCTTGACATTTTCAATAATATTATAATATTATTTTTGATGATATTAAGGATAATAGGGTAGTATCATTGAGCGCCGTGTTGATTTTCACATCCGCTGATCCTTTGCTTTTTCATGAACTTTGTACCACCGAGTGCCACTGATTGCAGTATTTATATTACAGACTGACTTTTTTTTTTTTACCTCACCATAAGGTGGTGTTTCGCCCGACTGCACAGTAAGAAAAGTTTGTACATTTAAGGACAACTCATTGTCCACAAACGTTCACAATTTTTTATTGCTTGATTTTTCGAGCCCATCATCCGGCTCTAGTTTCACAAGAAAAAAAAGTCTAAACTAAGATTGTTAATGACACGCGCAATAAAAGGACATTTAAACTTATACGAGCTATTTAACATAATTATTTTCATGAAAATTTTTATTCTGATTTTAGGAAATTATTTTTTACCTTACACTCTGTTCTCAGCTGGTAAAAAAAAACTGTAATTAACGTCGTTTTAAAATCGACCACCGCTGAACAACATGGAAATTGTATTTTTTCGCAATTTCACAGAAAAAAAAAATACCTTACACATAGTCCAGAAACAAAGAAAAACATAAAAAAAAAAATGTATATATATTGGCATTTTTTCTAATGAATATGGTGGGAAATTAGCAACATTTGCATTTTATAATCCCGACCTGATGGACAAGCGCCACGAAATGGAGCCAATGCGGTGCAATATCGATAACGTCTAACAGGACGATAATTTGTCCCCTCAGAATTTTCTTTTGCTCATAAAGTTACCGTCGTGAGGTCATTTTTCAAAATAGGTCGCTATCTCATTTTTCAAACATGCGAAAAAAATATTTCAATGAGGCATGGTAAATCAAAGTAAATCAGGTGACGAAGCGAATTAACGATTATTGTTTTTGTGCTGCCTCGTTGAGGATGAAATTTAACGAGTTGTTGAATCCTCGGATCGGTGCTGAGCTCTATAAATACTATAAATACTATAAAAAAAAATTACGACAAAATTGTGCTATTGCATTCTCAAAATACTCGGTAAATTGAAAGCTGCAAACGGCTTCCTTTTGTTATTTGTTTTTTTTCCCTTCATTTATTTTGTTTCTATTGAATGCCAGTAAATATAATGTCAGATCACGTGCTCATTTTTTCCTCACTTTTCAATGCAATGTATTTTTTACTTTGTCATTCCTTAACTCAAATAACGTAGTCAATTTTTTATAGTGTGAGTCCTGATTAGGTGTTCCTGAGATCGATAAAATTGCGAGTTGTTAACTTTGTTTCTTTATCCACACTAACACTGTTTACATTAGTTTCTCAATGATGATTTTAATTGGGTTTCTTTTTTCTTTCATGACCGTTGCGGCAGGATCGTTGCAGAGGGACGAAGCGTAATTCCAGAGTCAGAGGTGAACTTTCTCGCTCCCATCGATCACATGGACAAGCTGGCATGCGTGGGATTAAATTACAGCGGTCACTGTAAAGAGCAAAACGTCAATCCACCGCCGAGTCCCGTTATCTTCAACAAATTTCCAAGCAATATCGTCGGACCTACGGACAATATTGTTCTTCCCGCGATATCAGAAGTACGAGATTTTATTAAGATGGAAACAAAATTATTATTTCGATTATTATTCATATATTTACGATTAACGCATTGACTCACACGTGTTTCATTCAGCGACGACCAATACTTTGCAATGTTGCAACCTTCGACCAATTTTGGTGAAAAGCTAATGTGCTAAAAAAATCACTGAAAATTTACTTAAAATTTTTGCTTTCCCATCCGAGGAATTAATTTACGTCATTATGAAAATATGAAATATTGGTTACAGGCAGTCGACTGGGAAGCGGAATTGGCGATAGTTATTGGAAAAAAGTGTAAAAGCCTGAATAATCACGAGGCCGAAGATTGTATCTTCGGTTACACGGTGGCGCAGGACTTATCGGCCCGCGACTGGCAGAAAGGCAAACGCAACGGTGGACAATTTCTTTTGGGCAAAGCGATGGATACGTTTTGTCCACTCGGGCCGGCGGTCGTGACGAAGGAGGCGATAGCCGATGTCAATAATCTCAGCGTTAAGACTTGGGTCAACGGCGACCTGAAACAGCACGGAAATACCAGCGAACTCATATTTAAGCCTCACGACATCGTCGCTTATATATCTCAGTGAGCACCGATATTACCGTGTCAATTGCGATTACATTTTCGAAAGATAATTTTTTCATTTACACACGGCTGTCGCGGATCGCTGACTTTTCCATATGCGTAACGACCCTGCTTATAATGTAGTTTGATTCAAACAATTTTTTTCTCCGTAGGTTCATGACCCTATTGCCCGGTGACGTCATCCTTACAGGTACACCGGCTGGTGTAGGATTTACGCGCAATCCTCCGGAGTTTCTTAAGGTTAAAAAATACAGTATTTTTGGAAATTTATTTCGTCGCCTTGGAACATGATATAAGGAGAAATTTGCTTTGCAGAAAGGAGATGTCCTCGAGACCGAAATCGAAAGTATCGGTCGTCTGAGGAACAACGTTGTCTGATGGCGAAAACGAATTTTCATCGGAGTATACGAAGAACTCCGGCGTTTCTATATACCGCGAGGTATAGAACATTTACCGGGAATGCAAAATAAAAACAATGGTGGATGTTTTTTTGTTCTTTTACGAAACTTCGCCGAGTCAAACTCTACTCGTCCACAGTCATTACAATAATAACTGTCGCAGTACAAAAACCTGTGAGAGTTAATCACGTAACGAGTATAACTTTTTTTTTTTTTTTTCAATACCGTCAATATTTTGTCAGGGTTTTCAATAAAAACAACAAAAAAATTATTTTCAATTTGCAATCGTCCGAGGTGTACGACGTACCTTGGACTAGTCTCTATACCCACGTGAGCTTCACTTAGTTTCTTTATTTTGGGAGAGGCGAGGGGGGGATATACTTCTTTTAAAGGCAGCATCACCATACAATGTTGAGTCTTTATTAATAGAGAGAAAAAAGCGGGGTATCAATAAATCGCCGATGCAATAGGTCCCCGCACAGTATATTTTGTGAAATAACGCATAAGTTTCATTTCATTACTGTAACATTAGGTTTGTTTGTTTTTTTTTTCGTAATAATAGAGTATATATGTTTAATATACTAGACAGTAGCATGTGCATGTATAATTATTTCTGTTTTTTTTGTTTTATTTAATTTACTCGGTACAGACATTCATGCTGGCAGTCACACACTCGCGCACGCATCATGTTTTCTTCATCCCTTATCTCATGGTTTAATTAAATTCAATGATTTCTTCTTTTCCTTTTCTTTGTTTTTTTTTTTTTTTTCTTATTCGATACGATAATTAAATGTATAGGTCGCACTCGCACGGGCAAACTTTCTCCGAGCAACCTTCTTCACACCCTCGATAAATCATCTTGATTATTAATCATTCTTACGGACCGCATTTTTATTTCTACAAAGTGCCCCGTCTTAGTTTTTTTTGTTGTTTTTTCTTTTGTTTTAATTCCGTTTCGTGTGTGTATGTGTTCCGTGTGTATACATAGTATATTTAGTGATAAACGTACCGGAGCTTACGCACAAGCGCCAGACACACGCTATAGATCGCAATCCGATAACGAGTCTAAAGTAATAATAATGATAATAATAATTATAATAATATAGGGGGCATCGAGGAAGGATAGGAAGAACGTAAAAAGTCAGACGGAATTTCTTTCTTGAAAAAAAAAAAAAAAAAAAAAAAAAAAAAAAAACCGAGGGTTTCCAGCCAAATTCGTCGGTAGAGGAAAAAAAAATTAATCTTCAATTTGAGTCACCAGTGAAAGAAGAGAGAGGAAGAGAGAGAGAGAGAGAGAGAGAGAGAGAGAAAATTATTTTTTTATTCATTTATCTCATCCATATCACTTGCCACACTAAGACTTTGATGACGTTCTTTAAAACGTCGAAAAAAAAAAGTACTTTAAAAAAAAATAATTTTGAAGTACTTTTTTTTTTTTATAAAATTCTTCACAAAACCCATCACGACGATATCGAACTAATGAAAATTTTGCTCGCGAGAGAGCGTTCGCGCGCGATGAGTAGAAAGGGAGAGAGAGAGAGTGTCCGGGATAAGTTCGAATCTATTTGACGTTTTCCAAATGCGCGTCGCTGAATTAATTTTAGTGTTCCCCCTTCGTCCACGGTCTCTGTATATGTCCTTCGAAGGATGGAGGGTCTGTCCTTTGAACGGACCCTCTCATCGCGAGGGCCTGTTTTTTCACGGTACATTGTGCTTTTAAGGTGCACCTGTAACAAACACGAATTAACACAAAACGTTTAGGATTGAAGAGAAGTTTAAAAAAAATAAATAAAAAAAAAGGTGCAATTCATCACCGCGCGAAAACCTCGGTCCATAACGAAAACTGTAATTCGATACTTTTTTGCTCGCCAGCTCGGCCGGTAAGAATCGGGGAAATTTCCTACGCGGACCCGAATCGAAATCGTTTGACAATTCGCTTCCAACCGGTGGGAGTGTAAAAATAATTAATCGCAGTTTTCGTCACCTAATATTAGAAGAAAAAAAACAACAAAATTGTATAATCCGAAATTCGTCTATTTGGATGCAGAATTTCCATAATTTTCTATTTTGCGACTTTAGTCGACACTCTCTCTCCGTCTCGCAGTGTAGCTACGTGTCTCAGACTTGTCGATGTCTCTCTGTTCGTTTCTCACAAGATCCCACCCAAAATCCAGCGGATAGGAACATAGGGGCAGATCATCGCTATCCTCCTTATCCTCATCATCGGCTGACAAGAAAACAACAAAAACTGCTGTTAGTCGAGGATTCCTTTTTTTTGTTTGAAAACCAACATTTGAAAGAAGGTGAAGAAGATAGAAATCCGATGCGATGTGTTCCATGAATTTTTCCGCATGTTATTGCGTCCAATTTGGTAAGGACTTGTTATCGTTGCGTCCAGATTATTAGTGACATATTTTGACTCAGTGAAGCTGCGCCCTCTCGCTCGGTCGGTGGGTCTTCGTGCGTAGAAAAAAAAAAAAAATTTACAATTAACAATAATAGCAGAGTCGAGGATTAAAACATTATTCGGAATTAACGTGAATGAGAAATAATCGATGGGCTATGAAACATCGATTGTTCCGTTGATATTCGAATATTGTTTTTTTTTTTTTTCTCTACGGCAGAGTCGTCGAGAAGGCTTTCATTGATCGACGCGAAATTTTTTACCTTTTTCTCGGCGAAGCCCACGAATAAATACCCAAAATTTATGGTACAAGAATGAGGATCGACGGAGGGGTTTGGAATTTTTTTTTTTTTTTTTAACTTGCAACCATCACCACTTTATGGGATTACGGAAAATAATTTGATGGACGAGAGAAGGATGTACGTTGATCGGCGGAGCGACCCTCGGTGGTTAATGACGTTGATTTGTGGTGGTAGTGGCGAGCGAAAGATCGGTGACGATTTCGGAGCCGGGATGGGGGGACAGAGAGGGTTCACGGATGGACGAACGGCAGAAGATTAACCCTAACCTTTCTTGGAAGTGTTGTTGATCGCCTGTCGTGTAACACTACCGCAAGCATTTTTTTTCGTTCCGACATCACCTGCTGCTGCTACGAATTACAACAAAAGAACAACATTTTTACGACCTTCGGTAATCATACGTCCGCAGAGTTCCATACTCCATTAAGGGAATACGTTTCGTAATTCGCATCGATACTCATCGTGGAACAGTAGCGTGTGTTTTATAAAATCATGAATAACTTTTTTTGACGACCCGGAACATTTTTTTTTTTATCGACTTAAAGTTTAAGAGGAAATATTTTTACTTCCACGTAGTCTCCAACTGTCAGAAATTTTCGGGCACGATCCGAGATTTGTCCCAATAATATTAAATAAATTGACTTTTGTTTATGAAATAAACTCGATAACGGTTATTACGAGCAACTTAAAATATACCACACACATAAAAAATTCTTAACCAACGAATTATGCAAGATTTTTTTTTGCTTTCAAACTTTTTTTATGAAACCTTAAATCCGATATTTTTTACGAAAGCAAAAAAAGTTAAAGGTATTTGTATAAATAAATTGTTTGGATTTCCGAAAAATTTCTGTTGCAATGCATTTCAACTTACTGAATAGAATGTCGTTCAATTCATTCCATTTCTGATGTTAATTGGGCCTCTACGGCAAACACTGCCAAGAAACAAAATCCCTATTCACCGCGATGGGGTGAAATGCGAGTGATTATTGATAGTTATTATCGAAGAAGTATATTCAGAATTTGTACTATTTACTAACGGCCCAATGAATGTCGATAGAAATAAACGGCGGATTAGCCGCTCGAAATTCCAGAATATGGAATTTATTTTTAATCCATCAGGATGGAGTAACCGAAAAATTTAAACACTTTTAATGGTTTAAATCGGTGCAATGATTTAAATTGGTCCAATGATTCGAATAGTTCTAATATATTCGAATATTTCTAATGATTCGAGTCGTTGAAAATTTTAAGCAGTTCGAATAACTCGAACAATTCAAACATCAATTCCACGTCGGAGAATTTTTTTATTTCGCTATTTTGGTCATTGTGTTTGCACTTCGAATACAATCGTTTATATTCAAGGCAGAGTAAATCGTTTATACATTCCAATGTTCGCCCATCCTTACATAAAACCTGTATCTGTATAGGTTTCAACTAAACTAAGGATATATATGCAGGCATTTGAAAAACTCTTTGCTACTAATCTCCGTTTATCATGTAATTGCGACTATGAGAGACGTATTCCCTTATTTGAAGAAAAAAAAACAATCAGATAAAAACCGAGCCGACATTTTCTCTTTCTAATAAGAGAAACTGTCGACCCCTCCTTAATAAAAAATTTAAGAGTGAGCTTTAAAGCTTGGGGTCACGTACCCGTGCCTTGCTGTCCCTGGTTCAGCGTAGTCTGGGTTACCGTTTGACTACTAGGCAGCATCTTTTGCTTGAGCATCGTCCAATCGAAGGTGTAGTCATATCGGTGATTGAGCGTTCCGAAGAGAATTCTGAAGAGTTGGCGGAGATACATGTAGTCCGGACTCTCATCGAAGCGAAGCCCTTTTGAGTAGTTTATGTACATAGCAAACTCTGCCGGGAATCCCTGAGATGGAAAAGTTATTACAAGTTTGGCTATAAGATTAAAAACAAAATAAAACTCAAAGTTACAATCGAAATTTTTTCATTGCTTGCACGCACTATATTTTCTTTTGTTTTAAGAGAATTTTCGATTACTTGACTTCGTTCCAAAACGCTTCTCCTCAGTACCAGAGAACAATGGCGTAAAATTTTGTCTGAATATCTGAACGCATTGCATCTATTTTTTGTTTTTATATTTTTTTATTAATAAATGTCACTCTAAGTATCTGCGAATGGTAATTTACCAACCGCTCATTCACTTTTACTTTAACCAGCACGGTTTGGAGCAATTAGGTTTTTTTTCTTTGGAATTTCTTTCGAATCTATTCACTTTTTACTCGAGTTGAAGTCTAAAGGGTATCTTTTGATAAGATCAAAAGATTGCATAAAAATTTGTAGAGCTTTAAAGATTGGTGACAAATCCGAAGCCAAACGATTCTCCCGGTAGCACGACTCGTATGCAAAGTTTTTACTCAATATTTTGAAGAAAAAAAAAGAATAAGCAAATATTCATACATTTTTAAACCCTTTGTCGATTTTAGTAACATTGAATATCGAATAACCATGTTCATAATTCATCATAATGAATCGTGTGAAAGTATTCATTTGCACCACTAAAAATTTGCAACCATTAGCGGGTTTACGTCCTCTTGAGACACTTTCATAGTCGGACATATAATAATAATCTAGATATCATTACTTTATACTTCGGAGCATTTCAAATACGAGTTATTTATTAGTGTCACAGCTTCGCTTCCGCGTTTTGCTTCAAAAGGACAATACTTTGAATCATAAATGTATAACCAGCTTTGTACAATATAGCCTGGAATTTTGAGAAAAAAGGGGCGCAAGCAAAGTTTTACACCTGATCCATAAAAAAATTATATATAAAAAATCCTTGGTAAGGAAAGAAATAGTGATGCAGAAAAAAAGTACAGTGAATAGCGCCACGTACCCTGCACAGTATGTCGACAGACGTTGACATTTTCTTCTCGCTTATTTTCTCGTACTTCTGTTTCTTGGTCGCAGCTTTGAGACCTTGCCAGGGCAGTGAGCCTCTATTGAAGTACATTAGTACGTAGCCGAGAGACTCCATGTCGTCCCGGCGGCTCTGCTCAATACCGAGATGAGCGTTTATCGATGCGTACCGCGCAGTTCCCGTCAAATTTTTATCTTCCCGATAGATTATGTGAAGCCGTGTCCGACTGTCACGATATTTCTTTGCTAGCCCGAAGTCGATGATGAACAGCTGCGAAAATTACATCAATGATGAAAGTGTCAATGATAATGGCCATGGTAATAGCAATAATGGCAACAACGATAGTCGTTGAATCGATCATGGTGATTTCATCTCACCTTGTTACAGTGACGTCCGATGCCCATCAAAAAGTTGTCCGGCTTGATGTCTCTGTGTATAAAGTGTTTGCAATGTACAAATTCGATTCTCCCGATCATCTGATCGGCTAGCATCAGAACTGTCTTGATGGTGAATCTCCGCGAACAGAATGTAAACAGATCCTCCAGCGAAGGTCCCAGAAGCTCCATAACAAGGACGTTCCACTCACGTTCTTGGCCATACCTGATAAAAAATTATTTTTAAAGTTTAGGAAAAATATTCTTATATCCACACGGTATACAAAAAGTTCTAGGAAAGGCGAAAGCACGTAGACCACATTGCTATTTGCAAATTTTAAATACCAAAAAGACCATTCTCTGACACATCTCTGGCTTAAAATCGATGCCTGTTTTTTTTTAAGTAAATTTCAAATTTATGGTGCAAATACAACGGGTAACAGGTAATTAAACGCAATCTCATACGTAATCGGTAATTAACAACATGTGCTTCACGATGATTGTACGGCACATTTGATTCCATGAGCTTTACAATTGAATTATTGAGATATCAAATTGGTGAAGTTTTGAGAACTCAAGAATAATATTTTTACGATCCGCATCGTAAACTGGAAAAATAAAACCCACAATTTGTGACGTAACTCTTACTGCTAAGGTGATCAATTTGCGTGGTCAATCGGGTCCATTCACGACCCGAGTGATTTTTTGACGGTGCACACTACTTTTTTTGATTGCGGGCTTCCGCACAATTTTTGACGAGGGAGCAGAATTTATTCGAAAATTTTAGGATGAGTGTTTTAGTTTTCTATCGAGGGACTTGTGAAAAACAAAATCCAGTGACTCACGTAATTCTGATTTTTTCCTGATTGATTATCCAGTCTATAAATTGTATTAGGTTTATTTGTGTTGCTCATAAAGCATTTTGTAAATGCAATTTTTTCGCGGCAAATAGAAGTGTCTAAATCTAAATAAAAAAGAAACATCTAGACTACATAGCTCGATGTATTATTTTTTGCGCATTCGACATCAGATTTGGCTCAACATCAAGCCGGAAGTTGCCAGATTGCCAGAAGACGTGTTTTTTTTTTAATTCTGTGTATGGCGCGTCGAAAGTTCATCGATCAAGCACGGCTCACAGTAATCATCAATACTGTTACGTATTGTCTATTTCTTTTATTACTTCTCTAAATCCATTCCGCTCCTAAATTGGCAACGGAATATTTACTTATGCAAAGTTTCATTGGAAAAAAAAAAAAAAAAAAAAACGTTCGTCTCGTTTCTTGGTAACGAGAATAATTAATTTTTAGAAAACGCATACTTGCATGGAAAGAGCATAAACGCTGATATCATACAAGACTGTTCCTGATCGTCAATGCTTTGCATGATTTAAAATAGAATGATTATCATTTTTGTTCCTGCCAACAGTATATCACATACTGTTAAGAGAAAGTGAAACAGCTGTGCGTGTGAGAAGATGGTTGTCATTTCCAAATTGACTTCAATCAAATGAGGCTAACTTTTGTGAGAAAAAAATGGAATCGGACCAGATATGAAATTATCGCACCAATTTGCTCCAATTTGCCTATTCTTCAAAAAAATAAGCACTCTTGAGAAAAAATTTTCTTTCAAATATCATGTCTCATCATTTGATTGAAATGTTGTCTCGAATTCGGAAGTGGTCCGTTTTTCTTGTAGGACTCATTGTTCTTTCTTGTCGTTTTCTGGGTATAGAACGAGGTAAGGAGCAATTGACATTTTTTGCTTTTTCAACGTTTTGATTATGTACCAAGACCTAGAAAATCTATACTCCTGACATACAATACGACGCATTGATTAGTGTATTCATTTTCTTTGAAATTTATATGCAATTTACCAACGCATGTGAGGTATCCCTATACCACCTTGGAGTATCTTGTACAGCTTGGACTCGTAGAGCAGCTGCGGATGACGAGCTCGCGTACTTTCCATCTTGACTGCAACTTCCTGCATAATACAAATACACCGGACTATCATTATCGCTAAAGAAACAAAAAAAAATTCAACAAATTCCAAAAACTGTACATTAAACTTTGCCATGATGAAAACAGAAAGACTTTATGAAGACTTAGCATCGAGCTGTTAGGTATGACAAAAAAAAATTGACATCTTGGTGGACTAAACGTAAAAAAAAATTGGCATTGTGTTCTGCTCCTTTACAAATTTGAATATTCAATATGTCAATGTAATAATGTATGTATATATATATATATAAATCTTGTGTTTCCATTGTTATATTAACATACACAAATAAATGATTGTGATGTTTGGCGCTCTTCAAAAACTCCTTATGAAATGATTCTGTGGGTAAAAGAAAAAGAAAAAAAGTTGATATGACTCGTTGATACTACAAAAATTCTTTCTACAATCTGTTCATCTACTGGTCAAGTCTGAACATACAAAAGAAAATTGTACAAAGTCACTCGATAATTGATTGACAACCAATTATCCATGAAATTTGCTTTTCCTTTGTTACATAAGCAGATGTCGCACTTTATTAACATAGACGGCCGAGTGACGCCAATTATTTATTAAGCTTCAAAAGCTGTTCAAAACGTAACTGTAAAAAAAAAAGTAAATCGTGGCTACGACTTTCTTTGCTTGACAACAAATTGTCAACTGGAAACATAAAAGAACATGAAATAAACAAAGCATATGCAACGCCGGGGATTGATATCTCATCGTCCGTCAATACTGCATTTCCATTGTTACGCAAGTGAGGTGAGCGTGGGTGTTGTTGGCATCTAAGATTGAATGACAGTGATAAAAGTCAAAGGAGCGGATTAACTTCACCTCCTCCTATATACACATACACATATAAATAAACGGAACAAAAATACCAACAAAGTAATATATCTGTATATAAATTCTGGAGATAACATGCGACATCAAAAGCTGTTAAGAAACGTGAATTAGTCGGGAGCGCGCGATACGTGATTGTAATACCAAATGTATGTATGCGCGAATGTATGTATGTGTATGCATGTATATAGGCTATATATGTATGTACGAAGATAAAACGTATGGGTGGACTTGCCTCGCCATTTGTAATATTTATACCGAGATAAATATCGCCGAAAGATCCGGATCCGATTTTTCTCATTAGCCTGTACTTGCCGCCGACAACGAACTCGACTTTTCCGAGCATGCCGAGGGCCGCCATGCTTTCGTCACAATTCCTCTCTCCGTTTGTGCCCAATGCCACCAATATCTCCTTTCCGTGTGGCTTTTCGCCTTGCGCTCAACGCTACGACGCTCGGTGCGCTTCCGGTATATTGCCTGCCACAAAACACAAGAGCGCTCTTCCCCCGTACGCACGGAACGCACAAAAGCACCACAATGGTACACAATCGTTAAACGCCTACAAAATTATTCCCCGTGGTATAATCGAGCGTTAATTTCGTTTCTCACGGTACCGTCGTCGATAACTTCCTCGGCGTGAATTTTTTTATTCGATAATTATTGTTACGATTGTTGTTTCGTTCTCATTTTTCTATCAAATGGCAAAATATGGTTGTACGAGCGCGAGAAAGAGTGGCGAAAGTCGCTAGTCGGATGATGGACCCCACCAACGCACCGACATTTTGCTCTCCTTGGCTTAATAGGGACACGAGTCGACCGCGGACTATGAAGATATTTCATAGTCGAGAGACACGACCGCGGGCTCTCGCACGAGACAGAAAAACTTGTGTCTCGGTGCGTTGCGTTTCTTGAGCGGGGCAACTTCAGCCCGGTCGAGGCGCGTCTGCAAGACAGATACCGATCGTGTAATTCGGCAAGTTAACGGCACAACCGCACGGTTGCCGTCAGTTGACCGTGGCTGTCAATGATATTTTATCGATGACCGTTCATCCATGGAATATGTTAATTTGCATATGTATACACACGACGTTTTAAAGAATAGCAAACTACGTGAAATAGGTCCACCGATACTAGCTACAGCGATAAAATTATATTCAACGCTGCTGACTCGTTATCGTCAAAGGAAATATTGCCGTGGCATACAATTGTTGTGGGATAATTATCGAAATATTAATAGTCACGGGGAAAATACGGAAACCGGTGAGTTACCGACTGAGCATGTATTCGATGTCCTTAATGCGAAGTGGAACATGTACCGCATCACATACATAGTACGGAAGCAAAGTTCGAATTAATATCATGTAATCATGAAAAAAAAACTTGTTCGTATAAAGATAACTTGGAAATTGCACCTATCTTTCTCGCACGCGCAGTTTCATTTGACTTTCAGATCCACTTTTTTTCTGCTTAGCGATAGGCGGTTACTTTGCCACAAAGATAGTTACAAGCATAATTTACCAGCAAATTAACATCAGAGACGCGAGCGGCGTGGCGATGAAGCTAGCTTATCCCCTCCACATTGGGAAGTTTTGTTTTTTCCGCGCACGCTGAACAGTCGCAAAAGTCACTTTGTTAGGTTAACGATTTACAAAATAAACAACGAGAATGGGGATTAACGGGTTTCGAGGAATTTTGTGCATCTTCGTTCTGAGTGAGTCAGGCATTCTCAGATAAAAGGTACGGGACAACAAAATTGTAGTAACAATGCTTTGCAGTTTTCGTGGATGTTACGAAGCAGGAAGGAAGCACGGCTGATATCTCGACGGAGACAATAGATCACACGGCGAAAGATAATGGGACGATCGAAATTGCTCCTATCGAGGAGCCCGCGTCGATTTCGGGAAATACCACCATCTCGGAAATTACACTTTCCAATGCAACATTGAAGATTTACAGCAACTGTCTTACCGACCGGTCATACGGCACCGTCGAAGTATGAAGCGAATTGAAAAAACAAAACGCAAATTCTTTTCAGTTGAGATATTTGTTTTAATTAGAGTATTTTAATGCAATAATTTTTTTTTTATGAACTTGCTCATTGCCTCTATGTTTTTTAAAAATAGCTTAACAAAAAAGAAGCACAAAAGCTGTCGCGTTAATATTTAGTTTCCTTGTAGAGGAGGCTTGGCAGTAGATTCCTTGTTCATTGAAAAAAAAAATGTGCGAAGTGATTTACAGAATGACTTTCTCATGTTTTACAGTTTTGCGTGTAACTCCTTCTATGATACGTCTCATTCGATTTTGGTTTTCTAGTAGGAGACACTATAATTGAAATAAAACTGTCCCAAAAAAAATTAAGGTTCATTATAAGAGAGCGAGGTAGAAATAAAAATGTTCAACTTTATTGCTTTTTTGTTAGGTATTGAAGTCCTGAGCAAATTACTTTGCACCTTTTTTCGTAACATAAGAAAGTTTCTATATCGCATAAAATTAAAAGCATCGAAATTCATGCCATAATTCATTGTAAAAAGTATTAGACTGAAATTCGAGGAATTGATTGTTTTAATTTAATTTTATATCTATTTTATTCATTGCTGACTTTAAAAATAGAACGCATCATAATCTTTGTGCGATATTTGGTTCCAAAACTCCTTTTAGTAGAGCAAAACAAATTTCTTAACACATTCAAAATTTTTAATATTTTATAAAACATAGATGGTTGAATCAATTTCCCTATAATTTAATATGAAACATTATACTGAGTTGATCCATTCCTGTGCCCAATTTAAATTCAATACCTCCATGTTCCTTTAAATTAGACAGTTCTTAGTAAGCAAATAAAATCGAAAGTCACAAAATCTGGTCCGTTGAGTAGATTTTAGCTAAATTCAGTACCGAAGGTGTTGATAAAAATATTACATTTGTGTGCAGTTTTAGGACAATGGCTCAAAGTTCATGCAAACTAAGGCTATCACAGAAGCGTCTCAAAAATGTAAAAGTTGCATTCAATCTCAAAACTCTGTCTCTGACTCTGTCTCAATCCGAGATAGTTTCCGAGTTCGTCATTCTAAATGATGTACCTGTGACGTACACACACACACACAAACATATATACATTCGGAACTCATTTTACAGGATGCGCTATGTATGAATGTAGTTACAATGTTTTTTTCCAAACCATCGCGAACTGAAAAAAGTTGTACACAAGCGATGAAAACTTTCCTCAATTTGGCATTTCGATTCATTGAGCTCTATGAAATGCTGATCAGTCGAAGATGCTAAAAAAAGAAGTCTCACATGAAGTACGGTTGCTTCTTCGTTTTTTCGATAAAGAATTGGCCTTAAAAATAAGTTAAAACAAGAATTTTAAGAAAATGAAAAATTGATATATATGTTTGTGAACAAAAAATTTCTTTCGTCACTAGAACAGCTCGTACTTGAAAAACACATCGCTCACCAATATTTCTTCTAAGGTAAGAAAGTGGTCAAGTAAATAAAACGCTAACTTAATTTCAGGTAGTTAATGCAACGAGGCTGATGGAACTTCTGAAGCTCGCAGCCCCGGCCAATCGCTCGGAGTCGAAAAATGATGGCAAAGCTCCACCCAGGACTTGTCTTCTTGTGCTTTTTTACGCTAGGTGGTGCATCTTCAGTAGTCAAGCCGCTCCACACTTCAATGCCTTGCCCAGATTCTTCCCACACATAAAAGCTGTTGCTATCGACGCTTCCAAGCACCAAAAGTAAGTAGGAAGAAAAAAAAACAATTTGAAGCGAAACTTTTTTACATTCTCGTTTCTTTACTTGTCGTAATGAGTAACAAGTGAGGTGACTTCGACGTGGAATCTAAGTAACTCGTAACCTATTATAGGTAATACTTTACTTTGAAATCTGCGGTTTGTCTGCGTAAATCGGTTTACCAATATAGAAAAAGTAAAATCAAGTTAAAGTAAAGTAAAGAATTCGGTAAAGAAGTTTCACTGCAACAATCTCGTTTGTAATTGTTTCCTAATTTTCGTTAATTTTTTTTTTTTTTTCGTTGCAGCTTTAATACACAATTCGGCATAGTCGGCGTGCCGACTCTGATGTTCATTTACAACGGCAAGCCCCTCGTTAAATTTAACGACACATCGTACACACTGGAAATGTTTGCGCGCTTTGTCACGACTTACACGGCATTGGAAGCGAATGCTTCACTCTACGTGACGTCTGCGGATTTCGCTGGTCCTGTCCAGAGCACCCCATCCAACGAAACAGACTACTGTCTCGTAGCATCTTGGTTGTTCATCGCAGCTTGTGCAATTTACTTTACGTTTCAGAGCCAATGGTGGCGTCAATTCGTCGAGCTTGTGCAGAACACGTGGCGCGAGAGCAATGCCCAACACGAGCATGTCGATTAAGTGTTTTCTAGTCACAGGGAACAAGTGATTTTTGAATTAAATATCTATGTACATATATATTTTTGATCAGTAGTTGTCGCTTCCCGAAATTTTATTATGTCGCCACGTGGCAAAGACAGCGTCACCAATGAGAGATAGCACATCTATGATAACAAAACTGGGACGAAGAAGATTCTTGGTCAATTGAGGGATGCGAAAAATAACGTACGTATAGGTTCATTGTTTTTCAATGAATAATTCAGAAACCAACGAATCATTTTGCAAATTCTTTTTAATTAATTTTTTTCTGGGTTTAAGGCACCCGCTGAAAAGAAACCATCATAATAAATTACGCGTAAAAGTTTGTACAATTGACTTAAATATTGTAGTTCCCGTTGGACTAGTGTGAAGAGCTGCAACCATGTTTATCGACATACCGATCAAGATCAAACCGATCACCAATCGAATGGTGTAAATAACGAATTAAGAGAATTGTATTTGCACAGCTAAATTCATGGAGGCTTGTGAAATTAATATCTGCGAAACTTCGTTCATAGCCACGGTTAATTAATTGGTGACTCACCGTGTAATTCAGCTGAATGTTCACTAATCTACGTTACTAGGGCTGCATTTTAAACACACACTCTCGTAATCTAAATTGTTGCGCCATCCTTATCTACCGTCTCACGATAGTCTGAACGACAAGAGAACGGATCTGTTTGATCTCAGAGTAATCTCGAGCAGAACGCTCCGTTTGATCAGAAAAGTGTGTCTGCATTTATTCGAAATATAGTGCCACGCTATATGTGCCATGTACAATCGAAGACTCTGCTCGATTTTACTCTAAATACGAATAAATCCTATGTTTTTCAATAAAATACATGGAAGTATCGATTAGTAAATTTTTAATCAAATTACCGTAAACGATTGGTACGGTATTGCAGCGTAATGTTTTTCTTGTAACTCGTGCATGGAAAGAAGACGACGTCATCTCGCGGACTCACTCGGAATCAATATCAACGAGTTGGCCATCGACTCGAAGCGATCGTCAAAATAGCTGGGACTTATGGTTGACAAAGAGATTAAATTCACAGAACAGATCCGTGGTGCAGCAGGCAAAGCTGGAAAACTCGTGGCGACGCTTTCAAGAATCATGCGTAACGTAGCGGGGCGGCGAGAGCAGCCAAAAAGATGAATCACGCTGGGTATCCGCAATGCGATCATGCTGTACAGCGCATAAATTCGGGGAGATTCCCTCGAAGTCGTGAAGCATCGAATTATGCTGATAGCCGTGTGAAGTTACGACTCATCGAATTACCGGTGTAATTTCGACGTTCGAATAAATGTAAGCGCACAAAAGGAAGGTGGTCGGTCAGAAAGCCACCAACACAGAGACTCTTTTCGCCCTATCAGCCGTACAATTCGGCGATGGGAAGTGAAGACAGATGGACTGGCGTTGCGGATTACGTCACGCCGAGCTTAGCACCGTGGTTGGCACGAAAATGAACTCCCCCTCCCGGATGTAATGAGAGAGCGAATTGGACTCATCGAGAAGCGCGTATCCTCCTCGATTGTCCTTTCGAAGATTTTACAAAATCCCTCGAAATAAACTGAACACGTCAGTATGCAAATAATATCGAGCGTTTGATACTTCACACCCAACTGTAAAAAGTCATATTTCAAAAATTTGTGGTGGATTTGTGGACAATTTCTTTTGAACTTATAAACGTAATCGCTCAACTGTCTTAATATTATATTACTGGAAATTCACCACGTGACCTCATCGCAATCACCCGTGCCAGAGATGTTTTGAAATTACCCTTTTTCATTATTGTAACATAAATGCACATAATGATTGTCTTTTTTGTTTTTATTTTTGTAAGAATACTGTAAGAATAAAATAAAACAAAAAATGCCAATTCGAAATCACGTCTGCTAAATATTGACTTTCAAAATCCAAACGATGATTTTTCGATTGGTAAACACGACATTCATTTAACGCTTCTAGAACGCAAGCGCACTGTACAACCGCCAGATTCAAATGGCTCGGCAGAGTTGGATAAAAGTAACGTGAATTTCTCGCTATATAATTCATTTTTTCATTTTCATTATTTTTCAATACACAATACCCACTGACAAAGATACAGTACAGGATGTTTTTTTGTTTTGTTTTGTTTATACACACGGATTATTCTTTAGCGTGCTCGAACGTTGAACGTCGATTTTCTTGACACGTATTGTATATCCGAACCGCAAACCTTTTTTTTTTTAAACGGTGCAATATATTTCGAAGGGAATGATTCATTTTTATACATATATACACAGTATATATCCGCATCGTTGTATCGTACCCGAAGGAAACAAAGGAACATATTTCATATTTATAGTATCGTACATTTTGGGATATATATATCGTAAAGATAAGCTTTGGAATAAAGTCGAATATTATTAACGGCGGCTATCAGTACGCGCGTGTATCATCGAAACAATTTTTTATTATTCGGACGATGTAACCCTGAAGCAACTGTGTTACAATCTCTTTTGGAATTACCATAGAAATTATAAGACCGTCTTTCAAGGCGTGCGATATGAATCGTAAATACCTAAGCTACCGTTTTTCAAAATATCTACAATAGAATTACCATCAAAAAAAGATGTTTACAATGAGCTAAAAAATAATTTCATTGCAAATTTACACATACAAAGACACACCTGTACACAGAGAGGGAGAGAGAGAGAGAGAACGTTCACGCACGCACGAGTATGAACCGTCGGAAATAAAAATCAATTTCACAGCGTTCGACTCCTCGACGTTCTAGTGAGAAAGATTGATTTACAAAAGACACATAAATACATCGAAGGAGTGAGAGTTTAGTGGAACCGGAATAACAAAAAGATAACGGCATAAGAATCGAATCGCGATTAAATCACGTTCGGCTGATCAGGAATGAGAGAGGCAAAGAAAGAACTGAAAAACGTCCAGGTAAAGGCCCAAGCACCGGGCCTCTCGTTTTCCTCGTTGATGTTGGTTCGCGCCGCATTGCCGTGCCCCTCCGGCGTCGTCGGGGGAATCCTTGGTATTTGCTGAGCCGGCGGAGGTGCCGCCTCGTTTTGTCCTTCCTGATTATTGTTTTCCAATCGAGCATTGTTGTTTTCAGCGAGGAACACCGGTTGACCCCTGAAGAATCCGCCCTGAATTCTGAATTAAAAAAGTAACAATTAAATTCAATAGCACTCATCGAATCGATCCGGAGTTTCTAAAAGGCGAAATTCCACAATAATATTAACGATTGCAACATCTTTGTATAGGGTCAATGAGGGTACTAATTGCTGACGATCTAAAACAGCATGAGTTCAGAGAGAATTGAGAGAGGAATTGCGATCACTTCTTGACCAGACAAAAATTTGAAAAAAAAAACTCATGCATATTGAAGGTACTGAAAATATAGATTTCGTATAATAATGATTCCAAAGTGTTATTGACAAAATAATATTCCCAAAAAACAGCCGGCAACGTAACTTTTCTTTGATGCGAGTGGACTTGTCAATTTTTCTAAATGCGTATGAATTTTTCCACGATTTCGTGTAATTTTTCAAAATTGCTTTTTTAGTTAACGAACAAATATAACTGAAGGAAATGCACAGAATTCTGGAAAAATTCATACGCATTGGAAAAAATTAACAAATTGCTTTTGTATGAACAAAAAATTAAGTTGCCGGGGATTAGTTTAACAATTCTTTTTTTCATTTTTTGTAAAAAAAAATCAATAACTGCACTTTTACACAGAAAGTGATTAGAAATTCAAAATCGCCTTTAAAGACGGTCGTAACTCACAAATTTGTTGGACCGACTCTGGTTCGGAAATGACAGTAATTTCACATCATTGCTCTATACCCATCCTAATTCGAGTACCATTTCCATCGTATATCGAAGCAGCCGCCACGATCATTGCAGCAATTCGCCTTTTGGAAACTGAGTGTTCTAGCCCACCCAATATTGAATTTGAGCCCTCGGCTTATTCAGAAAAATGCTTACAGATAAATTGCGAAACCGAGGAAAGTAACAATGAGGAATCGCGAGGGTGACGAATAAAAGTACACTATGCTCGACAGTACGACAATCCTCGAGAGCATGTCGAAAATATCGAGCCAGTCGCGATTCAGAGCGGCACCGACGTCGTCGGCCGGTGGATTGTTGTTCGCCACGTTTGGGTCCCCGCCGACTTCCTGTCCCGCAGGTGGAGCCGCGTGGACGGCTTCGCCCCCGGCTCTAGCAGCTCCTCTACCCCCATTTTCAGCCTCGTCGTTGTCCTCTCCGTTATTGTTGTTCATAGACGCATTATTGTTGTTGGTAGCGTCGCTGATACTGACATTTTGAGACTGCGCGGTCAAAGCGGACGTGCTTTGCAATTGAATTCCTTGGGCAGCCATCCTGTCGAGATGATAGACGTTCGGAAAATGCTTGTTTGTAATACTGTCAACGTGCCTAATAAAAAAAATACTTTGTACTCACAGTTGCATGTACTGAGTGAGGTAGTGAGTATAAGCCTCTTGCATCCATGCCATTTGTTGATTGTTGAGTTGACTGTAATATTGCTGGACCGGGGTCGATTGCGGGGTCGCAGTCATTGTCGGACCCTCCGTGTGTGCGCCGCTACCGTGTCCGTCTCTCATTGTCGTCTTCTCCGTTGAAAAAAAATTCGTTTGCCCACCGCAAACGAGATGTATGGTAAACAATCTGTCGTACCGATTGTAGTAATGCAGAAGTACGTCCTTCAATACCATCGAATTGTTCAGCAGCTGTCCCGAAAATATAATTTTTTGCTCTTCACGTTTCTGGAAAAAATAGCTCACATTATTATCGTGCTGTGTGTTTGCATTTCGGGAAGATAAGGTTTTATGGTCGGCACATGTTACTCATTAAAATATGGAAATAAACGGCGATCGAAAAGATAAATAAAGCGTTGGAGCCAAGGTCGCACACGTGAATCTATTGGACTGAATCTATTGGATAGTATTCGGTTGCCCCCACCCCGCTGTATTATTAACTTAATCTCATATTAGCGTCAACTTTTGTATCAGAAAATATTATAAAAACATTTTAGAATTATTTCGGACCATAGAGCACAAGTTTCTCAGGCTCATTCACAAATCCCTAGTGCATGGATTAGAAACTCGCGGACCTTTTAGAAACTTCTCAAATCGGCTATTGTGCGCACAAAATTTTTCCTTTTCTCGGGTTGTTTGTTGCCTCGAAGCGGCATTCATTACAAGTTCCGTTACCGACGGTAGTACTTTAAATCATTTTAAGCGTTATGTAAAATACCGCTGCCAGTAACAACATTGCACTGAATGCCATTTGGAGACCACATCCAGCAACGGAAAAGTTAATCTTCAAGGGCTCAAGCTATGTTGCTATTTGGGACACCGTACACGAGCTCTGGATTCTCGTTACCCATCATCATTCACCTCTATTCCCTGAAAACACAAAGTTCATCATTTTTCGTCTTAAAGTCATGTCTCACGTATTTTTCCCACTGACGATGAATCTCAACATTATTTTAATAAAACAAATTTATCATAACGTTCAAGAATTTTGAAATCCCATAAAAACTAAATCATTAGATCATTTTTTGCCAAATTTAATATCTCAGCCATACCTCATTCATTACCTTTATAACAGACATACCTCATTCCCGTATCTAAATTGAGTGAATTTTTAGTAATGTTTCGAAAAATTAAAAATTCCGTTGAATTTTCAATTTAGCTTCCATCATTAGAAAAATAGCAATTGTATATAGCACCGAATAAAGAGACGTGACGAGTTTACTCGTGTACAAAATTTTAACCGACTATCTCAGTTTCCGAGTTACAGGCATTTTCAGGGACTTACGTTTGTCACACTCACGCTCGCATTCACATAGCGCGCACACGCAAACGCACACACACACACACACACACACACACACACACGCGCGCGCGCGCGCGCACCGGGGCGCCGAGTAAAAATTACATTTCTGGACGATTATACGAGTTCAAGTACTGTCACACTAAAAACTCGAAAAAAAAAAAAAAAAAAAAAAAAATGTTTGCATAAACGCAAGTTCCTTCATGAGGAAGCAAAAAAACAGTCGCCCAAACCTTGAAACGAGGACACAAAAAAGTACCCGACAAATTGCTACTAGAGAAACGATCGCTTTCTCAAACAAAGAAAAAAAAACTCGATGCAGCGATTGGATTGAGGACGGGAAACGAGCAAGAGCGACTGTCACAGCAGATGGTAAGGTTAACACAGAGTCGGTGTGACTGTTAATGCGTGTGTCTCACTGGTTTGCTGGGATAAACTTGGGCGAGATGATCCTTGAGCCGAGCGACCGTCCAGTCCAATCTGCATTTGACAATTTGATCGTTTGTCTGCTGATCGGGAGCCTTGACGAGTAACGTTACGTCTTCACTCCCGTCTTCCATGGAATCCATTCTCGACGCGATAAACCCACCGTCCGATCTCGACTCAATGATGCGATGACTATCGTTTCCACTCACGCGCACATACGCGGGCGCACCAACTCTGCAGTATCGCGCGAACACGGATGGTTCCTCTCAATCGTTGGCGAAAGGCTTCCCCGACACCCTCACGCGCGCTCTCTCGGGCACACGTCTAACGAGGAGACCGCGGATTGATCTTCGAAAATAATCGTCCGCTCGGTCGCTTCAACTACTTTCCATTTTGGAGATTCCGCCGCCCCCCTCCGTACCCCTCGCCACGCTCCCCACTGACGCCTCTCTAAACCCGAGTAAATACAAGCAACCTTTGATACGCTGACACGGCTGGTTCGCAAAATTAGGTGGGGCGTTTTCGTTTTTAAGTGGATAATGTAGAAAAAGTGACGACTGCCCGTGATGACTCGGATTGGCTCGGATGCCCCAGAACGGACGGACTCGATACAACAACGTCGCAGCTACCGCGCGCTGCCACCGCAGCGTTGCCCACGCCCCCCTCCATCTCCCACTAACAGCGGCTGATCGCGAAGTGCTGACGGAGTGGGGAGAGCAGCTAATCAACGAACGGTCTGGCGAGGGTTCATCCGTTGTAAACAAACCTCTCCGAATTTTCAATCAACCAAAATTCTATAACATTTTTATCCGTCATGCTATTGATGTAACAATATCAATAATTATCTTTATTTTATATCGTGGTATAATTTTTTTGTTATCGGTTCGTATGTTTCGTTGCTTTTTTTTTTAAATGTGATTATACATAATTTATTTGTCCGTATCGATTACACGTTTCGATTTTGAGGTCGAAAAATATGGCATTGAGAGGCTACTCTTGACAAACTAAATGTCTCGCAGGGAAAATACTACCGCTCCGGCGTGAGGTATAAACGAGTACCGAAAGACTTTCGATTTGGCGTTTTCCATTATTATGATGTGGCTGCGCACGCGCACGGTCGTTTTTTTGGTGCGCGTTCGTAGCAGACGAGCGTGCGCACGCGCATCCACTTGGAAAAGATATATTTTTTTGAAGTGTTAAAAATATTTGACCATTATTAAAAAATATTTGTGGAATGTTTGTTAAACCTTTCGAAAAAAATTCTGTGTCCGATCACGAATCTTACATCAAAATGTTTTTTTTAAACATCGCACTAAAGGTTTTGAAAAACATTTGAAAAATAATTTTCGATGTACTTAAAATATTTATCACACGTCTTTCTGGAATATTCAAAAAACTATGTAAAATATTTACATTTTTTATTAGTGCTGTAGATATTTATATTATTTTTACCGCATCTACCAATATTGCAGATGTAGAAAAGATTTAGTAAATTTCTGACGTATTCTAGAAATGTTTCGTGGAAATATTTCGTCAGAATTTTTGAAAATATTATTTCTATACATTTCGGGATATTTTGAAAATTTGAAATGTTTCCGAAATGTATTAAAAATATGTATGTCATGCTACATGGGCAGTTTACAATAATGAAAACAGCCAAATCCAAACACCTTCACGAACCAGGGAATTTTGCAGGAACGTCAGTGCGACGACATCTATGAACCAAGTAGAGCATCTTCACCAACGAAGAGATGCCGCGGCTGTCCGTCAGGGGACGATTCATCATTGAGCCACATGAAAATAAAATAAAATGAAAAAAGCATCCGCGTACATCGTGTGCACTCGCGCGTATCATCACGGAGCAACATAAAATTTATAATCGGGCTCTTTACCAGAAGGTCTGTGGCCCAAAAATTTAATGAATCATTGACAGTGAGTTGAATAATGCCTCGCTCTTATCGAGGCTACTAGTGGACTTCGTAAAAGTATCCTGTCGAGCGATGAAAAGTTGCAAGATGGTCTAATAAAGGGTCGATGTGAGGTGCGTGCGCGCGTGTGTTATGTGTGAACGGATCGACCGCGGTCGCCGGTTTTGTTGCCGACAGTTTTTCGACAATAATGTTTGACAACAGAGCGTGCCTTCGCACGCCGGATACTTCGGCTCCACGACAATTTTACGCCCGACGTAACTAAATCACAGAAGCAAGTTAGTATAGCTATATATCATCGTAGCTGCTGCAGCCAAAGAGGCGCGAGGTTACGGACCTGAAAATTCGCAAACCACACCAGGGTCAGCCATTTGCCCAATTTTCCATTCGAGACAACGATGCTACACGATTGGTTGCTCTCGCATCGAAAGCCCATCGCTCGCCGTGAAATTGCATTCTCGCATCGCTTCGTGGAAATGCCTCGAAGCCAATACGTCTTGGACTGTTGAGTCGTCGACCAACTGAACTGTGCGATAGGCATCAGAAAATTCACGCACTCACTAAGATCACTTTTTAAGGCCTGAGAAAGGGAAAGTTTCCTTCGGTTCAAAGTGGCCGATTATGTAAATTCATTAAATTCCATTTTTTTTTTTGTTCAACATAGGTGCTGATTTGACGTTTCCTGCCGCAAACTATTAAACTTCAAGAGTGAAGAAAAAAGTAGTTGTTGAAAAGGGAAACATACGCAAAGGCGGTTATTCGCATTGTAGCAAATATCTTTGGTTGCTCGGGAGAAGCCAGAGAGTCGATATTGAAGCGTTTTTTTTGGTTCGTAATAAGTCGCCCATAACCTTACATGGAGTTCGGTAGTGGCGCGCTCAGCGGACGCCTGCGATATGTACCCCTACGTATATACATGAATTTGGATGTTTATTTGACTAGCAATAGCTCGGTTCGTTTTCGAAAGAAGCTTCGGCAGAGCGCTCTATTTTACGTACAAAGTATTTCTATATTTATTGCATCTACAGATATATCTTCGACGTAAAATCGATAACAAACCTAATATCTTTTAAGGTCGCTGAGCGCAGCAACATTGACTTTATTCAATGTCTCTAATAATTCCAACGATATCATAGGAACGGAAATTATTATTTTTTTATCTTTAAAAAAATATTTATTAATTCACGATATGCGCATTAAAATTTGATATTGGTATGGCGTGAACGGTTTTTTTTCGTTAACTCGTTAACAAATTTTTGCTAATGTTATTATTATGCGGGTTTATAACAGTGTATAGGAATTAAAAGAATATTAATAATACATGAAAAACGTATTCAGATAACAAGGTGCGGATTTAATAGGCGTTGCACTTTCGGTAAGCTTAATGATAAAGCTTCATTGTATTAACGATGACAAGAAATCAAGGTTTTCAGTACAGTCCATACGGTTGATTATTTTCATAGTTTAATCCCATCGACAAGTGTTCTCAATTCTCTCTGAGTCACGTGCTCTGAGGTTCTCGGACAGTACAGTCGCGTAAATACACATGTGTATATATACTTGGCTCTAACTGGCCCTAAAATCAAACGAATCGGATAATCGAAATCATTCTAACGCGACCGTCTACATATCCATCTTGTATTGTTTTTCATATTTGCCTTTTTTTCTACATTTCTTCTCTTTCATTGCAGAAAACAGAAAGAGGCAGAAACGTTGGAAAGAGATCGAAGAGGAAGCGGGGATTCATCCCGCCCAAGCGGCGTGTCTCGAGCCTCGCAGCGAGAAAAACATCGCGAAGAGGGGCGCGGGACGTGCGCCTCGTACTTCGCTGCCCCGCCGCTCGCCGCCAGCGCCGAGCGAGGAATTCTCGAGGGGGGTCGCACAGGTTTCGTTGCGCAGGGCGCGCAGCGACGAGTCTGTTGACAAGGGAGCCGTTCGGAGGATACCGGTTAGCGATGGCCGAAGCGAGCACCGACACGAAGTCGACGGGTCCGCCTTCGCCTGGAATGCGCAGTCCGCGCCTCGGCGGCAACGGCGTCAAAAACACGAGCGAGAAAACTGCGAGCGGATCGACGCGTAGCGGCCCGGCGGCGCCGATCTCCGAGAACTCCGCGACGACGAACGCTGGGGAACCAACGCTGGCCGTGCTGTCGTCCTCGGTCGTCGGCGCGGGCTCCGGCACCACGACGCTTCCCGGAACGAATGTCGGCGCTGTCCAGTCTGGCAGCTGCAGTCCACGTTCGCCGAAACACCCCCGCAGACTCAGGATCAAGCTCACCGATCAACAATTGGAGTCCGCCACTAGGGAGGAATTGGCCGCCAAGTGGCGTGAGCAGGACTTGTATGTCGAGTGTCTTGAGGCGCAGGCCGCAGCGCAGGAAGGTACTGAGAACATGCGGAGCGGGGCAGAGATACCTCGCTTCGGTGAAAAAGATTTAAAAAAAAAAACGAATTAATACAAATTTTATGAGAAAGATTCTAAAAGAATTGTAAAAAGCTTGATGCTCGCGAGAGCCCCGATTATGGCGAACGGGCCGATTCTTGTAGAGACGCTAAGCCCTTCGACTTGCATATGCATGATTTTTTTTTGTTGGTTTCTTTAAACTTTTTTTTTTATCGGCGTCTTTGTCCATATGACAAATGCAACCGTAATGAGAAGAAAAAATTGCGCAGTGAAGCGTTAAGAGTGGCGTTGAAGAGGGTTGTCACGCATGGACCGGCTCTGGCAAGAGCGTGCAGGGCGTGAAGTATGTTATGGTGTGCAGAATCGAACATTATTCAAATATGTTTTTGTACATGTGGAGATATTTATAATTTGTTTTTATGCTAACATGCAAATTTTTTTTGGTAATTTTTGGGAGCTGTTAAGAGTAACTCATGAAAATAGAAACAGTTTCTTTTTTACTCTGTGTAAAGAACTCGGGATTGACATTCACTTTTATTATTGTTGTAACGTCAGTTTATTTTCTGAAATTCAACATGTTTTCTCAAAATTTCACTCGTGGCATTAAGGGGAGATGCTCTTTTACATAAAAATTCAGATCATACAATAACGCTATAAAATCAAGATAAAATTAGTTATGATTTTGTATAATTTCTGAAAAATAGTCTTCTCGAACAATTTTTATCATGGTATTGCTCGTTATTAAAGCTTGAAGTTTTTATTCTTCACATAAAACTGCCCCTCCCAATTGAAATCTCAGTATTTTATTTCTGTTAAATAATTTTAAAGATTTTGGTACAAAGTATTTTAACTATGAGCTTGCTATTTATATAAATACGTATGTACGTGTTTAACTTTTTGTCCTCAAGATCCGTATGATGGATATTTGAATTCGTGAATTATTAAATCTTTCTTCTTTTTACGGTTTCATAATTTATTTGATTATTTTTTCACGCGACAGGTTTTCTTGTCAAAAATATACAGATATAGCAAGAATATTATGGTTTCATTGACAGTATGTTCTGGATGAACGAAAATAGAGAAGAAATTTTGATGGAAAATTTGGTAATTTCAAGCACAAAGAATTTACTGATTTACTGTTTCACTGTTCACGACATTTTTCATAGAAATGTTCATTTTAAGTTTTTTTGTATCAAGTAATGTGTGTTTTGGGCTTTCTGAATTTTTATGTCAAGCATTGTTCTACCCGTCATTGTCTCTTACAAGACATTTTTCAAGTTCATCTTTTGTCTGCCAGGAGCATTTAAGTCAAAACCGTATCGGAAATTCCAGAGTTCAAAGAACTTTGGCGGAACTGAGTTAGCGATGCGTAACAACTCCTAGTCAATAAAAATCTAAGCAAACAATCCAATAATAGCTGCAGACAATGTAATGCGTAAGATTTATTGCGCTGATCTTTACAGTTATATCATGAAGTTTATATTACCCTTGTGTTTATTGATGGAAAACAACAGTAGCGCTATTATAGAAACACTCTCGATAACAGTACGTTTTTATCTTGTTGTAACTGTGATTACGTGAGTCCCACCGTGCTAGATAAATTATTGAGTGCCAGTGATAGAGAGTGTCGTTCGATCTATCGATGAAAAAAAAAATATATATATTTCGTCGACTATCGCTTTTGTGCGTTCGAGTCAGTGGTCAAGTGATTGTGACGAAAAAAATCGATTGATTTTACTAGTCAGCCGCGATGCGGAGAGATGCCGTTTAAGTTTTAAGTTTATACATTGAGACAGAGACACTTGACTGTTTGGCGAGGCAGTGGACTATGCTTGATTCTACAAAAACTATACGAGACACTGTGAGGGAGAGATTAATGTTTCGTTGGGAGGATAGAATGAATATAGTAAACATTACTGTAGCAGCGATAGCAACGACAGCAACGGCATCGGAGCAGCAGCTTCAAGGCAGCACTGGCTTCTGAGAGTCTCGCGTGTGAAATTGATTCGTTACTGAAATTTGAGGGCATTGGGGGGAGGGTCGTGAATAGTTAGCTCCAAAGAGTCGCAATCGATTGTTGATCATCTAGATAGGTTTATGACATGTTACTGCATACTTTGATTTTCTCTTTGTTTTTAGGTGAACTGGCCTGCCTCAGGGACTCCGAGGAAAAATACAGACAACAGTGCTGCGAGGTCTCTCACAGAGAGAGGATCCTCGTTAGGAGACTCGCTTCCAAGGAGCAACAGTTGCTTGGATACGTCGTACGTGGATTAGTTTTTATTTTTACTTCCTCACAGGAGAATCTGAACGGATTTTCGTTTTTTCCTCTTCATAGTGGAAGAAATTTCATACGGAGAAACGAATTCTATCGCGATTCTTATGTCTGAGTAGTTAAGATAGTTTTAAACTCCGAGAGTTGTTATTTGTAGCTAGCAACTGGATGAGTGTGTACATCTGTGTGTAGGTGCTTGAGTATGGGTCTTTAAATCGTTGTAACTCGCAGACGTATCGAGTCTGCTAGATGAAAATTGGTACACAATCAAAGTGATCATTTTCCCTTGTTTATCGTGATTTTCACCGAAGTTTACGTCTAACTTCAATTATTAGGAAATTTGTAATTCTCCAAAAAAAATAAAAAAATAACGGGGTATCACTTCATAATCTCAAAAGAAACTAAGATATTGGTCAAGGAAGTCTGGCAGTGAATTTGGCTGAATACTTAATTATTTAGAGGTATTGATCTCAAGTTTAGAACATAAAAATGTTAACACTTGTTACTGTACTGGCTTTCAGGGGTAGCAGCTGCTTGGATAGGTCTAAGTGGATTAGGTTTCGATATTGCGACCTCATAGAGGGAGTTGTTGTAAAGAAAAAAAGAAATAATTTTGGTCAACGAACTTGCTCATACAGGCAAAAGGATTGAAAAAATTAGAAACAATTGTTTCAGTAAAACCATTTTTTTACTGGGATTAATTCTCGAGTACTTTTCAGAGCTATAGGGCTAGAAAATTGCATGCGAGACAATTTGAACGAAGGCTGATTGAGTTTACCACAACTCTAATAAATCGTTCAAGTTTCTTGCAATTAGGCATTTATAAATTGATTTTTGTGGCTAGTTGATATGAGTTTTAGTTACAAAAAAAAGTAGTTGCCAAAGATCCGAATAGTCAGACCAAATTTGAGTTTTACCAAGTACATGTTAAAATGTTAGAATGATTGAAAATTGCAAAATCTAATAGCAATTACTTTTTTTTCACTAACCTATATATTTTTTTTTCTTTAATAACAAAACAACAATGTTTAAAGCTTGATTTTTGCCGCAGAATCAAATAACGGAAATGAGGGCGACTGGAACACCATCAGCCACAGCACTCAGATCCGCTCTACTCGATCCAGCGGTTAACATTCTTGTACAAAAATTGCGTCAGGAATTGCAGAGCACCAAAGCTAAACTCGAGGACACCCAGAACGAGCTCAGTGCTTGGAAATTCACGCCTGATAGGTAAAGTGCAATTTTTTTTTTGTATTACCGCGTATGCGAAAAGCAGCTATTTTGGTTATTTTCGACCAGAACATCTTTGTTTCCTCATGGAAACTAGGGCAAAGTCAGAGGTTTTTCCAGAAATCTCAAAATTGCCAAAAGGTTGTTATTTATACACATAAGCGACAAAAATACCCTTTGATATCGAAGAGGTTTTGTTTTCCGCATATCCATTTTTTGAGGTACTATAACATATATTAATTTTAAAAACTTTTTTGTACCTTCCAGCAACACTGGCAAGAGACTCATGGCAAAGTGTAGACTTCTCTATCAAGAAAACGAGGAGCTCGGTCGTATGATAGCGAGTGGCAGAATAGCCAAGTTGGAGGGCGAACTTGCCCTACAGAAAAGCTTCAGTGAGGAAGTGAAAAAATCACAATCCGGTGAGTATGAGCGATGAGAAACCCCGGCACTTACCGTTGACTGCGGTCGGGAAGTCTCAGGGAAAGTTAGTAAAAAATGTTTTCCAAGAAATCGGAGACGTACGCTGGAATTTCGATATTGGTTAGGAGTTAAGAAGATTTAACCGAACATTTAACGAATGAGAAAATGTAGTTATTTGAAAAAAAACACTTCTAAAAAATTGAAAACAATTACTGACATCTTTGACATTGCTAGACTTTTTTAAAAAAGCAATTGAAAAAGAGATCCGACTGAACTTTCATATTATATTCTCACTCAATGCTCGTTTTTTTCACTTAAGTGGAACAACAGTGATTTAATTATCTATGGATCTTGTACTGTGGGAGTCGAACATCGAATACGCCTTGGGGGAGAGGGAAGGTATTGATAGCCAGTGCTAAGAGATGCAGCGGACTTTGGTCAGGAAAACCAGTCCATTAAATTTGTAAATTCGTTTTTGTAATACAAACATTGAATTTTCGTCCCCATTAAACGTGCTGTAAACTTTTTGCTACGCCCGATTAGTATCGTAGCGCAATTCATTAATTGCTCGTTGAAAATCAGCCTTAATTTCGGTCGGCTAAAAAAAAGTCACAATTGTCTTTTACGTTACTGAGTACCGCGACCTCGTTTCCAAATGCATCTCCCAAGCTAATCTGTTCATCCTTCACCGTCCGGCGCTGGAATTCTCAGAGCTGGACGAATTTTTGCAGGATCTCGACGAGGACGTCGAGGGTATGCAAAGTACGATTTATTTCCTCCAGCAGGAGCTGAGAAAGGCTCGGGAGTCTGTGAGTCTGCTGCAACAGGAGAACAATGCTTTCAAGTCATCGTCGTTGTCCGTCGCGTCGTCACTGCCTGGTCCGGCTTCCTCACAATCCGCCGACGGAAGTCTTTCGAACGGTTTGTCCACTATGCGCACGGTCTCCATAAAGAAAGAGGAGATCGGAAACGAGACCGACCCACGGGTGTCCGAAGACCCGAAATTTCTCGCTGTTAAGAGTCAACTGGACAACGATTCCGGCGAAGCTCCACCGCAAACGCTGCCGTCGTTGCCGTCCGCTCAGTTGGCGAGATCGTTTGCCGAATCAAAATCCGAGCTGCCAGAGAGGCTCAGCTGCCGAACGGACGATCACGACAATAGCTCGAACGATTCTGCGGCCCTTATAATAAAGGTCGAGAACGAAGAGCTCAGTGATCGCGACGACGACGACGACGACGACGACGACGACGACGACAAGGAGGAGGAGGAACAATCTGCGGTCGGAACTTGTGAAAATCGTGGCCCTCAGAGGCAATCGATGAGGACTAAGGAGAAGATCGCACAGACGACGAAAAATGAGAGTGTCATAGTTGGTAAGAGTAACGGCGACGAGAAATCGTCGTCTAGGTCGTCGTCGAGGCGTCTTGTTCGCGATAGGACAGCGAAGCGAGATAAAAGTGCCGCGGACAGTGACGACGAGCGGCGTCAGCACAAGAAGAAGCGACGCGAGAGCATACTCTCCCTCGATTACAACGAGGAGGATGCGCTTCTGTTGACCAATGGCGAAGGCATCCAGAGTGATCCTGAGGACGGTCCGTGAGCTCGGCGATGCCGCGCGAATCCGCCTCGCCGACGAAGCACACCCGAGACGACACGATATTCGCTCGGATATTTTTTGTAACGGTCCGTTTTTTTTTTTCGATATTCGGTTACCGTCGTCAATCACCAATACCTGGCTCCTGCTTCCTTAATATTATTATACATTAAAACGACGAATAAGAAGAGCAAAAAAGCGAAGCAAACGAAATATTAATATTTACAATTTATGTACATATCCTATACTGCTGCCTTGTCGCCGCCTCAAAAAGTATAGGTATTTACTGTAGAAACGGCAGACGAGGACAAATTATTCATCGTTATTCTGAATACTTTTCGGTTGCCAAGGACCGGGAGGGAAGAGGGAGGAGGGGAGGGGGTTGAACTTTGAAAAATTCCAACAGTGTGTTGATACAAAAAATTGAGAGCCGCGCTCGAGCTCAATATAAATCGTTCTCAAAAGGAAAAAGAAAATATCTTGTCACATTGATTGCAATACTTTTGTCTATTGTAAAATATATGACCTATTTTGAAGAAAGAAAAAATCATTTTGCGTGATTCCTGCTGCGGTGAACAAAGATAGCGTATCGATGGCTTCGCCGGTAGGCCAAGAGGTGTGGTTTTAGGTATTGTAAGGGCATTTATTTATTTTTCAAAATAAATTGACGATAATGTTTGCGATTTTTATCTGCGATATTACTGCATTTCGTTAATTCGAATTAGGACCAGTGAAATGACTGTCGGTAACGGAAACTGTACTGAACTTATAACGGTGCTAATATTTTCGAGGAACAAGCCATTCACCTGAGGACGAAGCGGATCGGCTGTGAGTGCAAATGAGTTACCTGCAATTTTTGAATGATAATAATTTTTCTCTGCGTAAAAACCAAATGTGAACTAGTGCCCAAATTTATTAAGCGCGTCAGGTTCGAATTTGCTTTTTTTTTCTAAAAAAAAATTCGTAGCTTTCAAAAAGAAATTCATGGCAGTTTTTGTTACCAACTGACTTGTTTTACTACGCCTTCACTTAAGGGGACGTGAAACTGCTGTGCGTACGAGAGAGATAGTACAATTTTCAAAGTAACTTTAAACAATGCTGCTCATTTATTTGAAAAGAAAATTAATTCGGTTGCTAAATTACTTAAATCTTCGGTATGGCCGGGCATGCGCCCTGTTCTTAGTGAGCAGGAAAAAACTAGTTATGCACTGAATCGATGTACGAGGCAGCGAAAAAACAAAATTCAAGACAGCCGACGAGTGTAACTCGCTAAGCTAACCTTATTGTACTTGACACACACATTACCCAAAATATCTGCTGACATATATTTGTCAAAGTCTGGAGCCTACAGAAAATGGTTGGTAGATCACAAAAAATGCATTATCTAGTTCAGATGAGAGTAACTTAATTGTTCCGTTTTGTCCATCTAGATGTATTTGATGAATCTCATACTTTCTGCCCTTGTAGAGTAATATACTATAATGTATCCTTCACTGCGGTACGCCGATAGATATATCAGTTATGACAGACGTAAACAATTTTGCCGCCAACACGCACCACGGAACGCATGCCACTATCACTATATGTATCGGTTCTTTCCGACAATGCGACATCTACAGGCAGAACCGGGCACTACAGGTTGCGACAGATTTATCACCGTTTCTGCATACAGGCAAGGATAGGGAGTTGGGACTTCTTCCCTCTACTCTCTTTGGTAGTTTTCTTGACTTGTCAGCTCCTGTTCCTCCCAATCACCGGCGCCATTGTTGCAGCACCACCGTCACTCTGCACTCCAGACAGCTGGATCAGCATGCCAACTATGGTAAGAACAATTCTGATTTCTATTTTTTAAATTTGCTTCAACAATTTTGTCTATTGGAAATTATGACTAAACAAAGAAGAGAAATGAAATTTATTTCTTCGATTAAAAGTCAATCGGTCAGTCAACATAACCTCGAAAGCAGACGATTGCCGGTATAAGGAGTCATTTTTTACCCGCAATAACGAACGATTCCCTATTTCGCCGATTTTACCGGAAAAATATCCTTAAAGGCCCCGCGAAAAAGCATTGATTTCGACATGTGACGGCACATGGCATCGACAAGTATTTTGATTTTTTTTTTTTTTTTTTCAGACTGCGGACCAATCAACAACTGATGAAAAGTATCGTCTAATTACGAGGAATCTTGCCGAATGGCTCGGTGATGAGAAACTAAAGTCGATACTGAATGAACGCGATTTAAAATTGTACTGGGGAACTGCAACGACGGGAAAGCCTCACATCGGTTATTTTACTCCGATATCAAAAATCGGTGATTTCCTGAAAGCTGGCGCTGACGTAACAATTCTGTTCGCTGATTTGCACGCCTATCTCGACAACATGAAAGCTCCGTGGGAGTTGCTCTCACTGAGAGTGCAATATTATGAGGCTGTTATAAAGTCAATGCTGAAATCTATTGGTGTGCCAATCCAAAAACTTAAGTTTGTAAAGGGCACAGACTTTCAGCTTTCGAAGTAAGTGATACAAACTGCAGCGGATGAAAGTGAAAAATTTAACTTTTTTTTGTTTAAAGAGTGGAACCTCAATTATCAGGATCGATTGGACTCTTTTGTACCGAAGGGCCAAAAACCCTAGTATCGATTATCGAACGGCCGGACTAGAAAAAACTTTCATTATTCTTTCCTATGCTTCGTATGCGATACATTTAAAAGAATATTCAATAGTAAATCGACCTGAAAACTAACATTTTACTAATATTTAAAATTGGTTTAAAAATGTTTTGAAAATATGTTCGAGAAATAGTTTGCAATATTGGTGAAATATTTTCAACACTTAAAAAAAACATTTTTGACTCTTTCGAGAAATATCTTCGTGCTATGAGAGTGAGCTTTTGACTAGAAACACCTTTAAAATTGGAAAGAAAACATTGCTGAATTGTACAAGTGAATATGTCAAAAAATCAATCGGTTTGGAGTTTCTTTAATTTTTTTTTACCACTTGCTGCTTATCCCGTTTAATCTCAAATAAAAAATTTCCAGAATTTTTTTGATTTTCATCTGGAAAAACCAAAACATATGGAATTTTACAACCTTGATCGAACGAAAATCAGACATGATGGATATGTCTGGTTTTGGCTCGGTTATTATTCGAATAGTAATTAATAAATAGTTCAGATGAAATCGAGGTTCTACTGTACAACGTTTCAGGGAATACACACTGGACATGTATCGGCTGAGCTCGACTGTCACGGAGCACGACGCAAAGAAGGCGGGTGCCGAGGTTGTCAAGCAAGTGGCAAGCCCTCTTCTATCTGGACTGCTGTACCCGGGCCTTCAGGCACTCGACGAGCAGTACCTCGAAGTCGATGCTCAATTCGGTGGTGTCGATCAACGAAAGATATTCACCTTTGCCGAGAAATATCTTCCAATCCTTGGTTACGAAAAACGCATACATCTTATGAATCCCATGAGTCAGTAATCTTCTATCTCCTTGTCTTCTATGGATCAGGGATGTGCAAGCAGTATACAAGTCAAATTGAATGAAATATTACTGCTCGATTCGAAATACGAATCAAATCATTTGAACAATTCCATTCATTCGAATAATTCCAATGACTTCAATAATTCAGATGATTCAAGTTATTCGCATAATTCGAAAAACTGTAGTCAGTCGAGTAACGCAAAAATGCATTATTACGCCGAATTATGTGAAAAATCCTAAATGGCGCATCCTATGCGAATTTTGAATTCCTTGTTCCAATTGAAAACGGTCTATTAATTTTTAGTCCTCAAATATTTAAAATTACTTGAATCATTCAAATAATTCGAATACTTTCGGACGGTTCAGACAATTCGGATAATTCGAATAATCCGAATTACAAAAATATTAAAAGAATTAAAAATATTAATTTAAAATGTTAAAAGAATTCAAAATAATGAAATAATCTCCGACACTTCAATTTTGAATAGAATTTTTTGTATTCAATGGGGTAGAATAATTGATATTTTCGTAAATTTGCACATCTCTAGATCCGTCGAATTTTCACCAAGAAACTAAGCTAGTACGATTGTGCAGTTCCCGGATTGGCTGGTGCGAAAATGTCCTCCTCCGAGGAAGATTCGAAGATTGATCTTCTTGATAACGCGGGGGCGATAAAGAAAAAACTAAAAAAGGCTTTCTGCGAACCTGGCAATATTGTCGACAACGGAATCCTTGCGTTCTCAAAACATGTCATATTTCCACTAATGAAGGAGGGCGAAAAATACCTCGTACCCAGAAGCGCCGAGTTCGGTAAGTAAAAAAAAAACCAGTAACATTCCCACTTCTCAATTTCCGATGCAAAAAATATATCGAATTAACTACGCAGGTGGTGACATGTCTTTCGAAAAATACGAGGATCTTGAAGCTGCCTTTGCCAAGGAGAAGATTCATCCGGGCGATCTTAAGGCGGCCGCCGAGGTTTACATAAACAAATTATTGGAACCCATTCGCAAGGAATTCGATAGCGATCCGAAACTCAAGAGTCTGAGCAGCAAGGCTTATCCGCCTCCACCACAGAAAAGTGCGTGTAAAAAAAAGCCTCTTTCAAATTATAAATATATTTATGAAGCTTCTTTATGAGCACGCACAATTACTCGAGTTGGTGACAAAACAAGAAAGGAATGGGATTTTTTCCATAGATTTTTAAAATATTCGGTTAAAAACAACTTCTCGAACGAACGTGAAATGAAATCCGATTCGTGCAAAAATTTCTTGTTGACCGAAACTTGCTGGCACCGGTGGATAACAATCATTACAGTTTTACAAAATGACAGTAGGTTTTGTGCGTTTGTTTATTATTGACTGTGAAAGGCGGGCTTGCTTTTGTCCATAATATTGACACTCTCGAAGAAAAGTAGGGAAGGGCAGCGTTGACAATAATTTCGTTTTACAGATAAGCAGCAAGCACCGGCGAACGCGGAAATTGATCCATCAAGATTGGACATTCGCGTGGGAAAAATTGTAGAAGTTTCGAAACATCCGGATGCGGATTCTCTGTACGTCGAGAAAATCGATCTCGGCGAGGAGAACGGTCCCCGTACGATCGTCAGCGGTCTCGTTAATTTCGTACCGATCGAGCAAATGAAGGATCGCATGGTCGTCGTCCTTGCAAATTTGAAGCCAGCCAATTTGCGAGGAGTCTCGTCTCATGGAATGGTTCTCTGTGCTTCAATGTACGTACCTAAAACAAAAAAAAATTGAGTCTATGAACAGGGTTGTTACGCATACAAAAAATGAGTAACTCCTTAGAGAGTTTCTATCGGCGACGACTGGACAGGGAAAAATTTGGCGAATTTTAACTGTTTGATAATGTTCGATACATTAATGAAAAAATCACCAAAAATCATCCTTTAAACGACGAGTGGACACCCTACTAATTGTTTAATTAATTTTATTTATTTATTTATTTACCATGGTATTTTCTTACAGAGATTCAAGTTTCCGCGATTAAAACGAATATTTTATTTTAAAAAACCATCAGTCCACATAAAGAAGATCTTTTTCCCTAGAATATTTGTTAAAACTGTTAAAAAAATATTCCTAAAATTTCAGCAAACTCCAGATCAGCGTTGCGTAACAGCTCTGTTGCTTTTCGAAAAAAAAAAAAAGATTATTCCAAAAATCCGTGACTAAATCAATCACTCATTTCTAGCGACGAGCCAGACAGAAAGGTGGAACCTCTGAGGCCCCCCACCGACAGTGTGCCAGGAGAGCGCGTCTGGGTCGAAGGATATGAAGCAGGATCGCCCGATCCGGTGCTAAATCCGAAGAAAAAGGTCTGGGAAAAATTGTCAGTCGATTTGCTTGTGAACGCGAACGGGGAGGCCTGCTGGAGCGGGAATCCCCTACTGACTAAATCCAGCGGCAAATTGATCACTGACAGTCTCAAAAACGTTCCGATAAAATGATTACCATCTCATTTATACGTTAATAATATGAAATAAATTGGAGGATTTTCCGATACTTGGTGTGAGATTAATAACAATTCAATACTGCGATAACGGTGCACTATGTAATTATTATCTTTGAGGATGACGCGTCCAATTTGTCAAAAAAAAAAATCCTCTTCGTATGGTGTTTTTGCGATCTTAATTGTTTCTTAAGACGGCGGCAACGGCGAGACTTCTGTATATTAAAGAGATATATCGTGGGTGGGGGGTCACAATACAGTAGGGGGTTAACATTAATAAGGTCGTCAATACTAAGGTCAAAGGATCAACAATTGAGAGTTGAAGTTGATCGTGATAAGATCGTGAAGTAAAGAATAACAGGGACTTAAGTCTATACATGGCTGTAGTGGGCCAGCCACTAGCTCTACTACTAAGGTATAGAAAAATATTGAAGAGATAATCTCTAGTCAGAATCCCCTGGTAAAGACTAAACCGGTAGGAAACTGACTGGCGGTACTCTCAAAAATATTTTCATAACAAAATTTTCTTTTCATTAGTACTTTTAATAATCGGAAATATACTCGAGAATTACCCGATACTCTGACAATGTGATGACTGTAATCATGTACTTCATTATAATTAGCTTCAATGATCGACGATTATTAGTTCATCGATGCCCCAATCCTCATAACTATTGTCTGGTAGGTATCGACGTATGACGATAGGAATCTTGCGCTGTTTGAGCTCTTTCATGGCAATCTGAAGAGGATCTGTTTCACCTTCCAGCTCGACCATCACTGGCGCGCACATGGAAATCTGCATGGCTCGTGTGCCAAGAACCCTCGCTCTCTCATATCTGAATAAACAGAATTCGTGAAAATGAGTATTTGCAATCTTATGGGGTTTTACATATTTTCAAGCGAGAGATAGCGACCTTTCAACAATTATTTCATTTATTGCCAGATTATTGACGTTCAGGCAAAATCTAATTGTTTCATGAATGATTTTATCCTTATTGTAGTGAGTATAAACGTTTTAATGTGAATAACCATGGAAGAACCGAGTGCAAACGAGAGTTAAAAACTTTCACTTTATAATACCCTCGAGCTTTCTTACTTGGTCATATATGGCGTGGTTATTCTCTTTGATTTTTGTACTCCGCCGGACGCTTCGTCCGGCACCAAGAGTTCGATGTTTTCTACGTCCTCCTCCTGCCCTCCAAACTCCATATTGTCGTTGTCATCCGCGTCGTCGAACTCGTCCGCGACTCTGTTTACAAAAACATTTTTACTTCCCCAACAAAAAGGAATCCCGGTAAAATTTTAAGGTTAACTCACTCGTCTCCGTCGAAGTCGTCATCCGCCATCGTGTACTGTTTTTGTCAGCAATGTTATTCTCAATTACTTCGCGTGATCCGACGAAATGTTATTTACTCGACGGAGTCAGAAAAAGGACCAGTTGACACTTCGATAACGTCTAATGCTATGATCGACGATCTCTCAAGAACCCAGGCAAACTGCAGTCGAAGCGCTTAGCGCCAAGCCGACGACGGTGCGGCGATCGCCGAAACTAACTTCTAAGAACATCTAGCTCTACGATGGAATAAAAATCTGCAAAAAAATCAAGTTTTTGTGACACAATAATTTCAATTGGTTATTGACACATCGAATAGAAAAATATTTTTTCACCAAATTACCGAGGAACTTAATTATTATTTTTCATAAAAATTATTCCTTTTTTTTTTATATTTAGGATTTTTTTTAGTCATCTTGAAAAATCACGTTTATTCTATATTCAAGCAGTGAAAAACCGCAATTTTTAAAGATGACTAACAGTTCTCGAAAACTTCGTGTGTCATCGCAAAATAAACGAATCATTTTTGCGAAGAAGAATAGTTAAATGGACGGGTACATTGTTTTGTAGTAATTTTTATCTCAAAGTTTTTCATAACGCATTGGAATCATTATTGCACAAAAATAATCGTTGCAGCATTTCCCATAAACATGAATTTTTTTCAGATTCTTATCCCATCAAGAAGTGTTCGAAATTTTCTGCGAAACTCGCGTTTTTCGGGTTTTACACCTCCAAAATCCTTAACCGACTCATTCACATTTGTTTCAACTAGATTTTTTGTTTTTAAAAAAAAAGGCGGGATGAACGATCAACCCTGCAAAAGCTACTCTATTTTATTCGAACAGTCATTGTTCTTTTCTCTCTCGTCGCATGTACACTGTCGTAGAAAGAAACGGGGAAAAGAAAATCGCAAAATCGAACGAACAACGATCCAAAAAAACGTTCATATTCTCCAAACGTTTTTTTTCCCCTTTTTTTTGTTCATTTTTTCAACAAATTCAACGAATTTTCAACAGTTCCGAACGCAATTAAATCGAGCTCTGCGCCCGCCCCAACGACAAACAAAACGTGCTCGGCTCCGCTGCGAAAACTCCGAGCAGCGGAGTGAACTCGTGGACTAGGATATTTTTATCCGATAATTCATTCGGGTTGTTCGTCGGCAATGACGGGGGACGCGATGCCGACGGCAGCCGCGACGGCGACGAGTTCCTTCTCTTCCCGTTCAATCTCCTCAATGTCCTCGAACTCGTCGGTCTCTTCGGTAATGAGGTAATCTTCGGCCTCGGTAACTTCCTCCTCGCGAGCTGCCTCCGGCGTCGTGGCTACGTCGTGCTCGGCATGAATTTTTAGATGGTCCTTAAGAGCGAAGGCGCGCCCGTAGGATGCGCCGCATATGTAACAGCTGAACTTCAAATTGTTGTCCTTCTTGTGGGTCTGAATGTGAGCGCGTGCGGCGTAGAGGGAGGCGAACGGACGGGAACATTCGGTGCAGCGAAACGGTTTGGTGTGGCTGTTCTTGTGCCCGGCTAGTTGAACGCGAGTCTTGAAGGTCTTCGGGCAGTAGGGACAAGTGTAGGCGCGCTCCTCGCCGTGAGTGAGCAAATGATGGTTGTAGACTGACGAGGCTTTGAAACGCTTGCCGCAGTGCTGGCAGGCGTAGGGACGCACTCCCGTGTGAGTCCTCATGTGAAGGGTCAGACAGTAGGAAACGCGAAATGTCTTGCCGCATACCTACAAACAATTATCATTTTTTTCTCCTCATATTCACTACGTATGGTAAACGAAAATATTTCTTATCGGGTTACATGCGAAATCTGGAAGAACTTGGTAACGACTTTAATATTAATAATTTTGTTAGAACAAAACGTTCGTACAGTTCGAATTATTCACTGAAGCGGTCAGTTTTTCCTCGAACACATACGAGTTAGTTGTAAATATTACAGGTATCCGAATACTACGAATAATTCGAATAAATGGAATAACTGGAATAATTGGAATAACTCGAATAGTGTGAATATCTCGAATTTTTCAAATGACTCGAATAATTTGAATTTCCAACGTACTATCAGTATGAATTTTCGAGTTGGACCAATCACTTGAATTACATGAATCATCCGAATCATCTGAAAGTAAATTCTTCAAGTTGGCAGTTGATAAACAATTCCATTTAAATGCAGAATCACTTAAGCCGATACTTTAGAAAAAAGAGTTGGAGACATTTTCTTATCCGTTGTATTTTCACTTTGAACTTTTGTCTGTGAACGTGAACACAAGATTCTATGGGAATTTCGAAATAGTTTTTTTTTTTAGTACAGACGTGCAGACGTTCGACTATCTGGGTTATTTACCTCGCAAGCGTGGGGTTTCTCTCCCGTATGTATTCTCTCGTGTTTCACCTTCTCGTGAGGTCTCGTGAATCTCCTTCCGCAGTGCTGACACTGATAAGGCTTTTGAGGATCGAGAGTATTCGCCCCTGCCTCTCCGGGTTGTCTGACTTCTTCACCAAATTCATCTTGTTTCTGTATCAACATTATTTGGTGTTGTTGCTGTTGCTGCTGTTGCGCTTGTCCAACTTCGGTGTGTACCGCAGCGTGCATCGCTAAACTATCCGATGAATCGAATTTCCGATTGCAAATGGAACACGTTACAGATTCCCCTGTGTGTAACGACATGTGAGCTATTCTGTACGATTCCGACAGAGTTTTCCCTGAAAGTGATAAACAATTAAACACCTGTAGGATCGAGGACGACAATTACTAGAGACAAAAACTTTGGAATCTTTGAAATTTTTAAAATCTTTAAAATCTTTAAAATCTTTAAAATCTTTAAAATCTTTAAAATCTTTAAAATCTTTAAAATCTTTAAAATCTTTAAAATCTTTAAAATCTTTAAAATCTTTAAAATCTTTAAAATCTTTAAAATCTTTAAAATCTTTAAAATCTTTAAAATCTTTATTAAAGCTCATATTGAATACTATTTTTCGATTTAATTCGCCACGAATAATTTTGTTACCACACTCGAGACACGTAAAATTTCCATCGGCCGTTCCTTCTGGCGCATCGACGTGTCTCGCTCTGACCGGCGCGTGCATCCTGGAGTGTAATCTTAGGCTCTTGTGTGAAGAGAATTCGGTCGCGCATGTCGGGCATATAAAATTCTTTCCAGGTCCACCCTCCACCTCGACCTGGTGAGTCCGTGAGTGTACCTGCAAAGCTTTAGTGCTCGCGAATGCCTGCTCACAGAATTCGCATTGATTGTTGCCGTGAAGGCAAGCGTGAACGCGAAAATCTCCAAGTTTCGCGAATTGTTCGAGGCATTTGTTGCATCTGTACATTCTCTGAGTCGAGCTTGACTGAACGGAGGCCGTCACGTTCGTCGGACTCTTGGTTCGCATTTTCACACCCTCCACGTTTGAAAAAAATTTCTCGATCATCGGTCCGCTCTTTGGGGGTTGTTGCTGCGGTGACTGCGAGACCGCCGCGGCCCGGTCCCAGAATCTCTCGATCTGTACGACTTTCCTCGTGTACAGTCGTCCTTCGCTGTCGACACATTCTTCGGTCCTCAGCGTGTTCATCGTCTGACGCTGACGCGGCAGGCTCTCCGAAGTCCCCGTCTGATGATCAGCGGGACAGCTCTCCGCCAGTCGCAAGCAGCTATCCGGCGGGCAACTGTCCTCCTCGGGCAAATCATCCATTTGCTGCTCAGCCATTTCAAGGACGACCTCCTGACCGTCGTGATACTCTTTTATGTGCTCCAGCACGCTGTTAAAACTCATTCCGCAACTGCTGCAGCTGTACAGAGACTCTTCCTGAAATTTTGATAAAGAAATAAGTCGTTTAATCCATTTATCATAATAATAAGATTATATTGACGTCTTTGGTATCCCGCACTCGATTTTGCGTCAAAACGTTTTCCATGTTAGGCTTCGATTGCCAACAATTGACCGGATAGATACGGTACAAGTACTCGATATAAAGTAATAAGTTATTAAATGACCAATCATTTTTACTTTTTGACCATCCCGATATATCGAACTAATTACGATTACTACAGCTGTATGTCAAGGATTCCGCGTAACGCAAATGGATTTAGTGACGTAACCGAACTGTTCGATGTTCCCGAAGAGTTCTTTCGTGAGTCAGGATTACGATCTAGATTTTGATTTTCGGCTCGCATCAAACCACATATTGTTTACCAATGTAAAAAAGTTCATCCCACAACATTAATTTTTTTCAATTAATAATAATAATAATAATAATAATAATAGGCTCGTATATATGATTGAAATAATATGATATACATGCAAATATTGTACTATCCATTAAATGACCTTACACCTAGTTGTATTCCCACCCACAAGTATACTCACTACCTTCATACTAGTTACAACTAAATTCTACACGAATGTAGATACATTCGCAAAGATGTTAATAATGTAAAAAGGGTTGTTCCCGTGTAAAAAAAAATAATAATAATAACAATACGTTATTATTTTTCCCTTTATAGTTGTTATCATTCTTACCTCACATATTTCTCTTTTAACTTCCAGCAGGCTTTCCTCATCTAATTCTTGTATCGATTCTCGTTCATCTAGATGCTCTATTCCCATTAGACTAGAATCGTTCTCGTCTTCCTCGCATTTTGCTGCAGCCGTTACCGTATCTGCGATTTTTTCGACCCGGTCGTTCTTCTCGAAATTCGGACTTTTAAGACATTCCGTTTCTTGTATATTTTCCATATTATCCACATCACCGCAATTGTTTTCGTCGGTTTCCATTGTCTCGACCACACGAATGCCACCTTGTGCAAGCGAACGTAAATATTAGATGAATGTACTTCAAAAGTATATTTATCATATATATATATCAATAAATTGTTATGTATTTCCATTAAAATGCAAAATGTTATTTGGATCTTAATATGCAACGTCTCAAATATGTTATACCGGTCACAACAGCCCCGACAAAACAATTGATTTGGGATAACAAACGAATTACCATCTTCGTTTATGTCCATTGTGCTTGGATGGCCGACGATCAAGGTACCGTCCTTGCTCACCGTTGCCATAAAACCACTGCAGATGTTCTTCTCTCGCCTTCCCTGCGGACAAAACTTACATCACATTCTTTTTCCAAATATCATAACAAAGTAACACCGCCGCAGAAATACCAACCAAATTGACTGTATCGCATGACAGTAGAGCCTCCTCATGCTTCGGCAGAATCTGCTTAGTTTCTTCGGTCTGTCCACAGCAATCTAAATGCTGTATCAATGCGGCCACTGAGTCCGAGCGCTGGTCACAGTTCGGACAGTAAATGTTGTCTGTCATGCTCAACAAGTGATACTTGAGTGACTGTGAATTATCGAACGATTCACCGCAGCACATCGGACAAGCGAGACTTAGCGAACCCATGTTTTGTTTTTCTTTCAGCTTTAATCAGATAAACTTTCAGACTGAATGGAAGTTGCGATGAGGAACATTCGGACAGCTGTGTTCCAAATTTTTTAAAGCCCGAGCTCCGTGAAGAGGATATTATAAATATTGGGAATAATTTCTCACTGTCATTTCATTCGTATGTGCGCGCTTGATAGATATATTTTTTTTTCTGCAGCGGGAAGAAATCACACGTAACTAGAAAATCTCGAGTGAAAGTGGCTAACACGATCGCACACAGCTAGGAAGCACACACTCGGGAGGAGCTTCGATGGTCCGTGGATAAATAACGATTATCTCATTCGCAGGCTGGCGCGTGAGATACTCACAGAAATCCTGTTGTCGATTTTCAAATCGAGCTTCGAAAATTAAAATGGAAAAAAAAATTAAATGTGTACCCTGTCTTTCGAGTTGAGAAATCGGAGACGAACTTCAGCTCAAACAAATGCGAATAGACAACAATTGTGAAGTTAGGGAAATGTTAACGTGTTTGGTGTGCGGGATCCGTGGATACGTCCGAGGGAGCGTGACGCTCACTCGCTGCCGGAAGTCAAGGTGGCGACAGATAGATGTAGTAGCGATGCAAGCCCGATAAACAGCTGGTGAAATTTTCTGGATATTTGACCGCTCGATAATCGCGCTTATATAATAATAACAACAATAATTTATCGAGCATTTGCAGCAGAAATATATTCCTCTGGTCTTACATTTATATATCTAGTGGCATTTCGTATAATATACATGAAATCATTGTAGAAGACCATTACCACTTGTCCGCAATTTTTAATCATAATTGTAGAAAAAAGTATAATATGTAAGTTTTTTAGCATGCTATAAACAGTTAGATTTACACACAGCATGTGTTTTCGCTGCGTACGGTTCAAGAATATTATTTAACTATTCAATGGGGACGAACCTCTTGATACAAAAATATAAATGTATAATTTACACAAATTACTTTTTCAATATGTGTCCTCGATAACATGAAATCATGCACTGTTGAAAAAGTGGTAGATTCGCATACACTCTCATGCTTACAGTTAACAAACTTGTAAACACCGACACTATTGATTCCTACATAACCTGGAATATTCCTGAAACAATCAAGAAATTATTCTACAAGCAATTATTAGCACATCTGTACTGAACTATGTTTAGAAGGAACGAAAAATAAAAAATCCCACGGTTTATGAACATATTTTAATACAGGTCGACTATTTAATGTCTGAGATATAATACTACATGTTGTGTGCACCGTAAAGGGACTTACAAAAATCCAACAGATTAAGTGCTGGAAAATAATGAACAATATTTAGAGCACGAAAATATTTATTTATTCGTCTAACGGGATTTTAACCTTTGGTTACAGATACAATATAATTATTTTGTCTTAAGACAATATGATTTGGTTCAAATACGATAACTATCCACAATTTCACTGACTACATGCCATTCCATTCTATACAAAGCTAGCGATCGTTTTGCGAATACTTCAGAAAGACATCTAATAAATATCTTACCGTCATTCAGAAATATTCATGGTTCTAATGAATTTAATGAAGTCATAAAAATGTTCTTGAGACATTTTTGCATAATGGTAAATAAATAAATGAAAATGTTTCCAAAATATTTCAAAGCTAACTGGGAAAGTTCAACAGCTTTAGCGGTTGGCAACGCGCCTCGTGCACCGGGCGGTCGGTAACTTTACCGGTAAAAATTGATAAATGATATAACTTACGTCCTACATAATTTATTTATACATCCTAATACTGCAGCAAGTTAAGAAAACCTATATTATTATATATTTTTATAATATTTTGCTCATATAATCATAATTTCAATGGTGTGTCTCAGTTAATGTAAAAAAAAATGATGACTTTTCCTTCTTGATTCACCCGTGGAACCCACATGCTCTCTCAACGAGTTACATAACTGTGTGTAGCTGATGCAAACAATACGATCCATGCTAAAACTGATTACGGGCGTCGCGATAGGATTTAACCACAAAATACTGTCTACCGGTATCGATTATACTAAATATATCCGGTATTATAAGTTTCCGAATGATTTCGTTTCGACAATCTTGTGCAGTTCGTATTTCTTCTTAAAATCGCGTCGACGGTTCAAAGTGACAACAGTGACAAATACGACGAAAATATGTTTCACGGCGAATCGGAGTCCCCGCAAGTTAGGGACGTGAAAAATGTTTTCTTGTCCTCGATGATTGTACGTTCGATTACAATACATCTATAACAGATTTTCCGTCAATATATCATTTTCTCGAAAATGTTTTTTTTTCTAAATATTAATTGTCATGTTTTCTGGCATAGTCAGGTGCGGCTGCTGGACTTGTCTGTGACATAATATTCTTCCCTCTCGATACACTCAAGACGCGCCTTCAGAGTCAGCATGGATTCGTCAAGTCGGGTGGATTCAAAAAAGTGTATCAGGGTGTCGCGCCAGTTATCATCGGTTCAGCTCCAGCAGGTAGTTTTTTTTTTCGATTTCCCACTGTTCAAATTCAAAACTTATTGACTGCAGTAAGTCATCAATTTTTTCAGCATCAACCTTCTTCGTCACTTACGAAGGGTTCAAAGAATTTGCACAACCTCTGGTACCCGTGCCATATCACTCGTTTATTCACATGACCGCAGCATGCATGGGTGAAGCGGTAAGAAAAATGTTTTGACTGCCGATGGTTTATGTCGAACACTTGATGCAAGCTATCCTTAAAAGTATGGGTTTCACGTTGCTTGGTTGCTGCTTATACATTGTGTTATTAAAGAAGTAAAATAAACTTTACATTATAAATTCTTTCTGTAAAACTGAGAGAGTTTAATATTACCTTTTTAAAATAGATAACAATAGAGACCCTAAATATAAATTGTAAATGTTTCGCCAGTTATCACATATTATAGTCAGAAATATTGAAGCTCAATATGAATTAAATGAATTCCTAAAATATATTATACTTGTATCTAGTAATTTGTAGAACATTTCTTTAAAAATAGCTAAATTTTGAATGAATTCAACTTTAACTCTAAATAGCTTTTGATTGAGTTGACTAATGGAAAAATGACTTTGGACCTTTTTTGTAGAGCGTTCAATTCTCTACAAAAATGTTTGATCGGCATGATAGTAACTTCTTCTTTGTGTTATTCTTATGGGGAATAGAAAAGTGCAATGCGGACAGGTTAAATTTTCAAATTAAGGGCTCATATTTTCAGGGACTTATTTTGGCATTTAACCAAAAGTTTTGAGCTAGGGTCCGAGAATTCTTTTTTTTTTTTTTAACGCCCTAGTATACATATTTCAATAACTGTTGACTCACTTTATGTAGTTTCTTTTTTTGTTCTTAGATGGCCTGTCTGATAAGAGTTCCAGTGGAAGTAGTGAAGCAGAGAAAACAGGCCCTTCTTCAGGACACTCATAGACTAGCGTTGAGAACTCTCTACCGTGGATACGGTAGCACAGTACTCAGAGATATGCCGTTTGGACTGATGCAGATGCCGATGTGGGAGTACCTCAAGCTATGTTGGAAGAATCGTGTCGGTCGCGAATGCACGCCTTTTGAAGGGGCTATGTGTGGCGCTGGTTCAGGTAAAAAAATAATCCATCACATTTTTTTTCAACTTTCATTTGTGTTGTAAACGTATGTTTCCTCAAACATACGCTGATTTGCGGCAGTAAAAATCATATATCATAATTGTATGAGTTTATCGATCCGCGTTAGAGTAAATGTCCAACGTCCTAAATCGTTTCGCCTTGTTGGTACTATTACGTGCCGAACAGCAATTTTCTCTGCATCTCGGTCAAAGAGAATTTGCACTCTCCCTCTGTCGCACTGTCGAAGTATGGCCCGCGACGGTTCACTATACACTTCCTGTTTTACTCTCGACCTATCTTCATCTCTCTTTACTCAATGCAATGCATGCAATGAAATGCATGGAGATATTTCACGGGAAAGAGATAGCGTCAATTTTCAAATTGACTTCATTCAATGGTGCTACTTTTCTTTTGAGAAGTAAATGCATTTGGACTGAAAGTCGAATTGCGTCGACCATATAAATCAAATTATCTTTAAAAAAAAAAACAGCATCCTTGATAAAAATTAATTAGTTTTTATCATTTTAGCAATCGATATAATTTTTCCGTCAAACTTCAGCATCTGCGAGAGGGAAAGCTACATTGTATGTAATTATTTTATCGAATCATTTTGCAGTTGCTCTTGCTGCAGGCTTAACGACACCCCTCGACGTCGCAAAAACAAGAATAATGTTATCCAGTACATCGGCCGATAAAGCGGATGTCAAAATAAGTGTGATGTTGAAAGAAGTTTATCGAGAAAGCGGAACTCGAGGGTGAGTTTTTAGTAAACTAAATGTGATTTCGATTAACCTCAAATATTAAATTTTATTTTAGATTATTCGCTGGATTCTCCCCGAGAGTCGGAGGTTTTACGGTCGGTGGCTTCGTATTCTTCGGCGTCTACGAACAAGTTCGAGTGTTTTGCGCACCATTTTTACCTTGCTATATGACCCAAAGTTCTTAATAATTTGAAACAATCTATTTACAAAGATAACGTTTCGTAGATGATTTAGGTTCAAATCGAAAGTAATTTTACACCAAATAATTCAATTACTCGTCAGGTAAACGATTTGGGTAGATGAGATCCTGCGAAGAAGGTGTTAGAATAAACCAATTCAACCGTTTCACTTGTACCATCTCTGATACGTTCCGCTCGGTAGGTTTTATATATATATATTTATTACGGATATTTACTCGCCATTTTCAAGAGTTGAATAAATCTCAATCTTGCGCAATCTATTCTTCATAATTATTGTTATCATCATCGTTAATCATTCGTGTAGTTTTATAAATATCTTCGAAAAACGTTAAAATTCGATTCCTTAACTTCGTGGATTTGTAACATGCACGAATAATTCTTATCACGAATTTCTGTTGGCAAGTTCAACGTTTCGTCGCTGATAATTTTAAAAAGAGGTAAGGGAGGGCAAGGTCCACGAAATCAATAAGAAAATTAAACGGCTAAAGTTTGATATATTCATTACAAGTATAAGTAAAAAATTTTGTACCACACAAAACTTCTAGTGGACTAATAAGGAATTGTTCCGACTACTCTCATTTCCGTATTATGGTTAGTTACCAAATTCGTATCGCTGTTTGAAGGGAAAGAAGGCATTTTCTTTATAACAAATGTTTTTTATTTGGAACCGATAAGCATAACATATATATATATATATATACAGTCTCTTCGTCAAGGCTTTCTCATCTTACAATTATAGCTCGTGAAGGTTTCTTTCATTCGACACTGAAATTGATGACATTAAATACAAATATAGGGATCGATACAGTCATGTAGTCGATGCGTCTTTCACCAGATATTAACAGTTTTTATACATTTTTTAAAAAATCTTACAATAATTGCTCTATTTTGACGAAACAAATTGGTTGCTTCGACATTTGTATTAGAATATTAATCCAATTACGCCAACGGACAGCATTTCGAACCTTTGTTATCGGTCGATAGACTGATGAAGCTATTTTTGTTCCAATCTTTCGAATCATGCTTATCTATCCTCGGAGCATAAAACCTGGCGATATCCTGAAATAACTCCGCTGCTCGCAGCGAATTCGAGCGAATAAGCAAACAGTTCATTCGTTACACAAAAAAAAATCGGCTCAAAACAATCAATAACTCGTTATTACATGTGATCAAATAAATAGCATGTTAAAATCGTTTATATTTGGAGTACACGTGAGATTCGTGCAATTTTTATACTCTGCTTTTTCGCGACACGTGTACGGTCTCCGAATTCCACTTATTATAATTATTGTTACCTACAAAGTCTGTTTCACCTCGCTATAACCCGTCGTTAAATATCGCCGCTGGCAACAAAACCTACACCGTATGTCGTTTTGAATTCACAGACCGGCGAGGAACAAAATTGTCATTCTCTGAGGAATCAGCAGACACAGGGAAAGATAATATTCTTTTTCTTCGGTGGACTTGAGGTTTCGAAACAATATTTAGTACAGTTTTTGTAACCAACGGGGGGAGAAGTTATGCCACATCACCTTAAGACCATATGAAGCCTCAAACTTTCGGTCCATCCCGACCGCAGTTGGTGTTGAAAACTATATTCAGCTTTTCTCACAAATTCTCATATGCACACTCAAAAAAAATCTCATCGGGAAAGGATATTTCATGGAACTTTTTTTTCAACCGATTTCTAAGAATCGGTAAGAAAAGTTGCGTACATAATTATCGCCGACCACGATTTGTACATGCTCTTAAGACGATGCCCCCCCTCCCCCCTCTTTATCGTCAGGCCTAGTCGGTAACAAAAACTTTAATGAATCGTATTTGTCAGGTGTAAAAATTTAGGAAAAACCAAATGTCTGTAAAAATTTTAAACACATTCTTAGCGTTTGCCTGCCATTCGGCCCTGACCGTGATTAGTTCTATTCTTCTCGTACTCAAGTATGTTTTACATCGCTTTGGGTAGAACCTGCGCAACGAACGGTCCATATTTGATTCATAAATAATCATTTTTCAATACAACTTTGAATCGTATTAACGGAGGGATTCTACTGTGTCAATGGTTATATAACTTTGAAAGCAGTCGTGTTCATTGTAAATACATAACGTCCCAACTTACCAACGTTTTCTCCAGTTTTACTCGAAGTTATGTAGAATTTCGACTGAACTCCTGTGGCGTATTTCTCCACAATCTCTATATCTGGCGAGGCCTGTCGACCTTGTTCCAGCAAATCTTTTTTCGTCGCACAAATATAAATTTTACAAGCTTCCTCTACACTTCTCACTTCTCTCGCCCAATATTTTGCTTTGGCGAATGATTTGGAATTTGTTACATCGTAACAGATTATAGCTGCCTGTGCTCCTCGATAGTATAGCTTGGTCATAGCGTCGTACCTGAAAAAAGTGTATTTTTATGTCTCTAATGTACATCATTAAGGTTGTACAAAATATAATATAACTGGGCAACAAAAAATAAATAAACACCATTTTGGGAATATATGCAGTTCAGGAAAAAGAAAATGTCTTTCACTGAACGGAATGGGCGATGTAGTAGGAGACAGTTCTCTTTTTGCTCCCATCTGCGGTTGACGAAAAGATATTATAGTTTCAGTAAGGGTGCTAACTTTTTTAAATGGGAAACTAAATCAAAGTTAGTTAGATCCGGTCAGGAATAAAACTCCAAACAACAGAGATCACAAAATACGCATGAACAAAATTCATAGGTGTATCCCCGTTTGTCAAATGTCTACAATCTTTACATACTGTTTAAGATAGTATTGTTACCGCCAGAACATGCTTTGCATCGTCATAAAAGCATATGAACTTTTGCTAGGTGTGGGTGAGATCTTTGTGGCATTGCTGTCGATGCAGGAGAAACAACTCGAACGCAAATTCTGTTTCAAGTTGCACGTGATCAGGCTATATAGAATTTTGTGTTTGGACACTAGTATAGAAAATATGTGGAAATTTACCGTTCACAGCCCGCTGTGTCCCATATACCAAGCACCAGTCGCTTATCGTCGACTTCGATCTGTCTCGCTACGAAAGCGGTACCTATTGTCTACACAGAAAACAAATAATGTAATTGTAGCAGTTGATAAGACCATCTTGATTACTCTTGTAAAATTTCATTATCGATTATTCCATAGATTGTCACTTTAATTATATGAATGAATAAGTTTATAAGCAGTAGTTTATATTATATTTAAAATCCATAATTGAAGCATTTTTAATATTTAATTTTTATTAATAATATATATTTGTTTGTGATATTTTTACAATTGTACATAATCCTTAATTGTATAAATTTCTTAGTCCGGAAAGTATTTTTAAAGCTCAAATCTTGAAATATAAAACAAATTGTATATCTTAGACTTATAAAGCATCAATTCCTTTCTATACAGAAGTGCGACCAGCTGATTTATGAATGACCGTGACACTGTTTTGAAATCCAAGTTGAATGATGTATGAATTTTAAGTTCGAGCAAGACTCGAACATTCATGTTGAGTTGCTTAATAAATATGTTCAGGTACTCTATAGGTAAATGGTTTCGATAATGGTAAAAACTATGTAACTTACTTCTAACCACACAAATTGATTGTATGATATGCTAGATGGGACGAGAAAAAAAAACTGTCATGGTAAACAGACACAAAGAAATGCAATTCTTACGTTTTGAAATGAAAAGGATTCGGCAAATCGGTCATTAGCGAATCGTTCGGAAAGGCAAGTTTTTCCTACCGCCATGTCACCAAGCAAAACGATTTTTAAATCGACATGTGGCATCGTGCTGGCGTTGTTACATTCGTTGTTCGGTGGAATTAACGGTCAGTCTTACTCCTTTATCTGTAGTCAAATGTGATTAACACGTTTCTTCATTGTTTCCTTTCTGTAACATATGTATCAGCCAATGATTTGATAATCTATACGGCACGTATACCACAGGGAAATTTTTTATTTGGTATCTTTTGTGCAAAGCATTACCAAACGCTGTGACAATTGTTTACAATCCCACCGCACATTCACTGGTCTGCCGAAGAGATGCTTTGGCACTTATTCTGCAATCGAGACTCGAATGCAAGGAATACACGGTAGTGACGAAAACAAAGTATTCGATGCAATGGGAATAAAAGTGGACGCGACGATAAATAAGAAACGTGGTTTATTCTTACCCTCCAAAACTTTATTGTCTACGAGATCCCACGTGTAACGAATAAAGGAGTTTTTTAAATGAGAGTATGCAAGCTTTCTACCACATGAGATCGATCGGGGTTTCCAACTTCGCCGAGTGTATGCGAAATGCGTATCGAGGCACTAAAGTATTAGCAAAGAATATCTCCATATTCTTTGACGAAAGTGCAGCGTCTCTTCTTTACCGACAGAGCAACGCACTCGTCGTATCGAAGCTGAACAACTATGGGAGAGGTGCAGATTCAATTCTTCCAATTAACTTTATTAAATGACTCCATAATTTATTTTTTATTACTCGGAAAAATCCACGATTTCCAAAAAAGTGAACGGCTTGACCTATTGACAAAAAAATGAATCATTTTGAACTTTGGAACTTAGAAAAAAATTCATTATTCGAATAATGAAATCTAGAATAAATTCACAATTGTTGTGTCAATTATAGTTAGCCATGGTGTTGTGTGTGCTGTTGGTTTTTCGATAAAAATAATCCGCCCATGCGAGGCAAAGACAAAAACGATATCATATTTTCAGGGTTTATTAAAAATCACTCATACTTTCTATATACATGTATTCATAACTCTATGTCCAATTCCTCGATCGATTTATTAATTTATCGAGTTTAGTGAAAAACAAAAACAGGAGAAGTAAGTCGAAATAAAAACGAACTACATTTGTCCTCTCTCCATTAGTGGGATACAATTGGTCGGCGCTGCGGTAAACTCGTTTTTTTTTTTTTTTTTAAATTTTTAGTAAATATTTTGCGAGCAAAAAATCTCGATCAATGGAAATTTGTTAATAAAAGTATGAAATTGACGATGTGATAAAACTTCGACAGATGAACTCTTTTAGTTTCGGTCCGCTCATTTATATTACACGAGAAATTATAATCGTAAAATCGTGTACAATAATTCAGTCAATAAAATCAAAGATAACAAGATAATAGAGCGGTAAAACATTGCGATTAGTCGTTACAGAGTAATTAGTAAGGAGGTTTGATTCGATTAACGAGAGTTCACAAATTTCAATTAAATGTCATGGATATTTTGACAAAATATAATTTCATATTTGTACCATTTTCGAAATAAAAATTCTCTCCGATACAGGCAAGATATCTTATGTGTAATAAACTCTCTACATTTTTTTTTTTCATACTCTTTTTACTAATCTACATGCGACACTTGAAAGTAAATAATGATTGGATAATCTTAAGTGAGAATATAAAGACAAAACGTAAGAACTTTGCGGTAACGTAAATGATTTTAAATTCGTTTCGTTCCGCGATTGTACTTTAAATCCTTGATAACCAAGTAATAAAAAATCTCCGCGAGCGGGGCGAGACGATTTTGAACTCTGCGATAATGAAAGCGATGATTTTTAAGAATCATTGATATGAGCCGATGGCGACTGCGGGAAAGTAACGTTTAAGACCTGAGTCCATAAATTAATCGGAGATTATAGTCGAAGTAACAGGGTTTTCAGCCGTGTTATAATTCGAATACCCTTATTCGTTACAAATCTCAATACACATAGTCGAAGTTTCAGTTTTTAATGCCATTTGCCAGTTGTCGCTATTTTTAATATTATTTGCATTCGTTTTTTTTTGTATAAAATGTGTTGGCGAGCATTGAGATAAAGAAGAAAAATTCCAGAAAATTATTTTTTTCAAGATCTTGAGCTCAAAATAACAAAATAAATATATATTTATCTACAACTGCACTGTGAATATTGAGATTTAAAACAAACGGTTAATTTCTCAGCAACGTATTTTTTTTTGTGTAATTCGGTAAAACTTCTTTGAGAATAATTTTTCGTGGAAGACAAATGCTGCAGTGGATGTGTGAGATTGTACGAATGCTCGAGACAACCGAGACGCAAACAGTATTTGGAAGATAAACTAGAGATAATACGGTTCACAAGATGATACGGTTCTTCAGTGCCGGACGTATTTTTTCTTTTTTTTTAAGGCGTATTGCCGCGACTGCGGGAAGCGCTCAAAGCTCGGTGCGCGTAAAAGATGTACAGCCGAATTAATTTCGAAAAAAAAAAATAAATAAAAATGACAACATTTTACCCATTTGTAACAGGTAGGTCGTCATTACAGTGGATCACGCGAGAACTCATTTAGCATCAAAAGCTACAGAAAAGAAACACTTCGACGCTCCGAGCCTCGTTAGCTTCACTGCCGAATTCTCTTTGGTCGCCTCGAATTCAGCGCTAAACATGGGAAATCGTCGATTGAAAAAAAAAAAAAAAAAAAAAACATACCCGTTCCTCCGTTCACTAAATGCCCTTCTCTAAAAGATCGTTACTACGAGCTACGCCATGGTCCGTCCGCCGGGTACTATTAACGTTTGTATTGTAATTATAAATATAATAGGGTTGAGAATCATGGATGGGTCTCTTGAAAAATATCATTTGCGGTTCCTCGCTCATTCTTCCCCGGTATTTCTGTTTCCCTTTTTTGATCTTCGTTTACATAACGACACACCACTTCTTCGGTTCGGCATCGGCGTCGATCATCAATTTATCGTCGGTGAATCGCTTGACCTCGTAGCGATTGGACTGAAATTCGTAGCCTTTGGTGATCGGTGTCGAGACTTGGACAGGCCTTCGAATGTTCTTGAGCATCTCGAGCGAGGTGTTGAGAAACCCGGTGCGTTCGGTCGCCTCGGTTTTCAATTTCTTCGCTGACTCGATGGCTTCGCTGACGATCTTGCGTTTTCGATCGGCCTGCGAGCCGTTCCAGATAATCGTGTCTGACAAATCGGTCGGATAACGCGTTAGTTTGCAGCCGGATGGATCGCCCGAGTCCAGTGAGACTGAAGACGTGTTGACGAAGAGCGAGCTGTTTGGCGAGAATTTTTGCTCACGAACGGTCACGTATCTAAGACGATTTATCGTGCTGCGTCCCGATATGCTTCTCAGAGTTTTGCCAAAGGACATGTCGTGGCGCTTCTGCTGGTCGACGCCGCTCTCGTCGGCGTTGCTCACGTCAAAGAGCTTGGAATTATCCTTGAGACAGTCGTTCAGCTTTATCTGAACGTCCTTGAGCATTATCGACGAATCGTAAGAGACGAACGAGGCGTCGTTGTTAGCGTTCTCCTTTTCTTCGTTGGTTTCCTTGTCGGACTGCGTCGCGTTTCCTGAATCCGAAGCCTCGGAGGTCGTCGATTCGACGACATCCACCGAACAGTTGTCTGGTATTTTCTTGCAATCCGTGAAACCGGTACTTTCGTCATCTATTGTTTTCTTCTCGCCGTTTTTCGTACACTCGTGAGCGTCGCCGTTTTGCTCGGATGTCTTTGCCGGTTCTCCTTCGTCCTCCAACTTCAGGACGGTGTCCGAGGACTCGGTGCTCGGATTTTCCGCCTCATCGATCTTTATCTGCTCGCTGGTTTCGTTGCCGTTGTCGCGCGGCTCGACCGCATCTTCCTCCAGCGCAGGCTGGCCGGCGCTCTTATCACCATCGTCTTCCGGTTTCTCCTTTACGTCGTGCGGTGACGCGTTCTCGACCTCGGGCTCGACCGCCACTTTCCCATTGGTAGTCGTGTGACTTTCTTCGGTTTCATCTTTGGTTCTCGCTTCGTCGGTAACGTCGATTCTCACACCATCCTTCACGTCCTTCTTCGTTATCGATACCTTCAGCTGTACCGCCGATTCGTCCGAATCCGACTTCATTGTCGACAGGCTGCTGGATGTATCTCGATCTTTGGATGAAGCCTGTTCGGGCTTACTTTCGTCCTTATTCGTCGAGGGTGGCTGAAAGCGAGGCGGATTTTTCAGTGTTCCGTGAGATTTTGCCGTTGCCGGACTACGCAATTTACTCTGCAACAGAGAATGAAAATTCAGACTCTTTTTTTCGTGAAAATCTCGGGTACAGAGTAACGGAAGTCTCCTTCTCGTTTCCTTAGAGGCAAACGGGAGAGCCGTGCTGAGTTGGTAACTAAAACTTTAATCCAGCTTCATTGTTTTATTTTCTTTTCTTAGAGTGCTATAGTTCTTGGGATGAAGAGTAATTGGAGTTCAGCATAAAGTTTAGGATTTTAATGAAAAATTGATTAGTTTTCGTTACCGACTGAGCAGGTTTAATGTTTTTTTGTTATTCAAAAAAACTTGTATTGACAATTTTTAGATTTAATGAGGTTCAAAAATCAAAATAATGAAAAGCCTTGTATAGCATACTTGCGAATTTCGCCTTATTCCCATATGTACGTGGATATTTCTAGAGCTTGAAATGAATAAACACCAAAATATCAAAAACAATGTTTACCTTGAAAACTTTCTTTGCCGGTCCAGCCAATAAGTGTTTTGGTACTCCAATAGTTTTACTTCTGTAAAAGTAAAAACGTACAAAAATCATGGAACAAACTTTGAACTTTCGATAGACCATCGAATTTTATAACGTTACAGTCTATAGACACAAAAAAAAAATTGCCGGAGGTGATGAGAGGTAATTGAATAATAATAAGAGAGAAAAAAAATCTGCACAAAAATTTGCTGTTTACCCGCGTGATGCTGTTTCATTTGCAAAGAAAAAAAAAAAAAGTAAAAATTCTCAGACTTGAATCTCCCAAGATATAAAGAAAATTTCGATCGCAAAAACATTGCAAATTTTTTTTTGTACAAAATATATACATAAGAGGAAGGAACGACCATAATGTGAGTTTCGTTCGAGCCTCTGTAGTTCCACTCCGGTTCAATGGAAAAGTAAAGAAAGTCGTGGAATTTTTTTTTCTTTTTTCTGCACTAATCTGCTTTACAAACCTGCTGGGATTCTCCGACTCGCGCTGTTTCGCAGTCGAGCTTGTATCGCAATCTTTTGATGGCGCGGTCACAGTAGCTTTGAGCCTGCGAACGTATAAATTCCTCTCATCGCCTCCAGGGGCCGCCTTCTTTGGCGTTTTACCCATTTCACTGTTTTATTAAGCTCTCTTTTTGTCCCTACCCTTATTAATTTTCAAAGACTCGTGTGAGGCCGGTTAAGATTTCTTTATTTCACCAAACTTTTCCAAATCTCTTGTCTCGCGACGAAACTGTTCTCCGTCCGTGAATAATGACGGAGGGAAGGAAAAAGTAAAAGAAAAAACGAGGTGCGGGGGGGGGGCCGAAAAACCCACCGAACCAAATTTAACTTCGAAGAAAAAAAAGTTAAAAGAAAAAGGTAACTAACTATAATGCTTTGAGGAATTAAAGCCAATTAAGTGGCGTCACAAACATCGACAGACGATATACGTGCTGTTACGATCTGATATAACCTTTTGCGTGTAACTAAAGAAGAATTGTTGTTTACCGAAGCGAAACGACGTTTATGCTTGCGTGAAGTACACTCCCTTTACTCGCTTACGGAGGAATGCAATTAGTGCGATAGCCTACGCTTGGACGCCATGTATAACGCCGCCCTACGCAGTCCTTGCGAACACGCTCGAGTTACTTCCCGTGCACTCCCGTTATATTTTCACTTTTGTCCGCTTGGCCCTTTTTATTGTTTTTTTACGTATCGACGATCCTCTCGAAATTTAATCGACAAACCGTTCGCTAAACTCTGCCCTTTACTTTCCACTGTAATTCTCGTCCTTAGCACGCTTCTTGAATGCCCGGCAAACAAAACAATAAAAAAAATAACAAAACGTTTGTCAGCGGCGTTGTTGCATCTGGGCACAACGTGTGTGTCTGTCGAGAGCTCCGTCGCGTTCGTGTTGCGGCTGCGTGCGTAGTGTGCGCATCGTCCGCTACCGGCAAGTACGCCGCGGCGATCGTTTACGCGCACGCCACGCGTGGGTCTCTGCACGCGCTCCGTATAGTGGATGTAAATTTAAGCTCAATAGAGTTAACGATACATCTTTAATTTTTTAAATTTTCGACACTGGCGTTCATTCCAGAGCTTTTAAAAACTGCACATTTCTAAATTTTGAATAACCATCTTTCCAAATTTCATAAGGTTGTGAGTTCTATACTACTACTTAACGTTCCGGAATTTTAACAACTGCGGTCCGAAGATTGTTTATCGTTGATTACTTTCTTAACAAAAAATCAATAAATCCATTTAAAAATAACAAGCACAAGTTGAGTTGAGAAGTAAAAAAAATAACCATATTCATGATAAAAAAAAGCATGAAACAGTGAAAATCCAGCTAAATAAGCGTTTTCCGCTGATCTGACCACATTTGTGACCTCGAATAGAAATAACGGTCATGCCGCAGAAAGATTTTCCGCAAAAAAAACAAACGGTCAATTGACGGTGATTTTTTGGTAAATGACTTACAAAAAATCACCGTCACAGCGCACGACCGCTAATGAAACTTTTCAACCAATCCTTGTCCATTTCAATAGACAACATTGGTCACAATGAATTTCGGGAAGGTTAAGTAGCAGCTGGTGGGTGAAACGCACCGTGTCGCTAATTCTAGCAAACTTTTGTCCCCTCTCAGTTGGATTTACAAAACGTTAAAGCACGTCAACACGATCCAACGCTCATCCTCCAAGAGCGCTTTTTCAAACAATCTCGCACGAGTGCCTCGGCCCGATGAGCGAGAAGGATAAAAAGTAATAAAACAAGAAGGAAGTGAGAGAGTCAGATTATTTCCGACTTCGCAGAACCGACGTAGACCGGGTGCGCGAACGTATTTGAAATAGACTGTAGCAGAAGACAGTTAAAACCGTTTGATAGCTCGATCGACTTTAACAATTCAAACATAACCTCCGAAAGCTCAAATAGCGTCCTTATTGCGATAACGTTCCAAATTTTTGTCTGTCCATAAATTATCCGCTACGTGGAGACAATTATACGGATATTATGAGAGATTGGGGTAAGTCATTCAAGCTCGCTGTCTGCGAAAAGCATGGTTAGAGTTTGAGAAATCTCATTGCTCGTCGAAGCTAAACCGTTCGTCAGTTTTTCGTCACTATAAAGTATCTCGCAGATTCTTTTGATGCGTCGTTTGCTGCGTCGTTCAGCGAATGTACATTTAGTAAACTCCGTTTTGCGAGTGTATCGATCATCTTACAAGATTACCGCAAAAAGAAAGTCTCGATTTTTTTTTCCCCAACTAATTGAAATTCTTTTGCAGCCAAAGCGACCTGATCGACGAGTAACAATCGAAAGATGGATCCTGCGACGGTGATCGCGCTGTCCAAAGAAAACATACAGCCTCTGCGTCATGGTAGAAATGCCACGCAGTTGGGAACAGCTCTGCGCGCGCAGGAGGATACCGAAGCTTACCAACTGCTCATGCAGGAAAAACAGTGAGGATCTTGCTCTATGATTTTTTGTGGTTTGAAAGAAACATCGATTGACTTGCTCAAACAGAAACAACTCAAGATTTTTCCTTAAATTTATTGCTGGAAAAAGAATCTTTGTTAACTTTTTTTAACTGACCTAACAAAGATAATAATTAGATTTTAAACATGTTAAATAAAATGCACTGTTCATTGAATACGAAGAATATTTATATCGGCGATTTGGCTAAAGTACAATAAGAAAATTTTTATACATTCTTTAAATTCTTGGAAAAGAACAAAAAAATTCCATCATATTACTCTGTGCAAAAATGGTACTTTTGCACCCATAAAGTCGTGTGATTGCAACATTCGTCTTCGACTCGTGCAAACACACACTCGCCAGACAATGTTTTTTTCATACTTGTATCAAAATTACAATGGTATCTTTGACCGAGTTCTAAGACATTTTACATCAGCTACGGCTCTCTTCAATCGTGACTTGCATGTGTTGTAGCGTAGTAGGTTTTTTATCTAAATTCATAGTATGAATCAGAGGAATCCTGACTAATATTCTGTTAATGATTGAGATGTATCTTAGTAACATATGTGAATGCTTGTTGCAGTCGCGCGGTGCTCAAAAACAATGCAATTGATGAATACATTGGTTTTGTAGAAATACAAATGCCATATCTACGTAACTTTAATCGACGGAAATGTGATGTGACCATTTACGTATTTGCCGAGCCACTTCAGCAATACAGTGTGCCAATATATAGAATATGTTATTTTTAGTCTCACAGAATCATACAATCTGAGTCGTTATGCACAGGGAAAATTGATACAATTTGGAAACTGGATTCCACCGGTTTGCGAGAATCACACTAAGACTGCTTCTGAAACTTGCTTCTTTATTGAATTTTTTCATTTAATGTATACGACTGTAATTTACAAAAAAAAGATTACTAACTGTAACATGTATTTCCCTAACAAAGTTTGAACAAATATTGTTTTTTTCTCTATAAAAACTAAGTGCAAGCACTGTAACAAAAATGGTTTACACAGTCGAAAAATCACTTAGTAAGCAGGAGCCCTTGAGCAAGCTTAGTCAGTCGCGTAAATATATTGAACACCAGGGTACCTTATAGATGGCTATTTAGTTGTTTAATTTTTGAATTTCCTTCACAAAAATATATTCTTTTCTGGTTTTTTCACTAAGTAAACAATTTTTTGCCATGTTTTATGCCGAAAAACGTTTTTCCGCTTTTCGGCGAAAATGCGTTTTTTTAAAAAAGTGATTTTCTGGGGGAAAAATTTTTTTTAGAATTTTTTAACCCACAAAATCGGTTGGGAAGTATGCGACTTGGATCTAATGGTGAAGGTTTCAGGTCGATATCTCGAAATTTTTCAAAAAAATGTGTCGTTTCGCAAAATTTAACCCAGGATTCCCTACCCCAAAAGTGGTCAAAATTAAAAATTCTCCAAAAACCTTTTGTTTGTACTGTTTTGGATTGCAAATTCATCACTGAAGCGAATGGCGAAGGTCCCAGGTCGATATCTTGAAAAAAAAAATTTCCGATTTTTCGGAGGTGAAAAACAGACAGGTAGTACCCTTACCGTTTTCCGGCTCGAAAAAATCGGAAAATTTTTTTTTCAAGATATCGACCTGGGACCTTCGCCATTCGCTTCAGTGATGAATTTGCAATCTAAAACAGTACAAACAAAAGGTTTTTGGAGAATTTTTAATTTTGCCCACTTTTGGGGCAGGGAATCGTGGGTTAAATTTTGCGAAACGACACATTTTTTTGAAAAATTTCGAGATATCGACCTGAAACCTTCACCTTTAGATCCAAGTCGCATACTTCCCAACCGATTTTGATGGTTAAAAAATTCTAAAAAAATTTTTTGCCATGTTTTATGCCGAAAAACGTTTTTCCGTTTTTCGGCGAAAATGCGTTTTTTTAAAAAAGTGATTTTCTGGGGGAAAAAATTTTTTTAGAATTTTTTAACCCACAAAATCGGTTGGGAAGTATGCGACTTGGATCTAATGGTGAAGGTTTCAGGTCGATATCTCGAAATTTTTCAAAAAAATGTGTCGTTTCGCAAAATTTAACCCAGGATTCCCTACCCCAAAAGTGGTCAAAATTAAAAATTCTCCAAAAACCTTTTGTTTGTACTGTTTTGGATTGCAAATTCATCACTGAAGCGAATGGCGAAGGTCCCAGGTCGATATCTTGAAAAAAAAATTTTCCGATTTTTCGGAGGTGAAAAACAGACAGGTAGTACCCTTACCGTTTTCCGGCTCGAAAAAATCGGAAATTTTTTTTTTCAAGATATCGACCTGGGACCTTCGCCATTCGCTTCAGTGATGAATTTGCAATCTAAAACAGTACAAACAAAAGGTTTTTGGAGAATTTTTAATTTTGCCCACTTTTGGGGCAGGGAATCCTGGGTTAAATTTTGCGAAACGACACATTTTTTTGAAAAATTTCGAGATATCGACCTGAAACCTTCACCATTAGATCCAAGTCGCATACTTCCCAACCGATTTTGATGGTTAAAAAATTCTAAAAAAATTTTTTGCCATTTTTTATGCCGAAAAACGTTTTTCCGTTTTTCGGCGAAAATGCGTTTTTTAAAAAAAGTGAATTTCTCGGGCATATATATTTTCGGATAATTCTTTTCTGGTTTTTTCACTAACTCCACGTTAATCAAACGAAACACTTTTTTAAATACTAGTCAGTTGAAAAAAAAAAATCTGACACAGTTTGAACATTTTTGGACTCATCGATGTACAATTCCCAATGAAATAAGTCGTAATACAGAAAGTTTATATTCACCGTTTTCTATCGGCAAAAAGAAAACAATGTAACGAAAGAGTGAACTATCGAGTCGTATACGGAGACCCGAGATTCGCATTATGCTACGAATATGAGCGTACTAAAATTATTTTTTTTATTAAATTTACAACGACTTTTTGTACTATTCCTATTTTTATACTTTCAGAATGTACGAGGATGCTATAAAGAATTACGAGGGAGACGATCCATTGGAAAATTGGTACGAGTATATATCATGGATAGAGCAGAGTTATCCGAAGAGCGGCCACGAGTCGCACATCGGCAAGATCCTGCAGCAGTGTCTAGCAACTTTCGAGAAAGATTCTAAATACGCACAGGATCAAAGATACATTCGACTGTGGATAAACTACGTGAGTGCCGAAATCCCGCAATCGACCACGTTTCTAAACTCAAGTTGCTCATATTTCTCGCTGTAGTTTGCAGAACCCTTTGTTGCAATTTCATTCGTTGTATCTAGCCTTAATACTGCAATTTAAAAATTACTTGCCCAAGAGTTATTGCGAACGGTATTTTTAAGGTAGTTCTCACGAATAGTGTTGTTTTTGCATAATTTTCAGACAAACGATTGAGAGAGAATTGCAAATACATTTGATTAGCATAAAAATTGGAAAAAAATATCAAGCATCTTGAAGGTGCTAAAAAGATTAGCTTTGCATAATACTGATTATCAAATGTTTTTAACGATTTATGTAAAAAAAAATTTCGTTCAACATCTGCCGGAAACCTTTGTTTTATGGAAATAATTCGTTCAGTTTCCTGAATAGCAAGAATTTTTAAAAGAATTTTCAATTTACTTTGATTTTTTTTTATATGGAAAAAATTATTCAAAAGATAAACGAATCATTTTGATCAAGAAGTTTGTTTCCCGAAAAATTGTTGAACCATTAGACTTTTCATCAATTTGTTAATAACGTTTTAAAATTATTATCATGCTGAAGTAATCCTCTCAGCATGTGCTCGATATTTTCCAGAATTTTTAACCATCTAAGAGAGTTCGCAATTTCTTCTAATTTATTTCAAACTTACGCGAAAGGGACACATTTCGCAAAGACGACGTCAAACGTTGTTCGTCCTCTTAATGGCCAATTGGATTATTTCAGATAAGCATGCAGAAGAATCCATTGGAGCTATACCAGCTTCTTTACAACAATGGAATCGGTACGATGGTCGCCGACATGTACAGGGCATGGGCTTTCGAATTGGAACAAATGGAGGATTACAAGAGAGCCGACGAAGTGTACTTAATAGGAATATCGGCATTGGCTGAGCCACGCGAGGAACTCGACTATGCACACAAGTAATACCAAAGTGTTATTTAGTACATTTTTTGTAATACCAAAGTATTATTTCTGTACATTGCCGATGGTGTTCCTGTGATAAAGTAACCGTTCATTTTTTATTCGTCTCTGTCTGATCCGCTAGAGTAATACTTCTAATTCAGGTCAACCGAATTTCTACCCGTTTTTGATCGACCGCAAAAAGCTATTTACAAAAAATAGTCTTCAAGAAACATTCACACTCTCGAAAAAAATAGGCGAGTTGTGTCTTGCCGATTTTTTTATAAAGTTCAGACGATCATAACGTTAGTGGGCTTCGGACAAGTCGATGCCCTATCGAAAACCACGAATCATTTCAGCTACCGTCATTCTATTTTCAACTATAAAATCTTTTAATCATGGATAACATGTTTTCTCTACTTACCTATATATTTTCAGGAATTTTCAATTATCCATCGCCCGCAGGATGCTCGGTCACAGTGACGACAGGAGTGAGGTACTGTTGTCCGAGCAGAGGCAGGCGTTCAGTTCGTTAAGAGCTATCAAAGCAGGTCGCCGTGTAACCAATGTGCGAACTGGTCACCGTGTACGCGAATATCTTCCTGGTATCGTGGCCCAAACTGGCTCGGCGAATAATGCTCCCAGATCATCCGCGAGAATTCAAATCTATCAAGTACGTCCAATTATTCTTTAGTCTCACGCCGAACGATGGTCTCCGCTATTTGCCACGAATCGATTCTTCTACCGTGTCATTTTTTCCAGGACGATTCTACGGGCACGAATTCCAAGGGTGCGAGCATATTGGACCATGTGCCAATCGAGGAAACGATACACAAAGAGAACACAATAAAGCCAGGACCGTGGAACAATTCGTCGAAGAAATATCCCCTCATGACGTCGACCGTGAAACCAGCATTTACGGGTAAAGATTCTTTCGTCAATTGTGACGATAATTTCTCTGCACCGAAGCGTTCGTTTCTGCTATGGACCAGAAAGTTCGGAGCCTTTTGGTTTCAAATTCCAGCGAAAATTCAAAGTCTTGATAAGCATAATTCTAAACATAAACAAAAGTTCTAACCACCTGGAAAAATCAGTTTTAACTACGGGTAAAAATTTTTAGTACCCGATTGACAAAACTTCTAAATACCTGTTAAAATAAGTGGTGCTGAGACGTTTTTTTTTTTATCAATCTCGTATTTATTAATGTTTCAGTCCACGAAGACCTTGCGGATGATAATACCGAGATGGAAAGTGTACGACTGTTCCCGAATCACAAGCCATCCTTCGACGGCAGCAAATACCCCGAGCACACGATGATACCCGTATACGTACCGGAAACGGCCGTTACCGGCTTCACGATGAAACCTCATTATCCCAAAGACTTAGTTTACACAAACAACAGTGATCGTAGTATGGAAGAAATCAGGGCTGAAAGATATTTAGAAAGGTGTGTATTAGCTACCTGAATAAAGGTGAAGGGCCCGTTTTTCAGTCGATAATACGAAACGATAAGCGTATTTTCTTTTAAATCTTTTTCAAGTTTGGATAATGTAAAATCGTCAGTTTACTCTGTCCATTTTTTGCGCTCATTATTCTCTATAGTATCCATTATATTCTCTTCGTTTTCGCAGATATGCGGTGAATCGCGAGAACAAAAGTCTGATGGACGAGTCACCAGGACCGAAAGCAAAGCCGATCGACGATTTACCGGGGCACCAGATCTGCGAAACGGATTTGCAGGAGAACGAGAGACGTGAAAAGCGTAAGTTTCAACAGGAAGAGATCGTCCAGCACGAAGAGCAGCAGCGCCGAATGGAGCAGCAGAGAATGGAGGCCGAACAGTACGAGCTCCAGCGTCAGAGACTGCAGGCAGAGCACGCCCTTCACAGGCAGAGATTCGAGGAGGAGAATTTGAAACTCGAGAAGGAGAGACGCGATGCCGAGCAACGTGAGCAGTCGAGGCGCGAGGCCGAGCAACGCGAGCTCGAGAGACACGAGGCAGAGCAGCGCGAGCTCGAGAGGCGGAGAAACGAGCAGCTGGAGCTCGAGAGACAGCGCCGTGAGGCGGCGCTCGAGCGTCAGAGATTCGAGGCGAAGCAGCTCGAAGCCGTACGAATCGAGGCCGAAAGAATCGAGGCCGAGCGCATCGAGGCTCAGAGAATGGAAGCAGAGATGCGAAATTCCCAGAGAAAACTTCAGACCTCGAATTTCTTGCTGCATCGTCACCACAACTCAACCGTCTCCGCCGAGCCCGAGGAACACCTTCTCGGTCAGAGTCTGACCGTAAACACCAAAGAGGCAATGTCAGTGGTCCAGGATCTCTGGCAGTCACCCTCGGATTCGAGTCGCAGCATCCTCATGAGTCGTCCGATGCCCGAAAGAGGCATCCCCGACTCCCGTTCAAAGCTGACCTTCGACATACACATGGACAGTTCGATGACCCAGCAGCACGCGATGTCTACAACCAAGGATCACGCGAACAGCCCTTACCACGTCAAATCTTACCACGATCAGGAGAACCACCAGCACTTTCACAACTCGTATTCGAGCCAAGAGCCGCAAGCTTACACCGGCCACGGGATGCCGGATCCATACCAGTACCAAGTCCCCCAGCATCACGATCACAGAGTCCATCATCAACACCATCACCAGCAGCAGCAACAGCAGCATCAAGCGCACATCCAGTCGCCCCACCAGCAGAACCCGATGCATCATCCAGCTCACGGTCAGCCCTCCCAGCATCATCATTCCTCGCAAGGTCAGCAATCTCATGGTTCGCCGCATCAGCAGCAGATCCATCACTCGACTCACTCCCAGCAAGTCCATCCTCACCACTCGCCGCACTCCCATCACGCCCATCATTCCCGGCATCCCCAGCAGCTCCACCACGCTGCTCATCAGCACATTTTGCCTCACGTGCAACATCAACAGCAGCAGCAACAACACCAGCAGCACATGTACGCGGTCGCAGCGACGACGATGGCAGCTTATCATCAACCGTACTCGATGGGGCTCCAGTGCGCATCGCCACACCAGACCGTTGAAACAGAGAAGCATCTGCACTATTCTCCGTTCGTCGAGCCCGCGGGTGAATCTAACAAACCTTATAGAATGCCCGAACAGTTGCCGTACATCAAATCACCGGGTATGAATCGACGAGACTTGAAGTATCTCGAAAGCGCCGACAACAAGGAGAACGCGAGCGGCGCGGTGGATTACAACAACGCGATTGAGGGACACATGGCGAAACAGGCGGAGAACAATTTGTACGTCGACGAGAGCCTCGGCGCTGCGCCACTGTCGACCGGCAACGAAACATGCTTTACGGAAGCTTTCAGCACTCCGTTACCGAGCTCGACACCTCTGACGAATCAGTTTAGGCAGATTTACAGACCGAAGGACGTAGCTGCGCAGTATCCGGTGCAGAATGTTGATCTGATGCCGCAGCAAGGGTGAGGCTGTTCAAAGAATAGTCATTAAAATCTGATTATGCGATAATTAAGTTCGGGCTAACTCAACACTCAACGGATACTCAGATACTCACAGATGAAACGATAAATTTGGGGGAGCACTTTTTCGACAATTCGGAAGATACATTACCGCCAAGGAATTCACCGCGGTCATTGTTTTCATATTTGATAGGTGGTTGATAGGTGAAGATAACATTGTCCGGCGGAGATTTACAATTCCTCCGAATAACTTTCCCACGGCAATACACGAATTTCTACTCGAGTTGGTTCAATGAGCGAATAGTAACGATTTTTTTTTTTCATCTTAATTCGAGAATGCATGTGCATATTACTGTGACTGTTACACTAACAGTGCTAAGTCACTCATCGTCACTTATGTCGATGTCAGTAAGTCTGAGTACATATTATTCACTGAGAGTGATCGATTCTCGAGCGTTTTGTTGGTCAAAAGTATGAAACAATCAAATCTTTTCGCACTTGTATATAGAGTGAGTCTTGAGCTTCCTCAGTTCTTTTCATGTTTAAAAAGTCTCTTTTTGAACGCTTAAAAAATGCAACTTCACGATTATCGTTCCTTTGGTCGGAGGGATGATCTATAAAAAAAATTGCAATGATCGTGCAGGCTGCCTGGGTTGATGAGTAGAATTCTTGGATATGGTTGAGAATTTAAAAAATTTGTCAACATACCGCCCTCGTAAAAAATACTTTGTAGTAGTAATTCAAGAATGTTCCGCTAAGCATTGTATTTTAATGATTGCAGATCTTCGGATATCACTGCTAGCGAGACCGACGGCAAATTGAGCGTTATTATGGAGTCGACGAGGGAATACGTTTCTAGCAGTTCCGGAAGCAGTGCCAACACGCGAACTATCGTTTTTACCTCAACCCGAGATGAGGTGGTGCCCATAGATGAACAACAGCTATTGACGGAACGGGGTACGTATTATTTGATTTTATTATTTTATTAAGAAGCTGACCTGGGCCATAATTATTATAATTCCCTAATGAGCCACAAACATTTTTAAGGCCACTTTTCAGGCAGAGATACTGCCTACAATATTTGCACATAAAATAAAAAGCAATTTTCTGATACTCCGATAATCGTTACTTACAGAAGCAAGAGGTAGCCAATCTCCACTGGCGGTTAATAAAACGTACGAGGAACAGATGAGGGCCAAGATACAAGCAGTTCATGCGCAAAGTCCTCGCACTGTCCAGCGTAATGTCGATCAAATAACATCAGAGATAAAAAACCATTGCGATCTACGAATACCCTTCAAACTCAACAGTGAACCGCCTAACGAGGCTAAGGTCGATTCTATGGATTGCGAGTATCAGGAACCGATGGACCAAGTCGAGGAAGAAGAATTTGTTTTGCCAACGGGCGACATTAATCCTTTTGACAAAGGTTTGATAGCGGGCCTGTTGAGAAAAATTAAATTCCCTCAGAAACAGCACTCCGATGGATACGTCCGACTAAATATCAATTTAAACAAAATTGTGCCTTCTAGTATGATTACGCTGGGTACGTATGTTACGAAGTTGTGTTTTCTTCGATGTTTCAATTCTAATATACATGAACCTCTCATATTTTATTTATTCTGAACAAGTGATCTCGCTTAACGAAATCGTGGAGATGTGCCAGAGACACGTTGTGTAATTTATCAGAGGTCCATACATTAGAGGAGATAAATAAACAGACATTTCCACAATGTTGTTAAAAGCTTTGATGAAATTTTGCATTTTGTCTCTAGGTACCGAAGCGTATGAAGTCGAAAAGTGCCTTGGGAAAGGAACTTACGGGACCGTAGTTAAAGCGATAGACATACAATCCAGACAAACAGTCGCGTTAAAAACGCAGAAGCCTGCCTGGGTATGGGAATATTATATCGCTCGTGAAATAAAGACGCGCCTCTCCAATCCCCACATGGTAAATATCGTTGAAGTCATCGAGGTGTTTTTTTTTTAATACTTTCTCGTTTAAAGCCATCTTTCAATTACAGTTGCGCGGATTTATGGATATAACGAAAGCCTACGTCGCAGATAATGGGAGTGTTCTTGTATCGCAATTCTCCAAATACGGAACTCTTCTCGCAGTTACGAATCAAGTTAAAATTGCAACGGGAAAACCACTGGTCGAGGCATTAGCAATTTTCTTCACAATCGAGATGCTGCAAATCGTCGAGTATCTGCACAAGTGCCAAATTATTCATGGCGATATAAAACCCGACAATTTCTTGCTCATGCACTTGTGAGTTAAAAACTCTTATCGCGTGCAAAGCACATGCGCATCGGCCGATAATTGTAATCATTGGATTCATTTTTTTTTTCATAGACCAACTGAAGACGTAAGACCAACGATACAGCTGATAGATTTCGGATGCAGCATAGACATGAGCTTGTTACCGGAGGATACAAAATTTACTCAGGTCATAAAGACTCAAGACTTCACATGCATCGAGATGCAAACGGAGAGACCGTGGACTTACCAGACGGATCTTTATTGCCTGGCTGGGTCAAGTCATTGTCTCCTATTCGGCAATTACATGCGGGTCTCAAATAGCAGAGGTCGTTGGTTTATCAATTCAAAACTGCCAAGGTTAGACAACATTCGCTTATCATTAATCCTGATAAAAATTTCTCTGATAATTTTTAAAAAGTTCTCGGAAACATATTTTAAAAAACTTTGTTTAACACGTCTCAGCGAATTTGATTAAAAAAATGTAGTTTCGTAACTTGACTCAGCAATATAACCGGTTGAGTATCACGGTAAATAACTGATTATTTAATCGTGGCTACCGACGACATGGTTTTCGTTTTTTATCAGTCAAATAATCAATTGTTTAGTAAATACAAATGACATTTATATTTTTAATTCAAAACATAACCGCTCTGATTATATTTCTCTGGTGAATTACCCCTTAAAAAAACTAGTTTTCAGGGTTAATCACAGCATTTTTGAAAACCACTAGGAAGTTGCAAACTCAAAAAGCTTTTCAAAATGAAGAGTAACAGTTCGACTATCAGCATGTAATGTATTGGAATGACTCGTAGACTCACCAGTAAAATAGTAACTAATACATCTTACCGGAAAGTGCATTAAAAATTTATGATATTTGCATTTACAAAAGTTATTATTTATCTCGTTGATAACTTGCCATTGGCCAAATATAGTATGCATCCACGATTAATTGATCGATTCTTTAACGTGCTATTAAACTAATAACAAAACTTTATTTCCTCTAGATATGCGAAGAAAGCGGCTTGGGAAACTTTTTTCACCGAATTATTGAATGTCGAATCTTGCGAGCGAATGCCGGATCTCGCGAAAATTCGCAATGTGATGGAAGAATCCTTGGGCCGAATGACTGAATTACAGGGGAATATTCGTAATTTTGCCAACGTTCTGAACAAACGATAACCCATACGTTATTCTTCTCTCCACGCGCGCTGGTATTACCTAGACTGTGCACATACCTTAGCGAAGAACCAACTTACGATTAAATCAATTCAATATTATTGTGCTATTTATTACGGAATATCGTTAATAATGATTTTATATATATATATACATATATATATATATCTAACTAGTTATACTTTGATCAAGATTAAATTATCTTTGCGGGGTCTGCTTTAATGGAGGCTCTACTGTAACACGATTAATACTTGCACATAATCAGTCGCGAAGCCTTGAAAAAATTAAGTTTCAGACCAAATCATATTTCAACTCGGTAACGCCTTGTCTTCTCGCGTGGTAAAAAAAAAATTGATCGGAAATAGAGAACCTGGTTTATCATTGTTCAATGACTACTTATAACTGAACAGTATATATTATCTTGTGTCATATGCCCCGTTATTG